>JAZDUA010000139.1:390000-990000 GCA_038098605.1 Gryllus longicercus
AAATCGTAAACAAATACTGAAATAAAATAATACATTCATTTTCACACAGTTTATTAACATTGCTCAGTGACTAAAATGTCTCAATGTAAATTAGTGTTTTCCAATTTTTCTATCAAGCAAATACTCGTATACGAAAGTACATAACGAGCCTTTGCTTAATTGTAAAGGCTGAAACATAGCAGCTGCTTTATGAACCAAATTATTAGATTCCATTAGGTGGTATTTTGTTGGAGTGTTTTTCGCCTGTAATTACTCCAGCCGAGTTGTAATCATTCTGTGTGACCTCATTTTAATTTCAGGGTTTAGTGCCTACGGGTGCGCAAATATGCACTCATTGCCATGCACAGCGTTATTCTATTGTATAATCACATTATGATATTCTGCATTGCATTGTTCAAAATCCATGTATCTTCAACGGAGTAAATAGTATTCTACCAAAGCGTAATGCTGGAAATTGAAGTTCATTTTCCGTATATCAAGTTCAATATTTTTCACTCCACAATTTACTCTCTGAGAAACATAAGGATTAATGCTTGAAAACAATTGAAATAGTAACCACGCACCTTTTGAAATATAAGGGCTTTTAATTTCTTTGCCTCATTAATATTTCCTTTTTTACAAACGATTCAAATGCACATTATATTACTTTACAACACATTGCCAAATGACATTAAACAGTTGAAGTCGGATCACAAATTTAAGTTAAAAGTAAAATATTTTCTGCTGGATAACTGTTTCTATACAATTAGAGACTATACTGATTATCAAAAAGAAAAATAATGTTTATTTTGACAAAACAATGATATATTGAATTAGTTTACATTTGTATTGAATATTTTTTAAACGTCTTAATAAGTTTGTAACAAATAATGTACTTCAGCTTCCGGGTCAATGACCCTCACCTCGATCACGTTTTTGTCCAGTTTCCCTGATCCATTGAGCACATGCTGAGATGCCCCTTTGTTTTGCTTCTGGGCGTACATGTAGCTTCACTATACGCATGATTTGTTGAACTTTCCTTTGCTTATAATCGTAGGTGTGACTATTTCGACTTTTTTTTCAAATATTGCTAATGTAACGATTTAAAAAAATATTTATTTTAAACTTTTACTCATCTTTTAACTATTTATAGTTAAAACGACGGGAAGGGATTCTGGAACTTAAGAACATTTGCGCAGATAATCTTCACCCATACGTCATATACAGTTTTTACTGCTTTTTTGACTAAATAAATCTAAATCTATTTTATTTCTGGGCAATCTATTTGAACGACTGCCGAATAAAAGAGCACTGCACGCATTCAGTCAGGGAACAGATTAAATAGATACACTAATAGTTTCTTGTGTAATATCCTTCATTAACAAGTTTAGAAACAACCTTAACCATCATTGATCATGATACACTTTCTCTCCGAGAGAGAACAGAGTTTGATGCTTCCTAAAACGTGCCATCTTTCATTCTTTTGGAGTTATCACATCTGTGAGTTGGAGGACACTATGTCATGATCACTCAATTTCACAGGAGAGCAATTTGAAGATGTCTTACTTTGGACTTGGAAGGGGACACGGTGTCATTTAAAATCATTGTAACTCCGCCAATTCTTGATGTAGGACATAATGATATATACCTGTGGGTAAATGACAAGAAACCCATATTACTGTACCAACAATTTCATTTCGACCAAAATAGACAGGGCCCTATATCTCAGACCCACAGATTTACAAAAATGATATAACGGATTTTAAATAAAAGTAACATTAAATGAAAGGTCGTTAAGTCATTTGTGTCGTTTTGTAGCTGTGCACAAAAACGTTCATGTACCGAGAACAATAGTGTTCCAACGCACGCTTGTGAATACATGACTAAACTAAATTTAGTATTCGTATTGAACATCACATTTCATACAATAAAACCAGATTTTTTGCTACTCTTGCCTAAAAGTTATATTTGTATACCTACAAACCTACCTTTCGCTTAATACATATTTCCAAGAAGAGACGTAGAAGGGTGTTGTGTTATGTCTGATCCACGAAATCAGTTCACTATCTTTAAACAGGGATTCATGAACCCAAAGAGCGTGGCTCAAGTATGCGGCCCACTTGGCCTACCGTACTTCAAGGTAGCGCTTACCTGTGGGTTACCGGTGTGGCCCGCGGCTTGTCGAGTCACCCCGGATTGTTGGCTTACCAAGGGGAAAGGAGGGGTAAATCAGTCTAGTCTAGTAAAAGAGAAGCATGCGGGACACTAAAGCGGGTGTCCGCGGACAGTTTGGCCTGAAATATTGCATTTGATCATCTTTGATGATAAACTAATTTGAATTTTTTTAAATTTACATAAATTTATTTTATTTACTCAAATTTATTTCATTTACTGAAAATTATTTAATTTATTTAATTTATTTAAATGTATTTAACTTATTTAAATTTATTTCATTTATTTTTTTAATTTTTTTTTCGTTAATCGGCCGACTAGGACCACGCTTGCAAGCATCCTGCCTTTACCGTGGCTCAGTTTTTATTTATTCTCACGGTGGCAGGTGCTTGCGACAATTTTTGGGGGGGACCAGCATTTTTAGCTGGATCCGGTTTTTATCCCCCAAGGTTGTTAGCCCTGGGGGTATGGAGAATGAAATGATGATATGATGATAATGGGGGTGAAAGGACAGCACATACAGACATACACAAACACACAAATATACCCATGCCCGAGGCGGGACTCGAACCCGCGATCTTCTGGTCCGAAACCACTCCGGCACTACTGCCTTAGCGATCTCGGCCATCTGATCGGCTATTTCATTTATTTATTATTCATTTTTTGTTTTTTGTCAAAAACAGTTAAAAATTGGGAGAAATGCAATATGTGAATGGTTTTTAATCTCTCGGGAGTTCTAACTCTTATACATATTAACTTGAAATATAAAGACATGTAGCAACGAGCGTTTTTGGTGAGAATTGACCGAACATTCGCCGCTGTATAATATTAACTATTTGATAAGGCAAAGCAGCTACAGATTTAGATTAGTCCCTAGTTCTTTACGTGAAGGAATCGACTGCCTTTCGTGATAAAATGGAAATTCGAATATCTACATTCCCGAAAGAGCTCAAGAAAACGTACACAGATAGTGAGGCTAGACTTACGTCCAGAAGCAAAACAAGGGGCTATCTAAGCATTCGCTTAATGATATGGAAAACTGGATAAAAATCTCATCGCTATGGGAGTCGCGATGATCTAAAATAGTTGGCTCTATAGTGTTTTCGTGCCTGCAGCGCATTTCGAGCAGCAGCAGCAGCAGAAACATCACACGCTAACATGCATGCATCACATTCGTGGAACGCTAGCGCGTAAATCATTTCTGTCGAGAAGAGATTAGTTGCGTGTGTTTGTCGGGTGACGCAATAGAGCTCGTCGAGTTCATTCCAATCTTGGAGGAGTGAGGAGTTGCGTTTGATTGAAGTGGGGATAGCTGGTAGTTGATTTTAGGTGTTATAATATTTCTGAGAAGAAATAGACAAAAGAACGTAGCGCGGCATTGACACTTACAGTTCGTTCTCGATCAGTTGTAAAGAGGCGCAATGAGAGAACAAAGAATATTAGACGATGATACACGTATGTGACCTTGAGATCGGAATTCATTAACTTGGAACGTATTAAGAGACAAGTAATCTGAAGCAACTTTTCTTGCACATCTAATGTAGGGCAGTGGCGGGATTCCAAGCTGGAACTTATTCGTAAATTTGAAAGGAAAGTGCTTAGCGTTGTCACCCAAAATCTTTTCTTTTTAGTAGTTTTCTGATATTTATGTATTTAGTCATATTAAAGTAAATATGCAAACACATACTAAAAGTTTGAACATATGCAAATTAAAAAAATACACAATAATATAATTTTGTATGCATTCAAATTATTACTATTTTTACTTAAAGGAAGTCTCAAAGCATTTAGTAAAACAATTTATGACTTGTTTGCAATAAATTAATTATTAGTAGAAAACGGATTGCATCAGTAACACTGACAAAGAACGTTGAAACATTTATTATTAATATTATTTGGTCAAACGTACATGATTTCATAAAATTTAGAGATTTAAGAAAATGTTGTAGCCTGCAAAGGGTGATATTAATATAAAAAAAGTACTTTATATTGTATGTGAAGTAGTGAACATTAAATATGTTAGATATTTTTTAAGAAAGATATAACGAATGCATTTTACACGTAAGTGAGAACTCTTGTAAGTCTCTCATAATGAGTTTCTACTGTTTGATCAAAGCATGTAACATTACACATAGGTAGTAACCTATAGAGTATGAACTTCAAATTATGCATTAGTACATTTCTTAGGTGGTAGTATTAAATTTCAGAAAAGAAAATGCCCATTCATGATAGCGTATAAATGTAATAGCGTATAAATAAAAATCAATCCTGATTCATAATTCATCTAAAAATATATGAACAATTCATGGGCGTAGGATATGCAGATGAATTGAGATATTGCAGAATTGAGCATGAATAATGTTTTTTTACGAAAACAGCTTCTAGGAGTGAGCGATTTACTAACAATTCCATTCCATGAAAATCTTCACATGGAATCTTCGAAGTGCTTCGACCGCTTCTTCTTACTTGCAGGCGTGCGGGAGCGACAGTCGTGGAACTATTCCCGAGCGCGAGCGTGGACGTACAATGGTGGCGCGTGACCTCAGTCAAGCGCGTGCGCGGGCAGGGCTGTGGGGCAGAGGTTCCCGAAACGAAACATTTATGGAAATACGAATGCTTATACATCAATAAATGATGTATATGAATTCGTATTTTCTCTAAGCGCAAATTTTGTGCCTTAAATTAGCAGATAGAATCGAACATTGATATCAATTTCGAATTTAATATTCACAATATTACTTATCCTAAGGAATGAAGGATATGTTTAAAACCCCTACGTCTTATTTAGAATAATTTTTGCATATTTTATGCAAATAGTAGAAACAAAGGACCTCAGTTAGGGCTGTACTATAAATCTATAAAAGTGAATTAAACCGAAAACCGTACGTAGAAAGGGAGTCTGAAACTACTACTAATGATTTAATTATCATATTATTGTTTTAATTGTCGGACGAAAGCTCTTTTGAAATTCGGTCTTATCGTTCTTAAAATTTAGATTTCATTAAGAATTTACGGTGATTACAAATGCTAATTCTATTTTACTTACGGCTGGCTGCTTAGAGCTTGAACGACACGGGCGGCATACAAATGAAATTTGTCAAGAAAATGTTTCAAACAGAGATTTTTAAAAAATTACATTACCATATATTTTTTATGGTTATATTAAACTACAGTGCGTCAGGAAAGTCCCTACGCACTGAACCGAATCAGGGCCTCCTAATGCAAATTGCATTATTTCGGTAGCAATATGAGCTAGAATGAGTTAGAATATATTACATAGAGTGCTGTCCCTAGAATTTCAACGCCCTTGGTGGAGGCTCGCCTAACTAATGACCGCCATTTTTTTGTTTTGAAGTGAAAACATACGAGGGGCGGTGTAACCGTCCGTAACCAGTGCCAAACATAAAGCTATAGTACGATTTATTGAGTCGTGCTCTTGACGTAAAACAGCTGTTGCGGGTTCATCCAATCGCGAACTTACACGTCGCTACAATGACGTCACTATGGGGACATTCAAGCTCCCTATTGGATGAAATTGTGAACAGCTGATTTACATCAAGTTCTAGTCTAAATAACTTCTAGGATATAATACTTTTTCTCTGAGGGCTCTGCTTTCACTGCAAAAACCATGACTTCAATTTGCTTCGAAGATAGAGGCGCTTCAGCCACTCTATGTAGTATATTCTAGTTCGTTGTTAGCAACCAAATCACTAAGAAACAAGTAACAATGCTTCCAGCATCTGTTATGATAGTACTTAATGTGAAAGGTACGTTTTATTTCGTTCCAAGCTGCGGCTAGTGCTACCAACATAATTTCTGTTGCTAGCACACTCACCAGCAAGGTCCACAGCAAAGAGACGTTCCTGGCGCACTGTAGAAGCGATGCTTAAAATCAAACTTATTTATAAACCTTGTTTTTTGTTATGAACGAATTCATGTAAGTTTTATTTATCTTACGTTCTCTGAGTACTCAAAGTTGCCCGGGTGTTTACGGACACCAATGTATGATGTGACCCCTCCCTTCCCCAACAGTGCGTTGTTCCCACTTCGCGGGTCCCAACGGATTGCAAAGAACTAAATATTATAAGAACAAACCCGTTTTAGAGTACTCGCATCGATCACTGAAAAGAATTCATGGAAAATTTGGTAACAATCACTCAAGACTCTCAATTTTTTTTGTCAAACACCAATTTACTTTTATAGGTAGGAGAAATGAAATTGTGACCCTCTTACCTGGATTGGTGACGTTAATATGAAATTTCGATGACAATAAGAAGTTATTGAGTAAGTATTGAGGAAGTATTTTGATGCAAATCATGCCTTTATTAATACTACTCAGAGTTGTCATATAACTTAGGTAGCTATGCAGTAGGTAATACCGTAGCTAGATAATAACGTAGCTAATGCAGTAGTAACTTACTGATAATAAAAAATAGCACAATAATTTCTTTACTCTTGAATGGCAAACCTACTAGATATATAGCTCGGTCGAGTTCAGTCTCTGTCTGAGGCGAATTCTACCGGCCAGCTGCTCTGATCGATAGTTTTCCGTGGTATACCCGATTAACACCAGGCGAATACCGGAAAAGAGCAATAACAATCGGGCCATGGACCACGCGCAATCTTTCCTTTCTCTTCTTTGTCCTATCCTCACCCCTTACTTAAACACATACTTACATGCTCTACACTACCACACATGCCGGGAGACCGGTCGGGAGGTTAGAGTTTGTCTCGGCTGGGGCGGCGCTTCGCTTGTGGGAGATACTTGGTTGGGGAAAACTCCGCTAGCCGACAGTACGTCCGTGGCGGTTCTCGCCATCCTTCGGAGGAAGGCAACCGCTACCTCCCGGACAAAAAACATGCACTATACATATGGACTCATGACCTTATCAATTGACGGACCTGGAACCACCAATCAATCAATCAATCAATCAATTGAATGGCAAACAAATGTGTTTGTTTTTGGGCCTTTCTCCCATTCAACATCGCACACAAAAAATAAAAAAAAACTATCTTCAACTACTTTTAAGTGAAAACAGTTATTTCTAAAATCGACCGCGGACGCAGCCTGCTGCCCCAATACGCGTGATGGCCGCGACCTCCCGGGCGGCGCGGGAGCAGCGCGGCGAGGGCGGCGGCGGCGGCGGCAGCACGCGTGATCAATATGGCCGCTTGCAGTGGACGATGGCACGAGCAGAAACACGCCCGAGTCCCGCCGCGCCTCCCTTCAACCAACGCTCGATACGTCGCGCTGGAAATCCGAGTGATTAGAGCGAAGAAAAGGGAAGTAATAAAAAGGTGAAATATTTGGGCTACCGCCTCTAAGAATCGAATGGCAGAATCGATTTCGTATAACTATAACAATTTTTCTTTGAGGTTTTTAATATAATTGGTTTTTGTCTACACGATGGCTATACTAAAGTTCGTTTTGTCTACTTACGACAAATTTAATGTAAATCATGAATCAGTTTTAATGTTGTTTTAGACACTTAGGTTATTCACGTATGTGCTTCGTTAATCTTTTTCCAATGAGTGATATTA
This sequence comes from Gryllus longicercus, assembly GCA_038098605.1. Classification (NCBI taxonomy): domain Eukaryota; kingdom Metazoa; phylum Arthropoda; class Insecta; order Orthoptera; family Gryllidae; genus Gryllus; species Gryllus longicercus. Next base: position 397,693 of record JAZDUA010000139.1, read on the forward strand.
TTATTAGAAAGACATCAGAAATATTAAATTATTTGAAAGCATTCCATGAGGAAAGGCTGCGGAACCTTACGGCAATGCCTGATAATGATATCGCAGTTGTCGCAGTGAGCATTTGGGGAGACATGTTTATTATTTTACGACCTTTCATGTTTAGGGTGACAGCTCTATATGGTGTTCCCACCAGAGACTGGTTGTCACAGGTTTAACAGCATTGAAAGTATAATACTGAAGACGTGATATTTCTATTTGTTTTTACTTTCTCGTAAATGTTCCGTTCTTTTACGTATAGTAAAACGAGTAATATTCGCGATACAAGAAAAGTTATGTAATGTGGTGGGAAATCGATTTTAATGGACAAGTTTTGGAATAACACGTTTAATAACAAGTTTTGGAATCCCCTCCTGCCCAAAATGGATTTAAATATGTCTGTCTATCCATCCGTTCGACCGTCTATCTATTCGTCTATCGATCAGATTGTCCGTAAGCAACAATAACGCTTAAATGATACAACATAATTTTATCCAAAATAATATTCATTGATCGACGCAAAACCATGCGAATGTAAAAAGAAACTTTTTCGTTGTGTAAGTACGTCTCGTGAAGCCTCAGAATAAGCTCATTTTCAGAGAACACTTTAAAATTATTGTGAAACTTCATAAGAAATAATTGGAAGAACTTCCACTCTCAAATGCAATAAATTAATAAAACGCCTGAATGTTATCAGTTATAATGTGAGAGATTCATCAAGAAACATTATATTTGTGTAATTTTTGAAAAATCAACAAGAAACCACAAAATGACCATGTCATGTTATTCAGTACATTTAGCCCTTTTCATGCAAACATTTGGAGTAGTTTTTAAGAAAAATAGTGTACTTGAAATTGACCATATTTCATTTACAATAACTCAAAAACAACGAAACTATTGTACTTGAGATATAAGATCTAAATGTGGGGTACACATTTTATTTAAAGAAAAAAATCTCTAACGGTCGAACATGCGGACGCGCCTACAGGCAGATGCACCAGAAGGTGGCCCGGCGGCTGGACAGACAGGGTGAACGGACGGTCAGGCGGACGGGCGGATAGGCGAACGAACGGAGGTGCAGGTGGACTGACGAACAGAGAGGCGGACGGTCCAACAGATAGGCGATCGGACTAACTGAAAGGCGCACTGACGGTCGCAAGAACAGACGGATGTTTGAGGAGCACAAGAGCGCTTTTCACTTGAAATTGTTCCCAACGGAGCTGTAGTTATTGCGAGATACCATGGAAATTTTGTTAGGATCCGATAGAGGGCTGCCAGGAAAAGCACCAAAGCCGACAATGCCAACCTGACTCACAAGAAAATAGATCACCTGCGTCATTCCTTCACTTCTTTCTGTTGCACAAAAATGTTGTAAACTATCTTTCTTCAAGTAGTATCGAATTCTATTCTGTTGGTGCTTATTGCTACTCATGTCTTCATCTTTTAGAGGTATCATGAGTATCATATATTATATCAATAGAAGGAGTAGCAATCCCTTGCAAGTGTTTCCACGTTTTCTCTTGTAGGGATATTAGTGAGTTTACAAATGTTAGTTGGAGTCTTCATATCCACGGAACTGATACGTAAATTAATCTTTGTATCTTGTGCCCATCGAAATAGTCTTAAAACGAAATTGGAATTTTTACAAAAAAAATTAAGAAGAAGAAGAAGAAGAAGAAAAATTCGAAGAAGAAGAAGAAGAATTCGAAGAAGAAGAAGAATTCGAAGAAGAAGAAGAAGAAGAAGAAGAAGAAGAATTCGAAGAAGAAGAAGAATTCGAAGAAGAAGAAGAAGAATTCGAAGAAGAAGAAGAAGAATTCGAAGAAGAAGAAGAAGAATTCGAAGAAGAAGAAGAAGAATTCGAAGAAGAAGAAGAAGAAGAAGAAGAAGAAGAAGAATTCGAAGAAGAAGAAGAAGAAGAATTCGAAGAAGAAGAAGAAGAAGAATTCGAAGAAGAAGAAGAAGAAGAAGAAGAATTCGAAGAAGAAGAAGAATTCGAAGAAGAAGAAGAAGAAGAAGAAGAAGAAGAAGAAGAATTCGAAGAAGAAGAAGAAGAAGAAGAATTCGAAGAAGAAGAAGAAGAATTCGAAGAAGAAGAAGAAGAAGAAGAAGAAGGAAAAGATGAAGAAGGGTGTAAGTTGAGAAATCAGCATGCGGTGTTATAATTATAAAATTTTCTCATTTTGAAAGACAATAATATTTGCTTCCTTTGTTCAAATCTTTAATGATCTAGTAAGAATGGATGTTGAATATCCAAATTGGAAGTTTCTTATTCGAAGTAAATATAATTTGAAGAGTAACTACGTCCATTTCACTATTCTCTCTTAATTTTGATTCACAGTAAATGAATGTTTGCTCCATCCAACAAATAAAAAAATAAATCGTGGCGCATCGTAACCAAGTTACCAACCCGGGACGTCATCGTCCGTCCGTATTCCCGCGGCCGCGTGCTCCGTTAAAAGCAAACGATCGACATTCATTCCCCGGCCGCTGGCGGCGAGCGTCTGCATCGAGGTCAAAGGTGGCTCCCGAGCGCCGAGCCACGCTGCGGCCCCCGAACGCTTAGCCCAGGCCGCGCAGTGCTCCACTCCGCCAACGCATGCGAACAAATGCAGTCTAAACCATGGGGTAAATTATTTATTTTATTTAATAGGTAAATATTACAAACAAATTATCTTACTTGATCCTATGTGGCTAGGCCGAAAGCCTTTAAGGCATTACAATACCTACATCCTTTCGCGTTCTCATCTTTCGAATTCTGGTATTTACCCCAAATGTTATTATTTAGGGTGTAATTATGTTAAGTTAATATTAGATTAGATTAGATTTAGATTTATTCAGTCAAAAAAAACAACAGTAAAAACTGTGTGAAGGGGGGGGGAGGAAGATTATCTGCGCACGTTTTCTCGAGTTCCAGAATCCCTTCCCGTCATTTTAATTATAAATAGTTGAAAGATGAGTAAACGTTTAACATAAATAAAATTAATTTTAAAAATAGCAAGATGAGCAATATTTGAAAAATAGTAATTTTAGTTTCTGAGTTATAGAAAAATTATTTGCATCGGTACACAAATTGCAAGTACGATTTTTCTGCATTGCTAACAAAATAGCAACTCGCCCTTACCTCTACTCTTACCATTACAAGCAAAAGGAGAGTTCAACAAAACGTGCGCATAGTGAAGCGTCATTTACGTCCAGAAGCAAAACAAGGGATCATCTCAGCATTTGCTCAATGGATCAGGAAAACTGGACAAAAACCTGATCGAGATGGGGGTCATTGACCCGGAAGCTGAAGTACATTATTTGTTACAAACATATTAAGTCTTTAAAAAATATACAATACAAATGTAAACTAATTCATTATAATTCGCTGTTTTGTTAAAATAAACATTATTTTCCTTTTTGATAATCAGTATAGCCTCTGATTGTATAGAAACAATTATCCAGCAGAACATATTTTACTTTTAATTTAAATTTCGTCTCCTTTATTAATTCAGTAGTATACATACCTTTTAAGGAACTTAAACGCAACCAATATTAATAAATATCGTGTCTAAATAAAGAGAATTTCACGGATACCTGACGAATTGTACTTGCACTTTAAAAATATAAAGAATTTGTTGAAAAAACGCATATAAATATTCACGTCAAATGCAACCCGCACAACTGATATTGTCAAAGCCTATCTAGTTAAATAACTCCTACGCCATGCGTTCTAGGGTATTAAAACCTGAAATTTTGAGGCAGAAGCCTCAAAGAATTGTTTTCCGTGTTGTAGTCTACATAAGACGTTAATATACATTCTGTTACATTTTTACCGGTCCGACGCTTTGATATTATCCAACAACAACTATATTACTCGGCGCTGGAGGATATATGTTTGTGACGTCACCCTGAAAAGGATTAGACTTATCCAACTTATATGTACGATTTCTGTTAACATCACGATTAGCGCCGACTGATGAGGTTTATTTGCAAAATCTGTAATTCAAGATTATTTAAATATTTAATTCAAGATTATACAAATAAACCTAAATACTCTCGCAGCAATACTTACAAGTATTAATAGTTGCTTGATATCAATGAAGATTGCTTTTTATGTGTGTAGTGTAACCGTTCATTTATCGAATATAAGTAATGCTATTCTTATTTCTGTGAAAAGTTTGTGATATAACCTACAGTATCTACTGAATCTAGAGAATCAGTAACCTACAGAATCTGCAACTATGTGAAATAACATAATTACTTGATAATCTAGGCGATTAAATTGCACGGGTGTACCTCTCACTTCGGTAATGAAGTTAAATTACACTCCAAAGAATACGGTTATGCTTGCCCGATTTTCTATTTTTGCTTGGACTTCAACTAGATTTCTAGGAAATAAAAAGGTTTTGTAATGTTTTTGTGACTCTCAAGGTTTTAACTTATTATTGGTAACCCATGCAATTAAAAGCTGACGGCACAACAGGGAGAAACAATGCATTACCCACTACCACATTGAGTTTTGCTGTAGCGATAATACGTAAAACAGTGCAATACTGAAATATTACATGAAACATATAAACCGTTAAACAGTTGTATGAAATAAAAAATTCAATTAAATATCGAAGAAGAAAGTTAAACAAAACATTATGTGTTTAGTTTGTCACGTCTGTCTGTTAGTCCTCGAGTTATAATGTTCATTAATGAAGAGTTCTTACAATAGTTTTCATTTCTCTACTTGTTAATGAGATCTACGCTTACTTTCTACACTTACCAATCTGGAGCTACTGTTCTTCCCGAGTCTTCTCCTTGTCAATTATTTATTTCTATATGTATTTATCTTCAACGTATGCTGTGTGATGTTGATTTTATTTTTCGATTTTTAACGAATTAATACGAGTGTGATAGTGATGTGATAGTACGAGTATTATTTTAAAATATTGGATAGTCTTGAAAGAAATTAATATTAATGAAACATTTTAAATTTCAATAAGGAATATAAGCAATGGTTCTATGTTGATATTACAAAATGCCAACTACTACTTAAGCTATTCATCAAGATTTTTGTCTGTATTCAACATGACTTAAAATGCATTTACAATACCCCGTGGAGAAGTGGGATAAAAAATGTCCAATCGAAATACTTTTTTCTCGGGTATTTTCACAACCCTCGACACGCATTGCAGTTTATACGAGTATAGGATTCAATTAATGTAACATTTTTGAGAAAGTATTTTGATTGGCAATATCCATTGCTTAAAAGTGACGTACCACTTCCTTCGGCACACGTATTCCACTCTCTGTTCATCTGCAAGATGATCATGAAGTTAATAATTATGGAGTAGTTATACAAGGCTGTCAAATTCTACTACGATTATATTAAAAAATACCATAGGTCTATCAAAAAAATTCCCTCACAAATATTTCCGAGAATTGAAATAGCATTATCCTGTTTTCCATTGCGTTTTACAGCTTTTTCTCTCGGTGGTTAAAATGATGTGACAATAAGTAGAAGGTTTATCGGGACAAAACAATGCGGAAATGGTAAATCATATGTTGGTAAAGATATAAGAACGAGGACTCTTTGGCAAAAATCAACATATAGTGAGATAAGAAAACAGAAGAATAGCTGGGTAAAATTTTTAACATGAATAGTAGAAAAGCACATTCTATTTTGTATTATTTGTAACTTTTGAACTTTTCGAAATTCAGATAGATCAAGCAAAATCAGACTTAATCCATTTTTTAGGCGTACTTTCACGTATTTAAGGAATAAAATACAGAAATATTTGGAGCCATTTTCGAGAAACTGTGGTTTGTAAAATTACCTTATTTCGCTAAAAATTGAGCGAAAAATACAAATTAAAAAAATGTTCATGAACTTATTATTAACCTCTGCCGTTTTCTAAACTTAACTGAGTTCGACAAAAATAGAACGAGCCACACTTACAAAAAATGTACTTTGCTGTACTTGAGAAGAACAAAATGCAGCGATATTTGAAAAAAATTTGAAAATATTGAGGCTTAATGGAAGATCCTCCCATTATCACAATGTTCATTTTACGGGACAGTGACATGAAAGGGAAGGGGCATGATATCAATCAGATCGATTGGGGAATATTAACTTTGGTGAAATGGATTGACAGAGTTTTTTCCGTTAACAAATTTTTCGCTATCAAGAAACCACTGAACGTGAATTCTGACTAGTATACGTGTTACAGCAAGTAATTTACTGGACATTGAAAAAGAACAAATCCACTTTTTCGATATTAGAAACCTACAATAGAACTTTAGAAAACTGTCGAAGTCCGAAAATTGCCTTTTTTTTCAGCAACGTCACAAAACATTCACAACACTACGTAGGTAGTATGCGAGAAAGCAAAAGTGGAAGGGATGAGTGAGCAATGCTCCAAAGAAAAACACTAGAAAGAGAGACGTAGGTTTTTGCCCGCGAAGACACGAACAACTTCACACTGTACCAAGCTGCGGAGGTGGCAGCGGCGGCGGTGCCACGGTATATCGCGCTTGGCGGGTAATTGTCCCCGTGCCGACCTTTTTATCTGCCTCCGCCAGACGGCGCTCGCCTCGCGGCGACGCGACTTTGTGTGCCGTGCACTACCCCTCCCCCCCCCCAACGCCCATCCCCACCCACCACCCCGCACCCGTCCACCCACCAGGCAGCGCCAGGCTGTGTCCTGCGGAGCGCTTATGTCTCTCATTACTCCGAACGGCGCGAGAGAGGACAGCGCAGCTCCTGTTGCGAACGCGTTGCTTTCGAGAGAATCCTTTATAAGTAGGGACAGGATATCCAGGATTAGGCATGTTTTATTTGAGCATAATAGTATTTTCAAACTTTGTAAATATATGATTGATTGAGCGATTGGTTGGCATTTCTGGGCGGCGCGTCAGTTGCTAAAGTAATTATTCCCGTAAGTGTAGTTCATGTTTTAATCACGGGAAGTGCCGGAGATCTTTCCCCGATGGATAGCAAAATCAGGCGCCGATCTACACGTTGGCTAGCGGTTTTTTCAACCAGGTATCTCTCACCAGCAAGGCACTGCCACAGCCGGGACAGCTTTAAGCTACAGACCGGTCTCCTGTGTAAAGGGGTGAGGAGAGGACAAGGAAGACGAAGGAAAGAACGCGTGCGACTCGTGGCCCGATTGTTAGGGTACTGCTCCGGCATTCACCTGCTAGTGATCGGAGAAAGCACGGAAAACTACCAATCATAGCAGACAGCCGCTAAAATTCTTCTGTGGACAGCGAAAGAATTCAATATAGCTATGTGGTTGGTGTCAAAAGTCCTACCACCGTCGTAACACGAACCCTAAACCCTCCTGGCACTCCAATGACATCATTTGATGCCATGAGTCATCTAAACTTGTTTGTAAATATGTTTCTGAGCAAATTCATTTAAGAAAAACTATTTTCTTCTTTGTGTGGTTGCATGTTTTGGTAATGTTTCGGGAAATTCAGGCGTATCTCATAATTGGACCGTTCTTTTTCATTTAGTACTGCATATTTAGACTTCTAACACATTGAGTACTCTTTATTTTTTTACAATGTGTTGACATTGGTTTGCGCGTAGAACAAAGCTCAATGTATCGTTCGAGCATGTTTGAAATTGATCAAAGGAAATTATGAAAACGACTGATCAGTGAATTGAGCCACTAGAAACCGCGTTCAGACAGAGGTTGACATCAATGAAGCTTTTTAGTTGATATAGAAAACTTGTCACCATCGGGTCTCATACTCCGGATAACCAGTTACGGGCTCGCAACGACATATATGGAAAATAATTAAAAATCTCTTTTTCTTAACAATTACACAAATAGCATATACACCTGCTTTATTTAATATTAATAATATACCCTTATTGCTGGCAATAATGCACCAATGTTGTTATTTTGTGAGATGGAAACATAATATGTATGCGAAATGAATTAGTTTTGTTTAATTAATGTAATTTTTGCTGGTATTATTTAGAATAAATTATGATTTGCTTTTGCTTAAATATTCTCTAAGATATTCACTCACACTCTATCTCAATAAAAATAAAATAAAATTACACAGGATATTATTTTGTTTGCACACATGACAGACAAAAGTAACGCAATCGCACTACTACCTAGAAGTTCTTCAAAAAGTTTACTCTTCTCAATTCTATATGTATTATTTTACTAGGAACCAATGTTAGTAAATGCCGCGCAAATTTTATATACCGCTTTCCATGCTTCACAGCCAGAATTGCAATGGCCTCCTCTCCCTTTGATTCTCAGCGCTGGTGGGGTCTTCAGAGCGTTGCAATGTGTGCTTCAATCACGTGATACTCAGAGGCCGAACCAGAAGTCTTACAGCTGCGAGCGTATTCGCACACTTTACGGAGGCAGAAAGAAACGCTTAGATCTTTCGCCCTATTTTCTTTTCTTTGCAAAACTATTTTCTTTTCTTTCGCTTGGGCATTATTCCAGCCGAGAGCCGGTTATCTTTACGTCCCGATGGGATGCATATTCGACCATACACTACACACCAACACACCAGCGGGCTCCTTTGATGTGGGGTTAGCAGAACGTGGGGCCCTCCGCACCAACACGTACTCAAGAGACGAGGGACAATCATGCCCAAGGCGGGACTCGAACCCGCCACCCTTCAGACCGAAGCGATGAGTCGGTACATCCTCTTAGACGCTTTGACCATCCAGGTCTGCAATATTTACTTTAATAAAATTACTTTCCAAGAAAAAGAGAGAGTAGGCAAAAACGTTTGCTATGAAATTCGATAAATTTCTCGAGATGCTTGGCCTCCCTTACCATCCTTGAAAACCTACATTGGTTCAACAATGTGTTAATGCTTTTTTTGATACATTTATATGTTTGCTCGCGAAGAATGAAGAAGTGGTGGTAATAGAAAACCGTGTTCTGTAAAGGAGAGAGACGGGGATTTTCAATCGTTCGTTGTCCGCTGCAAGCATTATGAAACACGCAATCAACCTTTTGAACTCGACAAACAATACACTCTATTACGCTAGGTTGCTTGAAGAGTTAAACTCATATTAATGTCAGGTATTTGAATTGCCACCGTTCTCTGTACTATACCGTACGCATTTGTACCCTCTCCGGGATGAAGAACTCGCGAACCGACGAGCGACCGGGTCCTTCCCGAGAGAGCGTTTTTCCATTTGTTCGCATGAGCTAACGAACCTTTTGTCTGCGTCCCCTGTTTCAACAACTCCGCCGGGCGGCGCGATGCAGGGCTTTACCGGATTAGCCAGCGGACGGCGGCTGACGAGCGGGGTTGATTCAAGGCGAGGAATCTGATTTTAAGGCCCCCAGAGCGCGCTGTGTGCCTTCGACTTTGACTTTGACTCGCGCCCCTGGCAGGATGTTAGAAAAGGGCGCCGGTAGGCTAAAAGAGTTAGGCGTTCATGGGCTTTGTCAGAGATTGAAGTTTCCGGTGCAAAATTTGATTTCTGATTTTATGATTTTGTAATAAATGGACTAAGGTAATACACTCTTTTATTAGCGTAATAATCTGCGTTGTTTTTGAAATAGTTGAAACATAACATGTTTATTTCAAATTACACATAAGTATCTAAAACATAGTTTTCCAGAAACATTGGTTGATCAATTGGAGTCTCCAAATGCAAGTTTTAAAAAAAGACTAATTTCTACAAAATATTCAGTATGAATGGGGATGTTATGTACGTGTTATTGAATCGTTTATGATTAGGGCCTTGAAGAAAATTACTTTTTGATTGTGTTTCATATATAATTACATAAGGAAAACAAATCTACTCTTACTTCTGTAATAATATTGAATCACACAACTACTTTTTACATACTTAATGCTATTGAGATATGTAACCCAGAAATATACGAGTGAACTTTATAAAAAATATGCGGAATATAAAGAGAGAGAGATTCACTCTTCTGGAATCCTCATTTGGAAACATCAACGTTTCCTGGACTTGATGTCACTCATCAACAATTAATAGTTTCACTTGTCACAAATGATGAAATAATGACGCACTTTCAAAATCTCAACGCGTGCGTTTTTGCATTGCATTAAAGTGAAGAAGATAAATACAAATTATTTAACTTGCCAAATTCTAACTTTCAAGAAAACTATAAAATAGATACCCATTTTTGGTCAGACTCCTTCGTTTTATTGAAATGTCTTTCGAGAAAGCTCCACAATCCTCCGTCTTGTGCTGTGGCAGCGGGCCAACACGATGCAGCGCTTCAAGGAAGGAGAATTTCTCGACGCTCTTTACACTCGCGTTGGAGATTACGTTATTCCACTTATCAATAAAATGGGTTTTCTTTGCAATCCACAAGACTTTTACTCGTAAATGTTTTACTCAAATTATTACATACAAACGACGTGTACATTAAGAGTATTCGATGACAATGCAAACATGATTCTGATGAAGATTAGTGATTATTATTTAATAATTATTATTATTATTTATTTATTATTATTTAATTATTATTATTAGTATTCCTCCACTTCACGACTGAAGATGTTATGAGTCGGTTGATTATGAAATATACTCCATGTTGCAACCAGCTTTCTGAGGAGCAGATCTAGGGACTGTCTGCAATACTTTGCGCAATAAGTGGGCTGTTGCCAATAAATCAATATATTGCACTTCTCAGTCTTTTAAATGACCTGGCAGTTTAGCCACGTTCTTACACATATTTTGCGGAACAAATCCCGAAGTTTCGATGACTATCAGAACGACATGTGTTTTTACGCCCCACATTTGCCTGATCTCGATTTCAAAACTCTTATATTTAAGACGTTTGTCTTTTTTCTTGATTACGAACGCACGGCACAAAAATATCTACAAGTAGCCACGTCCTTTTCACCAAATCCTGGGTAACTATCCGTTTTGTTAGCCGCTATCGTGCGATAAGTTTGAATTTGTTGGTCGTACAATATTGTATACAGCCCAACAAACATTTGGTGAGTATTGGTACTACTTGGAGGATGTGTTCAGAAAATAGAGGACGTTGCAGATCTGGCAGTGGACACATCCTATCATGTCATTCTAAGCATTCGGTCTTTGCTAGAATTGGACAAGCTCTGGGGATATGATCAATGGTCACTGGCCAATTGTTCCTGGCAAATTCGGCATTTATAATATAGGGAAAGTTTGAGAACCACTTTATTATGTCATATTCTCAACGCCGTATCTTGGCCAGCTATTAAAACTGCTACCGGTTTTGACTTCATTCTTACCCTTTTAAGACATAAATCATTATTATATGCACCTTGTCTATTCTGTTAAAATCTTTACCGAGGATTGATTTGTCACTCCACGATTTCTATAACATTTTGTGTGTCTCATATTCTATTATTGCAAAATCATTGGCAACATACAGCATTTGGGAGGGAATCGATTTATTCTTAGCAAATACTTTAACATCATCTACGTAAAACAAATATGGTACTGGTCTTTCATCATCATGGAGTTATCATTATTAGTAACCTAGTACTCCACGATTTCATACAAGCATTGTAAAACTCGAAGTCTAGGATGAAATTTATAGATCTCCAAGGACTTGAATCTTCAATCGTGTGGTACACTGTCAAAGACCTTCTGGAACACAATACATGTTTAAATAACGTTTTCATTTTTCGTACATCATTGAAGATGACTTCACATTTAAGATGACCTATTATTATCATCGTTTTTAGTATCATTATTATTTCAAATGATGTTTAACTATTCAAAGAATTAACTTCCCCAGCCGTAAATTGAACCCGTATCTCCAGGTATAAACTCAGTTGCTTTATTTCCTTGAGCAATCAATCATCATTTGAAACATTACCTCTGCTAAGTAGCTATGGAGGTTACAAAAGAGAGTTGGCAATTGCGAAATGAGGTATCATATTCCATCTATTGTTATCTTGCAGTAGCTTTCAGGTGGTGAAACATTACTTACTTTTAATACCCACATTACTACATTTTTCCTTCCAGCTTTTCACCGCTTCATTCAAACGTATTTTAAACAAAGTCGGGGGCAACACAGCACCCCTATCTAAAACCTTCATTTACTGGAAATATTGCTGAAACGTTTCTCCCTACTTTTATTTGGCTCTTATTATCACTATAGAAATCTGTAATGGCTCTAATCAATTGCATATTTATATTATGTTTCTCCATCGCAATCCATAGCCTAAATAATGGAACAGTGTCGTAGGCCTTACGAAGATCTATAAACACAAATTGCGTCTCCAAGATATGGGCGTGAACTCTTTGTCTACGCTGGTTGTGAATACCATGCTATATAGTGATGTTGAAATTCTACCAATCAACTCTTTGTCTGGCTGAATTTCAACACCACTATAGAGCATGGTATTCACAACGACGCCGACCTGCAACAAAACTGGGCTCTGTCCATTTTCCTCCTCTACTGCAACTCTATTCCATTAACTCACTTTGCAGCCGGGCGCACTAATTGAGTGACGTCATTGTTTCGTGTCAGTAGCTTTTAAAAGTGTTTCGTACGGTAGCAATATTTCTTTGTGAGAAAATGTAAAGTATGGGGGATATTTCAAGAAGAGGTACAGTGCACAGAACTGAGTTTTTTTGTTGCATATTGTGGCGTCACCGATTAATTAAATATAATTTTATTATGGCATCGCCAATAATCAATAATTCCTGCAGCTGGAAATAGCTCGCGCCGCGGCACAGAAATAAGTGGGTCAACGGGACGCGGCTACCGCCGCGGAGGGTTCTTTCGTCATGCCGCCCACCCCCCGACCGCGCATCGGGCCAGCCCCGAACGCACCCAGCCCCCCCCTGTCTTCAGAGGCGGAATGTTTATTAGCCCCCCATAAAAATACTTGCTGCCCCTTCGCCGGCCCTCTCGCCGAACAAAGCGCCACCCTCGCGCCCTTCCTTCAGCCGCGCGACCGAGGAATTCAAGCCCGATGGAGTTGGGCCGGGTGTCAATTAAAGACGACGACGCATTTACGACACGTCGTGAGCGAAACCTTTCTTGGCCATCAAACTGATCCCTCCACCGGACAATGCTAACTCGTCACATTCGTTCTGGCACGCGCCCGGGCGCCAGAAGCCCCGCGGGAGCTGTTTCTCTCTAAACACAGTAGGGTGTCGATTAGCCCCTGCCGGCCGTCGAGAACCCGTGAAATGCGCTTTTTTCGCGCGCACGTGTCCACACAGCTGCGATCAGCTCCCGGAGTAACTAACAAAAGGGAAGCAAGAGAGAGAGAGCGAAGACAGCGACAGACAGAGAGCATTCACGGAAAACTACAGAAAAATCAACACGAGATTGGTTAATCAGATTTCTGCGACGCAGCCACCCTCGGCCAATGGGAAGCTTCGCCATGAGGGAGGGGAGAGATTTGGTGTTAGGAACAATTTGGGAAGGGGAAAGGAAATTCTTTTATAAACGCGATGCAGAGTAGGAATGGGAACTTCTGAGATTTTTCTGACACGAGACTTGTCAAATTTATTCGAGACACTAACTTGTTAAAATTTCTTCGACAACACTTGTTAAAATTTCTTCAGTCTCACTTTGTAAAATTTCTTCGGAGGAACAGTTCTAAAAATTTCCTCGAAACGAGACTTGTCGCGGAGAGAACTCGGGCAGCGACCTGGGATCCCGCGCCGTTTTCGCTCCGGCCCGCCAGCCTTGCCGCCTCTCGTCCTGGGCTGAGTGACAGCCCTTTTCGCAACGTCGGCGCCCGTGGCTACTCGCCTCCTCTGAGCCTGCTCGAGCGGACAATCTGGAATCGCCGCTACCTGAGCGAGAGTAGACGCGCCGCAGAAGATCAGCAACCCGGAGCCGCCGCCACCTCTGTCTGAGGCTGCCTCCTCGACCCACCCACGAAGACCAGCAGCCATTGGTGAAACTATGAGACGATGCCGTCTCACTGAACTATTGTAACGGCGAAAAACTGCAAGTGGCCGCGCTCAGGCCAATCAGAGTAACCACTTATAATTCATTCACAGAGTAGTTTTAGTAGTAAAAGAACTTGCGTCGCCCATTGCGACATTGTAAATTCCCCTGGCAGCTTTTGGTGCCAGGAATAAACAGTTGTTTGTCACAAATGACTCAATTGCTCATTCTTGACCTCCCAACTCTTCCACTCAGTTATATTTCAGGAGCTGAACCTGGCGCCCTCCCCCGAGCAGTCTTATAAATATTACATTTGGCTGGTCCCAACGTGGGGCTAGTTGAGTGCAACCTTATAAATATTACAATATGGAGGTGCATGATTCAAAAATGCAATGGCAATGTTAAAGATGTTCAATACGAATCTAATGTAAAAATAATGCTCGAAAACTTCATGTAATTAGATGTAATATGAGCTTGAAATTATATTTTTCTTCATTTTTGAATTTTTTCCGGAAAACTTCAAACCGATAAGTAAAGAACATGGCGAACGATTTCATCAGGATATAGGGCAATTGTGAATTGGTGCCCGAAGTCAATGACTTGTATAATGATAGATGACCACTATTGCTCGTTTTAATAAAAGATATCACTCGCCTGGAGCACTAACATCAGTCGACACATCGTTGTTTTTAACAAAACTGAGTAGGCTACAGATTTCCTCAATTTATTTTTTATTTTTTACTAATTTTAAACTGATGTACAAATACTAATAATATTTTGTCAGGTGGTTTGAAAACCTTAAGTGATACGCAGAATTAGCAAGCAGATTTCAAATCAACGCACTACAATTCAGTTTAGACACATGTTAATTGTTAACCCTCTGCTGTTTCGTAGGTATATAAAATATTTCGTAGGTATAAGTAACCGATCTATTATTCTTGAAAACAAGAATGTGATTAATTAGTAAATTGACTACGTCACACAGCGGATTAAACAAGTAAAGAATGGAAAACATTCCATAATTTAAGGAGGCAAAATGTTACATATTAGTAATTATTATTATTATTATTATTATTATTATTATTTCGACAATACTAGTTAGCATCTGAAACTTAATTTCTAAATAAGTCAGACCTTAGAAACAGGCATTATGAAAATGAATATTTCGAATCTTTATTTAAATATGCTGTTCACTTCAACCGGAAAAAATGTTACAAATTATTACTTGATAATATGATGAATATTGATGTTATATTTTATATAAACATTATACACAAAGATATCCCAAGTCTGTTGCAACTTTCATGTTTTTCACACAAAACTGTTTTATTTGAAAATTCCTGATTTTTCTACAGCATTACGTCTGGGAACTGTGACTTCAACATCTACTGATCAAATGATTTCACTGCAGTGCCTCTGATTGGGAGATCGTGGGTTTCGGTGCTGGCGATGGCAGGATTTTTGACAGTAACGTGTCAGCTAGGTGGAATACAGTCGCTTTCTGGGGGAGAATGTTTTAACGACCGGCTGCTCGATTGTTTTCCGTTCCTCCGATCCGTACCAGGCGAATGCCAGAGCAGTACCTATCCAACGGGTAACTAACCGCGCGCGCGCGATTTTTCCTTCCTTTTCCGAGTCCTTCGCCCACCCCTTACTTACACCACGACGACACATACGTGTACTTTACTACCACACATGCCGGGTGACCGGTCGGGAGCTTAGAGCTTGTCCCGAATGGGGCGGTGCCTCTCTAGTAGGAGATATCAGATCGGGAAACCGCATTAGCCGACGTAGGTCGGCGCCGGATCTTCGTTACATCCAGCGGTAGAAGATCACCACTGGGCTCTACCTAGCGAGGAAAACACATGCACTGCACTTATGGGACTAACGACATTAGCAGTAGACGCGCCCGAAATCACTAATCAATCGAAAGTTTAATAAAACGGTGCATTGGTGGTTGAATAATAGTTTGAGTCCGGAAACCCCATACCCTCTTTATCTCCACTTCTAAGGGTTCTGGAGGTGTATTAAACTCACAGTATTATTTTTAATGATATTATTTTTATCATATTTTCCCACTGATACTGTGCTTGCATACAAAGTTGATGTTATTATGATGACATTATAATTGTATATTATTATCTCAAAGATAGATTTTCGTACATGGTAGGTTTAAAGTAATTCATTAAGAACTGATGCATGAAATTAAAAATTACTGACTTTCAAAAACATTTTATTTTATTACGGTGTTTGTTCTTGAATCTTCTATTACTGAAAGAAATGCTCGTATACAGAAAGGATAAACATGCTAAATGGAAGTAGAGATGTTTGGGCACATTTAAAGCAACCACATGTAGTTATGCATAAGTTCTAATGGGTGAAATACAACAGATATTTTCTGCTTCGTTGTTGATATTGTGTTGTGACGTGATGTAACCCGTATTATTTGAGTAAATTGTCCAAAGTATTAGCGTGGAGTATTACAGTGATGGACGTTCAAAATACAGTCAAGTACCAAATTTGTGCGAATTGAAGTGCTGTTAAAATCTTTTAATAAATTACAAATAAGCTTCATGAGTAAGAGGACCATTGACAACTATAATGATTTACCACTATTGATGGTGTGAAATGTTGATTTCGTATTTATATGTAAATTTTTATATATGCGAAATTTATTATTCGAATACATTCTGTTTATTAAAAATTTTATGATTTTGGAACAAATAACCAAAAACTAAAAGTTTATTATTTGATGTTTTTCAGATTCTTTGTAACACCATTCATCGCTCTGCAGCTATCGATCAACATCATCGCAGTCCTTAGAGGCGTCTTGGCGTAGTGAGTTGGAATCTTCTTTCGGCCCAGAAGATGCATCGTTCCGTAAGCGGAGAAGAAGGATCTTGACAACGCAGGAATCTACGCGGCCTGGTGCAGAGGTGACCTGGAAGGTGCCAGGTAGTTCATCAAGTGCAGTATTCTGTCATGTTACAATGGAGGACACTTCGCCGTACTCAATTCGTTTCATCAGGGACATCAAACAACAAACCCATTTTTATCCCGCCGATTTCGAGTGAACGAACGCTTAAGAGTGTATTCTGATATTTGTTCAAAAACTGATACAAACCAATTTTGCGTTGACAATAGTGCAGACTCTGGAGTTATTCTGTGAATGACAACAACGTAGTGTGTTGACGTATCTCAAAACATGAACTACGACTTGCAACAACGTGGCCTCGGATATAAACCCTGAACACACAGAGCGCTCCTATCTTTTGGTGCCGCAGCGTCGGGCGAGGTGTAAGCGACAGTATGACCACCACCACCACCACCACCGCGGATGCGCTCCCGACGGCGCTGCCAACCTTCAGCCGCCACGAGCAGCGCGAGCACGAGTGCCTGGTGCGCATCGTGGAGTGGGAGGCGGAGGTGGAGGCGGGGGTGGCGGAGGCGGCGGCGGCGGCAGGGTGCCCGGTGTCCTGGGACCAGGTGCACTGCTGGCCGCCCTCGCCCGCCGGCGCCCTCGCCTTCGCCCCCTGCATCGACGAGCTCAACGGCGTCTACTATGACACCACCCGTGAGTTTTTCTATATAGTTACGTATTTATGCACCAGGGGCGTTATAAGGATTTTAATGATAGAGCAGCGTGAAAAGCACTAGGGTAAAAACCCTCTTTTTTTGTGGCCCCTCGATCATGAGAAACGCTCAAAACGCTCTTGGTACGTACGTTATTTTTATCTAATTTTAATTATTCGTATTTACTTATTAACTAGTTGTTAACTTGACCCGGTTTTCCATTTGATATTTACCTCCATAATTCTCTTCGTAAGAGAATATGTAGCAATATTTAACTGTTTTCATTTTTCTCTCGTCACCAACCACCTCTAGATCCAGGTAAATTATGCAGTTAAAATGTGGGGAACACCGTACGGGATTTTTGTATTCGAAAAGCCAAAACATTAATGCTTTATAACAGGTGAAATATAAGGAACAGCAAAAATATACAAGTTAAAATGAGTTATAGGGGATACAATAAATCAGAAAATGAAAATAGTATTTGATTAAATAAATTTTGGAGAATTTAGAAAATTTTTCGAAAACAAAGCATATTAAAAACATGGAACATTGTTGATTTAAGACAAGAGAGGCCTAGCTGCATGGTTGCGGGAGAGACAAGACCTCATAGATTCAAAGACTGACAATAATACAAGGGAACCTTTAACCCAGATGGTGCCTGAAAAGGAAGACTAAAACAGAATTACATTGGATCTGGTATAGTGAGGATCTATATCGGTGAGAGCACTATGTGAAAACATTTTGTTTTTAGTTTGTGAGAAATAGAAAATGGACATATGGACCACGATTATTACAGAATAAAAGATTAGAAAAGAATAATATTCGGGGAAAAATTAGATTGCGAATTGTGGTAAAACGTATACAGTAAATTCAGTGTGGTAACATGAAGTGCTCTAGTGTGGAATTATGAAAATAGTCGTTGATCTCGACACAACAAGGTTTCTCAACACAGGCCAAGATTTCTGAAATATCTATTCTATCTTTTTTTGAGAGATTTGACGGCAAGGCCAAGACATGTTTGATTATAAGGTAGAAAATTAAGTTATTAGAAAACAAATTATCATTTTTTTCCAAAAAGATATTCAATGGCTATCAAAATAGGTATCATTAAAGAAAATACAAGGAGATCATGTCAATTATGAAAAACAAAATGGAATATTGAAATAAAGAATAATTCTGTAGCCGACTCTTCATGTTGCTGAGAGTTTTATAACAAATTACAAGGTGTTTGATTTTTGATTAAGATTAGTTAAATGAATAAATAACTGAATATTTCCTAACAAATTTAAATTATCACCATCAGAATACTCGTATGAGCGGTGTTTTCTAGCCGACGAGAAGAAAGACAAAGGAACCCTGAGATAATGTAAGTATGTAACGCCCAAAAATTTTAGAGCTAACCACTCCATTAAATTGAATAATAAATAATTAGGCAACGCAGGGAGTAATATAAATGGGATTATATTTCTTTTAAAAAATACGAAATGCCACAGTTGATTATATTAGAGAGCTGAATATTGAACTGTCACAATGACATGCCCAACGCGAAGCAAAATATAGTCGATTTAATTACAACTAGAAGACGAACTGTCACAATATCGAGCTCTGTATCGAAGACAATAACATATCAGTAAAAAATAATAGTTATTTATGCACGAAGGGAGATATGAAGGTTCTAATGATCGAGTGGTGACAAAATGCCCATGTGCCTTTAGACCGAGGACAGTTTGTCGCCCGATATCATTATAACTATTTAACGCCCGTGGTACATAAATCATTTTATTTTTTACCTTATTTTATTGATTCAAATTTACTTATTTACTAATTAACAAGAGGTTAACTTGACTTGGTTTGTGTTATCATGTTTCCCTCCCATAATTCCCTTTCACAATTCCCTCCAAAACACGACATGTAGCATTATTCAACTGTTTTCATATTGCCTCGTAACCACTATCAAGGTAAGTCATGCAATGAATATCGAGCTCTGTATAAAAGGCGAAAAACAAGCAATCTATTATCAAAACTTATTAAAAAATAAACATATCTATTGACTAATACGAAATACATCCGTCGGAATTTAAGTACATTACAGATGAGCAAACATTCAAATGGTGTCATATCCATTTGGCAAAAACTGAGTTCTGTTATTTGTTTAGAATTGCATTTTCAGAAAAATATTGAGATGCATTACAATTCATTAAGTTGTACTCTATTCGTTTAGTTAAATATGAGCTTGAAAAGTGAAAAACTTGCGCTATATTTTTCATTTTTATTCGAATTGATGTGTCGCGTTTTAATGTTTGCTTTCCAAATGTGTTGTTCAGGCTCATGCACATTTAAAATCTAAGCTAACTTAATTTAAACATCGAAGAGGATATTCGAGAGGAGAACCTCGTGGTCATGCCTTTTGGTTAGATAACATTGAAATGCTCAGTAGAACAAGGGGTTATTCCATATTTTATTGCGAAATACATCCGTCATGAGTTTTTAGCATAATACAAACCATCAAATATTATTCTTTTGGTGTAATATGTTATTGAAATCCATTATGGACGAACATGCCATTGCATTCAAAAGTTTGAAAATGTACTAAGTTATGCAAGGAACGTTCAAGTACAATCTCATTATCTCAGAACTATATCTCTATGTGGAATAGTTCCTTGACCTTTTGAGCTCTTCAATTGTGAAAATGACATAAAAGGAAATCCATTTTTTATTTGTGTTGTGCGGAGTTTTTCGCCAGCTTGAAGTGGATTCCTGCTGGAAAATCTGAGAAGTTTTAATAGTATGTGCTGTATGGGATATATGATTTATTACTGCGTTGATGTGTAAATCAGAATACAAATGCTTCTTACTTCTGAATCAGAAGATGATTGTAATTAATCTGAGATATTTATTATGTATAATTTTGAGTTTATTGGTATTTGTAGGGGCCGTATTTGTCCATAGTGGGCATACGTAGAGCATTAGCAGACTTATTACTCTTTTATACATGATTATAAAGTTTGTACATGAGAGAGAGAGAGACGCGTTTGTTTATTAGTGACCGGAGTTGAATTAATATTTTTCTGGCTTGTTTAATTTTGCTTGTCTCTACGGGTTTTCTAGGTAAGTTTTGTGATCATGTGAAATCCTAAATATTTTATGGGTTGCGATGCTGGGGTCCAGGTGAAGGGAGAGTCTGATGTTTATTACAGATACCTGTGAGTACTCGCGCTATTCTGGACTATACAGGTCGTTTACAATGAAGGCTTCCATCTAACCTAATAGGACATAAGTTCTCCATACCCAAGCTTTTCTGCACTTGGTAGGTTATTTACAATGAAGCGTGCGTACGTATAAGCGCTTACGACATCATTTATCTATCTTCGCGCTATTATAAACTCCACAGATCGTGATTAACGTACAACAAAGCGTGCGTTAATCAAACCACCTAGGAAATCATTTCTCTATCCTCGCGCTGTTCTAAACTCCACAGATCGTTTACAACAAAAAAAGCATTCATCAAACCATTTAGAACATTATTTCTCTATGCTCTTACTACCTACCCTTTATAGTTCCTTTACAACGAAACGTGCGTTTATCTAAACTTCTTGTACGAATCACTGTTCCACTTGGACTTGCACAACAAGAAAGGTTCCTAAATAAAAAGAGAATCTCTGTATCTTTACAAATAACTAAACGAACTAAACATTCTTTATTGTCAGAAAAACACTTTTTCATTATAATTTCAATTTGTAAAACTTGGGCAAACGTATCAGACATGGAAAAAAGCGAGGCTGCCGACTGATGTTTAGTTGTTCATTAAACGTCTTAGAAATTGAATAAAATCGATGACAATATTTTCATGTACGAGTACTCGTTTTGTCGCAAGTCAATCCCATGGTCTTCACTTGGTGACCAGTTTGCCTCTGAAGAATATGCGTAGTCTTATCTGTACTGTTTGAGGATGAAAAATTGTTTGTTGGATTGATGACTTGCCATTGAGGAAATGCCAATGCAACGAACGACATTAACTCACCACAATTCATGCTCAGCTACATTTTGCGATTTTGGATATGTGGGATTTGCATTTTGTACGGAGCATTTTTGAAAATTGATCTCTTCTATAATCTTCACATTTTTAAAATGAGAATTAAGTCGGAAAATGAACTGTGTAAAGCAGTCCTCTACAAGGATCCATATTTTGTGATCTCCTATCGTGGTGGCCTTATGAAACTTCAATTCTGGAGGGGGCACGCTGTGTTTATAAACCTCTTTACAATGCCACGTTTCAGCGCACTAAACTTCATTGTGTACATTTGTGCATTAGTTTATGGTCTAATCAATATAACATTACAATCACGAATGCAAGATCGTATGCCATTCTATTAGAATTGACAATGTAGACTAACAAACTTTCTGTAGACGATGAAAACTCGACTGAACAATTTTCAATTGTCACATTCCAGACATTGTTGTTTCGAAACGTAACTTTCCTCATAATTTATGGTATGCCGATGCAATTTTGTTTGGCCCACATTTACCAACTTCATCGATGGCACTCCGTCGTTCTAAATGCAAATAAGATGTGGCCTTATTGAAGCTTTGGTCTCTCTCGTGCTTTCAAACAATAAACAGCTTCAACTATCTCAAGTATTTTGTATAGTCGGTAATTTAAGGTTTTCATGGAGATTATTTTAAAGATACTTAGGAGAAAGGTCAAGCAGTTCCTCTCAAAGTCTAGTCAAAGACAAACTTCGCAAAGGAGGTAATGATTTACTAATATCCCGATTATTGCAGTGTTAAAATGTCACCTCAAAGGATGTAATAGGGATTAATTAACTTGTTGATTGTTGCCCCTTATTATTTAAGTAATAAATCATTTACAAGTTTCTTATAGCTCTAGTTCTGGTCGACCTCTTAAGAAAATAAGTGTTTTTAAATTCACTTTTAATTTAAAATATTTTGACAATATGAACATTCGCCATTATAAAAGTATCCCTCGACAGTCATAAACAATCTAACATTATGTCCCCAGCCTGATTCAGGAAAGATAAATTAATTTTTACTTTCTAGTCTAACCTGATTAGAAGAGAAATTGTAATATTCTACCGGAAAATGTAGATTGTTCTGCAGAAAAACGTTTTACTGGGCCGTGGTAACGAAAGAGTGGATAAATCTTGTTTCTATACATAGTAGATTACTTCCTTTAACAAGTTGTGCAGTCTAAATCCATGTTTGTTGGGTTCTTGAATACCAAAAAAAAAAAACATTGCCGACAAAACGTCTGTCTGTAGTCAACACTAGCAATCCTACACCAAGTATTTGCTCATCTGAACAGTTTAGTTCGGGTGAGCAAATACTTGGTACAGGGATAAAATGCATGGCACGTTAACACCGTGGACCTGAGTACGGATCTCGGCGCAGAGAAAAATGTCTTTGCTGGTTGGAAATTATTTTGTAGATTCATGTAGTAGTAATATATTGTGTTGCCGTTTCAAATAATGCGAGAAAGTATGTCCTGTTGTAGAACCACTAATTTAAATGTAAACTATTAGGAAGTTAATTTTAATTGAAAGTCTATTACGACAGTACTTGTTACTGATTGATTAGTGATTCCTGGAGCGTCAACTGCTAAGGTCATTAGTCCCTAAGTGTAGTGCATGTTTATCGCGGGTGGCGGCTGTTATCTTCACTCCCTCGATGGCGAGATCCGACACAGAACTACGTCAGCTTGCGGGGATTTTCCCAACCAGGTATCTCCCACCAGCGGAGCACCGCCCCAACCGGGACAAGTTCTAAGCTACTGACTTTCACCTCTTTCTCCTGACAAGTGTGGTAATGCAGCGCATGTGAGTGAGGATGTGTATACGTAAAAGGTGAAAAAAAGGTTAAGGAAGAGGAAGAAGAATGAGGTAAGTTGACTATGTATCGAAGGTTTTAACATTTTTATTATCATTAAATCAAGTTGTTAGAACTTTAAGTTAAAATTGCTGGTAATTAAGGGACAGACTCCTCAGGAATTGGAGGAGTGAATGGGAGCGGCGTCTTCAGGTGAATGGAACTCAGCAGCTACTGATAGGAAAATAAATATCAGTGAGTCACGATTATTCACTGGGCTGGAAGTTAGGACCGATTGAGTCTGGAAAACGTAATGGTGTTGTCATAAGTTCAACTCAGGTTCGTAGTACAATGACATTTATGGTTTACTAGCAAATTCCCAACGTAGCTCGAGCTTCCTTCAATCCTTGTGAAAGAGGAACGAGATCAATTTTATATAAATCACGGTGTTTAATATTATTATTTTA
Organism: Gryllus longicercus; assembly: GCA_038098605.1. Lineage (NCBI taxonomy): Eukaryota > Metazoa > Arthropoda > Insecta > Orthoptera > Gryllidae > Gryllus > Gryllus longicercus. The sequence goes on from JAZDUA010000139.1 coordinate 421,439, forward strand.
ATATAAAAGGTTCAAAATTTAATAAAATACTATAATTTTCTTTCATTTTATTTACAGAACATTTCTATTATATTTTTAATCTTACACACTATTACTGGCCTCTAGCAAATTTATTAGGTACCAGTTTTCCCCGCTACTGGCCTTCGGCGGAACTTATGCTCTTAGGAACCAATTTGCTTATAGCAGCAGGTCAAACATAATGATCGTGATGCTTCTACCAACATATTATTTAAATTATTTATGTTCCTTTTTTTTTGTTTTAGTAATCTTTACCAAACTTTGCAAGAACATTGCGACAATCCTGAAAAATTTCATATCTATTTATAGACTAGTTTTTGAAGTATTGAAGTCGGTTGTTTGTTGAATTTTCTTATATTAGAATACATATATAATGAAGTTAAATTATTATTTTATTGTTTCGAAAGACGCCACAGACAAGAATGATACGAAATGTTATTGTATATTTTATTTTTTATTGATGTTTATTGATAAAAAAGGAAAACCTCTTTTTTATTTGTATCACTCCGTCATAGGCTGTAACCGAGTGATTGGAGGAATAACATATTTAAAAATCTGCTCGAGTAATTAAAAGATGAGGCTTCATTTTCGCCTATTTCAGCTCTATTTTCAAATAATACTCAGTATGCGCGTATGCGCAATTAGAATGTAGGTAATTTAAAATTACCACATGAACTACTCAGATTTACTTCCACAAGTCCATTCAAAAAGGGTTTGCGTTTGATACAAAATTTGTATTACAGAATGCAACCATTAGTACTTCAATTCTTGAGGGTAAATAATATCTTATTCATATTATACTTTTTAAAAGTGACAATGAGAGGCTGAATGCAATAATATATGATATCGTTGCACATATTTTATTAATGTGAACATTTAACTGAATTTAAAGTAGATACATGAGAACTGTGCAAAAAGTTTGAGCTGTCCGTAGCGAGATTCTTCGATATTAAAATGATTTTTCTGGAGTTTAAAACAAGTGGTTGACAGATGTTACAATACTCAGAATTCTAATGTCATTTGCACTCTCTAATGTAAACTCATGTTAGATCATGGCATATGTGCAGAATTATTCATTCAAAAAACTCTAAAAGAATTTTTAAAACTAGAGTGATTATGCAAAACGTTACGTCTGCCAGTGTCAGCGTATTTCGGACACGGAAAAATAACGTGAGCCACAAAAGAAACACGCTAAACCGGCAAAATGCCATGTCCGTTCATGTTTCAACGTCGGTTAACACGTCGCGTTGGTTGGCAAAAACGCGTGCGAATGTCGTGATCCTTGCAGGCGCACGTAGCGACTTCCATTTGTATTTCAGTCGCAAGTTTGCTGCGCAGTGCAGAGCGGCTGCTCCGCGATGCAGCTTGTTACTGCCAGCGAACTTTGCACGAAGCTCTCTCTGGTGGAAGCGAATTTTTCGTTATCTGATCTTGGAACTTGGATGCGAAGCGGCTAGATATAGCGTTCGCGGTATCTGCACGTGCCTTTACAGTTTCAATTTATGCACACTCGCATACTCGTTGCATGCTAAATTTCTATTACTTCAAAATTTCTCGTAAATATGAATTAGGCATTATTTTTTGCATCAAAAAGACCCAATGTTCTTTATTGAAGTAAAGGCCGTTACGCGTATTATATTGTGACATTGTATAAAGTTTGTAATTCTTCTACAATTTCCTCTTCTCACAGAAAACTGATACAAGGATTGCCCACTTGCAAAAATTAGTTCCTGATTTTTAATTTTCATCAAACGACTAATCATATGATTAAACGTTAAAGAGTTCTAATATTGATTGTGTGCATGCGTCTGAAAATTTTGATGGGCAAATCTGAAGCCATGAAACACTTTCTTCCTTAAATTTGTTAAATAATTTTAATCAAATATATGTTACAAAATCAAATTATTTGTGACGGATGATCTGATGTTAATGAATATAAATGATGGTACAAATAGAAGAATTTGCCGCGAAACTAATCATATCGAATATAATGCAACTAATGAATGTATAATGAAAATGAATAATAAGCTACAACTAATAATGCTCCGTAAGACATGTATATGGAATAAAATTCGTTCGTTGGTTGCAATACTGAGTCATTGAGAAAAATAATATATTCACATGAAAGTTATTGTAAAAATAGTTAGTTAGTTTTGAAATTCAGAAATAACTGGCTGCTGTTTATTGTGTCGCATTATTATTTGAAGTTTGAGTTGTTTATTTCCTTAAGTTTTTGATGTAAGGGTCAGTCATTTGAATAAATTCCATATTACCTGCATGTATTTAAACTTCATGTATCTGAGCAGTTCTGTCTAAGGTATCACATAGCTTTTACTCATTACAAGTCACATAGCCCTTCTCTCTCATAGTTTTTCGTGCATTTCATTGTCTACCGACTGCGAACAGCGATAAGAGGCAATCGCCCTGCGTGGTGAATCGAAGGGCTAGAAGAATCAGATAGAATATCTGGTGATCTTTTGATTGCTTTATTGATTTATTGGTTGATATCGGTTTTCGGACAGGATCAACTGCTAAGATCATTAGAACCTTTAGTGTAGTGCCTATTGTGGGAGGATGCTATAATTATACCCCGCTGGATGGCGAAATCCGGCGCTCACCTCACCCTGCGGCTTGCAGGGTTTTCTCTAACAAGGTATCTCCCATTACCGGCTAGGGAGCCGGGACAAGCTCTAAGGTCCCAACTGCTCTCCTTACGCGTGGTAATGTAGTGTATGTAAGTGTGTGTGTGTAACTAAGGGAAGAGGATAGGACAAAGGAAAATAATGGGAAAGATCGTGCGCGCTCCGTGGCTCATTTGTTAAGGCACTGCTCCGACATTTTCCTGGTGTTGATCAGAGAAACGGCGGAAAACCACCGCTCAGGGCAGCAGGCCGCGAGAATTCTCTTCGAGACAGGAGCTGAATTCCACCTAGCTATGTAGCTAGTATTGAAAATCCTGGCGTCGACGAGAGTCGAACCCTTGAACCTTCCAATCAGATAGTCACTGCAGTGACATCAGTTGATACCCTGAGCCACCCAAGCCGGTCTCTTCTGATAAAAAAAATTGTTTGTTTTTTAAAATTATTAGTTTGTAAATTTGAACACACTTTCAAAAATTACATTCAACAACTCTGCTTGTAACAATTGGTCCCGATTTTTGACAACCCTAGACTGACGAAGGCTGCAGTATTATTTCCTTCAATTTCAATAATTGTATATAAATCTTGAATATTTTTCTCTATTGTGTATCTAGTATGTTTACATCATACTAGCAAAATCACGGAATTGTTAGATTGTATCTCTTATGGTTAAATCAATCTAATTGCATCATTTTATTCGCTTCATCTGAAATGTTTCCTGCGCGGTTTGGAATTTTGTGTATTTCTATTTTCTGCGAAATTTCCCTTGACTCCCTTCGACCATTCGCAAAGGATGCTTCTTTTCAACTGCGCTCATTTGGCTAGAAGGGCGGGCGAGTGAATTGTCCGTAAAGGAACATCACATCCATTTTACAAAAAGTAATGCCGGATGTTCTTGAAAGGAAGCAAAGGAAACAACTAAGAGACTTCCGTTCTCCCCAAATAAAAGGGCGAGAAAGAAGCTTCATTTTCAATTTAAAGAAAGACGAAAATGTTATTGTGTTTACATCACTTGTTAAAGTGTTCTAAAGATAATAAAAAGTAACAGAACATATTTCTTAGAACATTCATTTACGCTGATAAAATATTATTTATTATACACATTAATGTACAAATTTAATACATAATTTACAATTTTTAAAACATTTTTTTAATTCTATAAATTGATACAACTAGAAGTAGTTTTTCTCTGAGAAAAAAAGATTATGAAATTACTGACTGGCAGAGAATAAATATTTTCGTCACCGATTTCAATTGTTTGAAGGTTAGTGTGAAGGGAAAAGTGAATCCAAGACGTGTTTGAATGGAAGAGGTCAATATCTACATGCAGGTCTGAGACGCCACATTTATACAATTAGAAAACATACCTTTCTTATAAAACAGCCACCATATTTAGAAATAAGAAACAAAAAACAAACTTCACTACTCTAATTTGAAAGTGAATTGTATCAGCGTAAATATGCATTTCATGAGTTTCGTGAATTTTAGTATTAGTACCTATTAAAAAACCTCATACCGTTATTAAGGTACAAAAGTGAGATAAAATCCTAATTGGGTAACTGAGAACACAGATGTCACTTTGAGAAAGTGTTTTTTCTAAGAAACCATCGGCGGAAGAGAGAAATAACAAATATGCATAATATTTTCCTATTCGTAACATAGTGGTTTATTAGAAGCTGTCGCCCATGTACTGACGAAACCGTATCTCGTCACCAGCATGTTTTGTGAGCATTTACAGAAAAATAATGAAACGAACACTTATATTTTTATTGTTTTAAAATCGTTTTAAAATGAGACTGGAAAACGCTATCCCAACGCAATGAATTTCTCGGAAATTAAGTTAAATGAATTTTAAAAAAATTGATACGCGAATATTTGTTTCAAACTTAATATTCGAAAGTGTAATAGGAGAAGGTTTTAAGGTACGCATAATTCAAATTTCAGAATACTAATAAATTAGTTCAGTATCATGTTTACTTTGTATAGTGTATTTTGAATGGGAAGCGACTCATTTCTGTTGTTCAACATTTCCGTGATACGCTACGGAACCTGTAGAAGGTGGAGGGCCTCTGTTGAAAGCTGAGGCGCTGGGGATGGGGGACGGGGTGATGGACGAGGTAGCCGATACGGGGCCTACGGCTACCAAGCATCGTGAGGCCCTTTGCTTCTCACGAAGGCCTGGCTCCCCCATTGCGAACTTCCCACCACAGCGGCGCTGGCCATTCGTTATTCGTAAGGCGTTTGCACCGCAACCGCTGCATGCGGTTTTTGTACACCTAATGCCTTGGAATAATGCACGGAGGATACACGGGTTTTCTATTTTTGAGTGCTCCTCCAGGTGAGTGCTCTTGACTGAGGAAAGATGCGATGGGCAAAAAATGGAATAATTACAGACGGGAAAAATTATGGTTTTAATTTTATATGACATCCATCTACTGTCCCCCTTACCGTCCCCCTTCCCCCGGCCTTCTCCCTGTGATTTTTATTCAGATACAAGGATTTTACGTACATACCCAAATCCTATGTATGTAAAGGCATTTTCAACAAATTTAAACTTAAATTATTTAGAAACTTTTAAATTGATTTGAAGTAAGTGGAATTTGTGCGATGTGAAATGTAATAAGTAAAATCGAGGTTATAGATGAAAAATATACATTTATTGAATTATTTTCAAAATCGTGTAAAGAACCGTTTGTTGCCAAATATTTTGATTCAAAAGCTCTATATTTTAGCGTGCATTATCATGTTTTTATTACTTTCTAATGCAGTATACATTGCTAAAATTACTTTTTGTATTCCAGCATTATAAAGGAACCTTTTTCTGTTGCAAGAAATCGTTCATAATCTGGCATTTTACGGCACAAATTTTAACGTATTAGATTTTATGTCACGAATGATTGCGCCATCACACATTCCACGTTCTGCCAATCGTGGCGAAAGAATTGGGGGGAAGTAGAGCTAAACGGAACAGCCGACCTATGCTTTCTTGCATAATGGATATGATAGCGGAAATGATAATGGGATACTTATCGACACAATTGTCTCAACTTGAATAGTCGTTCAGTGTCTTTCTGTTCCTCCAGAGTGAAATATCACATTAAATTGTTTTCTGTGTTCAAAAATACTCTCGCAAAACCAACGGTTCAGAATTTACCTTCTGTAGTAAAATTATTGGAAGGGAATGAATTTATGAAAGAAAAACAGTTTTGTTCAAATTTTTGTTCTCTACGTGTATTCACAACTGACTGCAGAAAACAAAGCATTCTGTTTTTAAATCCACTGAAGGGAAAGAGATTGTTTATTGTTCTAAACCATCGAATGGGGATATTTCAATTTACTAACGTTGGTGACATCGTGCTCGAGAAAAGTTTGTATTGTATTTTTACGTATTGATTTTAGCGCAGTGTACGGGGCGCATTAAAATTAGTATCTCTACCTGATCATAAAATACAATACAATTTTATACACTGATCATTGAAAGAAATATTTCGTGATTTGTTTGAGGTTAATTTAATCCGTCAGCAGTCTGAGGGATCGTAGCCCTAAGGCCAATATCGTCCTACATTTTCTATATTTAATTTTAAAATATATGTATACAATAATAATAATAATAATAATAATAATAATAATAATAATAATAATAGAAATATCACGTGCATTTTATCTTTCATGTAATTAATTCACTTGCAGGGCAGTTGGGCACCCTCGGAGAAGAGGGAATCAATGAGATTCTCTTCCTCTAGAAGCCAATGATACCCCTTCAAAAATACAGCTTTCACCAACAAGCAAAGAATCCAAAGAGAGAAAACCTGTACCTTGTTAATTGAGGTACTGTTACACGGTCCAACAACTCCTACAATTCACTCGCGATCTGCCGTCACTGTCTACCAATATGTGGCCACGTTATTATAATTATAAATGCGAATCACTTTGTAAAGAAAGACATTAAAATTTAGTCGAAATGAAGGTGACATTGAAAATAATGCTTTCTGGGTTGATCTCATTTTATAAAATATGAAAACCAATGCAAAATATTCCGTGATAGCGAGAAAGATGTCACTTCAATTTTACAGTACCTACTTACTGTAGCGTCGTAGGTTTAGCTTCTTGTGCTGAGAGAGAGCTGGCAAGGTAGAGAGTGTGGGTAACTAAAAATAGCTTTCCGAACAAAGGGTGCCACATCAGACCTGAACTTTTCTGAAAGGAGAGGTTGCGGGCACATAGGATCAGTGCGCAAAAATAAGCGGCAGTTAGACCACGACTCACAGAAACGCGTGAAGGGAGATGACGTATGAGGTCACGTGATCAGGACCTTTATACGACGGCATATCTGTGCCTCGCATCGGGAACAACTCTGGTTTCCTCGCAGCTAGACTGCAAAAACTTTGTCCGCCCAGGCTAGCGCGCAGTGCTGCATGCACAGGGTGGTGTTCCAATGCGCTCGGACATGGTTAAGTGGTTGTCGACCACTGCAGGGAAGCTCGTGTATGACGTCAGATGCCTAGTGCGAGTCAGTCTAGTTTTCTAGTCGCGTGCGCAGCCCGTAGGGCCCGTGAAGAGAGAGGGGGGCTGACGTTAGATATCTCCGACAAACGTTTTAGAGTGAGAACCTGTAAATATTGTAATTATTGTGTAAATAAATTGTATATAGTTTACTCGGGTCTGTTTCTTTGTGGTGTAAATCCTTACTCACGACGTCACATAAAAGGGATTTTTCAAAGTAAACTATGCATCGTATTTTAAGCAGGATGTAAACAATGAAAAATTTTAAAAGTAAAACAAGGTAAAGTCATAAAATATCATTACTGCTGTCCAAATACCCCTTTATTTGGTAATATACATTTTCACTTTCATGACAAAAACAAAAATTCCAAATGGATTTGTTTTGCCTGTACTTATGAGATATACCAATAAATGTTCTTCAGGTACTTAGTGTTGTTTTTGTTTTTAAAAGTAATTAGATTTATCAGTTGCAAAAATAATGGTTCATGCATTTATATAAATACTGCATTTACAGGTTTATATAGAACATAAAATATTTAATGTGTTGAAACTTACTTATAATTACATAGTAACACACAAAATTATCAAAATACATACATTAGAAGCCCGGTATTCCGAACTAATTGGGGCTGTGGTCTATTCGGATTCGGAAATATTCGGATTATCAGAAAAATGTTCCGTACAATATAGAAATACATATATAGCATTACCAGACAATACAACGTAGCGTGCAATGTAAGAAAATGGCAATGTTGCGTAGCGATCATATCACATCGTATCATCAAGCAGATTCAATTTCTTACGCCAAAAGAATATTACCGATTTTGCAAGTTTCTATAAGTGCAAAATTACTGCCAGATAAATATGTGATAAACACCTTACTTACCAATAAATGTTTCGTTTCGACTTATACTTCAATAATTATTCAATAATTAGTTGTTCAGTTCTACAGTAATTATAAAATTCTTTCTTTACATTACAAATATGCATTTTATTTAATTTGTTTATATTTCCTCTACCCCGAATTTTATTCGGATTATCCCAAATTTAAGATTGCGGGATTCATATTTTTAGTGTTCTACTGTAATTGGAAACAACATATTTAATAGGTAACCATTTTTTTAAAAAAACGTAACATACGAAATTATTTCTATTAGCATCACATAGTTGTCAGAATTTACATAAATTGATAGTTTTAGAAAATATTCAAAACTTATTAATAGTTTTCAGACTAAATTAAAATTTTTAGAAAGTTTATTTAGTACATTTTAATTGATGCACAAAACACCAATTTTACGGTAGCATTCAAATAGGAACTTTTGTTCATATTATGAATAATTTTATTCTCAATCCTAAATCATCCTAAAATCCGTAATTGCGTGAATAACGTAATTTGTTGCTACTAGACATTTATGAATATTTCCATTTTAGACATAATTAATATTTCTCTTGTTTCCAAATAATTTTACTTTTTTCATTAATTATTTATTTTTATTTAATAGGAAAAATTAATTGCGAAAATAAACATCGTTGGTGATCACATAAGCCATTGCATACTCACCCTAAAAATTCGTAGATATTGTAAAAATTCAGTTTACATTTCGTACGTTTTTTTATTAACTAATTTTATAAATTTTGTATCTTATACAGTATAATATATTCTATATAATGTATCTTAACAATATTACTTATATATTCTGCGCTGGTTTATAGTTAACCTTAACGTTATACCTTCATAGAAAGCTGTTGTTTCGTTTGAAAATGTTTTTTTTCTTTTGATCTCTTAAACGAAGAATAATAATATACTACTTCAATGACGAAACAATTAGTTCTCGTATTATTAATAATAATAACAAATAATTATTGTAATTTTAAATAACATCAAATATACTCAGTTGCTTTAAATTATTCTAAAGTTATTAGTCTCATGGAACTTCGATTGAAAATTTACTTTTCTGTCATTCCAAATGTCATTTAACAAGTGTGTCGACGATGAAAGAATCAGACGTCAAACACGAGAATATTGAACGATACATCGAAGATTTCGAAGGGTTCATGGGTGTATTGTGCATATACAAAACATCATACATCGTAATTCGTCGCTGGCCTGAATTACGCAAAACCGGGAATGTAGAAGATTCAACGTAACCCATGCGCATCCACAGCCTAAACTGCAAAGCCAAACGAACCGGAAGTTCTGGCGAACAAATTGAGTTGTATGGAATTCAGAATCGGACCGATAATTTGCGTGTTGGCAGTGAACTGGTGTATGCCATGTAATTCTGTGCCGTTGGTTATGAGAAATGCAAAATGTTCTGGTGAATTATATGGCAGAGGGAGAATTGAGTTCTGTTTGTTGGAGTTTGTATGCTACCTGCGGCTTTTCAAATAATGAATTTCATTAGTATTAGTCAATATATTCTCTTCAAATTCATTAAATTATGTATCACAAACTTTACAGATTATATAAACTTTTAATATACAATTTACGCAAAAAAGGAGACACAGGAGTACCTCTGTTACAATAAGATTTATACATCAATGTATGTGTTTCTGTAATGAAAAGTGACACCATATAATCAGTAACAAAGTTTGATGCATGGTAACAACAATAAAATATAAAAAAATACTATAAGGAATAAAAATGAAATTGATTAGGTAAAATAAAAAGAAACAATTAGTTATCACACGCAAAATACAAAATATAATTGCTAATGCATCTGCAAACAAGTGGAGATGAAACAGCATATACTTTCTCGCCAGAACTTTCAGAACAAGTACTTAAATATTCGATCAATTGTAAATGAATGTATTTCAAAATTTCTTTTTAAGGGATGATTTTATTAGGAGAAATAATATTTTTTCTTCATAACTCTAGTTATAGAAAAACGCCGAACCATTTTCGAATTTTTGCGATTATCGAAAAATTAGGGTTTTCAACGAACATGAAACTTGCGCCGTTCTCTTCAATGCCCTTCTCACTATCCGACAACAAAATTTAATCAAAAACGATAGAGCCTTTCTTTTTAAAATTTAGAAAATTTCTTAGGGGTTTCGTGTAAAGTACCCCCCAAAATTAAAATATCATTTTCAAATTCAAGAAGCCGGCCAGATAAATTGTGGATTGCCAATTTTGGAGAAAATTGACTGAACTGTTTAGGCGTTGGCGTTGTTCACAGATAGACGGACGGAGTGAAAGCCGTTTTGCAATCAATCGGCTGTTTGATATGAAGGAACCACAAAACATGTATTCTGGATACACCACGTTATTTTTAATTTAGCAACTTGATTTCTCCCCTTTTTCGTTACCAGGGCCCTGTATTAAGAGATTGTCTGACGAAAATTCCCGGTTTTATTGCACAACATTACATACCTTTCTCCATACTCCGTAAGTGATAGCGAGAAAGAAAACCTAAATATTTATTTCCTCAGCATTATGTAACTTATTCTACACAAGGTATATATAAAAGTAAAAATAAAGAAATGAGACATATATGAATTTAAAGTTGCTATTTTTTGCCAGTAAATTTTTATTTCACTTAAAAAAATATTCAAATATCACAATGAAATGAATACGACAAAAACACGTGTGAGTTTTTACTAACGTTCGTTTATTCGTTTCGGGTGTGGTTGCATTTGTAGAAAAGACGCAAAAAATGCATTCATATTTCCAAGAAAAAGTGCCGCACTTTTCTGTGAACAATATCCGCGTGAATCAGTTGATATTACTTTGATATTTCGACGCGGACTACAATGACTGAAAAACGTGTTATTTCAAAAAGAAAAGAAACAAATATTTTTGTCTAATGGTGTAATGCGAATTGCATAATCATTATTTACCGATTTTATTGATGAAATATTTAGTTTTTAATTTTAAAATTATTAAAAAATAAACAAATGTTGGAATTAGTCTTCATAACAAGGCTGTGTGCTCATTGTAAGTGATTGTCGTTAAGCCACGAGATTCCGTTAATAATTTGAAAATAAAAAACATTTTAAATAATTCATTCATTCATTAAAATTTCATATTGTATTATTGGATATTAAGCAGTGGAATGGCGTTTCACAAAAATAATTTTTCACACTATTACGAAATTATCATTTATCGTGATTTTTCAAAAAAACAAATGTCAGATTTCAGAATAGTGTAATTCATGTTAATGGATTGAGAAGCTTTATTAGAAAATAAAAAAAGTTTCTCAGAAGTATAGATTATATGACATTTACCTAAAACAAGGTAGTTTGGTCATATTTTTAATTTAAAAAAATCTTGAAAACACTTTCCATATTCTAATAGAAGCTTTTACATTATAACACGTTATCCAACGTTAAAAGAGAAAAAAATCAAAATCATATTTTTCCCCATCTCTCCTCTCGTACCCTAAAGAAAGGTTAGTTTTGTACGATTTATAAGAAACCAATGACATTAAACCCCGTAAGTATGCTTCTGCTAGATAGAGAATTACCCTTCATCCTTGGAATGTATTAAACTGATTTCAGTCGAAGAACCTAGAAGTTTGCATATTATGTAGTAAGAAAAAAGCAGGAACAAACAAACGCTAGAATTCATTGCCATTGCCCATAATTGGAAAGTACTTTTTCTGTTCCCTTTAAACCAGGTTTTGTGTCATAGTATCAGGAAACGAGTTATGTACCTTATTTCGTAATCCAAAAAAGAAGACTTTGCGTCCAGTTACAGTTTTGAATGATACCCCCAGTAAGAGTTCTCTGAAACGTCAGGTCGTCGCTAAAATGATTTTAATGCTAGCGACACACGAGCGTCAAATGACTGACGTGTTAACGTGCGTTGCAGACTCTCGCACTGCAGTGACGTCCGTCGCTAACGTTAGTTGCATAGCCGCCAACGTACGTTAGCCGCAAGAATTCGTACGGTGCTTCTGACGTACGTCGTATCTTCTTAGGCATCTTTAGCATGTAGTAATAGCGGCGTACGTCATACGTACGTTGAAACCGCATTGACCGAGCATCATACCTTTTTCCACTCATACAATGAATAGATTCAACACTGAAATATTAATTTACGAAGTGTATCTGTAAGCATTTCTTGTATTGTTAATACGATCTTATAACTTTGATAGCGATTCTTTGAATGATGGTTCAGACATTCGGAAATTATTAAGAAAAGACTCACTGTCGTTGCGTAAAACCTGAACGAGGATGTAAAATGTTTCTTACAAAACATGCCTGCTATGAATGGAATAAACACACTTTTCCCTCTTTTGTACGAGATATCCGGGAAAGGTGATGCAGGGCATAAACTGATGTCACAGCAAGATTTTCGATCCTAGCTTGTCAGCTTGGTCGAATTCAGTCTGTATCTGAAAGAGAGTTCTAGGTGCTGGATGCACTGATCGGTAGTTTTTCGTGTTTTTTCTGATCAACACCAGGCGAATGCCGGAGATGTACCCTAACAAACGGGCGACTGACCTCTCGCGATTTTTCCTTTCTCTTCCTTTTTCTATCTTTTCTCTTACTTACACACACACCTACACAACATGAACTACACTACCACACATATCGGGAGACCGGTCAAGAGTTTAGAGGTTGACCTGGCTGGGGTAATGCCCTGCCAGTGGGAGATACCTGGATGTGGAAAACACCGCTAGCCGAAGGTAGGTCGTCGCCGTATCTCGCCATCCAGCAGGACAAAATCACCGCTTTCTCCCGAGGAAAATCATGCACTGCACTTACAGAGCTCATGTCTTTAGCAGTTTACGCGCTCGGAATCACAATCAATCAATCAATCTACATGGGGCAACGGTTAAACGGTTGATACACCGGCTAAACAGTTGCCTCTACCTCGGACTTAACCTCAGGCTTATGGCGGCTAAGCATGGTTTCACAAGAAAATTTCAACAGACGCAAGTCGTGAATACAATGTGTCGTGTCATACGCAAGTCGTGAATGAGGCCAAATGGTAACACGCGTTCTCTGCTAAATGAGTGGGACCGTGTACGATTTCGTGCTCGTGGTCCGCCTCCATTCGGCCGGAGGTCTTAAGTAGTCGACGGCTCGGCGGCTGTTGGGGGTTGCAAGCCGGGGCTTCCAGCAACTCTCCTCCGTGGGCGCCGTGACAAGACTTGCAATCTGCATGGCATTAACCCAGGCCTGTCGCGTCGCCGCCGCCTCCTCCTCTCTAGCAGCTGCCCTCTCTCCTCTCCCCTCTCCCCACCGCCTCGCTTGCGGACGCAGCCTACCTGAGTCAGCCCTGCCTTCGACGCCCCTGACCCCTGGGGCGACGCCAAGGAGATGCCGCAGATCAGCGCCGCAGATTCAATCAGCGCAGGCGCCCCCGTTCGACGGCAGCGCGCCCTACTTCGTTCGCAGCTTATGACGTTGCAGGCGGACGCAACATCTTCCCGAGAAATTGAGATGGTTTATTTTACGAACGGAACGTACCGAAGTGGTCTATATTTAGCGTAAATAAAATACAAAGATTACCTTACAACAGAAGTGCTATCGATTTTCCATAAAGACGTTTTATTGCAAATTTAATATTAGTTAAATAATGATAATTGCAATAGTAACAGAGCATAATAAATCTTCGTTCGCAGCTTATGACGTTGCAGGCGGACGCAACCTCTTCCCGGGAAATTGAGATGGTTTAGTTTACGAACGGAACGTACCGAAGTGGTCTATATTTAGCGTAAATAAAATACAAAGATTACCTTACAACAGAAGTGCTATCGATTTTCCATAAAGACGTTTTATTGCAAATTTAATATTAGTTAAATAATGATAATTGCAATAGTAACAGAGCATAATAAATCTTCGTTCGCAGCTTATGACGTTGCAGGCGGACGCAACCTCTTCCCGGGAAATTGAGATGGTTTAGTTTACGAACGGAACGTACCGAAGTGGTCTATATTTAGCGTAAATAAAATACAAAGATTACCTTACAACAGAAGTGCTATCGATTTTCCATAAAGACGTTTTATTGCAAATTTAATATTAGTTAAATAATGATAATTGCAATAGTAACAGAGCATAATAAATCTTCGTTCGCAGCTTATGACATTGCAGGCGGACGCAACCTCTTCCCGGGAAATTGAGATGGTTTAGCTTACGAACGGAACGTACCGAAGTGGTATACAAAGATTACCTTACAACAGAAGTGCGATCGATTTTCCATAAAGACGTTTTATTGCAAATTTAATATTAGTTAAATAATGATACTAGCAATAGTAACAGAGCATAATAAATCTTCGTTTGCAGCTTATGGCGTTGCAGGCGGACGCAACATCTTCCCAGGAAATTGAGATGGTTTAGTTTACGAACGGAACGTACCGAAGTGGTGTACATTTAGCGTAAATAAAATACAAAGATTACCTTACAACAGAAGTGCGATCGATTTTCCATAAAGACGTTTTATTGCAAATTTAATATTAGTTAAATAATGATACTAGCAATAGTAACAGAGCATAATAAATCTTCGGTTGCAGCTTCTGACGTTGCAGGCGGACGCAACATCTTCCCGAGAAATTGAGATGGTTTAGTTTACGAACGGAACGTACCGAAGTGGTCTATATTTAGCGTAAATAAAAAAACAAAGATTACCTTACAATAGAAATGCGATCAATTTTCCATGAAATACGTTTTATTAGAAATCTAATATTAGTTAAATAATGATACTAGCAATAGTAACAGAGCATAATAAATCTTCGTTTGCAGCTTATGGCGTTGCAGGCGGACGCAACATCTTCCCGGGAAATTGAGATGGTTTAGTTTACGAACGGAAGGTATCTAAGTGGTGCGCATTTAAAATAAAATACCAAGATTACGAAGTGGTGTAAATAAAAGAAAAAAATATTATCTTACAACAGAAGTGCGATCGATTTTCCATGTTAGACGTTTTATTGCGAATTTAATGTTAATTACATAATGAAACTCGAATAGTAATAAAGAATATCTTCGTTTGCAGGTTATGGGCGTTTCAAGCGGGTGGAACATCTTCATGGGAAATTGAGATGGTTCAGTTTACTAACGGAAGGTTTCGACGAGGTGTATATGTAGCGTAAATAAAAGGCAAGGATCAATGGCTTACAAAAGAAGTGAGATAGATTTTCCATGAAAGATGTTTTATTGTAAACTTTAATACTAGTTAAATAACGATACGTGCATTAGTAACAAAGCATAATTGATAAGTTTTAGTTACAGGTATGAAATCATTAAACAGGAAACAAAAATTATATTTACCCGTTGAAGACTACATATTTATAGATCTGATGTTCTAGGACTTTTGGGTGCTCAAAACACGGAAAGTATTCAATTCTTTATATACTTAAAATGTGTAAAATGTGTGCTAAAATGACGAAAATATTTATTTTCCATATTATAAACAACTAAATGAATTGGAGCACATTAAATTTTCTTCATCCGAATTAGAACGGAAAGGATTTTTTATTCTAAAAAGACAAATGTTGTTTAAAGCAGCACAAATGTTTCAAAGATAAAATAGTTTTGCAAACATACAAAAACTACCAAATAACGTACCTAGTTTTCAGTAACCCATCAGAGAATGAAGAACTGTTGCAACGGATGACGAAAATTCAACTCAAGGTTTCCATTTTAGAGTTCTGACGAGTATCCTGGATCAAGAATTGGTATTCTAAAAATGTTAGTTGAACATCATAGGATGTCAACATCGTGTACCATGCAGTATCACCGGTTTTAGTAGTCCAGAGTCGTCTCCAATGTTCCCATTTAATAGTATAAGTGAAAATTTACGCATAATTTGAAAGCTTTTATTTTATTTATACATGACAAAAACTTCTATATAATACCCTCAATCGACTATAGTGTTAGAAATTGCTCTCATATGGTTCGACATTTCCTGAACAGGACTCACTCCACGCAATACGGGGAGGTCCCATAGAAAGATAGAAATGAAACCAAGTATTGCATTCCAAACTTGCACGTCTTTCACCGTATATCCCAAAACTCTTAAAGCATTAAACTCGAAAATACATAAAATATTCATTTATTCTCATAAACTGTACCAAAATATGTAATAACAATTGTTTCATCGAAAATCTGTATTTTTTAATTTATATTTAAGGTCGAATCAACTTCTAGATCATTAGCGACCACTATTGCTTGTAACGGTATGGTAAAAGTGAGGATGACACGATATGATGATAAGGGGTGAAAGGACGAACACAATACAATCATGCCCGAGGCAGGACTCGAACCCGCGACCCTTCGGCCCGAGATCGCTACGGCACTACTGCCTTAACGATCTCGGTCACCGGATGGGCTAAAAAATCTGTATTTGCATGCAACTTAATCGAAATACTTATTTTCAGGTAATATGCAATTTGGTGTATGTGAAGTATGAGAGCACTGCTTGAATTTCCATTTAACCTTCAACGCTCGACATTAAGGGGGAAAAATATTTATTTTCCAAAAATTTACAGATCTAGTGATATTACTATGTCGCAGATTAAACCTTTCATTTTGAACAAATACACTTGTAAACTGTAATGAAAACTCAAAATGACTGTCACTTTAGATGCAGCTTTCAGCTTTTATTATTATTATTATTATTATTATTATTATTATTATTATTATTATTATTATTATTATTATTATTATTATTATTCACTGAGGTCTTTAAAAAGTTTGGCGTCGCAAGGATAACAATTTGGTGATGTAAATTGTATTTAACGATAGTTTAGGTCATTTTTTCCATTGAAAACAATATATAAAAGAAAATAAATGTGTAATCTTCATTAAAAATCTACTT
This sequence comes from Gryllus longicercus, assembly GCA_038098605.1. Lineage (NCBI taxonomy): Eukaryota > Metazoa > Arthropoda > Insecta > Orthoptera > Gryllidae > Gryllus > Gryllus longicercus. Next base: position 438,365 of record JAZDUA010000139.1, read on the forward strand.
TTTTAATCTAATTGGTTGTTTTATCAACGTAAAGATCGAGGACTACAAAGAATAAAGAAGTACTACAAAGAATAAAGAAGTATCGTGAAGTTTTTATTCCTCATCGAGTTCTCACTGCAGTAATTTAAATTGAAATAACTTTGATCCTATCTGTAGAATGGAGCTTTAATTTAACGTTCTAAAGTTTCTCCACTTTACCCAACCACTTCATTCTAATCACGTTAATGTAAGGAAATTATACTTTTGCCTTTAAGCGGCCGCCTATTTAGTATTCGTATCGCGTGCAAACATTTACACGATATCTACAGATTTCCTTATCCTCGTCCCTTCCTATTAAACTTCACAACTCGGGTCTCTCGAAGTAATACTGCGCAGCTGAAATTCATATCCATCATCAAACATCCTCTTTGAATCAAATAGCTATTTGTATATAGTAAGGCATGTGAAAATGCCCATTAATTATTAGACTCTCCACTTACTTGCTTTTCATCTATCAATATTTTGCAGACATAAATAGGATCACGACGCGGAGGACTTTTTTCTCTAACCTCTACAATTAGTTTCAAACTGTCCTTCTTTCTTCTGTCATATGAGCTGTCTCTGAGAACTAAACTGACAGTTGTCAGACACGGACATATAAACCCTGTTGAAATTAGGGAAATTATATACACTAATTAATCATTCTAGACATAAAATAATTAGTAAAAACTCTCCAAAATTTGACGGTTAAAATACACTTACTGATATTTGCATAGTTTTCTTTCCTAGATCTTTTCCCCCTGACAGCCGGTTACACTTAACGTCCCGATGGGTCACATATACGACCATACACTAGATGCCAACACACTTGCGGGCTCCTCCAATCTGGAGTCAGCAGAACACGAGGCCCTCCACGATAACACGCACATGAGAGACAAGGGACAAACAACCATGTCCAAGGCGGGACACAAACCCGTGACCCTTCGGACCGAAGCGCTCCGTCGGTACACGCTCGTAGTCACCTCGGCTAACCAGGTCGGCTGATATTTGCATTTAAAATGACTAAATCTTCTTTGACGAGTACGAGTCGAGTACGCTCTTTGCAAGCTCGATGTTCTCTTTGCCAACTATAACCTCACAGTCGCACGCATGCTCGAGCTAGACGACCGATGTGGATAAATCGATTACAACTCGCACAACAAAACAAAGAAATGTAAAAAGCGTGGTGGATGATATGTGTGGGCTACTCCAGGACACCTAATTTTACTCGATCTGTTCAGCGACAGTTGCGTCACGAGGACAGGACCACAACACGGGCACTTCATTTGGAACATCAGACCAGTCGCAGGCTACCATGTTGCATGGAAAGCGAGAAGTGAACATTTTGAAAGTGGCATAAAGTGACAAATTTTAACGAACATAACACGGTGAAGGTGTAATTGAAATAAAAGCTGGAATATACAAAATGCTTCATGTATCTGTTTTAATGACTTGTAACAAGGAGATGATTGTTTGGATAACTGGCTCCATTAAAAATTCCCGCTAATATTGTGATGCAATCTAGCCTGAAGCGCATTTTTCAAGAAACGTTTTAGCGTTGTAAATAAAATGCTTCTGGAGGTACTCAAAGGTAATCTGACTCATTTCATTTCCTTCTCTATGATGAATCGAATGACACTATTCTTTATCAGTGTGAGCTGTTCCTCAATACCCTGACCGATGGTTTCAGAAATAGGGGTGTTGAATTGATTATAAAGTCGAGTGCACATTTGTAACTTACTAAAAATTCAAACATTTTATCACAATAAAAGTAAGGGCGTTTTATTTTTAATAAATTTTGAAATTTCGAAATTTATTCTCAGAAAACTGGGAAAATTTTTCAAAATTAAAAATATCGGCTAGCTCAGTAAATATAATTGTCGAAAAAAACCCGTGGCGAGTCACTGCCATATAGCATTGTAGGGGGAATCCTTGAAGGGGGAAAAACCTGCCTAAAACAAACGGGCCACGGGCTTTCCTTCTAATTATCTCTGAATATCTAATATATTCCTTTGTCTTATCCTCCGCGTTACTTACCCACACTTATACTTACATACACAACGCTACCACACATGCCGGAAGACTGGTCGGAAGCTTATTTAGAATAGAGCATGTCCAGGCGGGGGGAAGCCTGCAGGTGGAAGATACCTGGTTGGGAAAACCCTATTAGCCGACGGTAGATCGGCGTCGGTGCACACATTACCAGTGGGGCATGATCACCGCCACCTCTTACGATAAAACATACACTACACTCACGGGAATAATGACAGTTGGCGCGCCTGGAATGACAAATCAGCCAACCAATCTATCAACACATTTCTAAACGTATAATTGCCGTAGAAGAACTTCAGGTATTGTCTTCCTGTCCTTGGCATACTCAGTCCCTAAATGTAAACAACTACATAAAATTTTTAAAAAAAGGCATTCGCGCGTATTTCCAGCACACACATTCTTATTTACAGTGCGCTAATTTAATTAAATAATTTCTTTATTTTATATTTATTAAAACATGTATATTTACTTTCAATACCAAATTGTTTTCGCGCATGTCCTACCACTGAGGATTCGAAATGAGAATTCCCAGTCTGCGCTACTTCAGCTGAACATACGCTAGTCACAACCGGAGCGAGTCGCCCTCCGCGGCGTGATCAGCCGGCACAAAATTCCCATCACCGAAACACCTCGCGCGAAATTCAGCGTTAAATTCGCCCGGCTCGTAGGCTTTGTTCGGCTCTCGCCGCCGCATCCGCCGCTGTGCCGCTTCTCACACTCGTCAGTCCCCTGCAACGGCGAGAGCGTCTGCGGATCAGCGTGCACGCGAGGGCCGTTAAATCCAGCGAGCCCTTAAATTAGCTCGCGTTTTGGAGCTCATCGCTTTTCCACACCGTTTCGCTGGCGTCGATACCGGTTTTTTGTGAGTTTCGCTTCCATAAATCGGCATCACCCGTCCCTGTCTTCATGAATAGTTTACGCATACTTTCTTTGGGATCGAACTAATTTCGCCACTCTCATTTCGAATTCTTGTATCCATTCTTCACACAATTAGTTACATCACCATAAATACATCCGGTGACTTACAATAAGTATTCCTATTTTCATATTGCTCTTATTGTGTATGCAAAAAAGGTTTTTTATAACACGTCGTGAGCGAATTGCGGTTTCTTGTGCTCGTTTTCCGTGTGCAAAACAGTTAATTGTTTCACAGGGTGCGAAACATCTCTAAGCGTGTGCGAAATATCGTAAACTGATTGTTAGTGATTCCGGGCACATTAACTAAAGCAGAACATTAGTCCCGTAAGTGTAGTGCATGTTTTGCTCTGGAGGTGGCGGTGGTCTGTCCCCGCTGTATGGCGAGATCCGGCGCCATATGGGCTAATGGGCTTTTCCCCAGCCATTTAACTGCCACCGGGTCATACCCATTTGCAGTGCTAATAAATCTATATCTATTTATCTCTAATGGGACTAATGGGCTTTTCCCCAGCCATTTATCTCCTACCAGCAGGGCACCACCGCAGCCGCGGCACAAGCTCTGAACTCACGACTGCCTGGCGTGTGGGATAGTGTAGTGTATGTTAGTAGGTGTGTTTTAGCCCCCTTCTCTCTGATACGCAAGAATCTTAGTGTTGTGATTGATGGTGAGCAGGGCGTTTCCTGAGGTTTTATCTACCTGTCAAATCCAGGTGCAGGATCAGTTTACGATGATTTCGGAGCGTAGAAATGACACGTGTCTCACAACGAAAAAAGAAACTTCCTACCACAAAGGAAGTGTTTATATTTGACACCCTTACATTGTTATGTAATTGGTAACATTTATTCCAAACCACCTGCAGTAGTGGAAACAAGCAGTCGTGATTGCAAGAAGAATGACGCTTATAATGAATGGTTAATAAGAGTAATATAAAAAGAGGATAAACAAATGTAATGATGGCAAGCATGACTAAGCCGAAATATATAAGGGCTGTCGAACAAAAAAGATCGAAGTGAATGAGGTGATTAGGATTAGGGCGACTTTTATGGGATAGCCGTGAAAAGTTGAAATGCTAATTAGGGTCGATTTATTGGACACACAAGAGTGGAACGCGAATGGAGCTGGAGATAGGTTGGTAATGTAGTTAGTACTGGCAATGGCAGCTGCACGGTAAATGAAGTGGTGGTGTCGATGATAGAGCTGTACATTTTGTGGTAAAACAACCACCCGTGGCCGACCGACGCTCTGTCGCCTGGCAGTGGATTCTCGCGCTGTTTCGAGGGGCGAGAATAGGACAAGGAGGAGGAAGGCGAGATCGCGCGCGGTTCGTGGCCCGTTTGTTAGAGTACTGCTCCGGCATTCGCCGGATGTTGATTGTAGAAACCACGGAAAACTACCGATCAGAACCGCAGGCCGCTAGAAGTCTCCTCCAGACAGCGACTGAATTCGACCTAGCTGACAAACTAATGTTGAAAATCCTGCCACCGTCGGGACTCGAACCTATACCTCCCGGTCGGAGGGACTGCAGCGGGATTAGTGTAAAAGACCACGGCAAAGTACTTTATGAAAAAAATGTCATTACTACCATTCGTGATACTACTATTAATAAAATGAGTAGTATGCGCATGTCTAAATCATGATGTGAAGCACTAACAACATCATGACTTCGCCGAATAAGTGGGAACATCGTTCTATCCCATCCCCACCTGTGAAGTACCCAGAAATATTATTCGTAAAATGGCTGCCGACGAGAGCTCCGCATTCTGCGAAAAAATGCCGACCGCTGCACGATGTCCTGCCTGGCGAACGTCCGGAGTATGGCTGGCAAACGCCCTGCTGCGCCACTATTTTGAATCTGGAAAAATCACCGGGCGAGGCAAGCGACGACCATCCGTACTCTGCCAACGGTCGCGTAGCGCACAATTCTTTCAATGGATTCGCTCGCAGTTCTTTCAATAGATTCAAGAAGTCAATAAGTGTTTTGAACATAGTGATGTTTATTTTTGATGATCACGTTCGTTGTTTACTTCAACAAATATCAGCGTAATAAAATTGGCAGTGGGAAAGTAGCGCTGTAACCATGAAGCACCAGAAGAAATTAGAATATTGTAAAGGAAAGTATGAAAAGAGAGTGAATTTGGTGAACAAACGGAGTGGACCTCAGAACTATCCTGTAAAGGATTTTATTTTGCTAACTGGAATTGGAATATATTATATGAAGTATTCATACTTAAAGACACATTTGTAGGAAAATACGTGATTGATGTGTTTCGGATAATTTTATTTAGAATGGTTTTTAAAGAAGGAATTGAAGTAATTAGTGAGAAAATAGTACAACATACTAATTAACAGAGTAGTGCTTGTACTCATCGCAGAGGTGCAAGTGCGATGTAGAAGCATAAATTCGTTCATGAATTGAATTGTTCATTAAAAGTTCATGAATTCGTTCAATGCATTCAAAGACCATTCTAAATAAAATTATGAAAATCTCAGCAATCACCTTTTCCTAAAAAATATGCCTTTAATTACGAATAATCGCTATGAGATTTTTCATATAAAAGGAAAATATAATTTAATTTTAGTCTGTTTTATTTAAGAAACACTACCGAGAAGCCCACTTCCAAACACATGAGAGGTTTTGTAAAACATTCCATGGATGGTTTGGGGTAAGTTACCCCAGTTCAGTGACTTCGTCGGCGGCAGCGGTCTCGAGAAAAGGGGATGGAGAGGGTCAGGCGAGCGCAGGTCAGTCAAATCGCAGAGAATGCAGACCTGGAGTAACCGGCTGCAGAAACAGCGCGAGCATCCACTGCTAGACGACAGAGCGTTGGTCGGCCACGGGTGGTTGTTTTACCACAAAATGCACAACTCTACCACCCACATGACCATTTCATTCACTCTGCAGCTGCCACTGCCAGTAGGAATTACATTACTAACCTAACTCCAGCTCCATCCGCGTTCCGCTGTTGTGTGTCCAATAAATCGACCCTAATTAGCATTTCAACTTTCGACTGCTATCCCATAAAAATCGCCCTAATCCTAATCACCTCATTCACTTCGATGTTTTTTGTTGAACAGCCTCTACATCTTTCGGCTTAGTCATGATCGCCAACATTTTCATTTGTTTATCCTCTTTTTATATTACTCTAATTAATTCTTCATTATAAGCGTCATCTTGCAATCATGACTGTTTGTTTCCACAACTGCAGGTGATTTGGAATAAATGTAACCAATTACAGAACAATGTAAGTGTGTCAAATATAAACATTACATTTGTTGTAGGAAGTTTCTTTTTTCGTTGTCAGACACGTGTCATTTCTACGCTCCGAATTCATAGTATACTGATCCTGCACCTGGGTTTGACAGGTACATAAAACCTCAGGAAACTCCCTGCTCACAACCAATCACAACACTAAGATTCTTGCAGATCAGAGAGAAGGGGGGCTAAAAAAAGAAATGTCTCGTTTTGATGCATTCAATGGGCAATCTTTGACCCCCCTAAACGTTTATAACATTCACTGCACTGAAGAATCTTGTATATTCATCCTTCACCATGATTGAAGTTTCTTATACATCCTGAGTTTGACGGAATGACGTGTTTATGTTGTGTCTTCAGGTTTCTTGGGTTCTGCTTACATATGAATGGGCGAAAACCAGAACGATATAAGTGACATTTTATAAATTATGAGAAATCTGATTATTTACGTCAATATCACTATAAAGGATGGTGCTTTGTTGCATCATTAAAACTATGACATTTCAATTGTTCGTTAAAATCATGTAAATACATAGCCCTGAAATATAGTATAAAATAAACATGTTTTTTCTCAGAATATATAAGATGTCACTTTTATCGTTCTGGTTTTCACTCATTCATATGCAACACCTTTCCCGCTATTACCGTGACTGTCACAATTACCGCTGCTGCCCCGCCCCGCCCCGCCCCGCCCCGCCCCGCCCCGCCCCGCAACTCGCACCCTTCCTCTTCCCTGCACCACTTCTTCTCGCTCCTTCGTACCACCTTTATCACTAGATTCTTCCCATCTCTCTCTCTTCCACCTTCTTCCACCCTTCTTCCACCTTCCCTGTCCACCTCCATTACCCTTAACTCAGTAGACACTCGTTCCCTCCAACCTATCCTGTTCGTTCCACACTTATTTTTTCCGCATTTCGCTTCCTGTTTTTACTATCCCTCTTTTGCGCACCAGAACTCTTCCCTTCCTGCATCTTCCCCTCTTACTTCCTCCTTGTTTAGCAAACCACGCCTCACAGCTTCGAATAGCCCTGGCTCATTCCACACCCCGCCCCTCTTCTGTCAATCTCCACCACGCGCGTATCAATCTCCACCACGCGCGTATCAATCTCCACCACGCGCGTATCAATCTCCACCACGCGCGTATCAATCTCCACCACGCGCGTATCAATCTCCACCACGCGCGTATCAATCTCCACCACGCGCGTATCAATCTCCACCACGCGCGTATCAATCTCCACCACGCGCGTATCAATCTCCACCACGCGCGTATCAATCTCCACCACGCGCGTATCAATCTCCACCACGCGCGTATCAATCTCCACCACGCGCGTATCAATCTCCACCACGCGCGTTTCAATCTCCACCACGCGCGTTTCAATCTCCACCACGCGCGTATCAATCTCCACCACGCGCGTATCAATCTCCACCACGCGCGTATCAATCTCCACCACGCGCGTATCAATCTCCACCACGCGCGTATCAATCTCCACCACGCGCGTATCAATCTCCACCACGCGCGTATCAATCTCCACCACGCGCGTATCAATCTCCACCACGCGCGTATCAATCTCCACCACGCGCGTATCAATCTCCACCACGCGCGTATCAATCTCCACCACGCGCGTATCAATCTCCACCACGCGCGTATCAATCTCCACCACGCGCGTATCAATCTCCACCACGCGCGTATCAATCTCCACCACGCGCGTATCAATCTCCACCACGCGCGTATCAATCTCCACCACGCGCGTATCAATCTCCACCACGCGCGTATCAATCTCCACCACGCGCGTATCAATCTCCACCACGCGCGTATCAATCTCCACCACGCGCGTATCAATCTCCACCACGCGCGTATCAATCTCCACCACGCGCGTATCAATCTCCACCACGCGCGTATCAATCTCCACCACGCGCGTATCAATCTCACCACGCGCGTATCAATCTCACCACGCGCGTATCAAACCCGCCACGCTCGTGTCAAACCCGCCACGCTCGTATCAAACCCGCCACGCTCGTCTAAATTCCGTCACACTACTATCAATCCCGCCACGCTCATCCCTTTCCATCAACACTCTTGCCAGCACAACTACGCTCGTGGTAGCTTTGCATCACGTGTGGCATCCTCAGCACTCGTGCCATCCCCGCCACCTGACACGCCTCATCCGACCCCGCCTCGTTCATCCCATCCTACCCATACTCGTACCAGCCCCGCTATGCTCGTGGTAGAATCACACGTGGCACCCTCCTCACTTATCCCATTCCCGCGTCACTCATCCTCGCCGTGTTCCATTTTTCGCCGCTCCTGACCGTTCCACTATGTTCCGCTTCCCGGCTCCTCTTCGCTCCAACCCGCGCGGCGTCATATACCACCCCGCCCCGCTCGCTCCGCGCCCCGCTCGCTCCGCACCCCGCTGCGGTGATGGATCGGCGGTCGCGCGGCCGAGGCCAGCTGTCGGCGCGGCGGTGCGATGTTTCACCGCCAGGCGCGCGGCGAGCGCCGTGAATAAAACATCCCGTGAGAGCGACGGCGGCCCAGCGCGGCGCTGCCGATTGAAGAAGACTCGCGCGCCTGCCCTCCCTCCCGCTCTATCTGGCGCCGACGGACCCCTCTCCTCTCCCCCTCCCTCCCTCCCTCCCGCTCTATCTGGCACCGACGGACCCCTTCTCCTCTCCCACTCCCTCCCTCCCTCCCTCCCGCTCTATCTGGCGCCGACGGACCCCTTCTCCTCTCCCCCTCCCTCCCTCCCTCCCTCCCTCTCTCCCTCTCGCTCAATCCCTGGCCCCATTTTGCACCCGCCTTCGCGCGGATTCACCCCACAAATCTCCCGCCGCGATCGCTCAGGGGGGCTCGAAGAGTCGACGAGGAATAAAATTGCATTTAACTCGTTACTGTCTCATGTTGGGAGAAAGGAATGCTGTCGAATCTACGAATGGAAGGGCGATTCTCCTCCAGCTCACTTGTACTAGGAGAAGCCGAGTTTTTGAAAGTGTAATGGCCGTATGAGTTAGCTCAGAGTCAGTAATTCCGTTCCCTTTGTAGCGCTGCGATCGGAAAGTCCTAGGTTAGAGTCCCGCCGGGGGCGGATTTTTGATACTAGCTCGAGAGCTAGGTCAAATTCAACCACTGTCTAGAAGAGAATTCTAGCGGTCGGCTGCTTTCATCGGTAGTTTTCCGCGTTTTCTCAGATCAATACCGGACAAATACCAGAAGAAAATCTTAACAAGCGGACCACGGACCGCGCGGGATATTTCCTTCCTTTTTCTTGTCCTACCCTCATCCCTTACTTACATATAACTAACTTGCATGTAGAACGCTATCACAATAGTCGGTAGCTTCGCTATAGTCCCGGCAGGCGCGGTGCCTCGCTGGAGGGAGATGCTGGTAGGTGGATTAGGAAAAGCTCGCATGGCATCATTTAGATCGGGGAAGAACACCGCTTCTCCCGCGAAAAAATACGTACTACACTTACGAAACCAACAGTCTAGGCACAAACACGAAATAATGAATCAATTATGAAGCTGACGTGTAGGTCGTCGCCGTATCTCACCATTCAGTGGGGGGAGGAACACCCCCACCTCCTGGATTGAAACATTTACAACACTAACTGGATTAATGAACATATAAGTTGACATGCTCGAAAACATCAACGAATCAGTCATCAAACATGAAAGAGTTAGATGAAACTCGACTAGTGTTTTTAGATACTTTAGTTTAGAGTTTGAAGAAAATATTATGTAATAATATATAAATATGTGGTAGTTTCTGGCTAAATAGCTTACCTTCGTTATGTTTACTAATTTCCTAAACAGCTGGCGGTAATTTCAATGCTTAACTTCAATGAAATTACAAAAAATGTTTCCTTGACAGAACTTTTAAAATTAAATTACTGAATTTTCTTCTTTTAATTAAAACTGGCCGTGTTCATATGAATATTCTAAACTTGGCTAAAATGATCAACATTTTGATGTTTTCTAAGGAATGTGTAGAACACGTTTTAAAGAAAGTCACCCGTGAGTAGAAAATTCAACACACCTCACTCTTTGCGTTAGTTGACATGACCGAATTAAAATGGTATAAACTAGGTCATCACAATTGACTTTTGAATCGTTTAACTTCAATGAAATAATTAGTTTGACATATTTTGTAATTCATATTCGGTGTCAGAACCAAGGCAGAGGCAAGACAAGTACGAACCCACCAGAAATATCCGAAGAGTAAGCTTACAAGATATTTATTTTTACAGACAATTGTCTTCCAACTGCTTGTGAATTCTTTTAGTCAGGTTATTTTTCAACGACATTTTTCTATCCAAAGAAACGTATTTCTAATTTTCCCAACGTTATTAGTTTCTTTACAACGTCTCATAGGAGGGTACTCATAGGAGAGCACTTCAGTCGTAAAAAAAATTAAAGGAAGCAATTATTGCCCTCATATTCTCAAGGGTTGGGAATGTAAGAGGACAATTATTTAGGTATTTAATTTTGAGTGACTTTTGTTTCGTAAGATTTGTAATTTGATTGATGTGCAAGATGGAGATAATTGTTAACAATTATCACATTTCCTACTTTTTGAAAACACGAATTTAAATGTTTTTTAAATATGTTCAGTATGTTTCATTTCTCATTGGTAGATGTACTTTTTATGTTTAATTATATCCCATAATATTACTCATATTTTAAATGTTACGTAGTCGTTTAATTATTGACTTTACTACTAGAATGTGTTTAATTTCAAATGTGTCAATGTAAGCTATTTATTTAAGAGATATTTAAAAGAATATTGTGTTGTTTTTGCAATGTTTGCAGTGAGGTCTCTGACTACGCTAATCAAGATAAGTCGTATTATTTCAAACAAATTGAAAACTCGTGTACGTCGCTTTTTGCAACTGGTTTTCAAATTGTAATATCAATACCCGCGACCGCATTGCATAACATTTTTTTCGTTATTCTGCTTTCGAATAAGATTATGGCTATATTCACTTCTTTATTACGTGGGAACAAATGGCCATCAATTGACGGTAAGCTAGACATGTGTTTTGTAACGCAACCCGACTCGTTATGGCAAACAAGATTAAACTGTTATTTGCTTCGCAGTGTCCAGAGATCGTGGAAAGCTTCACATGCTACACTACAGAACATTAATTGACTTTATTAGCTTCAGTTTTCGCAACACGTGGTGGCTGGCTCGCGCTCCGTAACGATGGACTGAAGTATCGAGTTTCTGCTAATTGGGAGCAGCGTTAAAGTCAATATATCACCTGCACCCACGCAATGCACCACTTGCACCACCCTTGCACCACTTGCAATACTGATAACACGTTATTTATGGGTAAACAATGATCTCCACAAAATCATTTAATTAAACTGACAACTAATACACTCTTAATTCATGTCATAAGGAGGTATATTTAAATTATCGAATTAAATTGTAAATATCTGTTTTACAGATGTATCAAATTCTCAGTACTTTTCATATTGTTTTCACTAGGAATGAATTTTGAACGTGAAGTGCTTTTGAATACAAATCATATCGATCAAACCAAAATAAGGTAACTGATGTTGGGAACATTTTTCTTACATTTAGAAAATTGGCAAGAAATGCAAAAAACACCAAAAAATCCTACGAGTTATCACACATCAAAACATTATTTGAAGCCGTTTGCGATCAACGTGTATGAAATGAGTGCTATATTTATTATTGACTGTAGGAGAAAGAGGGGGCGTGTACCTATGACATCCCTCACCTTGATCAAGAGATTTCTGTATTGCAAAATTTACCCTAGCTTCCAAATACATTTAGGATGAAAAGGAGATGAAGAGGAGTAAATGATGATAGCTGAATAACAAGCAAGATATGATGAAATACACGGTTGGTATAACCAAGTCATTAACACATGGTGAAAATACTCGTGTTTTACACCAGACACGGATCGGCATTTTTCGTCTGTAGGTGCTTGGACACTTTTTCAATCCCTTTCGACACTGCGAAAAGCAATTATTGATTTAAAAAACAATTTCTTCATTTGTATCCATTATTATTACTGATGTAAATCAACTCAAACGTACAGGATGCATGAGCTCAGCTTCAACACAGTTCACCCTAAAGCATCATTGACCGCGAGGTGCTAGGGTTCAAGTGCCGACAGATTATTGATACTAGCTACGTAGCTATCTCGCAATCAGCCTCTGTGTGGAGGACAATACTATCGGCCTGCTGCTATATTTGGTACTAATTTTCCGCGATGTCTTCTCTCAATACCAGTTTAATGCCGGAGCAGTACTCTAACAAATAGGCCACATGAAATCTTACTTTCCTAATACTTTCCCCTTACTCCTTTACATATACATACTTATACACACCTACACTACACACGTGTCAGGATGATACTTTATTATTTAAATTCATTGTTTCATGTCAGGTCTGAAATGTTCACACTTTCATTTCTACATTTCCAGGTTATTTTGTAATCAACGTTTCTTGAACTATAATTGTTTTTATAAATTTATTGTAAATATACCACAAAAAGATTTCTATGATACTAAACTGACGTATGTTTACAAAATAATGTTTATTTTATCTCAAAAGCTGCACACAAAAGTTGGAAAAGCAGGAAAATTGCCTCATCGTCATTAATAGTTCATGATTTTTTCTTAACTCTTCATTGCATCTTCTTCAAAGCCATTCACTCTTGAAAATGCCCTTATAGTACCCATAAAAATGGAATTAATTTGGTATGTGATTGCTTTCCCCGCCCTAGTCGTCCGTTAGTGTTGTGCTTGCCAAGCATCGCGTCTGCCGCGCTTGTAGAATCCAGGCTTCTTGGCGTGAGCGATCAGAGCTCTGAGGTGGCTAAGTCGCGGTGTCCCGGGGTGGGGGTGGGGGGAGATCGGTCCGAGGTCTCAGGACGAGATGTTGGGCAGCAATCCGACCGCGGCTCTCAACTGGATTACGCAGCCTCGCTGCCGCCGCGCCGGATCGGATGCAGGAACCCCAGCGCACGAATACAAATCTCCCGGCAGGCTCTAGCGCTCCTGCCGCTCCCGCTGTGGACGCGGAGACCCGAGTCGCACTATTAGCCGAGGGAAGTACCCTGCTGCATTCCCTGTTAAAAACGTAGGCTTTTTCCAGAATAGAGGCATTCCAATGTAACGGGAGTAGCACTTAAAATCGCCTCTTAAAGTAATATTTCGTTTATTTGGCAAATATAAATATTTTAATTAACAAAAGTGGTTTGTTTAGGACCCATTGTACATATAAGTATTAAAACAGAATGTTTTTAATATATGATAATCCAAAAAAAGCTTGTAACGGGTACTAAAATAACTGAATGGAGACCGAGGTTTCTTTAAATAAGTGACGGTATTTGCAAGTTGATTCACTCTAAGTTTAGGAAAACTGTGTACAAAGTTGACGAAAAAGTATTTCCTTATTACACTTATTGGATATATTCTCGCCTCTATTTCGGAAATTATAATTAAACGAAGAGTAATGAAACTGGTATTATCATAACCGGACTTTCATATTTCAGCTTTTCGTCTTACTTTGCACTAAGTGACAACATACCTTAAAAACTGTTTGGGGTTACTAGTATTTTTAAATATCTGGATGAAATCTTCATAAAGTATCTAAACAATACCTCATCTCTACAAATTTTGCAGGAGAAACAACATGAAACAATTATTTTGATATTAATTTGGTGCGATATAAATCTGTCCCAAATTAGAAAAATATATAAAATGTTAGTATTTGTATTGTGATAGATTATTATAGGTTTGTATTAATATAAACATATCTTCATTTCGTAGATATGATATTTAAAAAAGGGGGAAAAATCGAAATAAAAAAACACTAGCAGTGTTCCTTCACATCCATTCTCAACGAAAATTCACAATCACATTACCTCTGTTGTTTTTCGTTTGGAATTGTTATATTCCTGATTATAAAATACAATGCTAATAAAACTAATGTTTTCGTTCATTCTAAAAATCGACAACGAGTTCTTACCAATTTCAGAAACACTATTTTTTTTCTTAAATCACTTCCTATTGACAAACAACATAACCAATTTTGCTGGTACCTCCTAAATAATGTTATCAGAGCCAGTGTCAAGAATTACGTGCACCTGATCGCAAATCGGATACATAAGTAGTTTTCAAACATTTTATGCTCATAACATTCTTTCGTCATCAGAAACATTGAGTCTCCTCCTCCTTAAAAAATAAAAAAAATAATAAAAACAAGCAGACGTACCTGTAACCTGTACCTGTAAACTCAATTCAAACCCTAGGAAATTGTAGCCTATACTACCTCTGCTTTTAGCAATAGAGCTATACGAACAAGATTTCTCACAATGGCTCACATTTCAAATTAAAGAAAACAAGAGCAAATTTTCTTTGTGAATGAAGAATTACTGATGTGTGTGGCTGCAATTCCTTTCCGTGTTATTCAAACGTAAAAAACTCCGTTCTCCCTTAATGATTCCCTAAAATAAAGGAAACCACTCGCAAGGAATTCCCTTGCACTCCTAAAAAGGTCTAAAAATTCACCAAAGTTTCTTTTTGAATCCTGAAGGTTTATTATTAAATATGCCATTTATAATCATAAAAATAACAATATTTAGATAAAACTTGCCTCTTAGGGTCACTTTCGCATGAATTGCGTAAGGCAGAATTTCAATAAAATCTTGCGCAGATAAGGGGAAAACGAGAGAGGTGTTCGCTGGAGTTCAATACAAGGATATCTGAAGAACAAATATAATTTCTAACAATGCACAAAGGTGTAACAGCAAAACGAGCGTAGCATAGCATAGAATTATTACCGAGTTGCAATAGTTAAATGTTTCAAAATACTTTCAATGAATGTTGGCTTTCTCGCACACAAGACGAAATTATTATAAAAAAATAAATTTAATTTATAAAAGAAAGCAATCGTGAACGGAAAACTGAAGAGCAACATAAAACGAATACATTCAACATATACCCGTTAGACAGGCATTAAACTTTATTTCAATTAAAAATTAAAAGGAAAGAATTTTCTACACTTGAAATGAAACGTAGACGTGTTGGGTTATTCGCAGCAAAATGAAAAAGGTTCTATTTTAAACGCAAATGCCCTCAGTCTATTTTTTAAACATTTAGAAAGAAAAATTATATTTGGCGCATTGACTTGATAATTTACGTATGTTCAAATCGTCATGAAATTAGCAGAAGAGTAATGAAATGTTCTCTTCTATTTTGTAATAAACAAAATCTCTAAAATATGAAAATTATATAGGAACATAGTTCGTAAACGCATCGTACAAAATCTATTCAAAATTAATAGCAAGCAAGATTGAAATCCCAAACAGATGCTTTCATGCAGGAAGAACAAACACTTTTGCCGTGGTAGATGAAGCACTGAAATGTTCTTAATACAATAAATACTAAAGGAACGTAGAGAATATAATACAGAGATCTCTATAAAACTCCTCATTATTTACAAAAATAATTTTATATAGTTAAACTTTGGAAAAAGATGGACATGAGAAATTCCAGTACCTGTGATTTTCGAAATACAAAGCGTGTATCAAAATCGTATACATATATACAATCAGAATAAGCAATACAATCAGAAACACCGAAGAAGTAATGTAGGACTAGGACAAGAATGAGGATTATATTCAATTATATTTAACATTGATATTGACAAATTTACTGGAGAAAGGAAATCTGAAAAAAAAATCGACTAAGGACTTGCATTCAATATATTCCATTATGACAGCTCACTTCGCAGATGATCCCGTTATTTTAAGTAACAATGAATACAATCTACAAGTAGTAATTTTTGGTCTCAGAAAATGCTTACTCTCAAAATATAAAATGTAAATATTTCAAAACAAAAGCATTCGAAATACTTTTTTTGGTCAAAAAATCATTGAAAACTGACCTACATTAAAAGTGACAAAATTTAAAGATCTTGGATATGTCACTGGCCTTAAACAGAATGATACGCAAAAGACGTTAGAAAGATATTACCACATTAATGATGTTCTTAAAAGAACACACGAAAAAATATAGTTACAGTGCTGAAATGTTGCACACATGTTTTTTATTTCATGTTGTATATTCTTTTCCTTCAAATCATTCTCTCATACCTCAACATCCACCCACGCATTCACTTTACCATGGAAACAGAACAAATCTGTTAATTCCCATGTTCTAGTAACCACTCGCACTGATGGCATAGTCATCATTATGTACATCACAAACCCATGCACACCATCACTACCTATATGCAGACTTGTACCACCATCCTGTCAAAAACGGGGTGTTCACCCATCAGTCCTCCCTTGTATAAGACCTCAATATGCTGTAGTCGACTGCGTGCCTTTAAAAGTGCCGCCGGAAATTAGTGCCGGCGCCACTCAAGAGAGGGCGGCGATAGCAGACGCCGCGGCGCCGTCACTCTCGACCAGGCTCCGGAGCGGACGGGCGCATCCGTATCGGACAGCTGGCCAGCGGACCCGCAGCTCGAGCCGGCTATAAGAGCCGCGCCCGGCGAGCGGAGTGACAGTCAAGCGCCTGCCTGCATCGAGAAGTAATTAGTGAATGGTGAACAAGTGCGACGACACGGCTACGGATACGGACTTCCTCTCTTGTGAAACAGTGAACGGTACAACGGCTGCGATTTTGGACATCTCCCCGCAAAATTCTGACTTGGATATTCTTCGGTACATCTTCTGGAAAATTGTTTACATCTGGCTTGAATGCGTCTACCTCTGTACTGATTGTGGTTGGAATAAATCCATTTTTAGAAATTGCTTTCTTTTGGATACTACACAATAGAACTCTGAAGAGTCACTATTGAGAGAGACCTTTCTGGCCAATGGCTACAGCGGATCCGCTGTGCAGCAAACCCAATTGAAGCTCCACTCTACCACTTCGGGACGAGCCTTTCAGTCCGCTACGCAAGACAGATCGTGTACTTCACAACAAAGGAGGCACCGACAAGATCGGTAGACTGCAGCGCAGAGCCGATATCCGCCCCGTGTTTCACGCTCGCAACAAGGTGGAGGGTGGGGGGAGCCTGGTTCAGGTGAACGATCGTCCAGACCCTCTTGAAGACGCCGGCGTGTTTGTATTCCCGTGCAGTTGTTGGCCTGTCTACACCGGCCTAACCAGACGCACGGTAGAAGAGCGGATGCGTGAACACATGCGACATGACCGGCTACGACACATCCACAAATCGGTGTCGCTGCGGAAATAGGCCATCCCGATAATTACCACGATACCCGTACAATATCAACAGAAGTCTGATGGTGGACTTCATTGATCAAACAGGCCTTGTTATAGTTATTATACCACACTAACAAGTGTATACAAGTGTATATCTATAACCCACTAACAAGTGTAATAACACACTTAAATATGTATATCATACTAACAAGAAGAGAGATTGCTCGACCATCAAACCGGGAGCGGTGGCTCAGAGCTTCAACTCTCTGCATGACGTCCCTTCAGTGCATCTGACCGGGAGGTTCTAGGTTCGAGTCCCAACGGTGGCAGGATTTTCGACACTAGCTAGAGAGTTAGGCCCAATTCAGTCATGGTCTGGAGGATAATTTCATCGGTTGGCTGCCCTGATCCATAGTTTTCGTGTTTTTATGGCCAATTCTAGGCAAATGCCGGAGCAGAACCCTAACAAACTGGTTACGGTCCATTCGTGATCTTTCCTTCCTCTTCCTTATTCTATTATCACTATTACTTACACGCATATACACTTGCATGCAATATACATACATACATACATACCGGGAGACCGATCGAGAGCTTACAGCTTTTCCCGGATGGGGTGGGATACGTGCTTGGGAAACATCTCATTAGCTGACGATAGTTGGCGCCGGATCTCGCTATCTAGCTGGGGAAGTTCATCGCCACCTCCGGCGATATAAAATGCCATGCACTTACGGGACTAATCTTAGCAGTTGACGTGCTCAGAATCACAAATCAATCAATCAATCGACCGTGAAAGAAATGGAGAGATCAGTGCGTGCGACATGCAATATTGCCTAAGCAAGAAAAAAAAAAGAACCAAATCTCGGCTGGTTCGGGTCTTGTAAAAGTTTGTCTCGACGAGAATTGTCCGATAAGTATTGAATTCCTGAATTTAAAGTTTTTAATGTCCAGAAAAATTCTGAATTTCGATCTTGCTATGTGAGTTATGGCTATTTAAACGTGTAGCTAATATACATTATTGACAATAAATTCGCAACAAATTCTGAGAATGAATCCAAACATGATATGGTATGTCTTTTTGCCACTGTACTCCCACAAAATTTTTCTATTCTCTGTGTTGTTTTGCGAAACATTTATCGTTTCTTGCGCTGGATCGACGGCTCTAGGCAAAAACAAGCCATAAAGTTGGCATTTACGACTCACGATTTCTGAATATCTTCAAGTTACGTTGAAGACAAAGACACAACGTCGTAAAACTTCTGTATGTATGCTCTCTCCTTTTGTATCAACAGAACGCTGTGCTTTATGCATTCGCTGAGGAAGCTAGTGTCTTACCGCAATATGTTTTTATATGGAAATGAATAATTCGTTTTCTGCTGTCAAACGATATATTGTGGGTTACTAATTAAACAATGTTAATATAGAAAATGAACGTTTGAGGTAAAATATTTAGTTAAGATTTAAAATAAAATAATTGTATTTTGAGAGCCTACAGGCCCTACGCAAAATAACATTGAGATAAAGAAATTCTGTCAGACAACAAAGAAATACCATTACAAAAATAATGCAAAATGTCTTGATCAAATTCACTGAAATCATGATATGTATTACGACCTCTTTAGTTGGGCTTGGCAAAAAAATTTACTCCCATACATGTGGATTAACAATGAAATTTAACATCCATGAAATCAGCCAGCTTCACAAACAACATGAAGAGAGAACACTTCACCACTGTATCTATATTATATGGAATATTTCTCGGAAACAATAGTTTAGCGCGCGCATTCAAAAGAAACTAACCTCTTTCAGCTTGGCGAACTGACAAAACGTGTTTTTTATTGCGTGTAATTTATAATAGAAACAAAAAACCAAACAGTTTATGAAACTAAAATAAGTTGATGAGTGTTTCATGAAAAGTCGTACATAACAAAAGAAAAAAACGTGCGTCTACACTACGTGTTGTATGGAGAGTACACAAGCACTCAATAAAGAAGGAAGGGCAAAAAGTCATTTTCTGGGTTAAACGAAAATCTCGCTCGCCGATTCGGTTACCGCCCGCAAATTCATCGGGCGATTCCCAGCGTCACGTAGCGGTGACGGCGTATCCGATGGGCTCTCCGCCCCATCGCCCGCGCAAGATTCTCCAAGTCGTATTGGGCGCACGTTTCCGATCGAGAGGCGAGGCGAACCGATCCCGCGGCGGCGGCGGCTGCCGTAGTGGGAAAACCGCTTAGTCCCGCGGTCGGCTCTCACCCCTCTCTCTGCCCTCTCCCTTTCTCTCTGCCTCTCCAAAGAGTGTGGGCGGGTGGGTAGGTGGGTGGGTGGAGAGAGCTAGCGGGCGGGCAGAAGGCCAGGCAGGCGAGTGGGCGGACGGGTGGGTGAGCGAGCTTTCGAGTGACTGAGCAAGTGGGTGGGTGAGCTTGTGAGTGAATAGTAGCGAGTAAGTAGGCGTGTGGGCGGCGTGCGGATGGGTGGGCGTTCTGCCGTAGGAATACGCGAGCGAGCGGGCGGGCGGGCGGGCAAGGAGGCGAGGGGGCGAAGAGGCGGGTGGGCAGGTGATCGGGTGGGCGGGTGAGCGGGTGGGCGGGTGAGCGGGTGGGCGGGTGAGCGGGTGGGCGGGTGAGCAAGTGGGCGGGTGAGCTGAGCAGGTGGGCGGGTGGGTGAGCAGGTGGGAGGGTGGGAGAGCAGGTAGGAGGGTGGGAGAGCAGGTGGGAGGGTGGGAGAGCAGGTGGGAGTGTGGGTGAGCAGGTGGGAGTGTGGGTGAGCAGGTGGGCGGGTGGGTGAACAGGTGGGCGGGTGGGGGAGCGGGGGAGCGGGTGGGCGTGAGGGCGGGATGGCGTGAGGGCGTGAGGGCGGGATGGCGTGAGGGCGTGAGGCCGGGAGGCCGGGAGGCTGGGAGGGCCGGCAGACGAGGGATCGAGAGAATAGGGAAGAGGGCGGGAGGGCGAGCCGATGAGGGATCAGGGAAGAGGACGAGTGGGCTTGCGGGCGGGCGGGCGACGCGGAGCCGAGGTCGCGGCGGCGGAGAGCTCCGGATCGGGGGCGAGTGCCGCGGAGGAAGACTGAGACAAGTGGAATCGCGTGGGTAGGGGTGGGAGATGGCTTTGTTTCCAATGCAATGAAAGTAGAGCCGCAGCCAAATACGCTGTCATGGTTCGGAGATGTGAAATATAGACATGTTCGCGCGAGTTTAGTGAATAAAAAGTAGTGCTAAATGGGAAAAAGGTCCTAGGATGGTGTAGTATAATCCATAAAACAAAATACAAATGGTGTGTCTGTACGAACTGCCAAAACATGTAAAACGGGAAAAACAGGAAACTACTTTTGATTGATTAGAGATTCTTGGCGTGTCAACAGCTAAGCTCATTAGTCTCTTAAGAGAAGACCATTTTTTTTTATCACGGGAGGTGGCGATGATCATTCTCGCACTGGATCGCGAGATTTGGCGCGGACCTGTCTGCTTGCGGGGAGTTTCTACAGCCAGGTATCTCCCGCCAATGGGGCTCCACCCTGCAGAATTTATTGATGGTTACAGATTTAAGCGTGTCAACTACTAAAGTCCCGGGTAGTCCATGTTTTTCACGGGGGTGACGGTAGTCTTCCAGATTCGCCGCGGCGGATATTCTCAAAGTATGTGTCTCCCACCAGCGTGCCACCACTCTAGCGGGGACCAGCGACGAGCTCCCGACTTGTTCAGTGGTAGTGTAGTGCATTTACACTACGCGATGAAAAGTATGCGGACACGTGGATGAAAACGACTTACCAGTTCGTGGCGCCCTCCATCGGTAATGCGGGAATTTAATAGGGTATTGGCCCACCTTTAGCTTTGATGACAGCTTCCTCTCTCGCAGGCATACTTTCAATCAGGTGCTGGAAGGTTGCTTAGAAAATAGCAGCCCCTTTCTTCACGGAGTGCTGCACTGAGAAGCGTTATCGATGTAGGTCGGTGAGGCTCGGCACAAAGTCGGCGTTCAAAAATATTCAAAATGTGTCGGGACTCTGTGCAGGCCAGTCCATTACAGGGATGTTATTGCCGTGTAACCACTCCGCCACAGGCTCTGCAGTATTAACAGTTGTTTAATCGTGTTGAAATATTCAATCGCCGTCCCGAATTGCTCTTCAACAGTTGGAAGCAGGAAGATGTTTAAAACATCAACGTAATCCAGTTCCCTGATAGTGCCACACAAAACAACGAGGGGTGCAAGACCCCTCCATGAAAAACACGACCTCATCATCACACCATTTTGGACGTGTCCGGATACGTTTCATTACATAGCGTGTGTGTAAGTGAGGAGTAAAGATAAGAATATGGAAGAGGAACGAAAGATCGTGCGAGGTCCATGGCCCATTTGTTAGGGTACTGCTCCTTCATTCGCCTGGTGTTGATCGGAGTAACCAAGGACAACTACCGATGAAAGCAGCCGCGCGCTAGAAATCTCCTCCAGACAACGGCTGAATTCCACCTATCTCTCTAACTAGTGTCGGAAATCCTGCCACTGGTGAACCTTAGGAGTTCCTGGTACCGTTCTGGTTTCGAACCCTATACCATCCTCGTCAGAAGCTCTGATCTACCGATGCCCTGATCTACCGAAGCCGGTGAAAGACGTCCAGACGACGGGGTTTTGATCATCCGTCTTTCTCAACTGTGATGCGTTTCCAGAATTCACGAGTTGTGAGAATCACCCTGGGAAGTGGCCTCCCATTCAAAACTTTTCGCTTAGTACTTTTCAGATGCGAAAAAAGTTAGGGACAATAACCGCAAATACTCCGGAACGGAATGTTTCAAATATTTTCCTAAGTTTGTAACAACAATTTTCTCTTCCGAGCAATTTTTTCTTCTGCAACATTAGAGATTCTCGATGCGTTATTGTCATTTTAGTACCAACAAGCTTTGGTAACGATTGACAGTTAGCTAAGCGTTTGCGTAATGCGAAGACTTTTTTCCCCAGCGAGAGATACATATGCAACCCGCTGTGCACTAGTGGAGATGTGGTTGCGTTCCTTTTCCTTATCTGGGCTATCCGGGATGAGCCGCGTCACTGACATGGTGGCTAACATTTCGCCCAGCGTAGCCCAGCCCAGCCCAGCCCAGTCTTCCTCAGAGCGTACTACATGTACGCTCTGAACAGTACGCTCAGAGGAAGGCCACAATACGCTGGCCGAAACGTTAGCCGTGTCAGTGACGCGGCTCATCCCGGATATGCCCAGATAACACAAACTCCGGCCGCGGAAGACTACGCAACCGCGCCCCTTCTTTGACTATTTACCCCCCCCCCCCAACTCCAACCCTACTCTACCCCACCTGCCCATCCATAGTTGGTGCGAAAAACCGTACTGCTTTTATATCTTATGTATTTCCGTCGGTACTACTACAATAGCCTCTGACGGAGCCAAGGCCTTCGGTTTTTTGGTTGTTAGTGATTCCGGGTATGACAACGGCTAAGGTCATTTCTCCCGTAAGTGTAGTTCATGTTTTTCTCGGGAGGTGGCGGTGATCTTGCCATATTGGATGACGAGATCCGGCGCCGACCTACCATCGGCTAGCGGTATCTTTCCCAACCAGGTGTCTCCCACAATAATGGCACCGCCCCAATCAGGACAGGCTCTAAACTCCCGACCGGTTTCCTGATATGTGTGATAGTGTAATTCACGTTAGAAGAAATGTGTGAGGATATGAGAAGGAAGAGGAAATAATTATCGCGCGAGTTGCATGGCTCATTTATTAGGGAACTGCTCCGTCATTCACCTGGTGTTGATCGGAGAAGCTCCAGAAAACTATCGATTAGAGCAGCCGGTCGCTAGAATTCTCCTCCAGACAGCGACTGAACTCAACCCAGCTGACAAACTAGTATCGAAAATCTTGACACCATCGTGACTCGAACGTAGGACTTCTCGATCAGAGCGAGTTTGAATGTTATAATAAAAGACATTTTCAAATTTTATTTTAGGGAAGAATTATAAATGTAATAGGCTCTAAAAATTTCATTCGAGTTTAAAGTGTCTACCAAATAATTTTAAGAATTGGGTACTAAAATTATATTTCTACATTATTCTTAAAATTAACTCATTAATATTAATTATTTTTAATTCAGCAATTATGAGTCTTAATTTGGTGACAATGCTTTCTGTTTACATTTATTAAGTCTACAATGTCCTCGTACAGCAACATACGATATCATCGTATATAGCAAATAATGTATATTGTCACATTGTATACCTCACCTCAATTCAACACACACTCTGGACAGTGATACCTAAGTGACACAGTCCACTGCACTGCACATTTCTATTTTTTGCATCAAAAAGAATTTGAAGGAATGAAAAAAAAACAGATTTTAATTTTTGAAATTAAAAGAAATGTAGAATAATTTTGCGATAATGAGCTAAAACTCTCTTGTTAATTATGATATGATATTAGCTATTGCAAAATAATGCGTAGTCTAAGTGTAAATGTAAATTACATATAACTGTGAATGATTAAATTTGAATCTTAAAACCCCAAATTCTAAGAAGTGGCTACCGAGAGATTAAACACAAAAAATACGTAATAATGCAAAATGTGAGTGGTATTACATTAGTTCGTGAAACCATTCCAGTTAGTGGCGGGTGAAACAGACTTCAATATTTAAAAGTAAGAGTTTTCGTCTTTGTGTAAAAATGAGACTGTGGGCTTTGAATTGCGAAGTGTGATTGTTTTAATGTGCGAATGCGTATGACTTTTTGTCTGTGTTCTGCTTATCCATTTTCATGAGATTACATTTTTTACCGCAACATTTCTTGCCTTTTTGGCAGCAAATAAAATATTATGAGACCAGACGATGGTTTTGCATGTCATTTAGGAGAACAACTTTTAACCTATTTACCGAACCAGTCACCCTAATAAGACTATATCTTTGTCTTATTGAGCAAACCATATAAGTCAAACTCTCGAACTTTAAAGGATGCACAAAATGCCGCTTTCCATGGAGCGCCATTTTATAAATGTTCTGTATTGTTTATAGAAAGTCTTCATTAGGTTTGAACATACAACAAATTGTGTTTCACAAAATTAAAATTAAAAGTTTTCTCTATTACAGTGCTGGTACATCAACGTACTTTGTTTCGTTTTTCGCCTCTACAGCACTAAAGCGAGCAGATTTATCAACTTTCAGCGAGGAATATAGGTGGAAAAGCAGGTTTTCCATTTTAAACAGCAATAAAACAATTTTCAAAAAAAGATTGGCTTACGTGGTATCCACACAATGGCGAGGGCACTGTCTTATTAAGGTCTTGAATGGAGTGACGTCGTGGGGCACTATGGAGAATTCCGTGCGCCCGCAATTGAGGTCACGTGTGGGCCCAGCGGATGACGTGGAGGGGGGAGGGGAGGGGAGTGGAAGTGGGAGAGGGAGGCAGGCTTTGTTCGGATCGGGTGGCGTATGTAGGGATACGAGCAAACCGGCGATGACGCGCTGTGAGAAAATTAAGATTAATGGATGTCAGAGCCGACCCAGGTGGGTCGCAGTAAGCGACGCGCTGACTCCTGTGCACAAACGAAGGGCTAACAGGCTTCATTCGATCTCAAGGTAAACGTTTTGGAATGAGAAAATTTTATACTGGGGAAGTGAGACTTCAGAAGAATTTTTCGACATATCTGACGTAAGTTGAGGTAAGTTGTATCATATGAAACGATGGGAACCGACAAATATGACGAAGTTTCATAAAAAACACAGCAATTCTTGTTAGAAGAAAAAACTGACGAGAAATTTTCAGAAAGTATTAATAACAAACAAGTATAATTAAAATAATATCAATGCTAATTCTAGTTTATAAATAAACCTAATTATGAAACATGGGTCTAATGCTTTCACCAAAGCTCATGGAAAATTTATCTGTCAGGAAATTAACTTACCCACATAGTTTCTGAGTGAAATTGCAAGCAGTAAACGTCAGTGAGAGAACACGCAAGATTCAATTATCAAGAGTTTAAAGTGTCAGTACTCCTCTAGCAAAGCATTTCCCGTGTGACAACGGCCCAGATAATTTAATCATGCGTGTCCGAGAACCGCTCATGGATTCACTAACTTACTTACGTGGCCGTTGGGACGAAAGCGGATTCATCCAATAATTCCTCATCTTCAGTCATGACACGAGACAAATACTCATCTAAGTAAAATTTATCAAACTGCGACTGATGCCACTTTCCCAATAGTTTCTTCCGGGACAATGTTAGGTATTTCTTTCCCCTACACTTGCATTTGTGAAGGATTTTCAGTCCATTTCCAATCTAAACTCATTTACTTACTTGAAATTTCGTAGTTCGTAAAGGATATCTAAAACATTTCGCGAATCATTTTACACACTTAAGTCATCCGAGACCGAATCACATATTTTTCTTCAATAGTCAAATAAGCCAAATAATTAAAGATACTTTCTCTGATGTATTGGCGCTAAATATATTTTTATGACTTGTAAATTCTCATATGCTTAAAATTTTTTCGAATATAGCGACTGCCTTTAGAGGTTTATTGAAATTTTACAAGAACGTTGGTTGAAGAAGCTAGTCAAACTTAATTTAGAACTTGACAAAATACTACGGGGGTTTGAAAGGTTATTAATGCCTTAATATAACTGTATTAGGGCTTTGACTACATTTCTTCCCTTAAAGATCCTTCTTGCGTTATTATTTAGGGGGAAGAAAAACAAAAGTTCATATATAGGGATAGTTTACTCTTTATGTTGTTCTCTTCCCCGAAGTTCTTTCCGAGATTTTATCGCTATGAAATGAAATTTAGCTCTTTGGAACTACGGCTAGACCAGCTATGAGCAATATTCTGCAGTCATCTCTATTATAAATATATCTCAGAACGTAGCAATTAAGCGAATCCAGTCGACGTCACCAAAGTAACAAAGCTTGCCAAACCATACATTTTCTAGTTGTAATGCCACGGAATTCAAGAGAAACACCAGAAGACTGTTCACCATGATTCATAATTGTGAAGATAAAAATACAATAAACGATAATAAATATCTGGTTGAAAAAGGATGTAATAAGTAGCGGCAAGGATGTGTGAGGAAGCCTACATGGTGTATTATTACGTTTATGATTGTGTGTATAGAGAAATTAAGTCAATTTTTTCTATTAGTAGAGACTATAAATCCCTGGAAGGTCGCCAAAAATGTATTTTAGTTAATTAAAGAAAGATTGAGTACCCTCTAAATATCGCGAACGGTCGCAGCTCTATAAACGGATTTGAACTGAATGAGTAATGAAAAGAAAACAGAAATTCAATAATAGTTGGCAAGCATGGAATGTTTTCGATGATCGAACCATCACGAGAACAACAACCACCATTCAGAGACCATTCAATAGTAGTTGAGTAGCATGGAATGTTGTCGATGATTGAACCATCACGATAACAACAACTACCATTCAGAGACGGACACGAAGATAAAGTAAACGAAAATTTCTTCTTGAGAGTTGATAACAGAAGAAGGCAATAGTAGCTTGTGTAGAAACAGAAAGAGTTCTAATATGGCTGGCTACAGGGAGAGTTTAGACGGGACTAGCGAGAGAAAGATCTCCAAAGAAACGAGTTGGAAAGGCGAAGGTGAGGAGGATATACTCCAACAGACTAGCCGTTAGAGGCAGCCACTGTCTCCAATTGCAGAGCTAAAGGTAAGCATCTAAACTAACAAAGAGTAACCTTACTGCTAAGTCCGGCTTCCCTTCGTCTCAAGGCGAGGACGACGTAGCTTACCACTGATGCAATTGGTAAGAGTCTTAGTTCCAATATTGGGGAGTTTATTATTAAGAATAATAAAAGCAGACAAATTCCAGATATTAAATTAACCCTAACGATTTACTAATGGAGTAAAATTTGTCCTCATCAGTGCTAAAAAGGGCAAGCAGGAAAATTTATTTCATTTCAACACTGCAAAAAACATTCCAAAATTTTCAACATTTTGGATTTTTTTGTAAAGGAACACGTTAACTTTACCCAATAATTGAATGGGACAAACATACTGATAAAATCCCAAGAATGATTACCTTAGTACGATTCTTCATTTTTATTCTTCATGGCAAGATACAAGTGAGAGACTGGTAATTTTTCTGCAAATGTGTTTTCTTATTTATATTTGGTACGTGTTTTCAACATATGATCGAATAAATTCACATTAAGACGAATAAATTAATGTAAATAAAAATATAAAATATCTGTTCTAAATTAATCTCAATGCATAATTTTCAAATGGTAAAATAAATGTATGTTTGCTTTTGAAGTGCGTCGTTTTCACCCAACTTCTCATTCACCCAAAGCCAAATCGTATCAGAACATAAATTCTCCAAAACCAGAAGAGGCACCAGCATTTATTGTGTTGCTTTTCTATTAAACGGAAAAGATCCGTTCATTCTTACGCATCACTCGCCATTGAGACAAAGCTTTACTTCTTTCCCCCATGTAGAAATACACAGTTGGCGTTTTCTTTCAAGTACCGTTGTACAGTTTATAACAACCAATCAGATTTACGCAGAAGGACGAGAAAGGATGTATTTGAATGCTACTTGAGCGCTCTGTCTCCCCCACCCCCGGGGAAGTGGAAGCGAGCCAGCACCTCGGCGGACTATCGAGTGGCGAGGCCGTAAGTAAATGGACGTGTGCGAGTGACGTCCGTGGGTGGGTTTCCAGGAGGCCTCGAGTTGAGTGGCCGGGGCGGGGTAAGGCGGGAAGGGGGGAGCGGGGAGGGTGGGGAGGAGCGGGGCGGAGTGAGGCGGTGGCGGGATGGGGCGGCGCGGGATGGAGCGGGGTGAGATGGGGCAGGGCGGGACGAGATATTTGGCGGGCGGGGAGGAGGGAGTGATGGACAGAATGGATAGGGGAGAGGCAGGGAAAGAAGGGGAGGGACGAGGCGGATTGGGTCGTGGCGGGACGGGTTGGGGCGCAGCAAGGCGGGTTGTGAGAATAGACCGGTGGGCAGGGTGGTGCGTGGTGGGGCGGGGCGGGATAGGGTGTTGATCTTGGCGAACGGGGCGAGTGTGTAGGGTAGAGTGGAACGGAGAGGAGTGGGGTGGGGTGGTGCGGGGTCAGGCGGGTGGTTTGCCAGGAGGCGAGGAGAGTGCGGCTGTCGGCTAGGATTGGGGCAATGCGGGGCGGGATGGACCGCGGGGCTGCGGGATGGAGCGGATGAGATGGGCCAGGGTGAGGTAGGAGGGCAGGCCGCAGCTGGACGGGACGCGAGGGGGCGAGGCGTGGCTGGGAAGGGCGGGGCGGTGCGGGGTGTTTGTCAGAGGGTGAGGCTGGCGCAGTGGGTGGATCGGGGCGGGGCGGGGCGAAATGGGCCGGGGCGAGGCGAGGCGAGGCGGGGCGTGGCGTGGCGTGGCAAGCGGGTCTGGGCTGGGCGGGATGATTGCCGGGCGGGTTGAGGTAGGAGGGCAGGGCGCAGCGAGACGGGACGCGAGGGGGTGTGGCGTGGCGGGAAAGGACGGGCGGTACGGGGTGTTTGCCAGAGGGTGATGCTGGCGCATTGGGTGGTTCGGATCGGGGCGGGGAGAAGTGGGCCGGGGCGAGGCAAGGCGTGGCAAGCGGGTCTGGGCTGGGCGGGGCGGGATGTTTGCCGGGTGGGGTGAGGTAGGAGGGCAGGGCGCAGCGAGACGGGACGCGAAGGGGCGAGGAGTGGCGGGGGGAAGGCGGGGTGGTGCGGGGTTTTTGCCAGAGGGTGAGGCTAGCGCAGTGTGTGGTTCGGATCGGGACGGGGAGATGTGGGCCGGGGCAAGGCGACGCGGTGCGTGGCGTGACAAGCGGGTCTGGGCTGGGCTGAGCGGGGCGGGATGTTTGCCGGGCGGTGAGGAGGGCGCGTTGGGCGGATCGGGGCCGGCGTGAGTGCTGCCGCGCGCTGGAGTGGCGGCGATTGTGTGGCGCCGCAGCCGCGGCCGCTGGCGAGGGCGAGGGCGAGGGCGGCGCCTGGGGGCGACGTGCCTCTGCTGGCGCCGGGCGCGCTCGGGCAGCGAGTGGGCCAAACGGAGAAACAAAACACAATTCTAAGATGAAAAGTGTAGCCTCTAATGGGTAGTTCGTTGCAGATGGATTGAGATAATAGCTTTTGCAGACAGAGTTATTAACTATAGTGATAAAGTAGACGACGTTAAACTGCAGCTCTTTTTTCCTTTTAGTATAAAAATGTAAATCCGTAAAAAATAAAGGATTTATTCTTAGAAGTACATCAAAGTAATGCGTTTTTTTATATTTCCTAATATTCAATGTGCGAGAAAAAAGTGTTGAGATATTTTTGAAGTCAAGACAAGTTTGCATAAGAATAAAATGTGTGGAAGCCATTTAAATTGAATGCCGTTGTATTCAGGCTCTAAAATCCCGGTTTGATAGCAAACATTTCCTGTAGTTTTTAGTTTGAGAATTAGTACATTCAGCGCATACTTCCCAACATCTGAAAGTAAATAAATAGATTGATATCAAATATCAGCATTGAATATGGTTCAATCTTCTTGAATTAATTAATAATAACTACCAACTCAGCATGAGAATATCGCATTGTACGAATTTACCCAGAATTGTGGTGAACTATTACGCTATTGACGAAAGTCCTTACATTAATATTTTCTCGAATGTGTCACAAAACGTCAAACAGAATTAGCGTAGATGCAAACAAACAGTCTTGGAGAGCAAAGTATACGGTTAATTTTAGAATGGCTACCTGAAAACGACTGTTCACGTGTAAGGGGAGTCGAATTTGTTCGCGATTACAATTTCCCAATATTTGTCCCGTCCCGTAGGTAAAGAGCAAGATTTTTTATCGCGTAATGATCTGGTGATCTTCTTTGATAGTTGTTAAGATCCGAAGCCAACCCCCTTTTCGACTTTCGGGGTTTTCCCCAACACAGAGTGTCCCACCACAGTATGTCTGAGCTTACGACTGATCTGCCGACACATATGGTAGTGCAGTGCATATATTTGTAAGTATGTGTACGTTAGGAGGTGAGGATAGTACAAGGAAAAGGAAGGAAAAACCGTACGCTGTCCGAGGACCTCTTGTTAAAGTACTGCTCCGGCACTCGCCTGATGTTGTTCGGGCAAATTACGGAAAACTATCGAACAGATCTGAATACCACGAAAATTCTCCTCCACAGAGCGGCTGAACACGAACTAGCTTTCTAGAAGGCGTCAAGCATTCTGCGGAAATCGAACCATAGGACTCGGTTAGAGGCAGTACAGTGACATCAATTGAAGCCGTGTGCGAACTAAGCCAGCCGAGAGAAGATATAGGCAAGTCCATGATGGGAATGTATTCCTTCTACGTGCCCACTGCGCGCTACGTGGGCGGCGGCTGATGTGAAACGTTTGTGTGTGTGTGTGTGTGGGGGGGGGGGGGGGCTTGTGGTGTGTGGACGCCTGCGTGTCAGCCCATGTGGACAGAGGGAGAGCGCTGACGCAGACTTGTAGTGCAGTTTCGAGCAGAGTGCTCTGCGTGGAAGTAGTAAACCGTGCAAAGTGTATGGGAGGTGACTCGCCAGTTAAACGTTTAGAGATACGGCGGAGAGAACTCGTGTGGATTCCCACATGCGGGGTTATTTACTCCATTTTTCTCTTACTATGGGCCGAGGGAGGTGGCTCAGGTCATCAACTGATGCTTCTGCACTGCCTCTAACCAGAAGGTCCTATATTCGCGTTTCGATGACAGGATATTCGAGACTAGGTCGATAGCTAAGGCGTATTCAGTTGCTTCAGTTCTGATCGGTAGTTTTCTGTGGTTTCTCCGATCAATTCTAGGTCAATGCCGGAGCAGTGTCCTCACAAACGGGCAAGGGTCCGCGCACTATCTTTCCTTCCTCTACCTTGTTCTATAATCACTACTTACTTACACACACAATTACACACACACACAATTACACGCACTACAATACTACACATACCGCGATATCAGTCATAAGCATAGACCCTTTTCCGAGTGGCGCGGTGCGCCATTGGTGGGAGATACCTGGTTGGGAACATCTCGCTAGCGTAGGTCGGCGCCGGATCTCATCATCTAGCGGGATAAGTTTACCGCCATCACCAGGAAAACACATGCACTACACATGAACCAATGACCTTAGCAGTTGCCGCGACTGGAATCACTTTATCACTTCTTACTGAGGCAACTGCATTGTAATGAAACTCACTAATATTTTTTGACATTTGCATGATATTTAACTAATTGTGAAAAATGTATAAAGGTAATACAAAGAAGGCAATTATTAGTAGCATGTAGCAGCACAACTGTTATTGAAAAAAAATTGCACGAAATGAGTTTCCGAAAATTTCTCGAACGCTGCTTCAAAACAACAAACAAAATACTTTCATACAACAATACAATAACAAAATAGCCTTTGGAAATATTGCAGTAATACAGCATAGTATGTACTTGGTACAGTACAGCTGTTATTTACATTTAAAGAATATAAAGAAGTTGCTATTCCATAACGCATCACGTCGAGTAGCAAATTAATTCGTTAGCCATTAAATATGGAGGGCCCCCTCTTTTTGGAGCTCTTCTTTAGCATTATTTCACCTTTATCGTAAGGAAGTCTGCGAGAGGAATTCGAAGGCACGCACATTGTGAGGACAGGCGGTATTGCACCATCAAATATTTGCCTTTTTTAATGCAAATCCAAACTTTCATTAGTTTTGCCTTTTTCCCGAGTCTCTGGATATCACCAAAAACACACACCTCGTGCGTCACTTGGCCGGAATCTGCATAGTTTTCTTTTAATTTCTGCGAGCACTGAAAATCAATAATATAGGGGAGGTTTTTGACATTTTCCCGATCCCTTGCGTATGAGATGCACGAAAGCGTTGTCATCTGCCGCATGGCCGCAGGTTACTTCATTTTACAACAATTTCTGCGCGAATACAGAATTAATAAAATAGATATTTTATGCCAAGGAAGCATATGGTTGCATCGTCAATTCGTATTGTAAGAAATTAAGAAATATCGTCTTTCATAATTTCTAATGCAATGAAGACACATTTGCAACCCCCTTTAAATTATACAGATTCTTGAATATCACTCTTAAAATAACAATAATGTCAGAAATATTTGATCATATTAATAGTTAACAGTATTGGTAATCTTGTAAGACCTTGTTAGTAATAACTGCGAAGATTTATGAGAAAGGTTCCAAAGCAATTAAATTATTGAATATGAGAATAGTTAATGTAACTCAACTCTTGAATATAGAAAAGGGAAGTTTTTAATGTTTGCTTATATCAGATTCAATTAAAAAGCACATTTAATCTTGATACTTTTGTATATGAAGTAAATACGAATAGTGACTATTAAGGAAAATAGGGTTAGTATGACAATGAAACATTTTTGTGTAGACGTGCGGTTACAGTTTTACGTTATCGGTTTCTGTAACTCCAAGAACCTCAAGCTCCGTCACTTTGGTGCGTTTCTGCATTTCAATATGCAAATCACACACCACTTACCTTCTCTCTCTCTTTGCATCTCTCTCTCACACACCCCTCTCTTTGCATCTCTCTCTCCTCCCTCTTTGCATCTCTCTCTCTCCCCCTCTTTGCATCTCTCTCTCTCGCTCTTTGCATCTCTCTCTCTCCCTCTTTGCATCTCTCTCTCTCCCTCTTGCATCTCTCTCTCTCCCTCTTTGCATCTCTCTCTCTCCCTCTTTGCATCTCTCTCTCTCCCTCTTTGCATCTCTCTCTCTCCCTCTTTGCATCTCTCTCTCTCCCTCTCTTTGCATCTCTCTCTCTCCCTCTCTTTGCATCTCTCTCTCTCCCTCTCTTTGCATCTCTCTCTCTCCCTCTCTTTGCATCTCTCTCTCTCCCTCTCTTTGCATCTCTCTCTCTCCCTCTCTTTGCATCTCTCTCTCTCCCTCTCTTTGCATCTCTCTCTCTCCCTCTCTTTGCATCTCTCTCTCTCCCTCTCTTTGCATCTCTCTCTCCCTCTCTTTGCATCTCTCTCTCTCTCCCTCTCTTTGCATCTCTCTCTCTCCTCTCTTTGCATCTCTCTCTCTCCCTCTCTTTGCATCTCTCTCTCTCCCTCTCTTTGCATCTCTCTCTCCCTCTCTTTGCATCTCTCTCTCCCTCTCTTTGCATCTCTCTCTCTCCCTCTCTTTGCATCTCTCTCTCTCCCCTCTCTTTGCATCTCTCTCTCCCTCTCTTTGCATCTCTCTCTCTCCCTCTCTTTGCATCTCTCTCTCTCCCTCTCTTTGCATCTCTCTCTCTCCCTCTCTTTGCATCTCTCTCTCTCCCTCTCTTTGCATCTCTCTCTCCCTCTCTTTGCATCTCTCTCTCTCCCTCTCTTTGCATCTCTCTCCCCCTCTCTTTGCATCTCTCTCTCCCTCTCTTTGCATCTCTCTCTCCCTCTCTTTGCATCTCTCTCTCCCTCTCTTTGCATCTCTCTCTCCCTCTCTTTGCATCTCTCTCTCCCTCTCTTTGCATCTCTCTCTCCCTCTCTTTGCATCTCTCTCTCCCTCTCTTTGCATCTCTCTCTCCCTCTCTTTGCATCTCTCTCTCCCTCTCTTTGCATCTCTCTCTCCCTCTCTTTGCATCTCTCTCTCCCTCTCTTTGCATCTCTCTCTCCCTCTCTTTGCATCTCTCTCTCCCTCTCTTTGCATCTCTCTCTCTCCCTCTCTTTGCATCTCTCTCTCTCCCTTCTCTTTGCATCTCTCTCTCTCCCTCTCTTTGCATCTCTCTCTCTCCCTCTCTTTGCATCTCTCTCTCTCCCTCTCTTTGCATCTCTCTCTCCTCTCTTTGCATCTCTCTCTCCCTCTCTTGCATCTCTCTCTCCCTCTCTTTGCATCTCTCTCTCCCCCTCTCTTTGCATCTCTCTCTCTCCCTCTCTTTGCATCTCTCTCTCTCCCTCTCTTTGCATCTCTCTCTCTCCCTCTCTTTGCATCTCTCTCTCTCCCTCTCTTTGCATCTCTCTCCCTCTCTTTGCATCTCTCTCTCTTTGCATCTCTCTCCCTCTCTTTGCATCTCTCTCTCTTTGCATCTCTCTCTCTTTGCATCTCTCTCTCTCCCTCTCTTTGCATCTCTCACTCTCCCTCTCTTTGCATCTCTCACCCCTCTCTTTGCATCTCTCACCCCTCTCTTTGCATCTCTCTCACCCCCTCTCTTTGCATCTCTCTCACCCCTCTCTTTGCATCTCTCTCACCCCTCTCTTTGCATCTCTCTCACACCCCTCTCTTTGCATCTCTCTCTTACTGTCTCTTTATATATCACCTATTTTGCTTACTTCCTTATTTACCTCACTCTTTCTCTCTGACGTGCGTGTACCTCGTATCATTCAAGTTAGGAGAAGCGACATTTGCCACTTGGGGATGAGGTGGGCGGGGTCGCCACTAGGCGCCAAATGGGCGGCCGGGCGCTCCGTCCTCTACGGCGCGGGGCGGGGAGCGGGGGCGTGGGGCGCGGGGCGGCGGCGGGGGCCGCTTTCAAGCGGGAAGCGCTCAGCGCCGCCATGGCACGGCGCTCTGGGGACGGCCAAGTGGGTCGGCCACGTACCTAGGGAGCGGCGCGAATGCGCGGCGGGGCACGGCGCGGGCGTCAACGATCGGGAGCGGGCGGCAGGGGGCGCCGCGGCGTGGGGCCTTGGGGAACGCCGGCGGCGGAGAAGCGGCCTGGAAACGCTGTTTCGATCCCGCTTGAAGACGGTGGGCATCGACTGCGTCAGCATATGTTAATACATAAAGATAAATAGTCTAGGTCAGCGATTTTCAACCGGTGTGCCGCGGCACAATGGTGTATTGGCTCACAGTCAGCAAAATTTTAATGTTTTCTAATTATGTATAGTGCCGCGACCAAATGCGACTTTGAGTTAGTGTGCCACAATGCGAAAGAGGGTAGGAAACGCCGGTCTAGGTGATCGTACCTTCTAACCTAGTGTTTGAAGCTGCTATATGACTACTATCTGGACGAAAATTCTGGATATTGTGTGATCTGAAAGGTATTTTTCAATATTTTTCGAAACAATATCAGCTCTTTACCTGATCTATATTAGCTGCTTATTTTCTTTAAGAGAAAAAGAAAATTTATTTTAGAGAAGCAGCATAATAAAATGGATATAAAGAAGTGTTTGAATGAATGCTTCGTTTTCTTCTTAAACACTATGAGTATAGAAGGAACCACTGCTTGGGTGAACATTTGCATTGTACGTCCCATCTTCTGGGACCGGTACGGCCGTATTCACCCTTTTCATCACCTGATGTTGCCTGCATACCCTTGTTTGTTCTTTATTTATCTTATGAACGTACCCGCGGAACGCTATCGCCTGGGTATGATATTGGAGAATCGGGAGAAACATTGCCGCACCTAGGTGGGGCGAGCTGTGACCCGCAAGTTCGCTCTCCACGCTACTCGGCAGCGCTAAGACCTCTTTGTTACTGATGGGGAACGGACATACAGGCACGTAGGGTATGGTGCTGTTCAGGTGTAACGCGTGCATGTCACAAACGGCATACTCCATCGCTACCCATTTCAGAAAACTAAGGACGAGGATATAAATGTGGTGCATTGTGGGTTACAACATGTTTATATTATATGCATTCCATCCTAGGCACAATGCAGCTTATGCTGCTACATACGGAAGTCCCATCCGCACCTCTTCTGTCAGAAATTAGCAGCGCGCTACCGCTTTAGCGATCTAGATCAGCACGGCGAGTATCACATAAAGTTAGTAAAACTCCTTAACTCTCGTAGGCCCACTCTGTGCTATTTGTTGAAAATTTTGCTGATGTCAGAGAGGATCAAAATGCTAACGATAAAGAAGTCTTTATAATATGAGAATATAAATCATGCACGGAAGAAAGATACATGGGAACGCAGGGACAGGGAGAAGCACATTAAGACGGAATGCTAATTGAGAGAAAGCTAAAAAGTAACAAGAATATTTCAAAGAATTAGGAAAGGACAACAATGGCGAGCCAATGAAAGAGAAGCGTAGAGTGAGTGAGATGAAATTTGACTATTCTCAGGCTATCACAAGCTTACCCGCCCACCATAGCAGAATCAAACCAAACTAGTAAAAGACGTTTTAACTATTTTTTGCTAGGGAGCAGAGGCTTCCACGACCGGCGTCAGTAGGTACTTGGCTGTCAGGGAAACGCCGTGTGCTCGACACAGGCTGCGTTCTCAGGGCGAAATGCACTTCGCCCTGAAGAAGGTCACTCAATGGTAGCCGAAACTTAAGCACCTGAGCATAGAACACACCGCCTCGCGGACAGCTAAGTATCTACACTACTATACTACTAATTTATTACTGCAAAAATCTCTTCTCTGCAGATGACGCATCGCGAAAAGAAGGGGGGTGAGAGTTTCTCCAGCTGCAGCGGAAGTTCCAGCTGCAGTGGAAAGCGCTGCAGGGTCAATGCCGAATAACGCAATGGCGCGACGCGAGACGGCACGACTCCGCACGGCGAAGGGTGAACAAGCGCCGGTGGGCACTGGATGGAAAGAGTAGAGTGGACAGGGATGAGATGGGTAGCGCAGAAACAAGAAGGAAAGTAAATGGAGGTGCTGGGAACAGATTATAGCCAAAAAAAGGAACAAGCAAAAATTATTAGTTAAGAATGTGTGCAGAAAGATGTGGGGCCAAAAAATAAGCTAAAATGAGATGTACCGGTGTTAATATAATAAGAGATTTTTTATTATATCCATGTGCACCAACGATGAAATGTAGTTTATGTTTTATCACGTACTACTCATTAATTCCGTAACTGTCATATATGTTATATCAAGGAAGGTGACATTATTCGTCACCCCTTAAAAAGTGAAATTCAATGCCGATCTATATGCCAACTTGCGAGGTTTTACCAAACGGAGAGTTTCCTACAGCGGGCCATAGTCTTAGCCGGGATAAGTTGTAAGGTCCTGAGTGGTCACCCGACATGTGTGTTAGGGTAGTACACGTATGTTTGTGTGTGTGTCTGTCAGTAGAAATGAAGGGAGAAGGACAAGGAAGAAAAGATCGCCTGCACTCCGTGGCTCGTTTGTTCGGGTACTATTCCGTATTTCATCTGATGTTGATCAGAAGAACCAAATACTACAACCGATGAGGGCATCCAGCCACTATAATTATCCTCCAAGGAATGGATGAATTCGACTCAGCTGTGTAGCTAGTGTGGAAAATTCTCCACCGTCTGGCCTGGATCCCCAGCACCTGCGGGTCGAAGACGCTGCAGATGGGATGTAGTAGTGCAGCAGAGGGCGGCTGGGGCGCAGGGAGGGCGGGGCGAGGGCGGGGCGAGGGCGGGGCGAGGGCGGGGCGAGGGCGGGGCGAGGGCGGGGCGAGGGCGGGGGCGGGGCGAGGGCGGGGCGAGGGCGGAGCGAGGGCGGAGCGAGGGCGGAGCGAGGGCGGAGCGAGGGCGGAGCGAGGGCGGGGCGAGGGCGGAGCGAGGGCGGAGCGAGGGCGGAGCGAGGGCGGAGCGAGGGCGGAGCGAGGGCGGAGCGAGGGCGGAGCGAGGGCGGAGCGAGGGCGGAGCGAGGGCGGAGCGAGGGCGGAGCGAGGGCGGAGCGAGGGCGGAGCGAGGGCGGAGCGAGGGCGGAGCGAGGGCGGAGCGAGGGCGGAGCGAGGGCGGAGCGAGGGCGGAGCGAGGGCGGAGCGAGGGCGGAGCGAGGGCGGAGCGAGGGCGGAGCGAGGGCGGAGCGAGGGCGGAGCGAGGGCGGAGCGAGGGCGGAGCGAGGGCGGAGCGAGGGCGGGGCGAGGGCGGGGCGAGGGCGGGGCGAGGGCGGGGCGAGGGCGGGGCGAGGGCGAGGTGAGGGCGGGGCGAGGTGAGGGCGGGGCGAGGTGAGGTGAGGGCGGGGCGAGGTGAGGGCGGGGCGAGGTGAGGGCGGGGCGAGGTGAGGGCGGGGCGAGGTGAGGGCGGGGCGAGGTGAGGGCGGGGCGAGGTGAGGGCGGGGCGAGGTGAGGGCGGGGCGAGGTGAGGGCGGGGCGAGGTGAGGGCGGGGAGAGGTGAGGGCGGGGCGAGGTGAGGGCGGGGAGAGGTGAGGGCGGGGCGAGGTGAGGGCGGGGCGAGGTGAGGGCGGGGCGAGGTGAGGGCGGGGCGAGGTGAGGGCGGGGCGAGGTGAGGGCGGGGCGAGGTGAGGGCGGGGAGAGGTGAGGGCGGGGCGAGGTGAGGGCGGGGCGAGGTGAGGGTGGGGAGAGGTGAGGGTGGGGCGAGGGCGGGTGAGGGCGGGAGAGGACGGGCGAGGGCACCGGGTAATGAGGCGCGCCGCAGTCGCACGCTGTCCGAATGCCGATCGACCCCCACGGCCGCACCGCGGGGCCATCGCTACTCCGCTGGGCGCATCGCCTCGCCTCGGTGCTCGCCTGCTCAAGGAAGCACAGGAGGAGGCTGGGGCAGGGACAGTGGTAACAGTTGAAAAGGACAATAGTAGTAAACAAGTGGTGCTACAGAATGGCACACACTCTCTTGTATTACTTTTTTATTTCCATTAGACTCGGCTAACTACTCTTGCCAACTGCCCTCTACCTCTCCAAAGAACATTTTTTGATATTTTCTTAATTTTTCGGTTCCCGAATAGTAGATCGGAAATATTATTTTAAGTATCACGGACAGACACAAAGACGGACAGACAAACGGACGTTTTGAAAAAAAAATCATCCCCGAAAAGTGTATTTCCATTGAAATCTCGAAATCGATTTTCCTTAGCATTACATAACGTTCCCTATGTTACATGAATACTCCATATATACGTACGTGTACGGGACAGTAAAAAAAGAGAGTAGAAAGGAAAAATCTGGGAAAGGACAGGAACACGGTTGAGTAGAACGATTGGAAAAGGAGGTCAATGATGGAGTGAGCGAGGGCTGTGAGAGTGCTAAGGACGAAGGGTTTTTTGATTGATTAGTGATTCTGAGTGCGTCAACTGCTAAGGTCAATGGTCTCGTGTTGCGCATGTTCTTATCACGGAAGGTCGGGGTTATCTTCCCTCGCTGAATGGTGAGATCTGGCGACGACCTACCGTCTGCTCGCAAGGTTTTCCTCAACCAGATATCCCCTACCAGCGGAAAACCACCCCAACCGGGACGAACACTAAGCTCCCGTCTGCTCTCCCAACAAGTATGATAGTGAACTGCATATGATTGTGTGGGTACGTAATGGGCGAGGAAAGGACAAAGAAGAGGAAGGAAAGATCGGGTGCGGTCCGTGATCCGTTTGTTTGTAAACCGCCCCGGCATTCACCCGATATTGATTGGAGACACGTCTGAAAACCACCGATCAGAGCAGCTAGAATTTTCCTTAAAACAGCAACTGAATTCGACCTAGTTATGTAACTAGTGACAAAAATCTTGCCTCCGCCGGAACCTGATTCCTAGGCTTCCTGGTCAGTGAAAGCTGACTGCAGTGAAATCCATTGATATCCTGAGCCATTAAAACCGGTAATAGGTTCGGACGAGAAGTAGAACGGGAACAGGGGTGGATAGAACGGGAGAGGAGCAACAATGGCGGAGCCGGCGAGGGCGATGACAGTGCTGAGGACGGTGAGGATTGGCAGAGCG
Organism: Gryllus longicercus; assembly: GCA_038098605.1. Lineage (NCBI taxonomy): Eukaryota > Metazoa > Arthropoda > Insecta > Orthoptera > Gryllidae > Gryllus > Gryllus longicercus. The sequence goes on from JAZDUA010000139.1 coordinate 478,318, forward strand.
TAGGGCTTCCATGTGGCGACGGAGGTGAGGTATGCAGAGCAGCGGCGCCAAAGCAGGTATTGTGCACGCGCTCAGAGAATGGGCAGGTAGCGTGAACCCATCCGTAGATCTTACCAACAATATGGGTCGGACACATATGGAGCAACAATGAGGAGGGGAGGTTGATGTAACAACTCGCACGTTCTCATGACACCTCAATGAATGTAATACGGGGAAACTGATTTTCAAGACAACATTGTTGATTGTGCCCGTCACGTATTCAGCGAGGTTTTCAAGTAAATGTTTTGATGACTTGAATAGATTTGAACGTATTCCTGAAAACGTATTGATTCGATTGACTGGTGCTTAATTTTGTTGTAGGTTCTTTTTTTCTTCGAAAGAAGAAATAATTATTGCTCTTGTCGTGCACAATAATTATTGGGTATTATGAATGCAAATGGCTGGCATCCTATTGCAGTTTATATCCAGTTATGATAACGAGGGATCGCTTGCAACCTACGTACTACTACTATTATCAATGAATTGCATAGTTTCTAATTTTCATCAGAATTTTCTAATTGGAGATAATCAGAGATATTTATTATTGAATAGATATTATAATAGAATGGCCACGACAGCATTCACATTTTTTACTGAACAATTCGGTGTATAGTAACTTTGTTGCAGAATATTTCTAATTCTCTAACGTCCGGTGTATTTGCGCGTTAATTGTTGAAAAATATTCTAGGATTTGTTAGATTGATGTTGAAAACGTAAATATCGTAAATATCGTTTACTCTACTACAGAATCAAATGCAATTTTATATATGATATATTCGTATTTATCTACACTTTTCCACAACTTCAAAACTGTTCTCTGCAGAAAAAAAGACATTGTAAATACAAAAACACAATCTTTAACTAGTAATGGGCTGTCATTATTGAATAATCATAATAACTAACGTAACCTTTTGTCTCTTAAAATACAAGTTTAATGTTTTGCTGTAAACCGTGAAAATGTCTACTTTTATTAGATTTTACGTTGTCTTCTGAGCTGCTTTACGAGCCTTGTTTTCGAGATTGCATGTAATTTGGTCTCTCAGACAAAAGAGGCAGAATTCTCTTTCCATTCCAGAGGTATAAAGGTGCTTCTGCAGAGCGCCTCCGTTACTGGCAGTAATGAAAAATTCGTCCGCCGGCCCTAACATGTCTTTATGGAAGCGATTTCTTAGATCCTACGAAGCTCGCTTTATGGCGGTAATTTCATATCAGGTCTAGTTTGCATTCTAATGGTTTTATAACTTCTTCTACTATACGTTTTTAAAATTACTCCATTTCGTAATGTTTAGTGAGAATAGCACATAAGAGAAAGATGTAGATAAAGATGTGACAAAAATTACAAACAAATATTTCCCAAGGTATTTATAATGAATATTTAGCACAAGGAATTTAACACCATTCTATTCATTTCGTTTAGCAGAATAGTTCAGTTCTCAAATAGAATTTAAAGGATTCGTTAATACTGTGTATGTATATAGTAGTATAAACCTCCTTCAGACCATTTTTCTATTTGTATAAAACACAACAAAAAATTTAATCAGTTCAATAATGAGAGTAGAAAAGGAACTATGGATATCGAGGATATGTCCTTTTGAAGTCGGATCTAATTTGTCTTTGAATATATTGTACATTTTTATGTTAAACTCGAGGAAATGGACCGACAATATTCCGCTTAGAAATGAAACAACGAAATACGCAAAATATACTAATTTTGTTGATTCTTTTAAAATTAGTGTTAAAATGAAGGGGAAAAAACTCATACACTCTCAACCACCTCTGTAGGTGATCTAGACGCATCACACGATTTGAACTTTCGCTTAGATCTTTACATCACTACGGCTTGTTCAGTGTTATGCCTATAGAAATTGATAGAGAAACCCATTGTACCTTCGCCAAACAGAATTATTTCTTAATATACACTGTCCATTGTTGTTTTTTAATTTTACATAGAAGATTACAAAATATACTCAAAACAGTTGGATATTGCAGTATTTCGACGACTTATAATCTTCAAATTGTCGACAAGGTATACGGTTGCGTTTTGACAAGCTGATTACTCACAATAGATCATTAATGTTTCATAGATGAAGTTCAATCACTAATCTTCATTAAAATTAGTTAGACACACTGAATTGCCAGGGATTATTGCTATTCGATACCCGTAAATTATACACCGCAGGCATCGTGTTGGGATTAGAGAAACAACAGCATTATGCAGCAGAGGTGAGGAATTAGCGGGTCCAGGGCCTAGCGGGAGGGGGGTACCCCCGCTTCTGCCTCTTTCGGCAGGTGACCGCTCGCCATCTCCACAGACTTCGTTTCCCCTACTGCCGCATCGCGCTGCGCGCCGCTTAATCGAATTGCGTCTCGGGGCGGCGCGCAAACTTTAATTGGGAAATTGCCGCGTATCCGCCTCCGCCTGCGCGGCCGCGCTCGGACACGCCGCGTGTTTGCCCGGCGGGCGTCTGTTTGCGCGGCGGTGGCGACGCTGTTTATGCGCGACCTTTGAGTTCGCGGAGTAATTACGTCAGAGGCGCCTCCCCCCCCCCCCGCGCAGGTGCAGCGCCAACTCGATATCAACGCGTCGGCGATACTGTGCAAACAACGCGGGTGGCGCCATGCGTCTTTTCGGAGGAGCGGGGCGGAGCGGGGCGGAGCGGGGCGGAGCGGGGCGGAGCGGGGCGGAGCGGGGCGGAGCGGGGCGGAGCGGGGCGGAGCGGGGCGGAGCGGGGCGGAGCGGGGCGGAGCGGGGCGGAGCGGGGCGGAGCGGGGCGGAGCGGGGCGGAGCGGGGCGGAGCGGGGCGGAGCGGAGCGGGGCGGGGCGGGGCGGAGCGGGGCGGGGCGGGGCGGGGCGGAGCGGGGCGGAGCGGGGCGGAGCGGAGCGGGGCGGAGCGGAGCGGGGCGGAGCGGAGCGGGGCGGAGCGGAGCGGGGAGGAGCGGAGCGGGGAGGAGCGGAGCGGGGAGGAGCGGAGCGGGGAGGAGCGGAGCGGGGAGGAGCGGAGCGGGGAGGAGCGGAGCGGGGAGGAGCGGAGCGGGGAGGAGCGGAGCGGGGAGGAGCGGAGCGGGGAGGAGCGGAGCGGGGAGGAGCGGAGCGGGGAGGAGCGGAGCGGGGAGGAGCGGAGCGGGGAGGAGCGGAGCGGGGAGGAGCGGAGCGGGGAGGAGCGGAGCGGGGAGGAGCGGAGCGGGGAGGAGCGGAGCGGGGAGGAGCGGAGCGGGGAGGAGCGGAGCGGGGAGGAGCGGAGCGGGGAGGAGCGGAGCGGGGAGGAGCGGAGCGGGGAGGAGCGGAGCGGGGAGGAGCGGAGCGGGGAGGAGCGGAGCGGGGAGGAGCGGAGCGGGGAGGAGCGGAGCGGGGAGGAGCGGAGCGGGGAGGAGCGGAGCGGGGAGGAGCGGAGCGGGGAGGAGCGGAGCGGGGAGGAGCGGAGCGGGGCGGAGCGGAGCGGGGCGGAGCGGAGCGGGTCGGAGCGGAGCGGAGCGGAGGGCCGTGGCGTGGTGCCGCGTGGCCGGAGCGGGAAGCGGCGTGCGCTTCTATGTGCTAATGGAGCAAACGCCTCCGCCCAAGGGGCGTTTGGGCATGCGCTGGATGCTCTTCTGATGGCCAGGCCGCGTGGAAGGAATTCCCAGGAGCACTGTGTAAATGTACTCGTATGTGCAGTAATATTCGTCAATTTCCTGTATTTCACGTGCTCTGAATTGAGAGCTAAGGAGTTTATACGCGATTTCGATAATGTAAGGATTTTTATATCCCTAGGAGTTTGAAAGAAATATTTTGATTTTCTATGAAACCTCAGACAAAATTTTCTCAAAAATAGTTATAACAAATTATGATTAAATTTTTGTCCTCAAAAAGTGTAGAGAACACTTAAAAAATGTTGCAGATGTGAACTACATTAAAATCTCTGAAATTTCAAAAATTGCAAATATTGGAAAAAAAGTGAGAAAATACAGGCTGTGGTACCTTGAAGAACCACTAGTTTATAGCCGAAAACTCGTATATGTCCTGCCAACAGTACGTGGAATACTACTATAAAAATTGCGAAAACTTTCGTTCTCAGTATGTTTGCCCCCAAAACTGGACGCAGTTATTCTTTGCCAACGGCACGTAGGACGTCTCCAACATAACCCTAAATCATTTCATTTTTGTCTCTGACTCTCCTAGAGAACGTTATGCAGCGATTCTTCGCTAATGGTTCGTGGGACAAAGACTAAATAGATAGAATGGCAGATGGATATATATATATATATATATATATATATATATATATATATATATATATATATATATTTAAAATTAGCTTTGATATAATTTTTAGTTTATAAACGCTTTTAAGTTTATTAATGCTTTGCGAATGCTCGATGGCACACATTACAAGTATTTCAATCTAAGTTGGTAAATTGATTCTAAACTACTCAAAGGTATCTATAAAGTTCGTCCTTTGCCCTGATCGTAGAACACCTGAAGCGGTGGTGTTTCGCGTAAGCGGCACCTTCTCCATCATATTCTTAAACGTTTGTCTTCTATAGAGAAGACGACGTGGTAAGTCTGTGCCAACGTTCCGTTGAATAACTATTCCAACAATTCAAACGTTTCCCCTGTGTCCTTGTCATAGAGAACGCGACATTGTAGTGCTTCGCCAACAGCACGAGCGAATACTATTCGAACATTTTCTTAAACATTCGTCCTCTAGCGACTTTTTCGCAGAAATGCGACGAGATAGTGCTTCCCTAACGACACGTGAAGCCACTTTCACACCACACATCTTTCTAAATGTTCGTTGGTTGGTTGGTTGTATGTTTGCCTCCAAAACTCGACGCAGTTATTTCTTGGTTGGTTAGTTGGTTGGTTGGTTGGTTGGTTGGTTGGTTCGGGCGCATGAACTACTGAGGTCATTAGTCCCATAAGTGCAACGCATGATCTTTCCTCGGGGGTGGCCAACAGTCGGCTAGCAGGGGGTTCCCTAACCAGGTATCTCCCAATTATGGGGCACCGCCCCAGCTGGGACAAGCTCTAATCTTCTGACATGTGTGGTAATATAGTGCTTGTTATTGTAAGTGTGTGTAAGGGTTGAGGATAGGACAAACAGGGAGGAGAGATCGCGTGACTCGTTTGGTAGGGCATTGCACCGATTTCCGCCTGGTGTTGATCGGAGAAACCATGGAAAACTACCAATCGAGCAGCCGGCCTCTACAATTCCAGATAGCGACTGAATTCGATCTAGCTGAAAAGCTAGTATCGAAAATCTTGCCTCCATCGACTTGGACAATTGAAACTAGGACCTCCCGGCCACAGGCACTGCAGTGACATCAGTTCACGCACTGAGCCACCTATTCATAAAAGTTCACCCTCTGTCTCTGTCATAGAGAACGCGATGCCGTACACGAAGGACTACTCTAGTATCTCCTTAATCATTTGTCCTCTATTTTCTTGAAGTAGAGAACCAGACGCTTTAATGCTTCGGCAACTACACGTGGGACTACTCCATCTCAAACGTTCACAATCTGTGTCAGTCGTAGAGAACATGACGCGGCGGTGGTCACTCAACGACACGTAGTCAACTTTTGCATCATCTCAATAAACGTTCGTCCTCTATCTATCGTTGACAACGCGACGCAGAGGTGCTTCGCCAACGGAACGTGGGACAACTACTCCAACTTCGAAATAAACGATATTCCTCTGTCTGTGTCGTAGAGAACGCGAAGCGTTAGTGTTTCGCCAAAGACACGTGAGACCAGTACTCCAACATTTCAATAAAAGATCGTCCTCTGTCTCTGTCGTGGAGAACGCGACGCGGTGGTGCTTCGCCAACGGCGCGTGGGACAACTATTCCAACTTCGCAATAAACGATATTCGTCTGTCCGTGTCGTAGAGAACGCGACGCGGTGGTGCTTCGCCAACGGCACATGGGACAACTACTCCAACTTCGCAATAAACGGTATTCCTCTGTGTGTGTCGTAGAGAACGCGACGCGGTGGTGCTTCGCCAACGGCGCGTGGGACAACTATTCCAACTTCGCAATAAACGATATTCGTCTGTCCGTGTCGTAGAGAACGCGACGCGGTGGTTCTTCGCCAACGGCAGATGGGACAACTACTCCAACTTCGCAATAAACGGTATTCCTCTGTGTGTGTCGTAGAGAACGCGACGCGGTGGTGCTTCGCCAACGGCAGATGGAACAACTACTCCAACTTCGCAATAAACGGTATTCCTCTGTGTGTGTCGTAGAGAACGCGACGCGGTGGTGCTTCGCCAACGGCACGTGGGACAACTACTCCAACTACTCGCAGTGCGAGGAGCTGGTGGCGCCGCCGCCGCCCTCCGACGCCGCCACCACCCTGGCCTTCTTCTTCGCCGGCTTCTGCCTGTCGCTCTTCGCGCTGGGCGTCGCCATCTGGATCTTCCTCTACTTCAAGTAAGTGCCCTTTCAAGTTAGTTAGGATGCAAAAATTACCACTAAAAGAAAAATCGCCTTTTTTATTTTTGTTCGAAGAAGAAATGTATTGACAAAACGATGGCATTGTCTCCTTCACGCTTTATCCTCGAAAATATGTTTTGAGAAGTCACTTTCAACTGTTAAATAAACTAGAATAAATAATAACCAGCAAATATAAGGACTTTTGGGAAAATTAAATGGCTGTCCTTGGGTTGTCAAACTACTAGCATATAGCACAGCGCATCACCCAAAATGTGTATTAAAAGATCACAGCGGCCCACAACAATCGATAAAATCTGTTCAACAAATTGAAGGCTGTGATTTACAATCATTATCCTCTAATCTTGAAAAATGAGCTGAACGCTAGCGATGTGTAGAGCAAATTTGACATAATCTTTTTAACAACATTAACGGAGATGGAGATAGAGAGGAAGGGAGAGCCAACGTGATCAATTCTGTGCTGGAAGTGGTCTCTATAAAAGTAAAGAGTTTAGAACAATGTGCAAATGGGATGATATTACTTAACAATTTTCCATTTTTATGATCTTTGGTCTTGTCTGGTCTTTTTCCTGGTTCTATTCTTCTAGAAAAAAATATTTAATTTATGTGTTCGTGTATTAAATTTGCATAAGGTTGATTTCGTTTTCCAGTGACACTCGTAAATAGGTTAAATTTTAACTGTATTATATTTAATATATAATTAGGATTGCTATTATTATTATTATTATTATTATTATTATTATTATTATTATTATTATTATCAAGTAAACTGCGATCATACGACACTTATTGTTATAGTTCTTTGAGTCCACTAACGAACTCGAATGAAGTCATTTGACGGGGCTCGGTTTCCTGATGGAGAACTAATTTCTTTTTCCGGATTTATCCAGAATCTTGTAAGAATATTTTCTAAACTTGGTTTTCTGTGTTTTTATGCACCTAATACGCGTGTTGGGTGACTTACGGCACTGCAGTGGTGATCACGACTCATAGCACATTCTATTCCTCTTGGCAACACGAAAGATTGGAAAAATTCTCAACCATTTTCCCTCCAGGATATTCTGGAAGAAATCCAGAAAAATTCCGTGTTGTTAATTGTTTCAATGAACTGTACATTGATGTACACGGTGAAAATTTTCCTGGTATTTTTATGAATCGTTACGACTTAATTGACGTTAATTAAACCTAATTTTTTATGAAACAAAAATTTAAGCAAGAATTTTAATCGACACTTTTCGAGTAACTTTGTAGACCGGAACTTGACAAACCCGAACTGGAATGGGTTTAAAATATCTTCTTATTTTAAACTGACAAAGCAGGAGTAAAACTGTTTGATATGAAAATATCCTGTGTAGGCCCCATGCTATGCAAGTTGTTATAATAATAATAATAATAATAATAATAATAATAATAATAATAATAGAAATAATATATTTATGTATCGTAATTTTTATTCTGTCAAATTAATTGCACATTTTTATAATATATATATTTGATTTTGAATTTTTTAGAAAATGTTAAACTTGTTTTTTGTAAAATAAAATAGGATTGTTTTTACGTAATAAGGTGGCATGTTAGCTATTTACTCTCTATTATCTCAAGAAAAAATTAAAGATTTTCTTGCCACATGATTTTTTTGTAATGTAAGAAATTGTATGTGTGGGGTTTCAATTTACAATAAATTGTTTTTTATTTTGTACGTATTACACAGCATAATTCGCATACAATGGCCCAGGAGGCATTTTAAACTATATAATAGTGTAAATAAATGAAATGGTATATTGTTATTTCTGATCCTTGATGTTGGTTTATGCCATTCATTTTCAAATAATTAGGTTTTCGTACACACGTATTTCTCATATGTCATATGAATATAAATGTTATATATAACATGTAATATTTTTTACACAGGTAGCGCAAAAACAACGCGGGGATGTCTAACTAATATAGTTGCCTTTATTTCAATCACATACTAAATATACTCACATCACTACAATTGGTAATGTATCCAATTTATGAATTGTTTCGTTTTTCACGTTTTAAAGATGTTAAACAGTTGGCGACATTCTTTGTGAATACACAGTCTTTCTCAAAGTTAGTCATCACTTTCGTCAACGTGCAATGCGAAATAGCAGCAATTTCGTCACGTATTGCAACGTCCATATCATGAGTACACAAGGTTTGTTGCAGTGTGTGCATTGAAGTGTGTTCGGAAAAGCAGTTGAACTGCGATCACAGAGTCATTACTTTTGAAGAAAGATTCAACAGCGAAAACACGATGATGCACTGTCCACAGCGCCGTTGCTACTCAAACTGAATGATCTAAACTACAAAAAACAGGTCTCCCACAATGTTATTCCACTCCCACCACTGATACTACAGAAGTAATATCCACGAGTTCTTTTTGCGCCATCCTTTACCAACAATATTTTATCTAATATATTCAAATGGTTTTATGGAATTGACGAAATTATAACAGGCTGCTTCATACAATGCAGAATTTTACTTTAGTAATTGACGAATGGTTAATTTTCAGAGACCTCCGATGTCTTAGAAACACCATCCACACAAATCTCATGTGGACGTACATCTTTTATGACGCAACATGGATACTCAACGCGTGCGTGCAGGTAATGCATTTTTAAAGAAAATAAAAAAAACGATGATTAATCCGTAGAAATAATGTTATCATCCAGAAGTTTGAATACATTTCTATGAGCAATTTTAGCAATGTTATTTTTAACAGGGGTATGCGGGCGATCTCCTATCATGCGCCTTCCTAGTCGTACTGATTCACTACTTTTACCTGACCAACTTCTTCTGGATGTTTGTGGAAGGTAAGATGAAATAATCAAAATAAGCATTTACAATTTACTCTAATGTACTGTTTGTCGCACACAATGTTCATTAGTGACAACGAGCTTTATTCATTTACATTTTGAGCTATTAATAGAACGTTAATTTTTGAGCACATGAATTACATGATGCGTATTAATTAGCCATGAATTTCAACGAACTACAATCACAATTTTGCATTTTAGTTTAATTAAGTTTACATCATTCACATAACAGCTCCGAGTAAATACATTATCCCAGTGTTCTTTTTAGCATGTTCATGTTTTCAGACGGCAGTACCCATGTACGCTGTTTATACCAAACATTTGAAAAGGATAGCATTTCATCGTAAATGATAAACAACCTTCTATGTGATGGATGTGGCGACAGTTTGGCATAAATGAATCAGAATGTGTTTGTTCTTTAGTTTGATCAGAAAAATTAAAAAAAAATTGAAAATTGTGGTCTTAAAAAAGAAAGTAAAAAATCTATGTGACGTTTAAAATGTATGATAGAACACCTCGTATGTAGTAAGAGCCTCATTAGAAATTTCCGTAAGATACCTTCAGGAAAATATTACAATAAATATCTAATAATATTATATAGAATTAATAGAATATTTGAATGTAGCCAACTATACAATATTAAGATCAAAAAGTGTTTTGTCTTCCTCCTGTAAATGCTTTTCACATAGAAGATTATCTATCATCAACGACGATGGATTGAAAATTAGAAGATATGGAGGACACACCACCCTCTCGAAATGTGGTTGTGAATAATTTCATGAGTACAATCGATTTCATTTTCAAAATAAATATTGTATATTCACATACCAAATACAGAAAGGGAGCCTTTGGCGTACGAATGCAATATTAACGGGCGAAGCGATAGAGAACGTGTCGAGCATTTTGAAGCGAATGCGCGAAAGACACTTTCGTTCGTTGCATAGATTCTTGTACGGATTCATGGAAATTTACGTGTGCATACACTTGGGATCAATCTCAACATGCGAGGAGGTAGCTGTTTTCATTCATTCACCACAGTGTTTTGTTTAACTTGCTGTACCGATATGTAAGCGTATTATAAGCAGTCATGACATGTTTGCTGTAGGCGTAGAACAAATGAACACCTTTCATTATACAATCAGTGAAGGTTAATATTTGTTTCCTTTCATGAATGCTGAAAAAACATTTGTTTCATTCACATTATCATATTTTTAATAATTCCGAACAAATTACTCTTTGCGTCAAATGCCAATTTCCATAAATGTAATAATTGTGAACGATCGTCGTTTGCAAAATAACGTAAATATGCTAGAAAGTTAATATACAACATTAACTCATGGGAAACTAGACTCAAATATGAAATTAAGTTTTATTATTAAAAGTCTTTAATTAGTATTATGTTCTAATTGTTGAAGTATGAAAAGATGTGTTTATAATACGGAGTTTTTAATACATTCAACGGAATTTGGGTGTACATTGTACACCAAGTCAAACCAATCAAAATCAGCAGCAGCAGCAAAATTGCGACATTTGTATGCAGTATCTCGCTTCATTTCACGGAATAGTCACAAAAATATCGCAATCGCCTGGGCGCGATGTTATTGTCCAGAATGTGAAGGGCTCTTAAAATACGCGTCCCATTTGTGTGAATTTCTCTAACAGCATCTCTCTGATTAGCTTCCTGCATGAGAAATCCCGTAGCCGGCAGGCGGTCTACGTCACACGTAGCATCACCGGTGTGGCCGCGTGTATTTCTGTCTGCGCGGGTGTTAAATATGCAGCCATCACGCAGGGTCATCGCAGGCGTCGTGTTAACAACATTGCTCCGCTGATTTGCAGCTGCGGGTCAGTTGTAACCCCCGGAATTTCATGCGGTGCACCTTCATCTGTTCAGTGAATTGGGAGTAAACACTTTACATTTTATGTATACCAGGTTTCGCCATGTCCGAGTGAACTGCGAGATTCCAACCAATAACATTTTATGGCATACAACGGATACTAATGTAAATTGCGTTGAATTTGAGTTACTGCTGTTGGTACCCCTTTTGCGATTTGACTCTAAATATATAAAGATAAACATAGACAATTTATTTTTATGAGGTTTTTGTACAGTTTCACTTAATAACAGAAAAGCACATTTACTGATGTGTGTTTGGATACTTGTTCATTCATAAAGTTACTTTTTGAAATAATGGGACTGCGATAATTTAGCGAATCATGTAATTGAGTCGAATAACGCAGAGGTTGAGAAGGAAATATAAATAAAAAAAGATGAATATATAACTGCCTGTTTTTTATAGGCTTCATCGTTGTCGTTGGTAATTTATCTCAAACGTGCCCTTGAGGGACGCCAATAGTCGCATTCGTTATTGCGCGCCGTTGCTCGTTTCCTGCAAGGTCAAAGGCTTTTCCTTCCCTTTGTTACCAGCATCTTGATACGTCAATTAAAATGAGAGGCAAGTAATTGTAAGAAGAAATGTGAGAACTCTTTTGTGTTCCCAGGTCTCTACCTCTTCATGCTCGTTGTGGCAACATTCACCAGCGAAAAGATCAAGTTGCGTGTCTACCTCATTATTGGTTGGGGTAAGTGATACTCGTAAAGCATGAATATTATAAGCATGATTAAAGTTGAATAATAAAGAGATAACCGAGATAATTTTAAAATTATAATGTATAATATTCATAATATTACCTAGGTTTTGAAACATACAAAACTTTGAAGTGTACGTCTTGATAAAATCAATTTGTAATGTGATAGAATGCACAATTTTTCATGTTTTTAAGTATACTTATAAAGTAGTCTTAAATAATAACGAAAAAAATATTTTCTGGAGAAATATCATACTTACATAGATACTGATAGGGTCAGGACATGTGATGAACAAACACATATTGCCTTCTACAGAGGAGATAGGAGAAGTTTTAGCTGCAGAACTTTTGATCCTGCCGAAGTAATGCCTGAACATTTTATGATATTTCCAAGTGATTGTAAGCGTCAACTTCGTAGAACATGTTGGGCAGTAGATTAAATTTGCACTGGGTCATACAATACAATTTTCGAAACGCGTTACTTTCAGATTATCAGGACACATCAGACATTAGACCGTGTGAGTATCCACAAATGACTCCTGTCACCCGGCGCTTACTGATTCGTGTCATCAACACTCAGTCGTGTGAGAAGCAGAGACATTTTACAGAACTTACTATTAACAAAACACTACAATATAATTATTAATTTCATTAAATTATATTTTGTCGCCCTGTATGGCGTCTGCCGACTCAACGCTTCGGTCCAAAGTGTTGTGGTTTCGAGTCCCGCCTTGAGCTTGGTTGTTTGCCCGTTGTATCTTATGTGTGTGTTGTCGCGGAGGACCTCGCATGGTCGAATATACAGCCCCCAGGACCTAAAGAGTAACCGGCTGTCATCTGAAAACAACTGTAAGAAAAAAATTGAATGCAGCATAAAATGTATAAGATTTCAAAACATGGAGGAACATGACAGTAATTGTTCACATCATATTAATGATGTCAGGTTTTAAACAACAAGTTTATTGCAATAATTGAACTTTTATAGAAAAAAAATATTAGAGAAACCCCACATTAATGGCAGTTTGCATTAAGAACCTGAAAAAATCGAGTGACTAGTATGAACGAGAAGTACTTTAAAATATTCGCTGGGTAAACTTTCATTTCGCGTATCGCGGCTAAACTCCTTCATCTCTCACTACAAGCAGATCACCAACAGTGAATTTGCGGAAAGCTAGCTTGTGGAGTAACAAACTGGAATACATACGATTAGATCAGTTTGTATTGATATTCATAAACTTGTACGGGCGCACAGACTAAATTACACGAGAGGTTTTCAATCAGGAAATGTGGCAGATGTCTGTACTTGGCGCGACAGCCCGCGATCGAGCCACGGCTTACCAGCTGCGTCCCTGCTTCACGGACAAGGGCTTAAGAGGTACGTGTGATTAGCACGAAGTCATTCCTACGCCAAATTCTGGTCATCTCAAACTGAGAAGTGAGTTTTCTCATCGTCACACCACAACATATATTATGACATTCCAAAGAAAACGCACATTATAATCTTCTTTTACCGGGAATCACACCCGGGGTTTCAATAAGCAAAGCAACTACGCTGACCAATGAGCTGTACCGCTTGGGCATTGGTAGCTGTACCGTCACATAATATGGTGAGAACAGCATTATCCTACAATGCTCGATCTCTAGTTTTAATTAAATTAATATTGACAACCGCAGAATACCTCCTTCATACTGAAGGACTACTTCTAAAGAACCTGTGAAACCACAATCAGATACAGTGCCAACAACGTTAGTACTACCCAATATGATCTACAGTGTGTAAAGCCCAGGAAAAACACGATAACTAGACCTGACGCAAGCAAGCCTAAACGCCATGAAAGCATAAGATATCATATTTCAACTTGCAGTTTCCGAAGAATGTGCATAACAAATATAACCATGTACACACATTAGGCAACGCAAATCTTTATACAACAACGCGGTCCGCATAAGGGAATCTTACTATGTCCACCACAAATACTCATTAATTTGTGTACCAAGTCGTGTTTCCTTTCCACATAGAGTCACGATCATTATTTGTTGACATGGGAGTCGGCTCCGTCTTTAGATATGAGATGCAAATATTGATCTAAGCTGTTACAGCCACTGTGGAAGAAGGTAAAAGGGAGCACAAACAAGCGCTGTGAAGTGGATACAAGTTATTGCATTAATGTTTACATGAACATAGTAGATGTAAGCTTAATGATTTATTTGTGAACCAACCAAAAATTCAATGGAACATATTTGTCGTTAGAATAGAGAAAATACTCGTTTCACCCCTTATCGCAGAACTTACGAACGAAGAACTCTTTCAGTTGGAGGAACCTATAATGACCTGACTTTGCATTCGCGAGGCCCCGGTTCAATCCCCGAGCCGGCCATCTTGATCGGGGTTTTCGTGGTTTCCCTCGGTCATCCAGGCAAATACTGGGATGGTTCTACTGAAAGGCCACGACCGCAAAACTGGCGTCGTTGGCCGATTTCGTTAACTACGTGACGTCACGAAGGTTAAGCGACTACAAGACATCGCGTGTCCTAGTTGGGTGATTGACTAGGAACCCCGGGTTCTAATGACGCCGAGGCCAATTGATAAATACAAATACATATGATTGGCTAGGTTGAAGTAAAAGAATTGCGAACTAAACATTTTATATCTGTTATTTGGCCATGGCAGAATTAAAATTGTAAACTCTCCTCAAGCTATCGTATTAGTATACGGCCTTACAGTACAATTAAAAAAATGTAACGTGATTACTTCTGTGTTATTTGGAAAGTTTATTTTGGAAATACGTAAGTAATGAACGTTTTCAGTGTCACAACAGTGTTTTGACAATTTCATTTTCAGAAGCTATATAAGTAGAGGATAACTCATATCTCTTTGATATTCTTTTCATTTATTTTTCATATTGATAATTTTTGTTTTCTAAAACATATTATTCATCTTTTAACATTTAATATGTTTAATTTCTCCTCAAAAAAAGTGAAAGTAAATAAAATTAATATGAGTTTTCCTTCTTTTTACAATCTCCTATTTCTAAACTAGTTGCAATTTTTGTTTTTTGTTTTATGGCTTTGAGGTTCAATTCCAAATGTTGTCATCAGTTGCCACAAGATCCTTTAAAGTTTGTTACACCGCGTCTCATTTGAATTGGGTTTCTTAAAACAAGAACAGATTTTGTTTTTGATTGTTTATTGTGCAAAAAGGGAAGCGCAATGTGTATCGAAGAGAGTGCATAGTTCGTCCATAACTGATAGGCAATGAGTATTGACGTGCACAGCAAATGTTAGCCTAGCACATTTCATTATAATCCACAAAAATAAAGAAAGATGTACACTATTTTCGGTTTTAACAAATTGGCTTAACCTTTCAAGTTATTCTTTAGTAGAAAAATTCCTGAATATGTATGTCGTAATTAGGTAGATATTTTACACCATAATTAAATACTAAATATTTGATCATTAAGAAACAAATATATTTTACAGCTATTTATTACCTTATTCATACATTTATTACTTTTGTTCTTAGTTGCGAATGATAGGGGCAATAAACATTCAGAATAATTGTTGTAATATTGATGATACATGCTTGTTCTAATAGTATTTTTACATTTTATTGAATTTGTACTGGTCTTGAAACACAAACAGTTAAGATTATTTTGGATACTCCACCTGTCTTTAAACAACTCAGAGTCCGTGTTCCGCACGTAGAGTGTACACAAAAAGAAGTAACCGCAAAAGCCAGTGAAATTTGTACAAAGCTGTTGACGCTGTTTGCCTGACTGCAACGTCCTTTGCACAAAGCCTCCTGCAACCAGTGCGAAAAATTTCAGTCTCGGCCAACGAGCGACTTCCCGTTGTTCATTCACGCGGCCTCCAAAGGTTGGCCCTGTGAGAGGAGGGGGGGGGAAACACTTCGCACAATTTTCTTGCTCATTGTGAGATTCCATTCACTCAAAGGTCCCATCGCGAGAAGGCAGATGAATGAATTTCCCTGGTTTATTTAATTCACGAGTGTTACGGAAAATGTACGCATTCTCACCGTTTTTAAAAATAAATAAATTCTCTATGTAGTACATATTTTTCATTCAAATATTCCTCAAACACCATTTCGTTTAAAGGCGGCCACCAACGTAAAAGAAATACGATCACAGAAATTAATTCGTTTCACAATTTCCGTTGTTTTGAAACGAAATATATCCCTTGTATCGTTGTATTAATTATATCAATCAATATTGGTTTATTCATGATTTGTTGGTGGTGCCCTCCCCAATAAAATAATTTGAGGCGTTTCTTGGCTATTATTATTATTATTATTATTATTATTATTATTATTATTAATATTAACGTTGGCCAGAACAAAGTATTTACTCGCATGAAAAGTTTTAAGTAAAGTATTACTACAGAAAATAGTTTTCTAATGAAACAAAGCTTTCATTTCAAGAAAGAAAATTACAATCTGTCGGCGAATATCTAAATCTCATCACCGAGTGTCATTCTCGCATTAACCAGCAACATTCATTAATATAAATATTATCTAATGATGTGCGTCACATCACTCCGTTATGCCATTTTTTGCGTATAGTTAAATCATACTACGTATGTATACGACTTTTATTTTATGTTTTGAAAAAAATAATATTAAATAATTTATTTAAACTATCGTGGGCCTTTGAACATTCAAGACCCTGGTCCCAGGTCCATCGAGGCCGTGCGTTAACACGGGGCTATCGTGCCGAAAGAAAGAATAATTTTAGGGTAAGTGAAGAGAAATGACAAGGGCGAAGAAGCAGCGCTTATGGCCTGAGAGGGTGTAAACCCTTGCGACCACTTGCGACGCGCGCACGTGCGCACGTGCAGCGCTGTGCACATAACACGCGTGGCGCTGGGTGGCGGCGGCGGCGGCGGCGGCGGCGGCGGCAACGACTGGGGTTAATGGCGCGCGCGAGATACGGCTGTGAGGCCGGCGAATACGCCCCCATCACCTCACCCTCTCCGGCTCCACTCCTCCAAGCTCCCCATTGGCTGAACGTAGCTCAGAGCCACGACTGCCACGAGCCACTCATTTAATGTGAGAAAATACTTCAATTCATTGTGTAATGAGCAGGCGTCTCCCCAACTAACTATCTCATAGATACTAACCACGTGCGTGGAAATGCTTTAAGATGAGGGACATGTGATGAAGACAACGTTGACAAAAATTTTAGGGAAAAGAACCTTGAACTCACCTCCTTTTCCGTACAAAGGGAGTCGCAACAGAACGAGGCCTGCTAAGCGAAAAGTACTAGAATGCGAATCTACATGAAACAGTGGACATTGCCTGTTCAGCTCAGAGTAGCTCTGTGTAGCTCATTGCCGCCGCCTCTGCAGCGACTCTGTCCGGGAGGTCTCAAGATTCGAATCCCAATGTTGGCGAATTTTCGACACTAATTGCTGGACCGGATTTAACTTGTGTCTAGAGCAGAATTCTAGCGGTCGACGGGTCTGGTCTGCAGGTTTCAGTAGTTTTTCCCTCCAACACCAGACGAATGCCAGAGTAGTACCCTAACAAACGGGTCACGGATCGCGCGCGATCTTTCCTTCCTCCTCTTACACAGCATTATACAACTTTTCCTAAACTAAGTATATTACTTCGTATATACGTACGAATACGGGAAAGTAAAAAAAGCATTATAAAGGCAAAATGTTCTGAAAATAATGCACTCTTCAGCTCGTTATTATATGAAAAATCCAAGGTTTCCTTCCTCGACGGTATTTTGTGATTCAGAATTTGAATTCTGTGATGCGAAACTTTCGGAAGTATGTGTGTAAAAATTTCTTGGAAAGTATTTTTATTTGCAAATTTGAAACGATTAAATATATTGTTTTCAATTTTCCATAAATATGTTGAGAAAATCGGGAAACAATTCAAAACACACAAAGCACACAACACAAACACACAAACGCAAAACATTACATAATTTGTGTAACTTTGGAACGGTTTCCGCAGTTTATTTGCAAATTTAAATTGTCATGACAGACAATTGTTAATATAGTTATTCTAATTATTTATCTTCATTTACCTTCCATTTTGATACAAATTTCATAATTTTGTAACCATTAGATACACCACCATTTATTACTTCAGTAACTATACGACTGCTGGCATTGTGTTCAAATGTTCTCTCAGGCTTAAAAAATGTTTTTGAGCGTTGAATTGTGTATTTTCTCATCTATTTTCTGCACGTGTAGTTTTATCGTAACGTTTTATATTTCGTGCTAATATTGTTTGTTTTCACAAAACAATACCATGCACGCATATACAGAGGAAATGTATTTGACTAACAAAAGAAAAACACGTGCACAACACATTAGCATGATTACTTTGGGCTGCCACATAGACGCCGAAAGTTACTACTACGGTGGATTATAGAAGAAGGTTTATAAGGAATAATGACAAATTTAAAATTTTCACTTAGCTAATTTTATCTAAGTAGAAAAATAGGGGGCATTCCTGTTTGAATGACCCTCGTACATCGGTGTTTGGTGAATATACGAAATCTCCTTGCGGTACACCAGTATACAACGAGTTGCATATCAACCAGGATCAGATGTCCCGCGCGTAACTTTGCTGTAAAAAATATCGTATGTTCAATGCTAAAAAATTATAATTTTCTCATCCTCTACATGCCTGGAAAGTTCTTAGTGTTTATTCTGAGATGCCCTACATAATAATCCGTTATGGAAACAGAATGCCTTCGAACTTCAACAGAACACTTAGCCGCAAACACTCTAAATATTAGTTTGCTTTCTGCAGATAACGGAAGGGTTCAAAATGAGATTTTTAATTTCAACAACAAATAAAAAGGAGTTTTTCAGAATTAGGAAAATAAAACGAAGTAGTTAGTGGTGAAATACATCAACTTTCTTCATTTTAATACATACAAAGTTGACATATTCACTAATAAGTTTGTTAGCAGTATTTTATACCCATATAACATTGTTTAGGTTGATATAAAGTCAGTCGTAGGTGTGTTTACCTACAATTTAGCGTAAGATAATTCGTATTCCAGCCACCCACACAAACTCCATGAATGTGACAGTCGCAACATTTCGACAAATTTGGAGGTCACTTTGGGTGCTTGTTGTAACTTCCCAAACCACGATAGATGTGCAACAAACGACTCACCATTGATTAGCGAGAGTTACGAGTTTATCACCTGAGTGGTCAAAATGGTCTTCCGTGTAACATATGGGGTTATTATGCGATTACTTAAACGATAGGAAAGCAATAACACATTTACCGTAAATACATATTTTATTTCGAGTTTAGAATTGAGGTTGTAAATATCAACACAAATCCTGCCAATAATTTACAAACCCAGCCATACGTTTTGTTCTAATTCATCTGAGTGAAACAGCCCAGTATGACTCATTTCGTCTTGCTACACATATTTGTCGCGGCGTATTCCTCGTTTTCTGCGCTGCACCCCGCGCTGCTGCTGCCTGTGGCGGAGTACGATAGGCGAGTCTGCCAGACCAGCCCTGAAGACGACCACGATAAGATGGTCGAAACGTCGGTAACACAGCCTTCGACGCGGCGTCACCCCGACAACCAAGATCATTTACATGACTCCGGTGGCGGAAGCCAACGATTTCATCAATAACACGTTTACCGTAAAGACATATTTTATTTCAAGTTTAGAATTCAGGTTGGAAATATTGCCACAAATCCTGCCAATAATTTACAAACCCAGCCATACGTTTTGTTCCAATTAGTCTGAGCGAAACAGCCCAGTATGACTCACTTCCCTGCATTCCGCTTCACCCCGTGCTGCTGTCTGAGACCGAGTAGGGTAGGCGAGTCTGCAAGACCAGCCCTGAAGAAGACCACGATAAGATGGTCGAAACGTCGGCAACATAGCCTTCGCGGTTGTAAATATCAACACAAATCCTGTCAAATCCAGCCATACGTTGTGTTCTAATTCATGTGAGCACAACAACTCAGTATGACTCATTTCGTCTCGTTGCACCTCGCTGTCGCTCCTCGCAGCGTCTGCCTCGTTCTCTGCGCTGCACCCCGTACTGCTGCCTGTGGCCCTCTAAGGTAGGCGGGTCGCGTGCGCCGTTGGATATTAATTCCACCGCAACAGAAAGGCCGCGCTACGTCGCTGATCCCTACTTTCGCTTTTTCATTACTCTGCGCGCTTTGAATATTTAAACGCGTGCGCTGCCTTCGTCCGCGATACCGCGTGCCGTGCCCCGAGCAGGACCCAGCTCGCCCTGCGCCGGCAGCCTTGTACATTGCTCCCGAACGGGGCGAATATCAGTGGCAAATTCATGGATGAAAATACCTTGCTATGAATAAATTTAAATAAATAAATACTTATGAATAAATGTAAAACTGAAAATTAACCTGTTGCACAGGTAAAAACTGTGAACAGGTGGAGCAATATGCGTTCAGCAAACATTCAAAACGTGACACATCCACTTCACCCTTTTCCAGTAAAAATGACAAATACAACGCAAAGTCTACAGTTTTCAACACCTTTTTTAATTCAACGAATAGAGTACTACTTAACGTATTGTAAGACATCTCTAGTTGTTTTTTGGAGATAAAATTGTAGATAGAAGATAGATAGGTAAGTAGTATTCTGCTCAAGTTTTGTCCAATGGGCATGACATCTTTTGAAAGTTAGCTCCTTACTTTGGCCTTTAATTTCTTCATGCTGTTGCTGCAACAGGCCTTTAGGGTATATTCACTAGTGACTTTTACCATTGGCCTGCAGCAGGGGAAATGCTAGTGAAGAAACATACAAAATGAATTTTCAGAACATGCACAATGATCAAGGAAAGCAAATTAAACACTGTCTTATAGCACTTGAATAGTAGAATATTTAACAAATAACAGGTTTCAGAAATACGGAATACTATACATGGTAACGTATATCGATATTAGACTTGTAGTACACTACAACAGTTCAATACAATACAAAGATTATAAAAAGTTCCTGTTCCGAAACGCAACACGTGACTAGCAAATAGCAAACGCCAACTTCCTTGGAGCCTTGCTGTTGCATGACGCTTGTTTTGTCATAAACAGTGAAGCACACGAGAATTTCTGCGGATAATCAATAATGAGCATACGCGGTGTAGTACAATCAAATATTCGCATACTTTAGTCTAAATCTAAACAAGAATTTTCTTGTGCTCCTGGTATTTAACAAAAGCATAGACGCTTCTCACTTGGCCGGGGTCGCATAGTTTTCTTTCAATTTTTCTTCCAATTGGAAATTAGTAATTATATATGAAATATTTTTTAAAATATTTTGCATTTTAAACGTAAATATTCGCTACATGTGGCATTTGCACACCTCTCGCTACGAAACACGACATTGAAAATAAATCGTGATTACACAAAATAACATGAATAGGCCTTATTTCGCAATTTCATTCCCATCAAATAAGACAGCGAACACGATTTGGCATATTCTGCCCGACAATTATTTTGCCCGACACTATGATGGTGGATTCAAATTCCGTAATAGAGCATCCGAATTATTTCGTGTTCATTATGCTCATCAGTCAAAAAGTGTTCCAATTTTTTTTAAACTTACTTTGGCTAGTTCTAAACGCACAGTATAAGACGTCATCAACGACATTGTTGCATTTTTTTGTTTTTTCAAAATTAAACAAATTGTTTTGAAGTATCTCCCACGTCGTTAACATTTATATTTCCGAGTTTTTCTTTACTTTATTATATATTTTGTAAATACAGTGCTTCACACGATTTCTTAATAATTTTCTCTAAAATTCAAAAGTTTTCTGTGACGTGCTCAAATTTTGCGTTTCAGAACGCTCAAACGTCATTTTCTCCAGCTGTAAGCTTTGTATTGAAAACGTGCATATGGGACCTTGTTTTACTCCCTTATAATATTATTACAGTCTTTCTTTAATTCTATTACTAAGGATACAAAAAAAATCTAAAGAAATGAGAAAAAAATATTCTGTAGGCGCCGATAAATATCACCTTGAAAGTGGTTGTGAAAAGCTAGCTTAGACCAAAAGGATTAGAAGACTAGTGCGTGAAAGTCTGTGCCATTCTATCGAACCAGTAGTTTGCATTATATTTACAATTTTGGGCAGCTTCACTGCTCGCATCGAATTGTGAAAGTGCAAAGTGCTCTCTTTCTGCGCCATTTCGGTCCACTGCGGGAGGCGGCGTGGGGGGGGGGGGGGGGGGGGGGGGGCGAGGGCGGATTTCCAGAGGGCTCTGCCGGATGAGGGGCTTTTACCTAGAACGCGAGAAGGGGGCGTTGGCAGCTTTCCGGCTCCTCCATGTCGCCGGCAGGGGCGGGGAAGGCTTTCACTGTACTTACCTGTGCAGCCTGACCCTGCCTTTTTGGGGAGCTTGGGTGGCTCATACGTCCTTTTTACTTTTTTATCGACTTCAGTGCAATACCTGAATGCGTTGGCTGTGGCAGACGCTCGGAAGACATTGAAACGCACTGTATGAGTTACGAAGTGCAGTTGAAGTAAAATCAATGGTTCAAACAGGAGATGAACTGTTCTGAATGGCAATTCCAGCTGCGCTCAGATTAATCTTCTCTTGTAACTGCTCTATTAAGCATGCGCATTGATTTAGTTATGTTGTGGCAGTGTCTGATTCAACGGATTGCGAAACGTATATCACTGAATTGGAACTAATTAATTATTCAAACAATGGGGAACTACTAGTGATCCATTTTGTCATTTTGTGATAAACGATGTCCTGTTTATGAATTTATGTTTACTATGGTTGTAACGTGTTTTCAGGAATTCCTGCTGTCATAGTGGTGACTTGGGCTATCACCAAACACTTTGGACAGACATCTGTACCAGAGACATCGGTGAGTATTGAAGGATAGATTTAAATATAAATTGCGCTAGTTAAATATTTTGAAAATAAATATGACACTGAATAAATACATGCAAGCAAACAATACGGATTTCACTAGGGACATTTCAAACAGGTGAATAGAAGGGAGACTGTCCCCGTACGCTACAATTTCAAAACCATCACACAGACTCAAAACCTATTTTATTCCTCAAAATTGTCATATTTTGGCAGATTTTTAAGTATGTGAATTTTCGTATTCATGTAATTTTATGATAGAACATACAAAACATACGAATATATGCATAACAAGTTAAATAGTCTAACAATATTTTCATTAATTATATTATAATATAATGTATTATAATATAATTAATATATTATAATACATTATGTAATATTAAATTATGTAAATTATGTAATATTATTACACCTTAAGGAGACTTTTTCTGCCATACCATCGCCATCCAGGTATGAGTTTGCTTTGAGTTCGTAGGTTATAATATTTTCCTGAATTGTTTCTAGATGACAAATAGCTATTTGAGGAAGAGTGCCGAAAGTGCCAAAAATTATGTGATCTGCAAATAATGTTTTATATTTATATTAAGTGGCTTTTCCTAACATTTTAATGATATGGTGGGCTCGGATATTAAAATGGGTCAGAGTCATCTCATGTCCCTGTTCAGGGTGAAGAATGGTGATAATGTGGTAGGGGTAGTGGTGGGGCAAGGGGGCGGGGAAGGTGGAGGAGGGGGGGAGGACGGAAGGGGTAACTCCTTTGGAGAGGGACGGTGAACCTTGAACAGGTGCAGTTACGTACGTTCTAACATTTCTCATCGTTATACAGGAAGTCCCTTCAAAGTCACGAGCTGAAAAAATTGGGAGGCACTTTCATTCAATCTGGAGCTTCAATACTAAAACTTTAAGTCGTAACAAAACCTGCGATTTGATGACCATGCCCCCTTTTCCACCCAGCTTGTGACCTCGAAAGGACGTCCTATTTTAATCGGATTGTAAATGGGAATTGATTTTCTCCAATGACTGAACTGTGATCCACAGAGCAGTTCCTTACCAAATGTCCATGATGTTTGCAGTGAAAACATAAAATCTATAGTTATGTACCCTATTTATGAGAATCGGTTAAAGTAGGGTACACGGTACACCCTCGGAGAAGCCTGGTGGCGAGGAGGGGTCTCCTTAAGCCCTTCCTTAAATTACGCTACGCGCTCTGATAGAAACGAATAAAACGTACGGATAGGCATTTTCATGGCGCGCCCTTCATACGCTTTGTCCCCTCCGCATTGTAATCCCAATTTACTTTCAAAGGCAAGTTTTCTCGCTTCGGTCGCCCGGATCCAAGTCATGGCGAGGCTCGGGCCTTAGGCCCTCGCGTTCACTATAAACATCCTACCGTCTACCCACCGCGTAATTACCAATTCACTTTTATAAAAAAGCACTTTTCACGAAAGCTTCCAGAATTCAAACTGCGCAGTTGCCGCCGGGGCGGCGCAAAGTGCCGGTTTAAAAAGCCTGCCGTAAGAGTTGTACAGTGTACTAGACTTCAATCTTAGAATCTAATGCGAACCTTCTTTGACCAAATGTAGTACGCAAAATCTTGATGCGCATTAGATTCCGAATTCCGTTGCGTAGAACGACAGTAATTTCTTTCAATTTGTTTCGTTTATTTCTTCATAAATTATTGATAGTTTTCAAGTTCAACTTGGTTTCATTTATCATTGGCTTATTATTGTAGGTTGTTAATTACGATAAGGAGAACAAATACAGAAGAGCGTCTTATTAAATTCACTTCATTAAATTGTAAAGCAGTTAGAACGCTAATTATGTACACGATAAATCCATTGTTGTACTACATAAATTTAAATAAAATTCCAAACACATTTTTCGTTGTTGTGCATAACATTCATAATTTTAAATTTCAAATATGGGGTCGCATTGGAACCAATGTCGCATTAATTCACGTAAATGCGTTATATCTGATGCGGCACCTCTTCTGTTGCCACTTGAAAGGATCCCAGTAGGTTTCTTGTTATTCGTTTGGATGAAGGTGTGTCGGCGAAAACTCATAATATGACGTGGCCTGGGATCAGGGAAGCCTGACTTGAGAAAAGATATTGCTGCTATTGTTTTGACACCTAAACTCAATAATTTATTTTCTAATACGTTATGGGTCACATTCAACACGTTATGGGACACAATGCTATGGAACACATTCGACAAAATTATTCTATTGTTTCAAGATATGAATGGTAGAACGGGGAACTCCTGATCAGACACTGTGATTGATTTATATTCAGTAAGTAGTTTATCTGCTATCTAGATGCACAGTGTGGTATTTGATATTTTGGACTCAAGTATGATTGGTGATAGGTCTATTATTTTAGTTAATGCTTGAATGAAATCAATAATTAGAGCAGAAATTGTTGAATTGATAACTGTAAAAGTATTATTTTTAGGGAACATCTTACCTTGAGATGCTTATGCGTAGTTCGTTCTGGGTGGTGGCAGACTTGAAGAACTGGAAGATGGTTGATCTTGTAGTGCTGGATCCATATTCGTTCTTCTATAATGTTGTACATCGAGTACAGTAGTTTACAAGCGCACTAAAACACGCACAATCACAGAGCAGAGCGCACACGCGTTTTAACTTTAACTTCTCTATACTAAGGCCGTACGGCGTTTTCGCACAACTCGCTGAGGCCGTTGCTCCGGTAGGAGACGTCCGAACAGGTCGGTGTCACGACGACTACTGAGCATTAGTTTGTTATACCACTTTAAAACTTTCCAATAAAGGTGACAATTTATTAACGGTTTACTAGATAAGAATGAATGAAATAAAGCTATTATTTTTTACTGGTACGTTAAGTTTATTATTGCCTTTGTTATGGAGCTCGATGTACACTTACACAAACTTATCTGGATCGAGAGAATCATGGTTACGAGGGAAATATGAAAACAGTTGAATAATGCTAAATGTTATCTTATGGAGGGAATTATGGGAGGGAAATATGAAAAGACAAGCCGAGTCAAGTTACAAGCACATACGTTAATTAGTAATTAAGTAAATACGAATCAATAAAATTTGGTAAAAAATAAAATTATGTATGTACCACGGGCGTTAACTGATTTTAATGATCGTGCGGCAACAAAATGCCTTTTTTCTTTATAACATATTTATTTGTTCTTGATGGAGCACATCGTTTAGCACAATTACTTTACAGATGATTTTTAGACTTATGGTAGTTCAAATATCTAAGCTGACTTAATCTATACATTGGATATGATCCTCTGGGAGAGAACCACGGAGTTATATATCATGGTTGGCTAAAATTTTGAGAAAGACTTCAAATGAGAATATATTTTTGTGGCGTGGGTTGGATTTTTCGCAAGCTTGAAATGGGATGCTGCTCGCATGTCTGTTTCGTTTTGGTAGAAATTGTGTGACATATGGACTACTTGGTTTATTATTGTATTGATGTTCAATTCGAAATGGAGTTGTTTATTACTTATGAACTAGGCATTTGGGCGAGGGCATTTGTGATTATTCTTATAAATTTGTTTCGAATTACTTGGATTTTATAGACATTTGTGGGGGCTGCGACAAAATGCCTGAAGGGCCTTGGACCCGAATGCATTTTGTTATCGTATATTTTTAGAACCCTTATAGCGTTCTTGATGCAGAAATAACTTTTTTCAAAAGTGATTTAAGTAGATTCAAACTGAAGTAAATTAATATTATCTTTGGCTTTGTTATTGTGTAGGTTGACCCAAGAGAAGAAGGACTGCTAATGAGCCATTGCCCTTTAATGGCACCTGATCACTTTGACTGGATACACGAGGCTCCGGTCATAACTGTACTCGCTATGAACCTCGTCTTCCTCGTTTCTATCATGTGGGTTAGTGGTTTTTCTGCCTTTAATAAAAATCTCCTAATGCACTGGATTTAAAAATGTTACAAATCTTAGTGAGCAGAGATACTAAAGATTTTATTACAGAATAAGTTCGTTATTGATTTCGTATTTTACTAACATTAATGTTTCTAGCTTTCAATTTAGATCAAAAACAGAGGTATACTTATAAGTTAGTACGTGAGATGTTGCCATTTAATTGGAAATGTAAGAGTGTATTATTCATAATAACTCTAAAATTACTTATTTTCAGTAATTAGAAAAAAAATCTGTAACACAGGTTTCAGATCAATTTAAGAGTACAGCCTGAAAGTATCAAGTAATCATTGGCTATTGCGCACAACTACATTATGCTATTGATCACTACTACTATACGAGGCACTCAGAACAAAATGCAGATAAATGACAATTTCATGAAATGGAGAAAAAAATTTGAAATTTGAAAGGTTAATAAAATTTAGGATCGGTTCCCCTGACAGAGACATTTATGCTAGTTATTGAGATATGTGTACAGAGTTATATTAGAAAATTATATACTACTTACGAGTACAAATTCAAGAAACTGAACTACAAGTGATAATTATTTTCAAAAACACCTGTTTTCAATCTTCAAAAATTTCTAAGCAATAACCAGGTAAGTACAACCATGCTTCATTCAAAAATAAAAGTGCTTTAAACTCAAAATATTTTATTGTATAACTTGAAAACTTTTTAGATACAAAATTATAAATGTAGTCTATGTATATGAGTATACATAAAGCAAGGACGAAGTAACTTATCTGAATTTCGAACATACGTCGTAATACCTGAAATAATTTTGTTTTCTTCAACAAATTCTTTATTGAATAGTGTTCAATCACATGTTCTGTTTTTTTATGTGCTGGCATTTATCAGTGAGAAATATCAAAAATTGCGAGGTAAACACGTGGAATAAAGTCTTCAAGTTGCGGCAGATGTTTTCGCATTTCGCTCTTGATTTACATTTGTTCTACGTACAATTTTTGGAGGTTTACTGCAGAAGGTCTTCCATCTCGAATTTTTAAAAAGTTTCAAAACTCCTATTCTTTTCCATTACCATTCAAAATTTAACTATGGTTTTGTTTAAGTTTTGACCTTCACAATAATCACTGCAGGCAATTACATGATGTGATGACGTGCTAAGGTTTTCACAGGATATTTTTAAATAAGATCCAACATTTTCGGAAACAGTCGGAATGTATTATACCCCTCTAAACAAATACTGTGCTACTGACGCAAATAATCTGGCGCATTTGGCTGCTTTTTGCTCTGAACAGTGCCACCAACATTCTGAGAGTACAAACTTTTACGGCGTAGATGGCAGCAAAAATCTTCGCGAATAATAATGAAGAATTTTCTCAAGAAATATACGATATTCATCTTCACGATATAGTCATTTTAATTTCGAAAAAAATGCTTGCATTATTTCGAATTTTGAAAAAACTGCGACTTCTCTGGGTTTCGTTCTGAGCACCTCGTAATTCTGTAAAATATTATTAGGTTCAATATGACTGTTGCACATTCGTACTAAAGCGCAACCTGCAAATAAACCATAGTGTATTTCAAATGAATGTCATAATTAAATTTTTCATTAACATATCAACTACGTAGTAATTTTAGAAAAAAATAATTATAAAAGTTAAAACAATTTTGTTTGACAATCGTGTAGTAATTCAGGGCCAGAGCAGTTGGAAGTTGATGTTGTCTCAGGTCCTGATCACGAAACTTCGATCAGCTAACACCGCGGAAACAAAGCAGTACCGCAAGGCGACGAAGGCGCTGCTGGTGCTGTTTCCGCTGCTGGGCATCACCTACATCCTCATGATGCAGGGCCCCATGGAGGGCGTGGCCGGCGACGTCTTCCGCAACACGCGTGCGCTGCTCGTCGGCCTGCAGGTGAGGACACGCCCACTAGCACGCTATGCGGGGTGCACAGGTTCCATAGGACATTGAGTATTTCAATTATCTTCCCAACACGTCCAATGGTCTCTGTGAGTATAATTGTGCGACCCACGTCTTTTGTAACGCGTGTGCACTGCTCGTCGGTGTGCAGATGAGAGTCCGCCAACTAGCAAGCTCTGCAGGGTGCACAGGTTCTCTAGAAGGATGGAATATTTCCACGATCTTCACCACACGCGTGCGCTGCTCGTCGGCCTGCAGGTGAGGGCCGACAACTAGCACGCTCTGCAGGATGCTCGGTTCCATAGGGGCATTGAGTATTTCAATGATCTTCCAAAACACGTCTGAATGATGGTGAGAGTGTGTGAAGACGTGGTCTTGTGCAACACGTCTGCGCTGATCGACGGCCTGCAGGAGAATGCACGACTACACGCTCTACAGAGTGCCCAGGATCCATAGGAGGATGGAATATTTTAATGATCTTCCAAACACATCCAATAGTTTGTGTATTTGTGTGAGGACGAGGTCTTATGCAACATGCGTGCGCTGCTCGTCGGCCTGCAGGTGAGAGCACGCTCATTGGCCCGCTCTTCAGGAGCTACAGGTTCTCTAGGTAAGTGGAATATTTCAATGATTTCCTCAACACATCCAATGGTTTGTGTGAGTGTGTTAAGACGAGGTCTTCGGCAACACACGTGAGCTGTCAGTCGGCCTGCAGGTGAGAGCATGCCGTTAGCACGTTCTGCAGGATGCACAGGTTCCCTAGAGTATTTTAATGATCTTCCCAACAAGTCCAGTGGTATGTGTAAGTATTTTTATGTGGCCGACGTCATGCAACATGAGTGAGTTGCTCGTCGGTCTGCAAGTGAAGGCAAGCTCTGCAGGAGCTGCAGATTCCCTCGGAGGATATATTATTTCAATGATCTTCCCGATGGATCAACCGACCGGGTTGTTAGCGGTAAATAGTGCGTGAGTTAGAGGGTTATGTTGTATGCAGGGATTCACAGTGGCGCTATTCTAAAGCTTCGTGACCATGGAGATGTAAAACACCCTAACGCAGTGCACGATGCGTTGGTGGAAGATATTGTTTGCGAGAGAGAGGATTTCTTTTTATGTTCAGGGATTCACCGTGGCGCTGTTCTACTGCTTCGTGAACACGGAGGTGCAGAACACCCTCCGGCATCGCATGAGCCGCTGGCGAGAGGCGCGGGCGGTGGGCGGCGGGAGGCGCTACACTCTGAGTGGCCACAGTAAGGACTGGAGCCCGCGATCTCGTACTGAGAGCATCCGGTAAGCGCCATCGCTGACCGCGCCGCGGCAGCCCTTCCGGGACTGAACGTAAAACGTATTTACATTTAACAACATTGTAATTCGTGATAATGTTTTTTAGAGATTAATTTAGCTCCCATTTTTAAAAAAAATTCAAAATAGATTTGAAAATGTGGATGTCGGACTTATGTATCCCAAAAGTCTTTAAAGGCTTCGAACTTCCCAATGAACACGACACCACAAGTTACAACTCGTAAAATACACAGAAACGTAAAATACAGTTTTACAAGACAAACAACTTCAGAAAAGTTTAAAAATATTCAAAGTAAATTATGCCAACTTTACATCGCGTTCTAGGACACATAAGATCCAAATTTTTAAACGATGACAAGGACACATGTATCCCTGTAGTATCGAGAGGGTTAGGACAGCACGCTTTCAAACGGTAGTTCTCGCTCCTATCTCTTCCTTGGAGAAACTAATTCTAGTGTTACCCGTGACATCCGTCGGAAAAAATTTGCTGTTTACACACATCATAATTGGGATGTATTCAAAATTACTTTTCTGCACAGATGTGATGTTACTGTTTTCTATTAACGTACGGTGACAGTAACACTACAATACAAGTAATTTCAGTATGGAAATATGAAGCTATGAGCAGTGTGTTATTATATTCAGGGTTACTGCGTGTGATATGCAAAATTAATTATTTGGTATTATATATTTTTAGTCTATGAGCAGAAATTATTATATTTGGCTTTAAATTATTACTATACAGAAAATAAAATAGAATACATTTTCTAAATCGTCCTCCCAAATTTTGGTGATATCTTAACAAAGTTTTGACCTACTTCACTACACATTTATTTTGATCTATATTTTAATGTTAAAAACTGAATTTTTCTCACACTTTTTGTATCTGAATTTTTATTTTACAAAATTAAACTAATTTTTGTATTCCCTTATTTCTACCCCATTTGAGTTTATGCATTATATACTAAAACGTATATGTACGTGAATGTTAATAAAATGTTTGTATTAATAATATGAAATAATGTATTGCTCGTATAGAGACAAACTGAGATAAAAGTATAAATAGGTACTAAGAAATATAAAAAATATGAATTAAAGAAATGTTCGAGCATCGTCCTTTAAACCAGGTCTGCCCAAATGAAGGAATTTGGGCCAGACTGCCGGAGGAGGCCCTCTGCAGTGGCCTGCGGGCCACTTTTCTTTCACTAAACTAGAGCCGCTTACCCTTTCCCGGCGATGCGTGCTGAGTCGTCAAGTATCCTGCTCATCTGAAGAACCCTGCTTTAGCCTTTACTATCAAGTAGTTCTATAACCATGTAAAGGTTATAGAAAGAGTACAGTGTTGAATTTGAATCTAATTATATATGTAATATATCGTTGGTAAATGCTCAAACATTTCATTAAGTTTCATATTATATATCGTTATTCTGTTCGTTTTGTGTGTTCTTTCCGTGCATGAATCTATTTATCTATATGTGCTTGTAATATAACCTATTCTTCTAAAGCTTATGTAGTATGTCGAACGATGTAGTTGAATTTTTTTACTTTATATTTTGCTTGTTGTTTTCCAAGATTCCGTGATGCTTTGCTTATAGACTTCTGACCACTTATTTGCTTTATAACTTAAATGTTTTGTTTCGCTTCCTACCTCTAGGTTACTTAAAGAATAATATAAGCAAAAGTAAAAGTGAGATTCACTCAAAGCTTTCTTTTACGCAAACTATTAATAGTTCATCCCAACTTTGAAATAGTATTTCCGTTTACATTTTTAATTTTAGTAAAGCTGAATAATTCGGCTTTTCGAATTTCTAGACAGAAACATCGCAACACAAGAGTTTGGCAGTAACAAGCGTTAGAAAATCTCACGAAAATTAACTTTCAGAAAGATTTTAAATACATAAACCCACTTGCTAAGCTCGGTTAACAAAACAACAAATCACTTTTGTTGTCGATTAACTGACGTAACATTTAAAAAAAAATAACCATCCAATTGTCACAGAATTATATGGCATCACTGAGGAGACAATCCCCGCCGTCTCGCAACGGCAGTTGGAATCCAGGGGGCCGGGAAGAGAAGCTGTGGGCTTAGCGCGACCCCGAGTTGTTGGGTGCGGGGGCGAGCAAGAGGGACGGGGGATGACACAGTCTCGCGGTATCGGTTGCGTGAACTACGGCGCCCTTATCGCCTCCTTCAAGCCCCCCCCCACCCCCGGGCGTTCTTTCCTGCTCTCACTCGGTCGCACCTCGATGCAGTGAGTTACGCGCGCACCGCCGCCCGCCAGCTCTCGAGCTTTGCCCCTGGGGCGATTTGGCGACTCGCCAGATAACACGGGCGGGCGGGGTGGGTGAGGGCGAGGCGAGGGTGGACGGATGTTGTGGGTGGGCGGGGTTTGTGGGGCAGGGATGACTGGAAGGGGACGGGGTTGGCGGACGATGTTGGCGGGGTGGGGTAGACGGGGAAGCGTTGGCGTGGCTAGGTGGCGTTGGCATGGCGAGGTTGTTGGACCGGAGTTGTCGGGGTGGGGCTGATGTTGCGGGGATGGACTGGCGAGGTTGGGGTGGCAGGGTTTGCGTGGGTGGGTTGGGGTGGCGGGGTGGGCGAGGCAGGCTTGGCATGGCAGAGTTGGTGGGGCGGGGTTGGCGTGGCATGGTCAACGTGGCGGGGATGGCGTGGCGGGGTTGGCGTGGCGGGTTGACATGGTGGGTTTGTTGTGGCGGGTTTGGTGTGGTGGGGTTGGCGTGGCGGGGTCGGCGTGGCGGGGTTGGCGTGGCGGGGTATCGGGATGGGGTTGGCGGGGCGGAATCGGTGGGGTGGGCTTAGTGGGCAGTGCTCGGCCGGGCGGGCTTGGCGGGAAGAGCTTGGCGGGGCGGGGTTGGCGGTTCGTTGTTGGCGGGGAGATAGTGGGCGAGGCGGATTTGGAGGGGTGATGTAAGCCGGATGGAGCGGGGCGGGAGGTGAAGGGACGGGAAGGTGAGGTGTTACGCTGAAATATTCGCTGCGCGCGCGAGTTGTTTCGAGGCGACGGAGCTCTAGAATCGTGGGGGGGGGGGGGGAAGAGGGCGCGAGGGCGAAGAACGCTTTTTGGGGCATCAGAAAACAATTTAGAGGGGCGCCTTTTGTCACTTGCGGAGCTGTCGGGAAGATAGTCGCTCTTGCGGTGCCGAATGCAGTTCAGATGATGCGAGAGGAAATGAAATTTTGGGATGCTCAAAAATGAGATGCGACGTTTTAAGGGGGATGTAGTACAGGATAGTATCATAGTGTGATCACTTTTTTTCCTCGGTACTTTAGATAAATTTACCACTTTGCCACGTATTTCTCTTTTTCCATCATTCAAACGTTTCTAGTTTATGGACATGCAGTGATGATAATATTCCCTAAATGAACTCATAATCGTGATTGAACCGATTCTTTGATTCCAAAGTTGTCTATTAAGATGTTATTCAGTTCCATTACTCTTTTTTTTCTTTATCACGTACTATGTGTCGTTGAAGGTATCCGTGCCCCGGTTCGGCATTCGATGTTCAAACTAGATTTTATCTGTACAACTCTGATGTGCATGTTCGAAGCAGTAGTGGCGTTGCACATGAAGATATATTCAGAGCAAAACAATCAAAAGAAGGAATGATCGTTGGTGAATTTCAAACGAACATTAAAGAAGCTACTTTGATAAACGAGGATTTTTTAAAAGAGGCTACTTAAAATAATTACAAAACGGCGCTGGGGCTGTGAAATGGATTCTGAAAAGGCAAGTTGCTGGGCCGTGTTCTGTGAGATAAGATGGCAGCGAGAGCTATGGCTCGGGGCGGTGAGAAGTCAGACCTGGTCTGCCGAAAATTCCTGGTATCGCCTAGTTGGGGTCGTGGTCCTCGGAGAGCAAGTGGGAAGCGAATTGATATTGTAGATCTCGAACGTAGTCGCGGCGAAACGAGGTCGTTCGACAATACTCATATGAAAACGTATTGACGACGTCGGTGCTTCCGTTCAGTCACTACTAAACCCTGACGGTTCGACAGTCGCCCTTGCGTAGGGGCGCCTTGCCAAACAGGGAGAAGCCGTTCTTTCTGCTCTGCGAGCAAAAGACGAAAATCGCTGCACTTCTCGCTCCCTATTGTGAGACTGCAGTGGTGGTGCACTCGGTTTAACCGCTTGAACAGGCACAACACTTTTTCTGGGTTTACGACAAAATAATTCTGTCATTTGAAGTTCCTCTTCTGGCTCGCTAACCTCATTTGCCTCAAGACACTATTTCCACGTGGGTGGACGTCGGGAACAAAAGAAGACGGCGAACATGGTGCCCTTTTCCGAAAGAAATAAGTAAATAAACACTTTATTGCTGGAAAAAGGAAATATAAAAATATATTAGAACTATTGTTTAAGTTCTTAGATCTCATTGCACACTAACTATTGGTTTTCAGATCGCTAGAATAAATAGTAGATCTATGGGCAAATATTGTGAACCTATTAGGTTTGACCTGGTTATTCTGAACAAATAAATGAGCGGCTTTTATATAATACACGTAATACGGTTTAGGCCCTTCAGGTAATTACATTGTTTAGAAATTAGTAGAAGAAATTATCTGTGAAAATGTGGAAATCGAGAATACATTATTGACTTTTTTGGAGATTCAACGCTTCAAAATTCTCGAGTGAATCAGCTCTATGATGACGCTGGGGGGGGGGGGGATTCAGGGGTGGGCATTGGGGCAATGCCCTTCCCTCAGAAAAGCCGAGAGGTTTAGTTGCTTACCTTCGTTTATTAGACAAAATTGATTTAAATTTTTATTTTAGAATAATGTAATTATTTAAAAAATATACTTAAGATCTATGGTAGGTTGGCAGTACCAGTAGTGTTACAGGGAAGTGAGACCTGGATCCTCTCGAAAAGAGAAATGAATAGAGAGAGAGCCGAGGAAATGATATTTCTTAGAGTTGTAAAAATTTGTACTCTAGATGACAAACTTAGGAGTGAAGAAATACGAAAAGAGTTAGAGATATTTAGTCTCTAGAGGAAGATCATTTACTCTACAATGAAATGGTGCAGTCATCTTAAGCGAATGAGCAGAAACCGAATTCCTCGACTGACAAGGGACTACAAATCAGCTGACCGAAGGCGCATCGGTTGTCCGAGAAGATGGGTTCCTGGACAGGCAATCCTGCCTAATCCATGAAATGCAGAAGAAGATTAAAAAATAATATTGTATAGTATCATAAATACCACAAAAATTTGTAATTTAATAACAAATATGTTTAATATTTAATAATAATCTATGATACCCCATTCCCAATGGTTGGCTGAACCCACCTGGTTGACGGTATGTAGATAGATGGTTAAAACACAAATAATAGCCTAGAGCAGCAAAAATGTTGCTGAACAAAATCACAAAAATGCTTTGCCAAAATCTAGTACGCATAGAGATCAAGAACAACAAATACAATATTCTTGTATAAAACTACAATAAATTAAATATTTTCAACAAAATCTGTCTTCATGAGAAGTGAAATAACGG
Source organism: Gryllus longicercus (assembly GCA_038098605.1). Taxonomy (NCBI): domain Eukaryota; kingdom Metazoa; phylum Arthropoda; class Insecta; order Orthoptera; family Gryllidae; genus Gryllus; species Gryllus longicercus. Next base: position 513,719 of record JAZDUA010000139.1, read on the forward strand.
AATATAGAATACAAGATATTGAAAGAGGTTGCAATTCCAAAACGAAATACTTGAATAATAAATTTTTAATGGATAGGACTCTAGCTAGGCGCCTTGCTGTCGCATGAAATTAGATATGTCATAAGCAGTGATGCATTTAGTACGAAAATATGGGTATTGCAGTACAAAAATTGAGGGAATAACACAAAACAAAAAGTTGCATTTTTTAAAATTAATAATCAAACTAATTGTATTTGCATTTGTTCCACGTTGCACCGTATGTAACAAAACCATAGATTTTCGTACATGGCCAAAGGCTGCAATTTTCTGTCAATTGTTGACACTATTGGTTATCAATAAATTAAGTGATTGGACTGTTAGAGAAAGGATATTATGTTATGTAATGCTACCAGAGCAGTAATCCGGGTTTAAAAATTGCTTTCAGCCATAGTACAGTGTCTATGAAAGCTCAAGATATGCAATAAAATCAATACCGTCACAAATATTTTTGTACGAGTGTAATCTGCGTATTGGCACTAAAGAAACCAACTCAATTCCATTGTACCGAAAATGATCTAATTACTGGAAGTTAATTTTTCCCCCGCAAACAAACATTTTGTGTGAAACTATTTTTATATGAAAAATGTAAATATAAAATAATGGAAATATATACTTAATTTGAAGAATAAATCAGTGTTTTTGTACCTCGTGCTAAATTCGCATTGTAGTCACGATGTAGTACCTCAAGAGCGTCGTTAGATTTTGAAGCTTCTAGCTCACGTGAAAATCAAACAACCATCGCTCAGAAAAGGAGTAAGGGAATCGACAGTAAGGCCATCAGTTTCACGTCAGAGAAAGATATGGAGCGCTCCGTATGATAGAGCGAGAGTGACTTCTCTCTTGTAACGATGTAAGAATTTTGGGCGAAAACATTTGCAATGGTCGCTCTTTTGCTTCGCGAAATTTAATCCCATGACTAGCTCATATGGCTTATAAATTCATTTCTTTGAAGGTTGGTTAAGAATTACGTAATGTTTGAACCAAATATACTATTTAAAAATATCTGTAACAAATTTGTTATACAATCGTAGTTATCGTTAATTTTCCATAGATTAATGATATTGCCATAAACAGAATTGTAAATTAAACAACTCATCACATCAAATAAATAAAAATCAACAAATTAAAATAAACCTTAAGGAAAATAAATACTTTATAGAACAAACAATATATTTCGTTACATACTCTATATTTATGGATGAAACTGAAACAGGTTTGAATGTTTATAATTGCTTATTATTCATTATTGCTTGCTAATCATCATTGCTTTAAGGAACAAAAAACGAGAAATTCGTTTGTAAATAATGTTCTCGGACATTTTGAACATACTGAACGTGTTCATAAATGTTAATACTGACCTAAGCACCGACCACGTAGTGCAAGAATAATTTGAGATAGTGACGAACAATTATAATCATTGTATTTTTGTTTATTTAATACCAGCTGATTCACGATGATTCACGATGATTCACGATGATTCAAAGAATTTATTGACCACCCTCCCGCTCAGTCCTTCTCATTCCCTGTCTGCCATTTCGTAGTTAGCTCTTCGTTTTGTATCATAATCAGAAGCAAGAGTCGTTTCTTTGGGGGGGGGGGGGGTCGGTAGATTTACATAACTCTTTCTAAACTACATTTACTTGAGAAAAATTGAAGTATTTTCCAAAATTTAGATAGTTAAAAATTATCCAAAGTTATAAAGTATTTAGGAGAAGTGGAAAGTATTTATGTGAAACTCAAAACAACATTTATGTCGTCATACATAATACAGTGTTAACACAGGAGAATTGTTTGTCAATTTGTCTATTTTTTAGAATTTATTAACGTAAAAGTGGTATCAGTATCACTGCAATTTAAAAAAAAATGACGTTAATTTATATAATGTCCCAACAAGTGATTATTTTCATCTCTTATCCCCCTTTTGGTAATTTTATTCTGGGAACAGTGTCTATCTCTAAAAAGTCATCACTATACTCTATTAATTCCATATATTACTTCCATTGTGTTTTATGTATCAATATTTTGATATCATAATTGCCACCTCCAGCTGACCTAAAGCGTTGGCAAGTACACAAATGAAAATTGAAAATGAATATTTCCACACTGATCGTTGTCCATTCGTAAATGTTTACAAAACGGCCCAAAATATTTATTCTGCGGCTTTCCATTTCACGGAATTGACAGCTAATCCGCTAATAACACATCGCGTGGGGCGACTGTTAAACACAGTGCGGGCGCGCACACCACGCTCGTGAGCAGGCTCATTGCAACGCCCTCCAGCGCATTGTGAGCTGCCGAGGGTAGGGTGCGAGAGCCATGAGCACGAAGATAACCCATTTGCTGCGGGTTACAGCTGATGAAAATTACATTTTTTGGCGATTAACTTAACGACAAAAAACGTATATACAGCGGTACGTTTTAACTCGTGACGTTAATGAAGGTTTTCTCGCTCGACCTTGTCAGTAATTTTTTATTGTATAATTTTCTGAAAAACGTTAATTATTCGGTTTCATTTCAAACATCTTTTGTATCTCTCTTTCCTGAAGTCGCGGCGTGATATGAAAGTATTTTTCATAACGAGTTCGTCTTAAATTGGGGAATTTTAAAAGACATGATTGATTAGTGTTCAGTATAATTTATCCATATACATTTTTATAGAGGTTGACATTAAAGAAGTGACGATCTTCTTTTTAAATATTTTAAAAGGAGGCATCCCGAAGAATGAAAAATAAAACTTTATTTTTTACGCAAAGTTTTTGTATGTTTTCTACCTTTTCCTAAAGTTTAGATCTTCACCAATCAACTAAACATTACATTTGTAAATTTGAACCTTTCAATACACAGCTATAACTCTAGCATCCTTTCCTTCTATTTCTGCTTACATTGTCGTTGTTCCAATATTGTTGTTTCAATTAGCTGAATGATTTGATGATTATCGACGTAAAGAAAATAGTAAATATGATACATTGCGAAAGCCACTCGTGTCGCATTCAACTTTTGTTGTGAATTCTCCAACGATTAGTTTTCATTTCACTTTTATTTTATAAATATATTTTTTGTTTCTATCTTCAATAAACATTATTTTTTAATTTTGAACTCTTCTTAATACGCTGTTCACGTTGCGGTGTTACGTATCACACTGTGGCCAAACCTCTCAATTGTCATACTCATGCATTGTGTATGCTTAACTCTTGTTCCCTATCACACACATTTGTTGTTAACGTTCTGCTGGCTTTATTGTGTTATTCATTCAGCTCTTGTACACATTTAGATCGAAAATGCTGATTTCATCTTCAATATTTCTGTAAATAATGAACCATTCACAGTTTCGAATGCACTGAAAGGCAAGCCTTTGAATCCTTATGGATCAGTAATAAACGAGGCGATGACTAGTCGCTATATCACACCTACGCTCATGAAGCAGACAGGTAATAATAATGTGTGGAACAAAGGAACACCCATATTATTGCCTTTGAATGCCATTCCCATAACGTCAAAGATGGTTACTCAGGTACTGTAACTTATTAAGGATCGCATCTCCATGAAGAGGTGGGAAACAGTTTGTGGACGACATTTTCATTGCAGTTGTATCATGAAGTTTGAGTGGGTATTATACCCACACTTTGAGAGAATATGTCATTTTACCAACTGCTCGGAGATTTTTTGCAGTTGATAATTCATAATAGCGAAATTCTGACACATGAAACTTCACATGGCACATGAAATTATGACACTTGCAAATTCTCAAAGTTAATTGAAAAATCAATACGTTTGTTGCGAACTAAAATGTACATTAAGTGTAACAAATCGGAGGTAATTCATTTTTCTTCCCAAATGATCATAATATGGCCGTTTTATATGACTGATAGGTAACAGTAGTGTCGGATCTCATTGGGCAAGCAGGACTCCTGCGTGGTACGGTGTTCGAAAGTATAATGAATAATCACACACACACGTGTGTGTGTGTGTGTGTGTATGTGTGTGCATGCATCAAGACAGAAACATTTGAGAACGCTCACGCCGGCATCTTTGCCGACCATCGACCAGATTTCGAAACGCTTTCTCGATGTTACCCGCACGTCTCATCAGGGCCTCTTCATCCACGTCGCGTCTTCCCACGAGTAACAGCTCCCTCTCACCGACCTGACACGAGCTTCGGATTGGGAGACCTTCATCAAGCAGATCGCTAAACGACCCTGCTCCAGCGCACCTCGGGTGCGGGCACGGCGACCCCGCGCGTAACTTGCAGTTTAAGCGAGAAAACCCCCGAGCTTGTGGCTTGCGGCTTCTTTATGCGCCTCTAAAGAGGTCGCTGCAAACAGCGCTCAGGCAAAACGCCTGCGTTGTATGCATCGCTGCCTGCGCTTTAACTCGTCCCTTTTTCGCGCTCTCTCTCCATGGGCAAATTATGCATGAGACGCCCGGACCGGTGCTGCTTTCTGCCACAACGCGGTCGTCGGAGCAAAATCGCCTTTATGATTCATTTAAATAAAGAATTCAGGCTGACGATGCTGCCTACAATGTCACGTACGATGATTTAGTAGGCAGGTAATGAGGTATCCAATAGCTCGTTTTGAACGTATTCATAGCCAAGTTAAAACTTAAATGACAAGTTTATTAATTTGACAGATTTTGGATTGACGCAAACGTCAGCATTTTCTATATTGTTTGCTTTTGTCGAAATAATAAACAGTATACTGCTAATAACTCGCGATTAAATCAGCCGTTTTTAAGTTCTTTCCGACTTCTAAATTTAATGTGGTTATTCATCTTTTACATGCTCAAAAAAGTTCGCTATTAAGTTATACCTGAAAACGAAATTTCAATTTAATTTCTTATCACTTTACAACAAAATTGAGAGGAAACAAATTAACTACTAAATTTTATGTGATCATTAAGGACGTGGCAAACAATACATAATTATTGCAATTCACCTTATTTTATACTATTTCTCTCCGTTACTAAATTTTTAGTTTCAATGTTTTTGAATACATGTGATTCAGTTCAGATGAAAAAATACTGCAAAGCGTTTTTCATTAAATTAGCAATAAATAATTAATTTTGCCGGTTTAGCCTCAGAAACAGATTCGTAGAGAAAAAGCTGATCGCAAATTCCCATTTTCCTATTATTTACCGTCATAACCATTACGTTACCGGAACATAGTGCTGGCGGAACATAGTAGATTTCCAAGCCTCGAAAAACTGTTGTACGACTTGGCTGTGCTCGGGAGATCATAAACAAACGGCAAGTGCATTTTAGTTCTGTCGACCGGCTGGAGTGGTCGTGCGCGATCGGAGAGCCGCGTGTGATGTCGCGCAGTGGTAATGTGCAGCACAATTTCGTCAATTCACTAATTCGAGTATTTCGTCCTGTGTATCCGGAAAAAAGGAGATTTTTCTTCAGCAATAATTAGAAATATTCTTAAGGCACTCAGAAGAAACCGTTGGACAGCAGTGAAGCGCTTCTCAGCATAATAGCACAAGAAACATGAATTATAAATCTAATTGAGGGGAAAACAGAGATTTTTCGATCTGAAAGGTCTCGCTCTTTATTAGTACAAAACACGGAAAATATGTACGAGTTTCAAGTAAAGAATAAATGGCAGGAATATACACAATGTACTTCGTTCGCTTCATAAAGTGTTAATTGTGCTTCATAAGATAATATTAGAATATTTTAGTGTCTTGCAATTCACCAAAAGATAGTACAATCGAAGGTTTTCCACGTAATGTTTTAGGAAACGGATAAAATTTAAAGTGAAATTTGAACTAATATTTTATTCAAACAAAATTCAGAACAAACAGGAAGATTTAGTTATTGTTATTTCCGTCTATTGCATCAATCAACTCATTTTCTGCGAATGAGCAACGCACTAACTGCGCATGTCATTACCTTTTTCCTTAGCAGCATGACGTGCATGAATTACCTGCTTTGGATTGCATTTGCGCATTCAATGTTCTTTAAACTCCAACTGTGTTCGGTGTAATGTCCATTGTCAACTAATATTAGACTCGCTTTCCCTTCTTTCTCCCAACCTGCCTCTTTCCTGCACTTACTCCTTCCGTTCTGTGACATCCACCTTGATACTTTACATCCTTCACTGCGGTTTCGACGGCACCGTTTCCTCTATCTTGCTGGATTTAATTATACTCGTCTGCATTACTCTTCCCGGCTCCCTCTTGCTCTTTGTAATTAAACTATCCTCCGTCTCTCGTTCCTTCGTCTGTTCTCTTCTTGCACGTTCGTTGGCGGTCCTTCGTCGAGGCCCGGTCCGTGGTCCGTGCGCTGATTGCATTTGCGCACGTTTACGTCGGGTCGTAAAAACCCTTCGACGCGGGGCTTTTTCCCTCCGACGCAACCTCCTCGATTTTCCACCCTTTCTGTCACTGACACGCGCTTTCCTGGAATTTATGTTATGGCGTTCATTTATGTCACATAAATTCGTGTTTCACAAAAAAAAAATACCACGCCATGATATCTTCTAATATCTTATATTTCGATGTCCCTTTATTGAAAAACAATATACGTCACGATATTTTCGATTTAATGTCCTTAATGTTTGTCATATTCTGAATCATAACTAATTTTAAACGTTTTAAATATTTTGTTTCATCGCTTTGTGCTTTGAAATTTTTTTTCATTTTTCTATAACTCTGTTTTATTGCCATTAAATTTGACATTTTATAATTGTAAATTGTGTATTCAATTTATTCTCCTAAATATTAATCGTATTTTTCCTTTCGTTTACGGATTTGCGCATATTACGCACATTTAAAAAAATCTGGTTCTTCTCTTGGACAACTTTATTTTTGTTTGCGACGCATTGTTTCTACGCTTTGGTTTCCTGATTCGATCATATCCTATCACACCTAATTTTACTTTGCTGCTCCCATCCACGCCCCATGATCGGATCATCCGCTCCCACTTCACTGGAATCAAATTTGCCGCTTTTTACCTTCCGCATGCGACCGCACACAATCGCCTCTTGCCGTACTCAACTGCGTTCGATCGCATTTGGGCGCGCCCGGTCTCTCACATTCGAATCCTATTGCGTCACGCCCAACTTCCCTTCCCTTCGCTTCAACCACGAACGATTTTCCAACCCACCGTTCGTCCACTTGCTTACGTACGGATCCACTTGCCCACATGCCCACCCACTCACCCATCCATCCACTTACCTGTGCATCCATAACACTTGAGTCTCACTCTTCAACTCTTCTCTCACGCCCCGCCCACGCCTGGCTTACGTCCCACTCACTCACCGGCCACGTCCCGCCCACGCTGCATCTACACTCCGCTTACGGCCCGCCCACGCTCCGTCCACGCCCCACCCACTCCTCACCCATGCCCCGCCTACGCCCTGCCCACGACCTGCCTACAACTCGCCCGACCTGCCTACCACGCCCCGCCTACGCCCCATCCACGTCCCGCCCATGCCCCACCCATGACCGTGCTCACGACCGACTCACACCCCACCCCGCTCACTCCCCATCTTGCTCACGCCTCCCCCCCCCCCGCTTCGCTCGACCCAAACCGCGCCCACACCCCGCCCATGCCCCGCACACACCGCGCCTACACTCCGCTCACGCCCCACCTAATCCCCGCCCACGCCCCACTTCATCCACGCCGACACCCTACCCATGCTCCACCCCACTCACGCCCCACCCACACCCCGCCCCCGGCCCGCCCACGCCCAACCTAACTGCGCCCTGTGACCTGTGCGTGGAGCCTCGGGGACGTGGCGTCGGGCGGCAGCCTGCTGACGCCCGCCTACCGCAAGCGCGAGTCGTCGGCCAGCGAGGCCACCACCACCACGCTGCTGGGGCCCCGGCCCGCTCGTCAACGGCCGCCTCTCCGACTGCGGCAGCGCCGCGCCCGGCGCCGGCGCGCGCCCCGCCTGCCCGCGCCTGCTCACCGAGGAGAACGCCGTGTGAGCGGGGGACCCATCCCTCCTCGCCCGCATGCGGAGGCTCACCGAGGAGAACCGTGTGAGGGTGAGGCCATGGCTTCTCACCCTCCCGATCGCAGGCGCTCACCAACCGAGGAGAAGGCCGTGTGACGGTGAGGCCATGGCTCCTCACCCCTCCGCTCGCAGACACTCACCACCCACCGAGGCCCACCGAGGCTCACTGAGACTCAGTGAGGCTCACCGAGGAGAACCGTGTGAGGGTAAGGCCATGGTTCCCCACCCCTCCGCTCAAAGGCGCTCACCCTCCCACCGAGGCTTACCGAGGGGTACGCTGTGTGAGCGGCGAGCTCAGGGCTCCTCACCTGCCCTCTCTCATCAGCTCACGCGCCAACTGAAGCTCACCTAGGAGAACGCCGTGTGACGGCGAGGCCATGGCTTCTCACCCCTCCGCTCGCAGACACTCACCACCCACCGAGGCTCACCGAGGCTCACCGAGGCTCACCGAGGAGAACGCCTTGTGTCGGTGAGGCCATGCCTCTTCACCCTTCCGCCCGCAGGCGCTCACCAACACAAGCGCCCCGAGGGGTACTGAGTGTGAGCTGAGGGCTCCTCACTTGCCCTCTCTCAGCTGCTCACCCCTGAGGCCTGCCGAGGAAGACGTTTCAACGGTGAGCCCATTGCTCCTCACCCGCCGTGTGAGCAGTGAACCAACGACTGTTCACTCCCCCATTCACAGCTGCTCACCCGCCCATGGAGGTTTACTGAAGAGACCGCTGTGTGGGTGGTGAGCCCGTGGCTATTCACCCTCCCGCCTACAGGTGTTCACCCGCCAACGGATTTCATCCACCCACGGAGGCTCGCTGAAGACACTGCAGAATGAGCCCACTTGCCCAACAACCTATCCCACTCCCACCAACCCATGGCTGCCCACCCAGTCGACAACACCTGCGCACTGAGGAGTACGCTGGATGAGCGGGACGACCTTCCACCTACCCCCACACCAATCTTCTAACCCAAATTACACATTCACCCCCCATCTGGACATAGCTTCCCACCCACTCACTGAAGCTCGCCAAAAAGAACGACGTGTGAGCGATGTGCCCATGACTGCTCTTCGAATGTCATGTGAGCCAACCACCCACCCAACTGGCCGCCCGCCCATCAACTCACCCAACTACTCATTTATCTACACATTCACCCCCACGTCCTCCCACCTACATACCTATTCATTAACACACCTACTCACCTACGCGTTCACGCAGCCACCTTCCATAGCTGCTCGTCCCCCCCACACACATTCTGCAGGAGGTGCGGCGGCTGTTGTGTGGGTGAGAATGTATGAGTGGTGAGCGGCACGGTGGGAGAAATATAGTGCGAGTGAGCGGTGATGATCTCGAGTGAGCGTCGTCTCAGAGAGCAGAAGAATCGGGTGGGATGACGGCGGTCGTTGTCATGCCAAAGAGGACGATGTGTCGCGCGCGGCGCAGAGGTCGACCTCCCAGGGCGCACGCGCCGCGAGTGGACAATCCTCTGTGGTTGCCCGCTGTGCGCGCCCTCGCTGGACAGCGGTCGCCTGGCTGCACTCGGAAGAGGAGCTCTTCCCTCTCCCCCCTCTTTACGACTCAACTAACGCTGTTTCTCCAACCGAATAGCGCTACTTAGCGCTGCCCGCGCGCACTCGGCCATCCGGTGTTACGCTGCAGTTCATTTCGGAAAACATCGTCTCTAATGGTCCCCACAGGTTAACATAGTTTGAATGGAACGCTTCGTGTTAACATAGAATCGTTTAATTTTGTAACTGAACAATTTAAGTCAGTGATGCGAATATCCACTTCTAAGTGCAAAGTATTCGGATATCCACTCCCAAATGTAAAGTATTAAATTTCTGCAGTATTTCAATTTATGTTGTATTGTGAGTATGAGGTATTCTGGCGTTTAATATCGTGGTATTCGATGTTATTATAGTAGCGCTAGTTTACACAAATTATGATACACTGAAATCTGTTCAAAATAATATCTAAATTTTAATAAAACTTACATTTAATTAGCTGTTTTGGTATTTGTGCATTGTTTGAGGCTTTGTTATCACATTCACTTTAGAGTCAATAGTATTTTGTTGCTTATTGAGAAGTGTCCAAAATGAACTTTATTTGAGTTACATTGAATCGATGGTTTTCATGATATCAGATAGTGATAGTCGATGAAAAATTCTCTCTTCACCTCTTAACTAAATAAAAAGAACTTTTAGCTGTTGTTCAAATTTAATTGATATATTAAAAAGGTGGTTATGATAAGTATCTCATTTGAAACCACGAGCTAAAAGAAGAATCACCTGACTTTGGACGCGCAGTAATAGTGGTGAAACTTATGTATTGCAAATTGATATCAAATTTCGTAGTTATAGCTAACATTTATAAAAGGAAAGATCTGTTTTCGTCGTTTTAAACTTTTACTTTCGTCAACGTTTACTACTGTTTAGTGCATGAAGCAATGCGTTGAAAATTATTAACAAAGTATTACCGTTTTATTGCGTCGATTTCCCTCTCGAAAAATACCTAGTTTTTGCAGATTTTTGCAATATGTTTTTCTTTTCCATTAGGGAGCCATCAGTTGTACAAATATCACTTAAAATCCCATGACCTGTGAATGTCTTTGACAAAATATTTTTTGTTATTCGCTCTAGTCATTGTGGATAATCGTTTAAGTTTGCATTGTACTTAAATGTTAATTAGTTTATTCACATTAATATTTCGAGAGGTCTCCATTTGTCACGTGATTCCTCTTCTAGATAAATTGAAAAGCTGAGTAGCTGTTATATGTTGAGTTGGATAGGAAATTGTTAATTTACTTCTGTAGAGAAAATTCGATTTAATATTTGCAGGAATATATTTTTCAACTTTAAGATACTTCATGCGATCAAATCATACGATTTGTTTTTGATGTGTGAATTTATCTATAATCTTTCACAAACTATAAAAACGGCAGGAAATATTTACATAAAGTGTATTCCAGAATATACAGTAGCAGTATTTATTTCAATGACCAACTACTAAATCACTTTCTTAAATATGATGGGAAAACTTTAAACGCAACATGAAAAACAGCCGTAGAACTATTCGCCTCAGGAGAACCATCATATCATATCATTCGTCTGATCATCTTTATTGTTCATATTCTTGGACACATTGTTCATTATTTCTAGATTTTGAACAAAGTCTTAATGACTTCTAAGGAAATTTAGTAAAATAAAATTTATTAGTTGATTTTTTTTATTCTTCAGCGAATTCAAAGAATAAAATCTTCATAAATGCACTCATTACTGAAGACAACAACACTCCAGGGTCATGATAGTACACCAAAAGGAAATGAATACACTCAATTCTGAATTATAATGGAATCTATACGAATAACTACTCTAGAGAATTCTGTTTCTTGTCTTGAAGGTTCTTGTAATGCATGTTTGTATAATGTTATAATGCACGAACCTAAACATGAAATTTGTACAATCCAGATGAGCTGAAAGTACCTCAAGAAATTTCATGATAATAGTGTGTTTCTATTATTTAAAACATCTATTCATAAAATTATTTAAATAAAATGTGTATGAACAATGTTAAAATTTTACCATTTTTTGTTCTCAAGTTCACAACAAAAAGCAACACACACATTTAATGAGTAATTGTATTGTGCAGGAAATTTTGATAGGTCTGAGAAGAACAGCATTCCCCAGTGCTTCCCAGACTATTTAAAATGTGATAAATGGTTTAGGGTACTCTCTGGTAATAAAGACGTGTTTTAAGAAGCAACATATTCTAGGTTCATCTCTCCAGATCTGTCTGACAGTAGAAATAGTTTCAGCTGCAAGACAGGAAACGTAACCACCATACCCCGCCCGTCCGACACTATCAGCAACGCAAGAAGTCAGCGAGACCTTCTCTGCGAAGACATCCATTCATGAAGCTCCTGAGTTTGAATTTTCCGGCTAATTATCTGTAAAGATTTCTTGTATCGTGAAGCGGAAAATTTCTTATCTTTCTCAAACTCTTGACTCGCGCAGAGAATTCCAATGTTTCACCTCTTCGTTGCCTAGACAAATCGATATGACTTGCATGATTTGTGTCTTGTGATTACTGCTTTCTAAACGGAGCGTTGTAAAAAGGACAACAGAATATCATCTGTAACAAACCTAAAGGATGAGTTTTAACCATTAACTGTCTCAAAGTATTGTATGTACTAACGTTATGTACTTACCACAACCTTAACTAATTTCATAAATCACTATAATGATGTACTCATACAATTTTATAAACACGTAAAACAATCAAATTACTTTTTAAACTTTATTTTGTTAGGAGCAGTCACTTTTTTAATTATGCTAAATATTAATGGCAGAATAAATAAAACATAAAATTGAATATTGAAAACTTAACGAAACCGAATTCAGCAACAGAAGGAATATTAATAACTTAGCGTCTACTTAAAACTTTGGCGTTTAATTTTCAAAGACAGAGAAATAATTTTTAACGGTTCTTTATCATAATTAGGACATACTATTTTTGTGAATTTCGAAAAGGTTAATGTAGTCGATCTTCACTCTGAAATCAATCACTATGTCATAAATCTTCCGTATTTAAAATGTTTTTGTAAAACTTCAAGAAAATTTATTATTAACTGTATTATAATTGAAAAGTTTATGTAACAGTGAGGTACTAACCAATGATGTTAAAAAAACTATTGTAGGAGAGTTTACACAAAAGTTGTAAGCTAAAATTAGGAAGTAACACACGCTTCAGAAAGGTTAATGTTAAGGTTTTGAGATACAAATGGTTCCAAGAATTACACCTGTTAAAAATGTAAGTAAATTAAAAAACGAGAGTGAACGTGATTTATATTGTTCTCCATTCAAAACCCAATTTGAATACCAATCTTTTAATTTTTACTTTTTTTTATTAAAGTAAATCAATTACATATTATATATTTAAAAGAATATTGAGAGTTCAATATGTAAGCATAATTTACTTTTAGTTCAAAAGAGAATAGTAATTACATTTTAAGATTGTTTTCGGACCATATTTTAGAACAGTTCTGAAATAGATTTATTTGTGACAGCTAGTACTTTTGAACATAATATGTCTTCCAAAACAACGAAATCTCTATTATATATATTTTACATACAACATAATTTAACGATTAATACCTACTTACGTCAGAGAAATGTTCTAAGAGTACCTTACGATTTCATTTGTAATGTTCTGGTATTCAAATTTATAAAAATGTATAATAGGCATACGCTTATATTGGCTTATCACATAATAATAATGTCATATGATTTAAATAATTAATCGCATATATATATATATATATATATATATATATATATATATATATATATATATATATATATATATCAAATGGGCGATTTATTTAATGAGTTTATATTTACGAAATTATCTTAACGATTGACGAATAAATTCAGCATACCGTCTAATAAAATGCATAAACGCTAATTTTAGGTACAATTGTCTTCCAATATTTAAGAAAATTATTCAACATCATTAGCAGTTTTGTGTATGGTTTAATTTTATGAATGATTCTACCTGTAAATATGAGAAGGTTAAAAAATAATTTAAAAACATGTGCAGAGTTATTTAAGAATATTTCTGAAGGAGCGCATTTTGGCTGATGCAAATCAGTTTAATGCCAAACATACCTAAAATAAAATAGAGACATATCTATATTACATTAATATTATGATTTATTTTATTATCTCAAAAAAGGGGCTAATATTACAGACAATAAAATGTGTCCATTTTGAATTCATGATTACGTTAATGTGTGCTATATTTTCATTTTATTATGTTTTATTGTAATAAACGTGATTTGCTTGTATCTTCCCTCAGAATGTCGGAGTAAAGTAATCCTCGGTGTTCCGCTGCGACTGCAGAGTAACAATCGCTCTTCGGTCGACTCGAGGCCACAGTGGAGTCGACCGATGAAAACCCTGCAGGCTCAGCAGTTTCCGAGGTTTACTGTTCTCCGCATTCATGAAGGAGACGCACTTTTAATATTAAACTGCTTGTTACACTTATTCCCATAAGGAGAAGAAAGTGTGTTAGAATTCAACATCTATTATTAAGGATGCAGTACCAATACGTTGATATTTCAAGAGTTTGTGTTTCGTTTAAGTACAATTGTTTCATTAAGTAAATAAACGCTTTTTTCTGTTTCCGAAAGTCGTGGAATTGAAGTCTTCATTCTACAACATAAATGCACATAACATTATGTGTTGATAAGAGATATATTAATTGTTAATGGTACTTATTTTGTTGTAGTATTTGTGCCCAAACATTAGTAATTTTATGTTGCAAAGGATGTAAAAAAGGCATTGAATAACATTTTGTCAAATGTTTGCTGTTCACTCTGGTCTAAACTGTTTGAATTGACACGTATCGGAATGTAATTTAGTGGATTGTGACGTGTACCAACAAGTGACGGATCATAATGCACCTACTTCCATGAAATATATCACACATTGCGGCCTTCCTCGCTCACTTGTGAGAAATACTTGCCTGCCTCCCTTGTCCTCTATTCTATTACTCTTCTACGTGACAAAATGTGTGTATTGTTTAATACACATCTTGACCTGGAACTTCACGAAAGTTTGGTGAAATCTAATAGCTTCGTTATCAAGAACAGCATTAATGTAATAAATCGTATTATACATATTGTGATCACTGTTGTCGAATGTACCTCACCCGCAAAATACACCTATATTTAAGTGTTTCAAAATCTCTGTACGTATTCGACAAATTCAGTATCTCGATTGTATGTCCGACCATCATGACTTTGGCATACAATGGTCTTAGTATACGTAGTACTGAGAATTCCTCGTTCATTCACACTAAGTCTCACCTCCGCGCCTTTGAAAAGCGAGTGCCAGGAATATGGTCTGAGAGGAAAAACTACGTCCTCGGATATTATCTGAAGAAAAATTCAAAAGAAAAATCACCAAAAGTTTCTTCATTTAACTTGGATATGGCTCGGCAGCCCGATGTGCTTCTTGTAAGAAAATTAATTGCATTAGCTAATTAAATCGTTTAATATTCTTCATGCCTTAGCAGTTGCATTTCTAAATTATTGCAAGTCTCTTGACCTGATTACAACCTTTTCGTTCTTTGATTAATAATGCAATTAAATGGGATGGGCACATAAGGCTGACGTTTGTTTTGAAAAATAATTTTACTTTAAACACTAGATGTCGAAGAGTCTCTGTTATAACTTTCTCTTGAGGGAAGAACGTGAACTCTTAAAGTACATTCGTCAGTTCTCGGCTTTGGAAAGAAGCAACAAAACCGACAATTGACGATATTTTGCTGATATCAGCAAAACAGAGACAGCGTTATTGGTTTAGAGTGTACAATGGTAATAATTGTGAATGCTTGTTTGTTGATTTAACCAATTTTTTAATGTCAAAAATTCTTTCTACATGTGATGTACAGATGTAAAAGTATAAAAACTATGTACCTAATTTCCTAAAACATTGATTGTCCCTGTCTTCTCGACATTCTCAACGTTCCCTTATCTTCGTAGGTATGAACATGGGAAACGAATGTCATATATGGATTATGAGCCCCATGAAATAGGGTCTTTGCTCAACTATTTTCTAATTATGTAATATTTTTGTGATGCAAAAATAAATGAAGTGAAGGAAGCAATTCTACAATTTAATTAATAAACCAACATTTCGAAATAATTCTTACCCAAAATTCACCCAATCCTTCCATTTCCAAAAATGGTTTTGAGAGTAGACATTTCTGATCATGGTTACCAGTAGTGCACCCGAAAATGCGGGAATATAGGCTGCATCACCTCCCCCCCGAAGCCAGTGATAGTTATTCAAAAATTGAGCTTTTCATAATTTTCTACACCAAGGACAATCATTCAGTGTTATATTCAGTTCAGTATCAATTGTTAATGTTAAAAATATTGACTATAGGTCAACAAATAAAAATACATTTTATATACGGGGTAAATGAAACATCAAGTCCACTGGACCTGTAGCCCACACCGTAATCCTGGGTGCGCGTGTAGTGGTTATCGTACTACTTTGGAGTAGTACATCTCACCTCGAAGTGTTTTCTTTAGCTCTACTTCGCCCCCATGCCAAGCGATGCCACATACATCATTCCTCAATATTCTATTCGCTGAATTATCTTATCAACAAAAATACTAATATCCTATTTTCCTCCTCGCATTTTTTATAAACTCAAATAGCATAGAATGTGACGTAAAATACTGAGATGTTGTAGAAAATTTATTTTGGTCCTAAGGTCAAAAGCCCCTTATACAGAAAATGGGAAATTATCATCATCATCATCATCATCATCATAAGATTCATACAGGAAATTACCCCCTGTTTATCCCAATTTTAAAGAAAAACATAAAATCAATTCTTCTGACAACTGTCACCGCAAAAAATTCGGTGGTATTTATTTACCTCTGACGAGATCTTTTAGTGTTGTCGCCACTCCTATCAATCAACATAACATAACACAGAACACACACGCACATACACATATATACACACACACTATATTTCAAAATCTTATTCATACGATGTGCACTGTTTTCTTTCATGGTTTCCGAAATTGGAATTTGTTTCCCCCATGAATAAAATTACATTTCTTGGCCTTCTTACACGCGAGCGTTGAATCCCAAAATCCCAAATGAAAAGTTTAAAAAAGCCAATTTCCTTTCGGAGTCTTCCACTGAGAATATAACGGACTATTACAATCAGTTCAAGTATCATTACATTTTATTTTCGAAAAGTTTGTTTTCGATGTATGAAAATGCGAGCTATGACTATAAAATAAATTAGACACATATATTTTATTTGGATACGAGTATTACAATTGCTTATAGGACTGATAATGTAATTTATTTTGCTACGATGTAATCGCATATTTAGCGTGCTGTTAATTCAAAATTGTAGTATTGAACTTTGTTTAATGATGGCTGCAGTATTTTTATTAACTTTATTTAATTAATTAAGATGGTTCTTTCAAAGCTAAAAAATCTTATTCTTAAAAAATCATGATTACTTTCTGCTCTAATTTCCAACCAGAGTACATTATATTTCTAAATTTAAATCAACGAACACTATTCATAATAGCTTACGACATTTCATAAAAAGACTAAGCCCTTTATGTTCTCTATAACAGGACTCTATTATGAGTGTCATGATTGTCATGAGATGTCATGATTTTTCGTAAAATATTGTAAAAATGGGTTTGCTCATTGGTATCTCTTATTCAGCTTCACTTTGAGGGGAAACGGTCACAAATATATCTGCCGCCAAACATTACGCTTCTTGGAATTGCCTATATTTCGTTTTTATAGAAATAGATACTGCCCTCAATTTCCTCCGTTTTAATTGATTTATAGATTATAACATTTCTGGTGAAAAATAAATTATTAAATTGTAAATTTTTGTTAATGAAAATTACATAGAAGCATTTTTAAAAGAGACCACTGCTTTAAAATATAGGGTGAGTTACGAGGATAAATTAAAAAATTAATAAATTAATTAATATATGTCGTATAGCAGTTCACAGAAAAAATATAAACAGCAAGATACGCGTTTGTAGCTAGAAATACGGTAGATTGTCCATCTAAATAGATGAGCAAATCATTTCACAGCATGGAACATTTCATTACACGTCCAGGCATTCAATCTACGCGGCGCGGCGCCCCGCTCCGGCCACCCCCTTCCCTCAAAGCTGTCATCGCCCCGCTGCTTGCACTTCCGGTTGGCAGACGGTTGGCTCGTAAGTGCCTCTGCGTGCCAACATCGTTGCCTCTGCAGTAAGAGTGGTTCTAGGGTACGGGTCCCGAAGGCGATGCATTTCAAATACTAGACGGATAGCTAGGCCGAATTCAACCAATGTCTGTATGATGATTCTAGCGGCCGGCTGCTCTGATCGTGTGCTTTTCATAGACTCAAATATTATTCCGTATGATTGAATAAAATTAGTTCCTAGTATAAGGTTTCCTGGAGGAATTAAATCCAATCAGTGCAACGCTTTCTTATTGTACAAACTTTTTATTAAAATAATATTTCGTGACCAGGTGTTCCCACATCAGGTACAAACATTCCGTAGACAGTAATTAATTTGAGCCAGTAACTAACCTGAATAAACTAGTTTTGGTTAGTCTCCAAAAATATTGTACCTGATGATGTGATAATACGTGTACAGGAGACGTCGTGTTTTATACAACAATAAACTTTCTCTACAATAAAAATCATTGCACTGAATTTATTAAAATTCCACAAGAAAATCTCATCTTAGTAACTAATTTCCATGATGTCACCGGTTAACATCAAGCAAATCCCAGAGCTGCAAAAACCTAACAAATTTGTCTACGGACCGCGCGCGATCATTCCTTCCTCATTCATGGGACCTTCTCTCCCCTTACACATACATGTACACTAACATGCAGGACAATACCTCACAGGTTGGAAGACACTAGAGGAGGTTAGAACTTCTCCTGGAATGGTTAGTAGTCTCCTGGAGAGATACCTACAGGTACCTGCAGGTAAACAATTTGACGAGTAGTGTGACGCCTGATTATTTATTCAACCATGGGATGGACACAATCATCTACAATATTACATCACACTTACGTAAAAATTGAATTTGGTCATTGTTTGAGTTCAAATTGAGAAACTTGTGTGTAAGTTGAAGATGGTGTGAATATGCACAAGTTACATGCGAAGCAACGGTATCAGGTACGTGCATAATGGTTTGTTATTAAAGAAAAGAGGAAATAATAGAGGGAGTATCATAATAAAAGTCAAAAAAATATTTTGTTGTAATTTGTATTGATACATTTCATTCTTTAACAATATTTTGAATTGTCTTTAGGGAAATATATTAATTTTACAAAACATTCATTTTTCTTTGTTTCCAGAATTCACAATCACGAGCAAAATTTGTTATGAAGACGGTATCGAAAACGTATTAAAATTTATTGGCCTTATTCGTTGCGTGATATTAATGCTTGCAGAGACCCTCATAAGGAAGTCCAGCTTTAAATCTGGACTTCCTTATGAGCTGCTTCCTTAAAAGCTGCTTTAAAACAAGTGCAGAAATGCGACTGAATTCGTGAATAGAAACAATTGGTGAATATCAATTGGGTCAATGCAGTGCAATCCAATACATTTATGTTTAGAAGGGACAGGTGTCTTGGTTCGTGAATGGGCCTCTGAAAGTTGGATGGAAACATTGGAAAAACTCAATCATCATTTTTTAAACAAACAAACACTTTGTTACCAAAATCACAAATTTCGAATATCAACTCCAGTTTGATCAATCCCCGTTGAGGCGAAGAGAAGGGGATGCGGAGATAGAAAGAAAGAGAGAAGGTGAGAGAGATGAGAGAGAAAGGTAGAGGGAAAGAAAAAGAGAGAGATGAAAGGCAGAACAAGATCTGCAACGTCCGCTATTTAGTTTAATGTATATAGGTAGCAAGACTATGTCCCATTCAAGGCCTACACAAAACAACCAGGAGCTAAAGTTACCAGTTGTAGACTTGAAATGTTGGATCTTGGGATCGGTGCACATTAGAGATGGGCACATTTTATCTATTTCTACACTTGTCTGTTTCTGTGTGTGATGTAGCACTACTAGTTTCTTTAATTTTTCCCCCTCGGAATTCAAAGAATGTTTTAAAAAAAGAGGCATGTCTCATTTTCGCCGAATTCTCTAAATTGTAAAAAAGTACAAAAGTTACAAATTATGCGATAAACTATGTACTGTTTTAGCGCCATTCTATTTTTTATTTATTTACAATTTTGGAATCATTTTCTCCTCGTCAAATTTAGTCACAAACATTTGCCCCTTGCAATGGTTCCATTGCCATATTTAAATTTAATACAATATTACGTTAGTATGCTTTAAAATTCGCTTAATAATTAAATAATTATAATATTAATTGTATCATTTTACATACATACACACATTGAATGTCTCTGATTAATGTGATCCATTGAATACATTTATTTACAAACAAGCATTGTCATCGTCATATGTTCGATATTGGTTCTGAAAATAAGAGATAAGTGAAACATGACAGAGTGGTAATGGTGTTGTGTCAAAGACAATACACATTAATTAAATAATTAAATTAAGAAAAACTGTATTCGTAAGTGTAGCATGTGGTAGCGGGCAACCATTGGTTGTTAAGACCCCTCCACACGCCAGCCCTTTGGAGGTTGTATTCGTACGTCCGCTGAGCAATTCTCTTGACTTAAGTGTATATCGAATTGCCTACCATTCAGGCGCTTTCGTAAAGAAACCATTCGTCACGAGCCAGTAAATATGTATTGTCTTTGACACACCACCATTCACACTCTGTCATGTTTCACTTATCTCTTATTTTTAGAACCTATCTTGATAATTTGACGATGACAATCCTTGTTTGTAAATAAATGTATTCAATGGGTCACATTAATCGGAGACATTCAATGTGTGTATGTATGTAAAATGATACAATTAATAGAAAACGACCTCACAGAATTACCGAATACTCATTCCGTGTTAAAACTATTAATTGTAGTTCACATGAAAATCTTTTAGTTCGATTTGGAAGTAATTCACATTCATGTTGACACAATATGAATCTCGATGCATTAAAAGACACATCTTAATTAAACGGTTTTGAAATAAAGTATTATTTGTTTACTCGGCGAAATGTTGTGGTTCTTATTGCATTTCATTATAATAAAATATTTGTTTTAAATTTAATGAACGTTTCGATTTAATTTAAAATCCAGAGGATACAACTGTTCTACAGACCATATAAATTGCATTTATATCGAACAGAAATTTCGCTAACACTACTCGTTGTTTTAAAAAATGTACAAGAGTTTTTTTAATCTAATTTGCCAGAACAGATATTATTTAAGAAATAAATGTTGAATTGTGAACGCCATTAAATCTCAAGCCAACTATAGAGTATCGACAGCAATGTTTGAAGAAACATTTACGTCGTGAATGTTTTCCGCAATAAAAAATGCTCAAATGTATTTTTTTCGGTTATTAATACAATAGTATTTCCTGATACGAAATTTTCATATCTTCTCCTTCCTTTCAGTTTCTTTGTGAGTCTCTTCCTCAAGTCGACCTGTCAGATGGCGCCGCTTCGGAACTTCTGCACACAGGGCAACATTCTTCGGCCTGAGGCAGGGCAGGAACTTATAATAGCGCTGTCACCTCCCAGGGCGTAGCGTTGAAGGAAGCCCTTTATTACTTCTGGCTGCCACCGGCCGCGCAGCAGGAGGAGGGAGGCCGAAAAATAGATGAAGTTGGAAAGATACGACGCCGAACACGAAGTCCATCGGAGGGCCGCGGCATCGAGAAGGACGACGGCATTGGAAATGGAAAAGAAGAGATGTCCTGTTATGATCTGCCAGACAGGAGCAGACGCTACGAGTCGAATGTGCGTCAATGAAATGTTAGAATGAGAAAGAAAAAGAGAGAGACTGTTGAGTTAATGATCTTTAAATCGAAACAGTCGATTCCTATGTCATTAAATTGGGTGACAGAAAGGGGATGGCAACAATTTATTTGTGAATAAAGCTGTGCTGACAATGTGTTTCAATGGAAGATGTTCTGAAAATGGGTTCCAACATAAATTTCTGGTGTAATTATAATCATTTAGCATAAAATAAATAATTTTGAACTCTTAATTATTCAAGTTTATTTCCTATACATACTTAAGGAGACAGGAGCAGATGGTATGTGTTAGATATACGTCAATAAATTACTAGTATGAGAAAGAAGATAATGACGGCAGAGTTAATGTTCTTTTAATTGAACCAGCCATTTTGCAGATCGCTAACTTGCATGTCAAAAAAGGAATGGCAACAATTGAATTGTGAAGAAGTGTGCAGACAAAAATTTGTAATAATAAATATATCGTATAAATTAATTAAATCACTATATATCTCTTAATTATTAATGTTTATTTCTTACTCATAAGGTCATCCCAATTCGGTTCACTACCACATACAGAATCGTTCATCTATAATAAGTAACTGTGTAATAAGTAAAATAATTGTGTTTCTTTTTAGATAATTCGCGGTTATCATATTACGTTATTACTTTCAGTGAACTTTCTACCCTTCCCCCTATTTGAGACATACAGTTCTGGAATAAGAAGGAAAACACTATTGATTTACTTCTTATTGGATACCCATTCCTTTGAATTTGTTTTCCCTTACGCTTAATGACAAGTTTCCGTAAATCTTGAAAAGGGTTTTTGTCGTCTCCGACCTTTCACTATTACAAATGATGATGTTAGTTTATTTGTTACTTGGCCCATATAAAATAATTTCAACTGTGTTAATATTTTATCATTTTAGAATACTAATTTAAATTTACACTAAATTGTAAAAAAATTAATTATAACGTTTTAGTCAACTACATATGCTAATTAATTTCATTTAAAATCGTTGATTATCTTTATGTTAATAGAACGCCTTAAATCGCGAATTAAAATTCCACCGTGCAATTAAAAATCCACGTCTACCAAACAAAATTCAGAATAGAGCAAACTTGTTTAATTAAGACACGTGACAAAGGTATTTCCAGTCTGCCATGAAATATGAACAAAAATGTACCTCACAGATTACGTATCTACAATAACTGCATATAAAGGACGAATGAATAATACTAAATTGGTGAAGTAAACGTTAAGATAGCTGAGTAATGGAACAATATAAAATATTTAACATGAATAAATTATATGTTTTACATGTAAAACATTTGGTTTTAGGTTTGCAAATGTAAAAAATGTAAACGTCAGTTGTATTTACCCGGTCTAAAATGTACGCTATAGCAAAACTGTCTCAAAAGTGACTTGTTTTTTCTTACTTATATGTTGTATTCTCACTTATACCTAACTTTACTTTTCGTGGGAAGTAATGTTTTCATGACTTTGTCAGCTTCTTCTAATATTTTATTCGCAATGGGTTAAATACCTTCCATATGCAAATATTTCTTGCAAACAAACAAAGCAAGCCCCACTAAATTAGATCTTTCCTAAAGTCATACGACATCAAATGTCCTATACCGTGAAAGGTAAAGATGTGCTTGAATTTAACAAAATTTAAATTATTATTAAATGAAAAAAATATTGAACGACACCTGTGTATAAAGGTATATAACTGCACCCGTGGTATATAAGAAAACTACTTATGCAATTATTCCCCTCTTTATACACTCGATTTGCTAATTACAACAATTTCTTTATACACTGTTTGTTTAAGTGGATATAAATATATTCCCAAATTGTTATCCTAATTAACATTACATACATTTTCTGGCTGTAAATTATTACATTTTAAAATCTATATATATTGACATGGAAACTGCTATTTCGATTAAACAACCTTCAATATATCTTAATAATGAACCGAACTAGCATAACAATAAAAATAAGTTGGGATAAATGGGATCTATGTCATTTTTTGTGAAAAAATATTGGAACCGTTTTGGAGAAACAATATTTAAAAATTGGTTAGGTTTCACGCAAAATTACGTAAAACTTACTCATATTTTCAAAACATTTTACTCGACCTTTAATTAACTGCAGACAGACAGGCAGACAGACAGATTGACAGACAAACAGACGGACAGACAGACGAATAGGCGGATAGAAAGGCGGATACACATACAGACTTTTGACGTCAATCGATATTTTAAAGAAAAAGATAAATTTAGTTGAACTGCAAATGGGCATAACCCGGTGGCAGCTAATTACATAAATAATATAATACAGCTAACATGCAAATTATATAATAATAATAATAATAATAATAATAATAATAATTATTATTATTATTATTATCATAGAATGGTGCAATAATTATCATAGAAACAATAAAAACAGCTGATAAAACAATGATAATAATAGTAAATACAATAATAATAAAAATAACATTAATAATAAAAATAAAAATTATATAAAGACAGTTTAATTCATAAAACATTTAAATTACCTTAAGAAAAAGGAACATCTATAATCTAACTCCGCACTGAATTTTTGTTCAACTGTACTTTACTTCACTTCATTATGATCCTTTAATCGCTTCCTACATTATTTCTCTGTTCTACACTGCACGACACCTCATTTCACAATATATTACTTACGCATCGCTCTATAACCTACTATTCTCAGTTAAGACCCTCATTTATTTAGTAGTGCTCTAAATTTATTTCCTAAACTGTTTAAGGCTTCGAGGAAAAGTTTCAAAGGTCTTTGCTGGCAATATTTTCCGTTCTTTTATCGTTCGATTTGTAATAGAAAATTTGCCCACATATGTTCTCTGCAGTCTTAAATTTATTTTGTGCCTGTGATTCCCTCTACTGATGCATATATGCTATGATGAGCTATTTATGGTCATTCCATTATTTTCCGCCCAGCAATGTAACGCATCAAAATCCCAACATTTCTTAGTCTTCTTTTGAATTCATACTACGATAAATTATGCAATCGTCTGCAAATAGCCGAACATTTGATATTAATTGCGCTGCCTGATCATTGACAAACGCTAGAAATAGAAAAGTACCAATGACACTCCCCTGCGGTATTCCTGACGTATTCCTTGCCCCGGTAGAAAACTCATGGCCAATTCGGACTTTCTGTTTTCTGTCTTGCAAAAAGTCGCTAATTCACGCCATCACCCATTTTCATATCAAGAACCCAGATTTCATCTATTCTGACTGCACAAAATGGTGAAGGAAATAACTTACTTCATATAGGAGGAAACTTTATCCACCTTTGTAATAGCAGAGCCTTACAATACGGGATTTTATTCTTAGAGCATATAAAAGTTAAGCGTACTATCTCAATATTAATACTATTTATAAAAACCGTAGTGTACCTTGTTATAATATTAGAGAATGGACTTTATGAGGATAACTGTTTTGACAACCTCACAAGATAATTTTCGGGTAAGTAATTCTCGGTAGACCTGTAAACTATAGAGAGGATCCTTAGGGACTTCACGTATTTCAGATATTGTGTGTATAATAGCCTACTTTTGTAATAGTATTATATTTTTTTGTGTACCATTGCATTTGCATATTTTTGTATATTGCTCTGTTTGTGTGTTTCTTTTTCTATGAATGTGTATTCGGGTGGGTGCAATTATATTGTGACTGTAGATATTTCAATCGAATCAAACGATTTTGTTTTCTCCTTTCTCACCTCTTATCATTTTTCTCCTGAGATTATTCTTTTTAAGATTTTTCCCCTATTTTGTGGTCAAGTTAATTGTCTGGGCCATGAGCCAGTGTGGGGATACTACACTCGTCTTTGTAGTAAGCCACTGTGTGTTTTGTGAAGCCCTAACAGCAGACAGTGAATACGGACCTCGCAGCAGCGGCGGAATTCCCGCCGTTTTCAGCGGATTTTGAACTCCTACGGCGGAAAAAAAAATTAGTTTCGCAGACAGCGGAATAAACGGCGGAAATTAATATAGTTAGTAAAGCAGTAAAATTAGTAAAGCATCAGTTTTCGTTAAACCTTTATTAATAAGTTGTTTTGCACAGATGTATATTTTTAAAATTTCTAAATTCATGTTACTAGCAAGAATAAATAATGTAATACTAATATAATAAATTATATAATACCTGAAATCAATTGTTATTATTTTGCAATTATTTTCACCCAGGTTAGTTATTATTTTCTCCCAGGTAATGCATTTTATATTATCTAAAATTTGAATTTCAGGTTCAATAAAGCCACTATATTTCGCAATCATATTTTTAATAGAATAAATTAATACAACATTTAAATATGGAAAAATAATTTATTTTACGTTTAGCGGATTTAGGCGGGATTTTTAAAACCAGTTCAGCGGATTTTCGGCGGAAACTGAAACGAACTTGGCGGAATCCCTCTAAACACATCTGGCAACACTGCCTCGCAGAATGCGGGTCGGTGCAAAACGTTGCACTTAAGGCGCGTGCGCGGGAGCACACACCGCAGGAGTTACAGAATATTGTACTGTTTTAACTTTTCACATTAACGTATCAATTTGCAAGTTTGATACAAGGTCTCTTTTCTAAATAAAAGGTCACCAGCGATGCTCATCACTAAAATAGAAAAAAAACTAAAATTGATTAGGTCAATATAGAAAATAGTACCAAATGATTAAAGTTACGATTGTGACAAAATCACTATCATAAGAAGCAATAGATTTCAGCACACTAATAGATTGCACTTAACAAATCGTATATGCATGTTAAAATTCATTCTCATTAAGTAAATTAATATTATTTATATTTTACACGAACGAAAACATGTTCTATACTCTCTCTGTTTTTATGCTTATTTCCTATATTTCATATGCTCTATTAAATCTTTCTTTAATTTATGAGATTTTTCTCTGATGTTAAATTGGATTTTTCTATTGCACCTGTGGGTAGAACCACGCTTTTATAATTTTATATTTTAAAATTTTTAACGCCTAGTACTTGGTTTCTAAATATGAATAGTCTGGAATGTAGTAGTGACGCAATTTTTTTTATCATCAGTAATACATTGTGAAGGTTGAAAGTTAAATTAAAAATATGAATATGCGACTTCGTATGAAATAATAGGTTTTACGACATAGTCGGAAGTGTAACTTCACTTCTTTCATAATTCTCTGTCGCCTCGTTTCAAAACATCTCAAATCTTAATGATCTACTTCCCGTCCTGGTAGAGCAATTTACTGTTAGTCAATCCAAGACTTAATAACACACCTGCAATCAAAAACTGAATATAGTCTTAGTAATAACAGTTTCTTCTGTACGATATTCACACGATGCATAAATTGCATCATAGCACGTGGAGCAATTTATAATTTTCCATCTTCTTTCCTACTGGCATCACATACTCAGAGTATTTTAAAATTAAATTCTAATTAAACTCAGTTTAAATTGGAAAACTACTTACGATAGAAAGTTGAAAGTTTCAATCGTAATATTAAGAATTTGAATTCTCACGACAAATATTGCCAGTGGTGGTATTCTAAGAATTCACGAAGTATTTCGCCAGTGTTACGAAAATACTGAATTTAATTATCTCACAACAGCGTAATATTAATTATTACTAATTGAACTGCAACTGTATTGCCACTCATCAAACGTCGCTGTCAATTGGTCTCTCTCTTGAAGTACTTTAAATAAGAACGTAATAGTGGTACACAAAGAAAATATAGTGTAATTCGTGAGTTCATATAACCAGAAGAAATTCGCAAATGTTACCTTCTCTTCTTTCAGAAATATTTTGTACCTTATTGAGAAACACCGATTATTTTTTGCTGGAGTACCTTCCCCAAGATTTTACCAAACTTCCAATACCCAGAAGTGGCTACTATTTGGGTTTTAAAACCAGAATATCACGTTAATATTCGCGGCCTATATTCAGGCGGCCATTCATTAGTCGTTAGAGAAGTCAATGAAGTCTTCCTTTAACAAACTTGCGTCCTCGGTAATTCACGCTATATCACTCAATTGTATCTTTTCCCCGATATCATACAACTCAAAAAGGTTTTATATTTTCATTTCGTAACAGCGGATTCCCCCATGCTATTAACAGCTTCTTAGGAATCTGCTTCCCCATTTTTGTTTTCAGAAACGCGTAAGCATTTCTCGCAACACCTTTCGGTCACCTTTCGAAGTTGCTGGTACAGTTTTTTGCCTGAAAGTCTGATTGCAATGTATTTTAAGATTTTCCGCATCAGTCCAACTCTTTCTTTCACACTCTATGTGGTTACCTTGGCAAAATCTGTACAAAGAACAATGCCTCTGAGAACATAAATGGAAGACTACAATACAAAAGTCGACTTGTAATTTGATCTAGAAAATCCACATTGTTTTACAAAATTCTGAATTGGAATTTCGATACAACTAGTAACTTAACAACAGCATATACTACTACAATTTTTTTTTAAAACATTTGAAACAATTTCTAAGAAAATGTTGTTTTTAATTGCCTATATATCATTCAAAATTACGTGAGTACTCATATTTTCAAAACTTTACACGTGGTTTCATTTACAGATGAAATTTTGATTAACATTCTATATAGTTACAAAGAAACACATCTTCAATATTGTAGTTGTAGGATGGCGCAAAAAATGTTGATTTTTGCAATATTTGAAAATTTCGAGAATTGAACGACAAACGCACCAGCACCATTTTCACAAATGCACTTTTCTCTATGTGAAGAAAATAATTTAAAAAATTTGAGTCATTTTTAGAGAACATTTTGAAAATGTTATGGAGACTCGTTGTTAAATAATACCTCAAATAAAATATCAGTTTCAAATTCAAGGAATTTGCGACAGCAGCCATATCGATTGAGTAATGTCAAAAGGTGAAAATCCAGCATACGGTTTCGCAGCCAGCACTTTTTCGGTACCAAGACCCATAGAACATGAATTCTGTCTACACAAGGTTTTAGAATACGTTATTTACTGCATATAGGATAACAATATTACCTTTTTGGGGATATCAGAAACCCACAAAACGATGTTTTTCATCGAGAAAACATGTTATTTTTTTGCTACAGCATTACAATAATTTCTCTATACTACGTAAGAATAATGTGAGAAAGTAAAAAATACTTTATTTTGAGATGCAAATGTATTGTTTCTTCTAGCTGCCTTGTTTGTGGATGGATCATGAATTTGTTTATAAATTATTCTCAGGGATTCCCAGGAAAAGCAGCTGGGGTAACTTTCCCAAAGCCGCGAATTAATTGGACTAACTTTCTATTCAAAATGAATATGTTACTTATAATTCAGAGTATACGCTATTACTTATTTACGTTTCACGGAGAAACGAATTTCTGTTTATATGTGAAAATAAAGAAATTTTGTTTGAAATAAGGGTCCCCCCCAGTAGCTGTCCCAGGCCACTTGTTTTCTCTGTGCGCCCCTGATTATTCGTAGCAGAACAGAAGTGAGAAAACTTCCCATTGCACTCTACAATTTTTACAAAACAGGAGTATGGTTGAATGGGATTTTCTGTGAATAGCCAGCTTCTTTCCACCCCAAGTTTCTAAAGAAGCCACATCTCTGTGTCGAAAGGGATGTTTTGCGTTTTGATGGCGAGGAGATGGCGGAGCGGCATTTTCTCTGTCGAAGGCGGCCCGCCGCCGCGACGGACTCGGAAACAGACGGAAGGTTCACGAGACGTTCCTTTGTGTGGAGTTGGCGCGAGTGCAGCCACGGTCTTCTTCTGTCTTCGAACGCTCATTGTTTGCGAACGGGTGGAAGGGGGCGCATTGCCGCTTTGAATGTGGAGAAGAACAACCTTGGCGTCACCGTCAATGTCACCGGCCCTTTGTGATTTCTTTTTTCTCCTTTCGTCACCGAAATGTCGGTATTCCTGATTCCGTAGTTTGGCAAGGACATTGGGATGTGTTGATATTTTCAGAGAATCTTTGTAGGACGCGTTTTGTGAATGTGGAAGTTCTGCTTGGAGGAAGTCGAATAAGATTGCGGGCGAGGTATAAATGGAAATTCGACTAATACAGAAGTTCCACTAATTTGAAAGTACTCTATTGCACTACAAAGAAACTGATCTGAAATCGTATGCTGAATGTATTTATTTATTTAATTTATGTATTTATTTATTTAATTTATGTATTTATTTATGTATTTATTTATTTATGTATTTATTTATTTTGTCAAAAACAGTAAAAGCTAAGTGACGTATGAGGGAGTAGATCTGTGCGAGTTCCAGAATCCTTTTCCATCATTTTTACAATAAATAGTTGAAAAATGAGTAAATGTTTAAGATAAAAATAAATAAAAATAAATTTTAAAAAAGCGCGAGATTAGCAATATTTAAAAAAACGAGACATTTTCATTCCCTAGTTATAGAAAACTTATTTGCATTGGGAAACAAATTGCAGATATGATTTTTCTGCATTGCTAACAAAATAGTCACCTGCCCTTACCTCTACTCCTACCATTACAAGCAAAAGGAGAGTTCAACAAAACGTGCACATAGTGAAGCTACATTTACGTTGATGTAAAACATTACATCTACGTAATGTAAGTTATCTTCTAGTAGAATACCGGCACTGACAGGTTTAGAGTATTTTATATCTTACTGATATTTATCTTGAATGAAGACAAATACAGGCAATGTAGAAACAACTAATCACAACTGTTGGAATTTAATGCATCTCTTATTTCATACACAGCAACCCTGCATGATATTAGTTTTATTCATGTGTTGTTTACGTAGAAGAAGATATATCTAAATATCTACAAATAATATGAAATACCTCTGCAATACCAACACCCCTTGCAATTAAAAAGTACAGAGAAGCAATTTCAATAACACTTAAATTGTATTTGCAAATTCTGAAATTTATGATTGTAATTACCATTGCCGATGATTTCTATCTCTCACAAAATAATAACATTCCTTCGATCATAGGACGTTTAATGAACTTCGTAGTCTAGTAGGTACAACATAAGTACAACGTACGGCGCGCGATGAATTGAGATGAAAAGTCAGCTGAGTGAAATCAACCCCTCTTCATCGTCAGAGATACCCAATCTCATCCTATCAGAGTTTCCAGATTGGTGAATTTTGTCTTCAAGATGCGTATTTTTTTCTTTGTGGGGGAGTGGGGTAAATAAATGGGTCGGATGCTGAAATTTTTGGGGATATTTAGAGGATATTTAGGGGATATTTGTGTTTTGCCGACCTTTTGGTAAGCAAATAGTCACTGTGCGGAAGTTGCATTTACAACGACGTGTAACAGCAGGTATGATCCCCAACTAATTTTTATGAAACTTAACTAACATCTTATTCACATAACATACAAAACAGCCATCAAATGATAGATTCGCATACAAAACGATTAATAGAGCAATTGCAGAAGTAGAAATGAACACAAATTACAGAGTGTTTGTGAAGTTTTAATCGCTTCAAAAATTATTGGAGAAAAATATTGAAAACTCCGCTTGGGTCTGCTTGCAGGCACTGCCGGTCCCAAGCCCGGATAAAGGAGGAGGGTCTTTTCACTAGTATGGCAATGCTTCCACTTACTTTTGCCATACTTCTTTTAACTGTCCTATTTTGGTCACTCTCGACCCCTTGTATTTTTCGACCCCGATGCTATTAGGTTGCGAGGGCTAGGGAGTCTTTCCTTTCTGATCTTCTACTTTCTGTAAACTACTAATCTTTTCCTATCTTCTTATAGATCCTGTTCTTATGTTTCTTAATGGGGGGACAGACCTCAGAGCTGAAGTGAAAGCAATCTGTCTAGGGAGAAAACCTTATACAAATCCTGCGAGTTTGGGAGCAGTGAGGTGGCAGCCCCACTACCAAACTTTCCCTGCGCAGCGTTCGTAGCGCGGCCAGGGGAGATTCTTATTACTGGCTCACTCATTGATTGTAAACAAGGAAATCCTTTGGTAACGACATTGGCAAAGTTAAAGGACAAACGTCTTGGTATATCAGAACATGTCAATATAGGAACTTGGAATGTACGAGGCATAGCTAACAAAGAATACGAATTGCTAAGAGAAGTCAGGAGTGCTAAACTCGATTTGGTTATGTTATCTGAAACTAAAAAGAAGCAGAGGGGAACATGTGATTTGGGAAACTATACATTAATTTATAGCGGTGTACCTATAGAAAATAGAGCAGTAGCAGGAACAGCTATTCTAATAAATGAGAAATGGAGAAATAGGATAACTTCTTACAGTTGGATAAATGAAAGAATTGTAACATGCAGATTCAAAATAGCTAGAGGATATATGAGTATTATATCAGTGTATGCTCCTGAAGAGGGTAGAAAAGAAGAATCTGATAAATTTTATGAAAGCCTACAAAGTGTACTAGATTCCACAAATAAAAATGATTATATAGTCATAGGAGGAGATATGAATGCTAGGATAGGACAACAGCCCATTAAGGAAATAATTGGAACAAACGGAGAAGTAGTAATTAATCAAAATGGAAAAGTGTTACGTGATTTTGTGAATTTTAATTCATTACGAATAGAAAATACGTTCTTTAGACATAAAGATATCCATAAATTTACATGGGTGAACAGAGGGTACAGATCAATAATTGACTATTTAATTGCAAATGAAAAGATGGGAAAACTATTTCAGGACGTGAGAGTGATGAGAGGAATGGATATAAATTCAGATCATTTCCTAGTAAGAGGGAAAGTAATCCTTAAAACTAAACGGGCAAGAACAACACGCAAAAAGATCACAATAAAGGAAACAGTGTGGAAAACTAACCTATTAGAAGACCCTAGCATCAGAAATTTATTTCAATCACGCATAACACTATATATGCTAAAGGAACCCATCAGCACGAATATTGAATTAGAATGGCAGAAGATAACCCAACTGATAGAAAGTGTAGCTTTTGAAACCTTAGGGAAAAGGAATAAATATAAGCCAAAAAAGGGACTTAATGTGTGGAATGAAGTATTGAAACGTGCAGTTCAAAGAAAGAAGGAGTCATATCTACAGTGGCTCATGACGAAAACTCCTGAGACATTGAAAGAATATAAAATACAAAGAAGAGAAACAAAAAAATAGTAAAAGCTGCACACAAGGAAAGCTGAGAAAGATACATTTCTAACATAGAAAGAGATGTACATTGTCGCCAATATACTGCTTACAAAATTATGAAACACCTAAACAGAGAAGAAAAAGACGCAGCAAATTTAGATCTTCTAGATAGAGAAGAATGGATTAAGTTCTGTAAACATCTGTGGACAAAAGAAGAGGGAGAAGATGTAAATGATGAAGAGGAGGAAAATAACAGATGTATATCAGAAATTGATAAAATAGAATTCAATGAACTTCAAGAAGCCTTGCAAAGTTGTAAAAACAGAAAAGCTCCTGGCTCAGACAATTTAAATATAGAACTATTTAAATATCTACCAGAAGAAGCCAAAAATAGGCTTCAAGATTTTCTAAATCAATGCTGGCAACAAAAAAGAATACCAATGGAATGGAAGAAAGCAGTAGTAATACCCATTTTTAAAGGAGGACCAAGAACTGACTGCGAAAATTATAGAGGTATAAGTCTTCTGAATACGGCATATAAAATATATGGGAAGATAATAGCAAATAGATTGAGAAACATTGTAGACAGTATATTACTTGAAGAACAAACAGGTTTCCGGAAAGGAAGATCCTGCTCGGATAATATCTTTATATTAAAACAAATAATAGAAAAAAGAAGAGAATACAATCTAAAGACCTACATAGTCTTTATTGATTACAGTAAAGCATTCGATAGTGTACACAGAGGAAAACTATGGAAAATTATGGAAAAAAGAGGAATACCATTGCACTTGATCGAAGTTATAAGAAATATATACCTAGGAACACAGATAAACATAAAACTAAAATCTGGAATTATTGCCCAAGGAAATATTAATAAAGGGGTCAGACAAGGGTGTTGTTTTTCACCTATACTTTTTAATCTATATCTAGACAATGCTGTGAGAGAATGGAAACAACAGATCATGAAACTTAATATAGAAGACAATTTTAAAGGAACAAATTTTATTAAAACTTTTATGTTTGCTGACGACCAGATTTTAGTTGCAGATAAAGAAGATAATCTGCAAAGGGCACTATATGAACTATATAAAATAACAAAGCAATATAATCTAAGTATATCTGCAAATAAAACCAAATCCGTGGCATTCCAAGGCTCACAACCTTTAAGATATAAATTCATGTTAGAAAACAAAATTATTGAACAGGTTAATACCTTTAGATTTCTAGGATGTGACGTATCATATCTCGGCGAAGTTGATATTGTAAGGAAGATAGAAAGATTCAATATGATGTGTGGCACCATCAAAAGAGCGCTCAAAGGAAAGGTCCGTAAAGACACAATGCTAAAGTTTTATAAAGTTATGGCAGTGCCTTGCGGACTTTACGGAAGCGAAAACTGGACTATGAACTCCAGAACACACAGTAGACTTCAAGCAGCCGAGATGAGATTTTTAAGATCAGTCCTGGGAGTAACAAGAATGGACAGATTAAAAAACGAGACCATCCGGAAAAATATAGGAATTTACAACTTAAACGAAAAAATTAAGGAATACAGAGAACAATGGAAAAAACACCTCGAAAGAATGGAAGACGACCGTATTCCAAAGCAAGTGCTTCAGTACATCCCTAAAGGAAGAAGAAGCGTTGGTAGACCCAGGAGAAGATGGTTAGATCAAGGAGGCGCAACGGACCAACCGGTCTAATGCTTGAGGGAGAAGAAGAAGAAGAAGAAGAAGAAGAAGAAGAAGAAGAAGAAGAAGAAGAAGAAGAAGAAGAAGAAGAAAAATATTGAAGTGTTAAAAATTTCGAGGAAGAATCAAGTGTAGTTGTAAAATAGAATGCGGCAGAATTTTCCAACTCATTGGGAATGATGTGCTTTTTTGCATTTCACATTTGTGCTAAAGCAAATGTAACATTAGTTTCGGAAATACATGCGAATAACGGCTAACACGCAAAGTTCACAATACCCCCCATTACGCGAAAAAGTGGGAATAATTGAATTTCGACTGCCGTTTTGAAAACTGGTATATAAGTAGAACAGAGTACGAGAAATTGAATGGAGCAAACCAGACTCCGTACGTAATATTAGCTGTTATCAAACAAATGTTTTGATAACAGCTACTCGCGACATGCTCTCATCCTTCCGCGCGCCATGGCGAGGTGGCCGCATGGCTCGTTACTTATAAGTATCGTTGACAGCAATTTGTATTTTATGTGGTATGGCATACCAGCCCTGAGGATGACCACGACAAGATGGTCGAAACGTCGGCAACTCGGCCTTCGACGCGGCGTCACCCGGACAGCCAAGATTATGCACATGACCCTGTCCGCGGAAGCCTACGACTTCAGTTTGTATTTTAGTTTCTGTAAGAAGGTGCTGCAGAAGAGCGCGCCACTCTAATGGTTTCCACCATGTAGTATGGGAGTTGTAAGGCCTTGGCCAGCG
This sequence comes from Gryllus longicercus, assembly GCA_038098605.1. Classification (NCBI taxonomy): domain Eukaryota; kingdom Metazoa; phylum Arthropoda; class Insecta; order Orthoptera; family Gryllidae; genus Gryllus; species Gryllus longicercus. The sequence goes on from JAZDUA010000139.1 coordinate 548,733, forward strand.
CACCCTGGCGCCCCGGCGTCACATCACGCGGCTGGCTCGCCGCCGCCGGCGCCCGGGCTGCCGCGGGCGGAAATTAAAGAGGGAAAAGCTCGCGCTTGCCACCCTCCACTCCGCACCCTGCACACTGGGCCCGAAGAAGCGCAGGCCTCGGGCACACAGGGGAATAAACAATTAAGATTCAATGAAAATGGGCAAGAGAACGAAGCTAAAATAATTGAAGTTTCGTAATTTTATTTATTAGTGATTTTGGGCGCGTCAGCCGATGTCATTCGTCCCTTAAGTGTAGTACATGTTTACCCCTCGTGTTGGCTGTGGTATTCCCTACCGTCGGCTGGCGAGGTTTTCCCCAACCAGGTATCTCGCACCAGCGGGGCACTACCCCAGCCGGCACAAGCTCTAAACTCCCGACCGGTCTCCCGGCAAGTGTGGTAGTGTAGTGCATGTTAGCGTAAGTGTGTGTAAGTGAGGGGTGATAATAGGACAAGGAAGAGGAAGGAAAGATTGTGCGCGGTCCGTGGTCCGTTTGTTATGGTACTGCTATGGCATTAGCATATGATGATGATCGGAGAAACCACGGGAAACTACCGATAAGAGCAGCCGGTCGCTCCTCTAGACAGCGACAGAACTCGACCTAGCTCTACGGCCAGTGTCGAAAATCCCGCCACTGTCGGGACTCGAACCCAGGACCTCCCAGTCAGAAGCACTGCCGCGACATCAGTTGATGCCTTGAGACACCTCTCTCGATAAATAATTGAAGGACTTGGCGCAGTATGAATATAGGCCACACTATCCATCGGAAGCGTACCTCTGCTATTTCTAGGATATCGATTTTCGTCGAAGAGTGTTTCATTTTGCTTCTTCATAAATAGTCCTTCATGCGTACGAACGAGATATTCAGTGACACGATAAACAACACTTACACCACAATCCAGATATTGATTTTATGAAGAGCCGGAAGCTTGTGTAATTTATCTCGTTACTCCGCCAATCCCAAATATTATAAACTCGACAATCAATAAATTAATGAAGAAAGATGTGAAAGAATTCAAACACATATGACTGAAGTGTACCTGCTAGGGCTTCTATCACTTTTAACAATGCGATCACATGAGTTATTCGGTCTATTGTTTTGGGTCATGGATAGATCCCGGGTATGTAAACACCGGATTTTTAGAGAAATGTCTATTTCTTAGTTTTGACGTACTATCTCGAAATTAAAAATACGCACTTTCTATGAATTGGACATTACAGAAACAACTTTCATGATTCCAAAAAATACCTTGTTTCTTTAGTTAAGAGGTTTTGTAAATATTTTCTCTTGGTTATTTACATGTTCGTAAATGAATCAGTTCAATATCAAACAATTCTTTCATTTATGTGTCTGATTATAATCACGAGACGTTTCAACGGTTCTTATCACTAGCACATTTCTACAATCCAGCTTACTAGTCTAGGTTTTCTAGACGAGTAAGTATTCTCGACGTAGAAGTATTCTTGAGTAGAGCCCTTATACCAAACTCGGTTTGAAATGCCACACAATTCTATCTAAAAGAAAATTAATTTACATATTCCTGTGCTCTCTGTGAGCGAGTTTTATTCAGGGAGTCACGTTCAGAATGCAAAAAATTAATATCAATAAAAGTGGTCTTCTGAATTCAGCAGATTCGACATTTTCCAACGCACGTGCAAATGTTATTTGTCAACCATGCTCTAAACAGGTCAGAAAATATTTTTTCATTTACCTTCAGCAATTTATAGTAATTATCAGAACTCTGTGCGTAGCACCGTTAATACCAATCACGAAGGACTACACCTTACTGCTGTTAGGTTTCGTGTGACAAAAAGTGACATTAAAACAAGTGTTATCAGAATGACAATAAAACAGCTTGAACTAATATAAAATACAATCTGAAAAGTACTCTAAATGTCAATCTATACTGCCTATTTAACTAATTAAAATGCATCCTTTCACTACTCAAGATACTCTTTTAGATTCCAAAAATAAAAGGTTTAGGGCCAATGAATCCAAAGTAATATCAGGCTTTTACGCATTTATACTAATATGAGCTTCCCTCATATACGATCCCAGTCAATCAGAAACCTCCTAACAGCAGCTTCGAGGTAGAGTAGAAGAATAAAGAAAAGAGGAGAACGAGAAAAGAAAAATGGAATGATCAGAAGAAACTACAAAAACTATTGGCGCTACAACAGTCCATACTTTCTCGCTTTATGCCTAAATTTAAAAACTTTCGAAAATACAGATATATCAACGAAAATGAGACCGGCGCCTTTCTTTTAAGCGTTCCTTCTCTACGTGCAAAATTGTTTAAGAAAAAAATTAGAGCAATTTTTGAGAAAAAATTTTCATATTTTTCAATTGCCTTTATTTTGCCCCTAATTACACAAAAACGTCTTATGTTTTCGAATAGTAACTGCATATGAATTTATTTCAATATTCATCTCTAAGGAACAGATTTTACTGGCAAAAATATCTATTATCAATATTATACTTGTAGGAAGTCGCCTCACAGAAATTGCTCTTTTGTAATTTTCAAAAAATCTAGGATATAAACCAACGTGAGACGTGCTCCATTATCTTAAGCGTTCTTTACGCGCACTGAGGAGAAAGTTTGATCAAAAAAGTTTGGTGCCATTTTTGAGAAAATTTTGAAAACATTTTGAGGCTTCAGGTAAAGTACCCTCAAAAATCACAATAACAGTTTGAAACTCCCGAAGCCTCGAGTTCATTCAGATCGATCGAGAATATTAATTCTGCAGAAAATTGGCTGCACGATTTAGGCGCAAGCGTTGACCACAGATGGATAGAAAGACGTTTTGCCTTCAATCGATTTTTCAGCATCAAGGACCCATAAAACATGGATTCTCGCTGAACCACGTCTTTGAAGATTTTTTTCTTTATTGAAGAACAGGATTTATCCACATTTCTGTTATCAGGATCCGGAAATAATAGTATTTTGCTGAAATATCACCGTCTTCGGGCGCACGATTTCATAACAAATTACCTTCACATGGGCGAGAAGTAAAAACAAAAATAAACAGAATGGACGGTCTCTGGATATCATTTCCCGATAACCGTTTGTCTCCGTAATGTTGTTTAAACGCTTGCATTGCGATCACAGGCAGCAAGCCGCGCTCTGCTCTTTAGTGACCGCGCGTTCTGCACACTGTGTGCCCGCCCACGCGGATAACCGGCGGCGCGTGATTGCAGCCGCAACCGCTGATTGGTTGCTCGCTCAACTCGGCCGCGCAAACCGCCCTGAAAGGCTTTTGGCTCCGGAGAAAGCGCGTTGAAGGAAGAGACCACATGCGAACGCGCTGGCGGTCTTTGAAGGCCCTGAGAACGCGGTAGGTGTTGCTATTTCACCGCGGGAAATTGAACGACGAAATCTGCTGCGGGATGGTCGAAGAAGAATGGGAGCTCTTCGTGTTTGGAAGTTGGCTGCTTGCGTCAATACTCGTTCTAAGGCGGCGAATCGAAAAAAATGATTACATGTTTTGAACTTAAAAGGGCGTTTCTTGTACAGAATAATTAATTCTTTAATATGGCGTGTCGAATTTACGGTTACATGATTGTAAATTCTTAGAAAGTTGGCCGTTTAATATATTTCGAATTCCAATTTTTTTTAAGCTGAAGGTCCTCTAATTCCTTTATCGCAAATTAATAATATATTTAAAATATCTCATTGCTAGTATAATAGTGTCTCTCTAGAAAAGGAAGGCATTTTGATTAAGGAAATGATTTTACGAAAAAGTTCGTGTTCATTTTATATTAGTATTTTAGTAAAAGGAGAGAAATAAAATAAAAAAGTATAAGAAGAATTTCTGTTGATTTTTTAAGAAGCATTTCAAACAGTTCAATAAAATCTGAGAGTAAATATATCATTCCCATGGACATCTATGGCTAATTTTCGTTAAGAGAGAAAGGGTCAAGAATATTCATTTTTGAGATCATTACCAGGTAAAACATAAACGAAGTCGACTTTTTCGAGAAAAATGATATCCAAAATGGTACCAATAATCTAGTTTAATTCCCAGGTATCTCAGAGAGATGGACATTAAAAACAAAAATAATTTTGCTTGAAATATTGGGTTTTGACACCCAAATGTGCTGAAGAAAAAAATAGAAGGAACTAATGGAAAATATTATTGAATAACTTCAAATTGAATGTAAGTAAAACTATGTTTTAAGAATGCAGTATTACAGTAGGTTTGTAGAAAGAGTAACTGTTGGACCAATAATTATAATTAATGTTTTTCCGTGAAAGAAAGTGGATAAATGTAATCTTGCTTTAAAATCACTCTTATGTTCTTTAATTACTTGTACTCTCTGCTAAGTGCCACTCGGATTGTCATGGGTTGCGTCCTAGCTTTCCGTGGCTGTAATCAAGGATTGCGTTCGCTAAGACAAAAATAGACATCTAACTGTCCTTTAAAATCTTCTAAGTTTCAGTAGCTGTGCGACGAAGAAAAGCACAGCCAGGTGGAGTTCGCTAGTAGCGATGAAGGGTCATGTTCCATATGTCTCTTACCCCGAAGGGACGGAATTAAGCTAGGTCTCTGCATGGGGGACAGTTGATCAAAAATGCCAGAAACATATTATTTTGCAAAAAGTAGTATTGTTTTCAGGAAGTTGAATAAACCATGGGACCGTTATCTCTCAAATTCGGTATGCGACTGTTGGGAGGTTAAATAACTCAAACTTTATGTAACTTTATATTAATAACAAAAAAATCAAATGATTGTGGACAATACTCCGATAACAAATCGTTGTATTATCATTTTTTCACAAAATTCAATTAAGTTGTGAACAGTAGTTTGACATATTACGATTTAATGACATTTTACATTTTCGTTATTTTCAGATTTATTCTGTGAATTTTTATCATTAATATAGGCGTGTTGTGAAAAGTGGCTTGCTTTTAATCAATATAAATTGTATGAAACTATCTCTGCCTGCACTCCCGCCCTCGTCACTCGCATTTTGAAAGCCAACCGCAGGGCCACCTTTAGAAGGGAGGAGTTGAATGAGCCTCGGATTCCGAGGGCGTGAGGTAACCGCTAGGCGTCCACGGGTGAGTTAGATCCGGAACCGCCGGCGCTCTAATCCTTCGAAATTCGCCCGAAATTCGTGGGCGCTCTGCGGAGAGCAGACACACGCAATGGCAGACGCCTCCGCTGCCTCCACCCCTTCCGTCCCCCTCGGCCCCGCAACTGCCGACGCCGCCTCTACCGCCGTCGCATCGACACCGCCACCACCACCACCGTCGTCAACGCCCGCCTCCGCTGCCTCCTCCACCTGCACCGCCATCACCTCCGCCGCCCTCTTTCCGCCGCAACAGTCGCCCACGTCCCGGCCGTCACCCCCTCCGCCTCCGCCTCAGCCACCGCCTCAGCCACCGCTTCAGCCACCGCCTCAGCCACCTCCTCAGCCACCGCCTCAGCCACCGCCTCAGCCACCGCCTCAGCCACCGCCTCAACCACCGCCTCAGCCACCGCCTCAGCCACCGCCTCAGCCACCGCCTCAGCCACCGCCTCAGCCACCGCTTCAGCTACCGCCTCAGCCACCGCCTCAGCCACTGCCTCAGCCACCGCCTCAGCCACCGTCTCAGCCACCGCCTCAGCCACCGCCTCAGCCACCGCCTCAGCCACCGCCTCAGCCACCGCCTCAGCCACCGCCTCAGCCACCGCCTCAGCCACCGCCTCAGCCACCGCCTCAGCCACCGCCTCAGCCACCGCTTCAGCCACCGCCTCAGCCACCGCCTCAGCCACCGCCTCAGCCACCGTCTCAGCCACCGCCTCAGCCACCGCCTCAGCCACCGCCTCAGCCACCGCCTCAGCCACCGCCTCAGCCACCGCCTCAGCCACCGCCTTAGCCACCGCTTCAGCCACCGCCTCAGGCACCGCCTCAGCCACCGCCTCAGCTACCGCCTCAGCCACCACCTCAGCCACCGCCTCCGCCTCCTCCACCTCCGCCACCGCCACATCCGCCACCGTACCCTCCACCACCTCTTCCGCGGGCCGCCACTGACGTCGCAGCCGCTGATCCCCTCTGATGCTCTCTCCGCTTCCAGCCCCACGCACTTCTCTCTGCCGTTTTCTCCCCTGCCGGACGCTATCGGCTTCTCTTGCCGCTGTCGTCTCGTCTCCCATCGCCACACTCACGCGCTGCCACCCCCCGGTGTCGTCGTCTGTCAATATGTTTTTGCCCTGTCAACTCTGTCACTCTTTCGGGCGATTTCTCTTTCCCCGCTTCCCCGCAACCTTTTCACACCTCCTTCCACAACTTTATACAGCCGCTGGCATCCCTAATTTGCCATGATTCTCTCCTCGTAGTACTGCCACCGGAAGAAGTGGCTCATGGCATCAACCGATGTGACTGCGGTGCCTCTGACAGAAATGTTCTAGTTAGGAATTCTAACGACGGTGGCAGATACTTTCGACCCTACCCGGGTAGCTAGGTCGTATACAATCGCAGTATGGAAGAGAATTCTAGACGTCGGCTGCTCTGATCGTTTATTTCGTGGTTTCGCCGATCAACACTAGGCGAATTACGAAGCAGTCCTATAGCTCGCGGGGAATCGGTATCGCGTGCGATCTTTCCTGCCTCATACTTGTTCTATCCTAACCTCATACACACATAAACTTCACTACAACACATGCCGGGAGCCTTATCGTGAATTGGAACCCGCCTAGGACGGTGCCGCGGCCCTGGGAGATGTCTGGTTGAGGAAAACCCAGATAGCCGACTTTAGATCGGCACCGGATCTCTCAATTCGTCGGAGGTACATTAACGCCACTTCTCGCGAGAAAAGCACTAAACTTGGGGAACTAATTACCTTAGCAGTTGACGCACCGGGAATCACTAATCAATTAGTCGTAGCACTGCCTTTGCCCACTCATGCCTCCTTCTCCCATCCCAACCTTCTCCTCCTGACCCTACACCCACTGCCTCGTCCTTCAACTGCTTCCTCCTCCTCCTCCTCCTCCTCCTCCTCCTCCTTCTTCGTCTTCTTCTTCTTCTTCTCCTCCTCCTCCTCTTCCTCCTCCTCGTCCTCCTCCTCGTCCTCCTCCTCGTCCTCCTCCTCCTTCTTCTTCTTCTTCTTCTTCTTCTTCTTCTTCTTCTTCTTCTTCTTCTCCTCCTCCTCCTCCTCCTGACTCCCTACGACTGCCTCTGAGTCCCAGCGCTTCTGCCCCAACGAAGGTCTCCTTCCGCCGCCCCTCTCCAGTTCGTGAACTCGCGTGTGAGGGAGGGGGGTGGGTGCGCCGGCGGCTGGGGCGAACGTCCCGGCTGCATGCAGGGACAGGAACAGGCAAGTGCTCTGCGCGTGAACCCCCTCGCACTGCCAGCTAAGATCTGAATAGGCCGCAGAGGCCCGACGCCGCCGTCGCCTGAGCGAGATGCTCTCTGCAGCTGCTCAAACACGGACTCCCGCCCGCATTTGCATAGCAGGATTATTCGCTTTATGGATTCGCGAATTGTCTCCGATGGATGCACTGACGCTTCTCATTACACAATCATGATCTCCAAGAGTCTATGACCTTCTCTTACTCAGTCCATCTCCGGACTCCCTACGAATTTCCCTCTTTCTTTGACTCCGTTCCTCCGGAGCATTTGAAGGCTTAAAATCATTTATAAATACATGCTTGTCACATGTTAAAAGAAATACGTAATTTTTAAAGTTAACAAGGCGGATATACATTTTGTATGCTTCTGGACACGCGAGACCACATTAATAAGTATTCAATTGATTAATTAAATGAGGAGATTAATGTAAGAACATACAGCGTTATTTGAATTCATTTGGTTTATATTGTTTTATAAAAACTAACAGAACTCGACAGAAGTTGTCCTCCTCTCTCTCTCTCTCTCTCTCTCTCTCTCTCACTCTCTCTCTCTCTCTTTCCCTCTCTCACTTCCCTATCCTTCCTTTATCTTCCCTCCTTTCTCTGGGTCTTGTTCTCCTGTTCTCCATGGCCTCACCCTGCGTCACACAGCAATGCCCAGGTACAAAGAAGCTCGGGGTGGATTGAGGAAACGTCGAAACTTCAAAAATAAACTCTTTGCAAACATTTAAAGCATATTTGTCTAATAAACTACTAGGATATTCCGAATGGCTAAGCCGCTATAAGCACTAAAATGTTGTTTTGAAAATATGCTTTTTAGGTAAAAATTTGCATTCCAAAATATAGAAACACTATAGAAACAAATACATTGTTTACAATAGAAATGAATACATTTTTTCAGAAAGAAAAATTAACAGAAATAAAAAAGCAGCCCATTTACACAATTCGACTACCTTTTTAGAAGAAGACAAGAACAGAATCAGAAGCATTCATAACGATTATGAAACAAAAAAGTTTTTAAGGAAATGAACAACTTTATTAAGTAAATGAAATATTCTTATTGGCATTTCAACGAAACTGTCTGAATATTTACCAATTTGCTAATATGTACTTAACTAGGCAGTTTAGAAATAAGGGAAATAATGAGTATTTTCAAAACTAAGTTGCATTATCGACTGTAATTTAAGAGAGCAGTAGAAGTTGTTGAAATTCTCGCAAATGTATCTCAATATCTGAAAACGCTGGCTTCTACATTTGGTTGTTTACTTGGCTCAGAGATTTTCTCATTAGTAAATGGTTTCTGCTATGTTGAACAAGTGATATTTAATAAATCAATTAGCTTTTTCATACCGACAGAGATTGACATCCGATTTGAAATAATTTAGCTGAATTTACAGCTATCATACGTCACGAGAAAAAGGCAAAAGTTTACAAGGAATTTCCATTACTACGTAGCTATAATTTCAATAAAATAATTACGTATATTATGTCGACTTACGTTCAACCCCTAAGAATTCAAAACGCGATGTACACGTTTTTATGGAATGAGTAACAGCACGGAAAGCAATTTTAATGTCATTAGGATGGGAAAACTGTTCCATACTATTAGGCCTACCACTTCCGCTGATTTAAAGGACCCCCTAGTGTTTACCCTTCCCAATTTCCGTTCATTAACGTCCAAACGCCGGGAAAATTTGATTTCCTGCCTTTCAACTGACCCGGCTAAAGTTTGCCCGTTGGAGGCAGAACAAAAAATCCGTGAAAGGGAAGTATATGAATGGAAGTTTCGAGAGAGAACATTATTTGTTCACGAGTTATTTCTTCTGAAAGATTTTCACATTTCTTTGCTTTCCTCGTCCTTACGGGTTCAGAATACTAATTATTCATATTCCTAACCTATTATTCAAGTAAATGTAATTACTAATTATGGACCTTTATTTTTAAAAAAACATTAATCGGAACGTTAGGATCAATTCGAGCTGTAATTGCAATAAATGGTAGAAATGAATATGCAAAAACGAACCCTTAACTTCTAACTAATTAAAGATATCTGTTGTAATTTATACAATGGTGATAAAACAAAAATTATCACTAAATAAAATTAAATATTTATAAGAAACAAGAATCTGTGAAGAGTAATAACAGTAATTGCTGTAAAAAGTCTGTAAAATAATGAGCTTATCGTGTCACACGATTATACAATGTTCAACACACATTTGTAGCATGTGACGGAGATCAATTTCCTGATGTTGAAATACAAAGTAAAATAATGAGTAATGAAGAAAGGAAAGATGTTATATTCGGGTTTATATATTATTTAAAACATCTTCCTTTCCGCAACAATATTTGTTATGAAATGCGTTGTTATGGATTGTTTAACCATGAGGTTTACATGTGCTGCTCTTTCAAAAAAATAGAAACGTGTAACAAATCTTATTCCATATATCTAACAAGACTTTTCTTCAATTGGGATTACAGCGCGAAGTGGAAAAAAGATATGTATAAATTGTGTACTACATATTAAACTAAGGATTTAAATAAATTAACAATAGTTAATCACTATCCTCTACTACTTAGGACATGAACCTGTCATTTAAAGCATCTTAAATTCACATACATACTGGTATGTACTGGTACATACATACACCAATACTCATTCACACTGTACTGAACAACTAAACATCCTCTTTCTCAGTGCATTATATTTGAAATTATACTTACGAAAAATTTCAGATAAAAGAATTGTAGACAATATCAGAAACGGTTTCAAAATCACAACATTTAAGTCTCAACAGTCAAACCAGTAAAAATGTACGTTTCATTGTTGATGGACAACATAATTAAAACATAGTTAACATAACCATCACTAGGAATTGTCGACGATATGTGATAGAACCTAGCGATCTTGCTTGTTAATCATAAGTACTTCTGGCACTTCACTTTTTCCATGCATCGTACTCCAAGTATTGGAGATTGTGTAAATATCTTAGATCTACAGTTTACGAAAGAATGGACGGTATGGTACGAGGCGTATCCTGAAAGTAAGTTTCCCTATATATTTTCTTTGAAAGTATATGCATTTAGGCGGTAAAATTGCGCATGCGTAACAGATCTTTGACGTGTCAATCATGTACCGACCAGTCGGGTCTCACCTAGTGCCAGTAGCGCGACACACGTGGCACGAAATGGCGGCGCTTATTCGTTCCCCCGCTTCCTGGGAGGTTAGGTCCGTGATAGAGTTCTTTAACGCACAACACATCGCGACGATCGGAATTCATCGTCAGCTCTTACTGGCATGCTTACTGTGCTACTTCATGATAATGCTCGTCCACATTCGGCGCGGCAAACAGCAACCGTGCTGTAGCAGTTCGGCTGGAAGCTGTTTGATCATCACCCAATACTGTCTTGACCTCACACCCAGCGATTTTCATCTTTTCTTGCATCAGAAGATATTTCTGCCCTCCCCATCGCTTTCTAAACCTGTCCTATTCTCTATAAACAACAGAACGTCGTTGTACACGCAACTTTCTATATGAAAAAAATAACAAAATTTCGCAGGAGTTAGGAAAAACATTTTTTGAAGTTAATAATGTACATTAGGCTCAGGTTAGTCATTCTATGCTTTGTATATAATAATATTATATATTTACTGTAATATTTTTGTGGAAGAACCTCACGGAAACCACTCATGTGGCTGCCACATACGAGATATTCTATAAATTGTAATGGTCATTTAGAAGGTTTTATTGTTTCTATTTGTAGACCACCATTTCTACTTGTCTTTTGAAATTTTGTAATGAAACTATAAAACAAGGGAATTATGAATCATTGACACCAAAATGTAAAAATTATCAATTTCTTCACCTACGAGTTTGTCCATCATCAATGACGACATAATATGGGGGGCAGTGAGAGGAATCGTGACCATGCCTTTTCACATCCCCACAATCACTCTAGCAGAAAACACCAACTCGCAGAAAATTGCAACTTTCACCCGAGCAGGGAAAAGCACCTCTCCAACGTACAACAAGGTCTCGTGTAAACCGTAACCTACCTTTAGCATGCTGATGCAAGTTAGCCATTCCTACTCAGCATTGCATACTGAAGATTGCTAGCCATCCTGACTAAAGCAAGCTATCTACCCCCACTCATTGTGGGGAAGCTGAAGCAAACTAGCCATCCATACTCATTGTGGGAGTGCTGAAGCAAGCTAGCAAGCCATATTCATTGTGAGGATGCTGAAGTAAACTAGGCATCCATTCTCATTGTGGGGATGCTGAAGCAAGCTAGCCAATGAGCATCTATACTCATTGTGGAGGTGCTGATGGAAGCTAGTCATCCATACTCATTGAGAGTATGCAGAAGGAAGCTAGTCATCCATGATCATTGCGGGGATACTGAAGCAAGCTAACCATTTGTCTGACATGACCCTAATCAAACCTTTAAAATTTTTATAATACCCATAATAGAGTGCAGTGTTTTCACCTTGCCTTGAAATATTTCGAGTTCTGTAGGCGAGGCCAACATTCAGCAAATAGACGAGTGATTCGAGGTAAAATTCCTGGGTGAAGCACAAAAGATTAAAAATTTGTAGTTTTAACACAACTCATGTAAACAATAATATTAGACTAGGCCATGGGTCACTATTGTAAATTGTATAGAGCCGCACCAGCAGAGATGATCATGGAAAGCCTGTGTTATAAATCAAGACTCGAGATCGTCATAAGTTTCATAGTTAAAATCTATTGTAATTAGATATTACAGAAAAAATAATAAATACTTTTTGTTTTCTTCATTGTTGTTTGTTTCTGAGACAAAATATTACTATTACAAGGTGGTGTTCCACGCAACTACAAAAAAAAAACATTTTATCTACCTCGTGTCCTCTTTCCCAGTCATTTCGTATTAATGTATAAATAGTATTCAGTAGAGGAATTGGAACCATGAACCATCTAAATACTCGTCGTTACACGTTTTCATATCATATTCCGATTACATAGCATATACACACAAATTCACCACATCGTAAGTTCATTAACAATCGTAATATATTTAATATTGTCTCCCTTATTTGTTTTTATGGACATTTCAACCGAACCTTTACCCAATTCCAGTAAAAGGATAAAAGCACTCTTGTATAATTACACAATCTACTATTTCTCTTGTACTAAACTCGCACACATACACTCACAAGCACCAACACGCGCATCCCACACGCTTTTTAATGATCACAAAAATCACCGGCTCTCTGGCGGCAGAGATATCAAATATCTCGCTCGCGGACTGGCGTGACGCGTAAAAACAAAAGCAATCGCAGCGACGCAACAAAAAGCACACAATTTACGGCTCGTTTATTCCCAGCCGCCGCACCTTGAGCGCTCACGGGCAAACATTCCCTTATGAAGCGACCTTTCTCCTTGGCGGCGAGCGTGCGGAAAATAGATTGTAAAGGGGAACGAGGGCGACGGCGTCGCCGGCGTCGGCGTCGGCGTCGCCTCGCGTCGCAGCCCTTGGCGGCGGCTGGCGCAGCCTTCTTTTCGTCCGGGAGGGCCATTAACGGCGGCCGGAAGGATTACTACTCGCAATCGGAGCGGCCCTTACGAGCGACGGCCCACGCCCCCTTCCCTCCCCCCTCGCCCCCCCTCGCCTACCCCTTGCCCCCCCGCCAGGCACCACATCTCCGCGGCGCCACACCCCGCTCTCCGCCCCGCCACGCTCCAGTTCTTTGCTCTGTTCCGCTGCGGCCTGCCACGTTTCCATCCTCGCTGCGTCCCGCTGCTGGAGGAGAACAATGACAGAGGTATGCTTGTTATTGTTAGTGTGGCCTATCTTGATACTACTCCAAAGGCAGACTGGCTATATAGCTAGAGCATATCCTGTCGCTGACTCGAGGGGAATTCTAGTGGCCAGCTGTTCTGATTGGTAGTTTTCCGAGGATTCTCCGAACAACACCACATGAATGACGGAGTAGCACCATAACAAAAGGGCCTCAGACCGCGGGCGATCTTTCCTTCCTCTTCCTGGTTCCTAATTCCTTACTTACACACACACAATACACTTACAAGCACTACATTACCACATAAGCGGGGAAACTGGTCGGAAGCTTAGAGCTTGTCCTGGCTGTGACGGTGCCACAACGGTGAAAGATACTTGGTTGGAGGAAGGAGGTAGGATGGAGGACAGGGGCAGGATTTTTCAGACTGGCTATATAGCTAGATTATGTCCTGTCGCTGACTCGAGGGGAATTGTAGGGGTCAGCTGGTACGATTGGTAGTTTTCCGTTGTTTATGAGATCAACAGCAGGCGAATGCTGGAGCAGTACTCTAACAAACGGGCCACGGACCGCGCGCGATCATTCACACTTCTTCCTTGTCCGATACTCACCCCTTACTTACACACACCTACACTAACATGCATTACATTACCACATAAGCGGGGATATCGATCGGAAGATTAGAGCTTGTCCTGGCAGGGGCGGGGCCACAATGGTGAAAGACACTTGGTTGGACAAAAACCCCCGCTAGACGACGTTGGTTGGCGCCGTATCTCGCCTTACAGCGGAAGAAGACCATTGCCACATTCCAAGAAAAAAACATTCACTACGCTTACGGTCCTTAGTAAGTGATGCGCCCGTAATCACTAACAATCAATCAATCAATCCGAACCGCTGTTCCCACCCCACCCGCTCCACTCGGTCACGCTCCTTCCTTGCTCTGTTCCGCTGCGGCCTGCCACGTTTCCATCCTCGCTGTGACCCGCTGCTGGAAGGGAACAATGACAGAGTTATGCTTGCTATTGCTAGTGTGGCCTATTTCGATACTACTTCAAGTCCTTCATTTAGTATATATCAGGAGAGGTGACTCAGTGCATCAACTGATGTTGTTGCAGTGCCTCTCTCCAGGAGATCCTAGGATTCGAGTCCCGACAGTGGCAGTATTTTCCAGACTGGCTATATAGCTAGATCAAGTTCAGTAGTTGCCTCGAGGGGAATTCTAGTGGCCAGCTGGTATGATTGGTAGTTTTCCGTGGTTTATGCGATCAACAGTAGGCGAATGCCGGAGCAGTACCCTAACAAACGGGCCATGGACCGCGCGCGATCATTCACACCTCTCCCTCGTTCTATCCTCTCCCCTTACTTATACATAGTAATAATTACATGTACATTAGCACATGTGCTGGGAGAGCGGTCGGGAGGTTAGAGCTTGCCCCGAAGAGGTGCCCCACTGGTGAAAGATACCTGGTTGGGGAAACCCTCGCTACCCGACGTAGGTCGGCGCCGGATCTCGACATACAGCAGGAGGAAGACCATTGCCGCCTCCCGAGCAAAACATGATCTACACTTACGGAACTTTGTAGTTGATGCGCCTGGAATCACTAACAATCAATCCGTCCCGTTACCCCCTCCCAACTCGCTCCGCACCGGCACACTCCACATCCGCGTTCCACATCTCCCCGCACCGCCGAGCCCCCTCCCTCAGCAATCTACTCCGTCTCACCCAACTCCATGCTTTGGCTGAGTGAACCAACATAGACCAAGCAGCGGCCATATCACTCCACATCCATTCTTCGCTGCACACCCTCGCTCCATGCCGCTCCTCTCCGATATGCTACTATCCTCGCTCCGTCCCGCTCCCGCCACTCCGCCCCACTCTCCCTTGCTGCGCATTGCTACACTCCACATCCACGTTCCACATCTCCCCGCACCGCCCAGCCCCCTCCCTCACAGATCTATTCCCTCTCACCCAACTCCATGCTTCGGCAGAGTGAACCAACATAGACCAAGCAGCGGCCATAGCACTCCACATCCATTCTTCGCTGCACTCCCTCGCTCCATGCCGCTCCTCTCCGCTATGCTGCTATCCTCGCTCCGTCCCGCTCCCGCCACTCCGCCCCACTCTCCCTTGCTGCGCATTGCTACACTCCACATCCACGTTCCACATCTCCCCGCACCGCAGAGCCCCTTCCCTCACCGATCTATTCCGTCTCGTCCAACTCCATGCTTCGGCTGAGTGAACCAACATAGACCAAGCAGCGGCCATAGCACTCCACATCCATTCTTCGCTGCACTCCCTCGCTCCATGCCGCTCCTCTCCGCTATGCTGCTATCCTCGCTCCGTCCCGCTCCCGCCACTCCGCCCCACTCTCCCTTGCTGCGCATTGCTACACTCCGCATACCCATTCTCCCCGACTCCACTCCAACCAGTCCCCTCCCTCACTACCTTATAGCGTCACACCGAATTCCATTCTTCAACCACAATGTTCCAACATAATTCAAACCACGTATCGCTACACAACCATTCTTCGCTTCTCCCCGACATGCTCCGGTTCAGACACGCCCTTCACACACCCCACATCCCGCTTCCCCCACCTCGCTCCATCTGGTCACACTCCACGTCCTCGCTCTGTCCCACTCTGCTCCGCACCGTCCCGCCACGCACCAAATCCTCGCTACCACCCGCCCAACACTCTCCCTCTCTACTTAACGTCACTTCCAACACCCCGCTCCGACCACAAAGAACGAATACAATCCAAAAAATCACATGTGTAGTGCATGTGTAAATGTGGTGTATGTAGTTGTGTATATGCATGTAAGTGGTATTTGGGGGGAAAGGACGAGTATGAAGAAATTGCACGCTGTCCATGGCTCATTAGTAAAAACGCTTTTCCGGCATTCGCCTGGTACCTATTGATGGGAGCAACCACGGAAAAGTATCGTTCGTTAGCGCTGACCTCTAAAATTCTCCTCTGGACGGCAGTTGAATTGGAAGGTTATCACACTAGTGTCGAAAGTGAATGGTGTCTACCTTTCTGTTTTGGATGAAAACTTGGATAATTTGTGTTCACACATTAAGTAATGAATCGGAAAATCAGATTAAGAGGAATTTATTTTGATCCTAATGCGAATCGTTTGTTTTGCAGCGCTTTTGGTGTAAGTGTCATCTGGTGGCTCAGGGCGAAGTCGCTCGCCTGTCACCATAGAGGCCCGGATTCGATTCCCGTCGCATCTCGTACAGTCTCTAATAAAATTTGTTTCAACAAAACCAGTCTGACTGCTTTACAAGGGCTTTCCGACCCCTTTGACACTAAAAACTTTATTTTTGCTACTCCTCAGCTCCGTGAAATTCAGGTTTCAAAACTGCGAGTGGTAATGTTAGAAACCCGACTTACTCAAAATTCAAATTTTTATACGGACGAAGTAATAATGTTGGGCTTCCTTGAATTATTTTTCAAAATTTCAAAACTCACGAAAACAAAAATGGAAACTTCCTAACTACGAAAACAAAAACTGAAAACCACACCAATTTCTCAAAACTAATAGAATTTAGTGGTTGGAAGGCATCTGAACCCTCTTCCTGCTCAAGGCAGTGGGTAGAAATAAAGTGCTTTTAGTGACTGTAACTTATAAAGAATTTCCCAAACATATCAAAATCATCTTTTTGCGTTTGGATTTTTTTTTTAATTTTTGTGATTTTAGAAAAAATGCTAATGATCTCTGGCTGTGTTTGTATGCAGTTCCCAGTTTCATGAAAATCTGGGAATCTAAATGTTGTAATCTTTCCTAGATCATTTATAGTCATAATTTTTCTAAAAATATATCATTAATTTCCGGCCCTAGACACAAAAAAATAAATCTAGGAACAAAAACTTTTCTGAAAGTTTTCAAACCGCATTAATTTCCTCAAATTCATATTTCCTCTACCTCAATTAGAAGCGTACAGAGAAAACAAGAGGCCTGGGGCAGTTTATTCACGGGAGCCTCTTCACACAAATGTTTTGTTCCCGTCTCCCTAATACATTACCAATATTCATTTCTCCAAGCAACAAAAGTAACTTTCAGCAGATAAGTTCAATTGGAAGTAACACTTTTTAAATTTATTTCAAACAAAAAATGTCGAGGGGTCTCAATAAACTCAAGAGTCGGAACAAGCCTCTTTCCTCACTAGTTGGTGAAAGAAGCGTAGAGATATTTGCGTAGTCGGACGGAAAGCAGGTCTCATGGCCTGAGACTCCCCACGTAAAATAAGACAATTCAATTCAATTCAATTCAATTCAAGTTTATCCACCTGCCCTTCAAGCCCATTTAGACGCTTCTACCCACAACGAAAACTAAATATAGCAACCACATCTCTTATATCAACTGAAAACTGTTCACCTGCATTTACGTCATAATGTCAATATTTTTTATAACGTACGCATGCAAAGCCATATAACTCCACAGTTTAAAATAAAATATTTTTACACTGAGGCTACTTCTGTTGTCGCACGACTGGATCACTATTGTCGACTTTTGAAAACGTCGGTCACTAAGAAAATATATGCATTCACTTTCACAGGCAACAAATAAATTTTGCTGAATTTAAAAGTCTATAGTTGGAACACTCCTGCTCCCCCATAAAAGTGACTTAATAATGTTGAATATTTACTTTATATGCTCGTGTGAAAACTAATTTCGGCAACTTTTCCAACCGTATTCTACCTCTCATAACCACTAGTACCTCGTTAGTCCTTTCCGTTCCACCAGTCGAGACAAATGAGGTGTTACTCGACTCACCTCTGCCTCCTGGTGAGAAACTGATATTTGTGTGCGGGTTCTCCAGAAGATTCTAAGTAATTTCTCTGAAGTGCGATTGTTTTTTAAAATGTTAAGCAACTAAAACGTTATGCGGGTGGATTACGGTACATACGGAGGTGATGTTCTACTTCAATTCTTCTCCACAAGGCAAATTTATTGGCATAATTCTTAGGCGTTTCCTCGAACACATTCTGGAAGAATACTAGACAAACATGTTAGGATGTGATTAATCAGATACACTATAGTTAAATCTTATTTAATAATGAAATAACAATTTTAACAAGTATTTTATTCAATACATTCTCATGAACGTAACTTTCTACGCCAAAAAATAGGCGAGAATGTGTAAAATTTATTCTAATCATGAATATGCAAAGTACAAATAAAAAATGTACCCGGAGACTAAGCTAAAATACATTTATTAGCCTACATCTTGCCATTGTGTATTTGTTCTTGGACCCATAAAAGCCAAGAATGTATACGTATGTATATTTTAAGTATTATGTAATTAATCATGTATTGTAAACCAAGAATGTGGTATATTTTAAGTATTGAGAGACACTGATTTATCTTTCATGACACTTCTCAAGGTTGTTGTGACTGCCTTGTCCTCAGACCCTAAGGCTTGAGCCTCGCCAATAATAGACATTATTATTATTACTATTAATGTCATTATTTTTATTATTATTATTATTGTTATTTTTCGGTACTAAAAAGCGTCTTCGTAGCGAATGTGGGAGGAGCCTTTTACAAGTCATAATTAAACTGGTTATGATTATTGTATTCGTGAAATTACAAACAAAACATGCTGATTAGTTAATGTTATGACGCATTTATTAAAAAAAATATTCTTTAATTTTTTACACTAATGATGTCTATTATCCCACAGTCATTTATGAAAATTGCTTTAATATCATTGACCATTGATTGCTGTGTAATGTATGTCATTGGTTTGCGAGTATTACTACAGACACAAAAATGATTCCAACACATTTTCCAACAAACAACAACAAAACATTTTTCTACTTCATACGAATTCTGACTTGTAATGTTTCATAAATCATGATCTTATTTTAATGCATGTAGTTCGAGTTAAAATATACTGTAGTATTAATTTAATTTTATTCAAATAATTGTCACTCAGAATGCGAATTATTTGAATTAAGTCGGCAATAAAATCGACATTATTTTGATATTAATTTGTCAACAAAACTATTTTATATCGGTTTCTACTAAAAATGCGGTCGACGTTATTCAGTGAAGGGTTACTTCAGTTTCATATTATTTTATTTATGAATTATTCATCATCCTATTTCCTACATAATTCTTCTCTACAGTCGACGTCACCTCGTCCACATAAGTGCACCATTATTATTTCGTTTATCAAGCGAGTTTGTAATAAAAATTGCAATGCTGGAAACGATTTTTCTCGTTCTACGTGGGAAAATTTCCTGGAAGACATCCCCAGCGGTGGCGAGTTATTGAAGGTCCCAGTGCATCCTCTCCCCTTGCCAACGCCGTGCTCGGTGGAACATTGTGAAATTTTCATCGGCCCAAAACTGATTGGCAGTCGATACCTGCGGCTTCACGCCCGCCGCCCTGCGAGGTTTCCGTCGCCAAAAATAGATGAAGGCTGCCGCAGACAGCGAGAGCTTACGCCCACTCGCCCGGAAACGGATGCTTTTCCATATGGACACCGCCACTGCAATTTAGAGGCTCAGAAGCCCATCACGCTCAAACTGAACCTCTCTGTTCGATTGGTTATTATGAACGATACCGTTAGGTCGTGATCCAAAAAAAGGATTTATTACGCAAAATGCAATACAATAAACGATTATACGATAGTTATTCGAATATTACTTCTATGAAAATATAAATATTGTTACATAATACTAACAAATTACAGTTCTACAAGCCATCGAACGCTATTTTAAACACGAGAGAGTGACAAAACCAATAATTAAAGGAAATTAATGCTATCGTACGAAGAGATTTCTTTATATTCTATTGGTATTAACTTTCATTTTTGTAATCTTATAAAACAAACACATTATCATTACCTTTTTTTGTTTTTCTTCCTTGTAATATGACCGGCCATTGGAGAAAAATGTTCATATTATAATAAAACATGGAAAATGTATTTATATTACGGCAGCTTTGAATAGCACTGTGACCAGCAATTGCACCGGCCAACGCTGTCAGAATTCCATATAATCGCTGTTCGCAAATGCCACAAATGACGTCACGCTGTGGCCAATGACGCAAAAGATAACAGAACTGCGACACTTGGCAAATCACAAGTTTCCGTGACGTAAAGGTTGTGAAGAAATATGACAATAGACGTTTTATAGGTAAATCAGTGTTTTTGAAACTAAATCGGCAATGGAATAATTTATTTTTAATATTGGGCCACACTTTTATTCGCCTGAAATGATCATGAATATACGCGGTTTCATCTGGTAAATATAAAATGATAATTAATAATTTTTATCATATTCTGGAACCTATAATTTTTTTAATGCGAGTACCGTCCATCTTGGACCACTTCACCACACTCTCCGAGGTTCAGTCATATTTATTCCAGTGATTAACGTGTCTTTACTCGCTATGAGAGCAGCTTTATAGGCTGTATCCCTTGGTAAGACAATATTTATAGCCTTGAATTATCAACTATGTGGTGACAGGATGATGATGAGGGGTGAAGGGACAACCACAAATACGTCCATAACTACGCAGGATTGGGACCTACAGCCTTCTTAGCGCAGACGACGGCTGCCACGGGGACCGGCGGAATCTATTTTTATTGTGACTGTTATTACTGATCACTGTATACGATTAAAGTGTGCAATTGTTCCAGGGTCAGCTTTTGAGCTGAATCCTTCAGTACGACAAGGTTGTTACACCTTGAAAAGTGAATTGTGGGATGATGATGAGGGATGAAGGGAAATTTACAAATACGACCATGTCTACACAGGACTCAAATTTGCAGCTGCCTCGGCGCAGACACTTTTATTATTACTATATTATTATTATTATTAACGCGTTAATAATATTAATAATAATATTAATAATAATATTAATAATAATATTAATAACTATCTTTCATTGGGGCATATCCAATTGCAGTTCAAATAAATGTGTGTATGAACGTGATTTTTCCTATATTTAAAAGATCAATATTTCAAAGTAGCTGATCATGTTTCTCTTTTCAGGGTAAGTGTTTCACGTGGTGGTGGAGGGGTGCTCATGAAATGGAATTACCTATTAGGATATTCTATTATTTTCCACGTCTCAATCACAGAATAAAACCTTTTCCACACTAGAAAATCGCAGAGCGGTCGGCGCCATGCAAGCCACCGAGAAGCTCCTAATGTGAAAAGGCAAGCCGTGTCGTGGAGGGGTCGGATTTTATCCCGGCGGTTCGCGCAGGTTATTGATGCGACAGGCCCGGCGTCCACGTTCCCCCTGAGCTGTCCCCGAGTCAAGAGCGGAACCGTGCGCAACTCGGCGGGCGATATTGGACGGACGGACAGCGACATAAAAAATTAATGCAGTGGCTCACGGCGCACTCGCGCACGCTGTAGTGCGGAAACTAATTTATGCGCTCGAGAATTAATATTCGCGTTCGCGTAGAGGGCATTATTTTGTCGTACCTCAGCCGATTTTTAACGCTTACGTGCTCCCCGGTGACGCGCCTCTACATCCCACTAAAAAAATGTGACAAGGGAAATAATTGCAGATTATTCCTTGATTTTGAGATGAATGGCTCAATTTCATCCTTTCCTCCTGTTCAATTCGGAGAGTCAAGAGGTACATCATAGCGATGAATGTCGTATATTAGATGTCGTATGGTTCTGTGAATCGTGGTTCCGTAGGATATCAATAGAAGAACAGCAATAAAGAACATTTTTGGGAATGACAAATTTTCTGTCGTTTATTCCATGGAATCAGAGAATATGCTGTCAGTTATATAAAGTTCCATAAATCAATTTTCTAAGCGTTATTTCGTTTTGATTGGCATCTGTCACATATTCGATTATTTTTTTATATGATGTGTCATCATAATAATAACAATAACATTAATAATAATAACAACAATAATAATATTAATAACAATAACAATAATAATATTAATAATAAGAAGTTATACTAGTTACCTGGAAAACGATGGTACATATTAACTAGATGATTATTCATAACATAAGAATTGCCTTCATAAAACGGAATATGGAGTTGAACGAATTGCGTTGCTCTTTCCTTACAAATATCTGTCAGTGGATAAAGCTAATTTAGCTATGAATTACACGGGTAAGCATGATACGAAATCGGTGAAGTCGTTGGCTCCTGCGGCCAGCGTCATGCAAATGATCTTGGCTGTCCGAGTGACGCCGCGCCGCTTCAAACGCTGTGGTGCCGACGTTTTGACTATCTTGTCGTGGTCTTCCTCAGGTCTATTACATGCTGAACCAAAATGCCAAATAACTAAAAAATACTAAATAATTTCACAACAAAGAAATGGTGGCGGAGAGACAAAAAATCAATATCTGAGCAAAGGCTGAATCAGTAAATACGCAAATGTCAAACGTAGAACAAGATTTCCGTGAATAGAAATGGTTGTTTGAGGTAATCCCTTACTCCTCAACAAAGTCATATTAAATGATGTGACGGAACGAAAACATAATATATTTACAAAAATATCAGAATTTAATTTTGAGATTGTGGACGAAAACATCAAGAACATATCAGTACGGCTTAAAATGTTAAAGTATCCTCTCAGTCTGTTTTCCACTCTAATATTATTTATTTAATCCCATGTGTCAACTATCAGACTACCTCTATTGGGAAAAATTGCAGGTAGAAAAAACGTTTATTTCCTTAGATAGATCCAACATTAAAAGCATACAGCTAATAGTCATATGGGACATATACATACTCCACATGAATTATATTACAGAAACGAAGATACGTATTATCAAGGATCAACATGGATACAAAGATTATGTTCACGAATGTCCGGATACTGAATCGCTACATGTTTTTAATCAGAACTTTTTCTAAACGTTTTGTCATTAATATTTTTAATTGATACGTACCTTAGTTAGTAAACCAGTTCCTTCGTATGTTTAGGGTTTGTAGGTTATTAATTTTTACTTCTTGCAGTTGTTACTTACATTAATTTTCTCAATTTATGTTATCTGACTTATTACGTATTTTAATCTCTTGTATCGCTACTTCAAACGCTATTTGATAGTCATCCATCACATACCATGACATCATCTTGTAATTTTCCAGCTTTTGCTATGGTTTCAGTTTATTTGTAATTGTGAAAGCGGACATTCTGTTTTTAATATTGTAATTACAAACTTTTTTTAATTGTTCAACCTTGTGTTTAGCATTTAATTAGGTATGTACATGGCGCAAAATTATGTCAATAAACTAACTCAATTCATTACTGCTTACATTTTAATTATCTCAAGGTTTAAAAACAATATGTTTCATATAATTACATGGTAAGTAGATTTGAGATGTTTCTTAGGAATTAAGTAATTTTCTCACAAATGCCGTCTGTGATAATGAATTCAGAATGAAATCGGGGTCAAATCTGGACCTCATAAAATGTATGAAAGTCAACTCACAAAGATACAATCTTGTAGAGAGTATTCTGATTCTTAAGATGCTTGTGATTAATGAACTGAAGCCAGAAGAGAACTACAAATAATGAGGCAAGAGAGAAAGTGACAAGATCTCGAACTACAGATAGAGCGAATTTGCAGCGAGTGCAACAGAAGAGCAAAAATCGTACTGCAGTTTGCTCTTTACTTGAGAAATGAACTTTTCATAATACTTAATCTTTTCTGCGTAAGTAGTATGCAAGAAAGTAAACAAGTGGTGCTACAAAAACATACTTTCTCACATTATTTGTAATTTTGCAGACTTCAAGAAATTCAGAAAGTTCAAGAAAAGTAGAACATGCTCTTTTCTGAGCGTATTTCGTAATATCAAAGAAAATATTAAAAGGTAATTTGAAAAAAATGTTTTATAATTATTGCGTATTTTTTTGAAGTAAAAGATCAAGAAAACTACAAATATTTTGAATAAATTGTAAAATTCAAATTTTGAAGAACAATTTTCATCAAGAACGATTTCTGTCTTTAATATTATAGTTATAAGAAGATGCCAATTTTTTTATCTTTTGGAATTTTCGAAAATTAAGAGAGTTTAACGAAAAACCGAACGTGGCTCATGTTTATAAGCACAACATACTCTGAGAAATAAACTATATAAATTAGTGGTGCTACAACAACACATACTTTTTCACATTAATTCTAAATTTGCGATTTTCAAAATTTAGTAAGTTCAATAACAATTAGACCGGTACCATTTGTTTAAGCATCCTTTTAATAAAAGTGACTTTGATTTTTAAGAGCAAGGTAACCTCAATGCTAACAATAATTAAATTTTTATTTACGAATAATACCGATCGTGTTTCGCTGCATCGCATAGTTGGGCAAAGTCATCGCACTTAGTTATTAATTTATTATTATTACTCTCAGCTTGTTCTAATTTATTCTTAAAACTTCGCACACTTAAAACAAAGACTTGGAAAGTTGCTGCGGATAAACTGTTGCAATATCTAACTGGTTTGTTACAAACTGAAAATTTACCAAGATCTAAATTTCGTTTCCTTGTCCGAATTTTGTGAGTGTAATCGCTTCGGTGGAAATAATTGTTTTTTTCTAGTTTGATCTTAATTTACATCCACTCTGATCGATTTATAAAGTCCACAAAGCTTCACTCTTGTTCTCCTTTCTTTTCCTTCTCACTTCTTGATTTCAGAGGTTCCCATAACTTTCTTTATTGATTTCAAGTAAGACCTCTCTCTAAGAAAAAAAGTTTATGATAATATGTATATTTGATTATGCAATTAATTTTAATTTTTGTGGGTACCAAAAGAGTTTCTTTGCAGTGTGCAACATAAATTAAAGTATAAAAACTCTAAATTCAATTTTTGATTGCAGAACGTATGTCTACAAAATGTAAAAACACGCAAATATTCTCAAATCTCCGAACTGTCAAACAAGTGCCAAATAACAAATACCAAGACAAGTACCACAAGATAAGTAACTTCTAAATGCGGGAGGAATGTGGTAACTCTGTCCTAAATTTATTCGAAGAGAATCATCTAATCTTCTGAAAATAGATCAAAAGGTGCATGTTTTTGTGGAGCATAGCATTTTCGGTACTTAGAATATTTTTGTAGAGCAGACCTTTCATTCGTTTCTGATGATAAAACGTCAATATGCAGCGGCTCAAAATAGAAGCGCTCTGTTGGGATGGGCCACTCTCCCACGGCCGATGCAGACAAGCGCTTGCTGCAGCACGGGGCGCCTGCGCGGCGCGTTCATGCAAAGACACGACGCGCAGCGGAGCACGGGGAGGGTTGGGAGCGAGACGAGGTTATAGGAGGCGAGGCGGGGCGAAGCAGGACGTGGAGATGGAGAGGCGGGCTGGGCGGGGTAGGTGGAATGTAGTGAAGTGGCATGGGGTTGGACATGGCAGGTCAGAGTGGGAGATGCGGGCTCTGGGGTGTAATGTGGTGAAGCAGGGTCGGGTGTGGGGCAAGGCAGGACAGAGTGGGACGAGCGGGGCGTGGCGAGGGGGCCGTGACGAGCGGAGCAGGGCGCGCGGGGCGAGAGAAAGGGGTGAGGTACGTGGACCGTGGCGGGAAGGGGTAGGGTGGAGCAAAGGCAGAGACGGGGCCCCTTGCAGTGAGGAGGAATGAGGTGGGGCGGGACGAGGCCAGAAAATATTTGGTGGGGTGCGGATGTTTTGTGCGGGGTGGGGTGAAGCAAGACAGGTAATAATGAGGTGAGTAGGGTGAGAGAGCGGGGCGGGAAATGTGGGATGGGGCGGGGAGGGGTAGAATTTTGTGAAGCGGGATGAGGTGGGGTGGGGCAAGGCCAGTCCAATAGAGGCGAGATGCTGTTGGCTTAGACGAAGCGAGACGAGATTTCGTGGGATGGGGAAGGCAGGGCAGGGCAGGGGGCAGCGGGCAGGACGGCAGCGGGCATGGGGGCAACCGAGTGAGTGGAGCGGAGAACGCGCGGTGGGTGGGGTAGAGAGAGGCAAGGCAGAGCGTTGCGGGGCGAGTCGGCACGTGGTGGAGAGAGGCAGTATGAGGTAGGGCGGAACGAGACGAGGTGGAATTTGTGGGGGAGTGGTGGTTATGGGGGTGGGGTGCTGTGGGGAAACACTGCGGTAAGGGCACGGTGCGGTGAACGAGGTGGTGCGAGTCAAAAGGAGGTGGGATAAGGCGGAAAGATGAGAAGGCCTGGCGGGGGCGCGACGAAGCGGGACGGGTGGTGGTGAGATGGAAAAGGATGATGTAGGGTGGGGCGGGAGATGTGAGGAAGAGGCGATGCGAAGCCTGGGCGAGGGGAAGGTCAGGGTGGCGCGGGGGTGGAGCGCGTGGATCTCACCGGCTCACGGTGGGGCCAAATGCCAAAAAGCTGGCCAAAAGTCCAAAAAAAAGTACTAGATAGGGATTTTGTCGTTGCTACTTCAATAGGTTGGTATTTGGGCCGTTGAATTCCGCAATTAGTAACGGTTTCTCTCTTATACTTGAGGTAAGAGATCAGTTCAAAGTTGGGCCTCGAGCGATCGATATCGGTCAGCTGTGAAACGTGTTTTCAGAACCTTTGTGTTTCGAAGGATAGAGAAGCGTGCAGTCGGCCGAATTCAATAAAACAAAATGGAATCTATTCCTGAGAGTAAGTAGAAACATAATATGTATACTTAATTTTTTTAAAAATAATTTGTTAATGTAATAATTAACGTTGATTGTTGGCGAAAAATGAAAATGCTATAATCAAAAATTTGTGTTTAAAATGAAAAATAACTATGTGCACCGTCGTGCGGGGCTAAAAACTTAACATGACATTATTCGAAATGTTATTCTCTGTGAGAATCACAAAAAAACAGCTGCCCGTAGCTGCCGTTTTAGTGCCTGTGACAAATTTTCGTAGCGCGTGCAACATGTAGAAATACAAACTTTTGATGATTTTGTTCGTCATATTGGTCCGCCATTTTGTTTTTTTAGCATTTTTATTCAATATTTATTAATCAGCATGCTTATAAACCCAAATCAACTCATTTTTAATTATAAACACGATCATTTCGTGTTAAAAATGGAAAAAATTGATGATTTGGTCCGCCATATTAGTCCGCCATTTTGTTTTTTGGCATTTTCATTCAAGGTTATTAATTAGCATCCTTAAAAATTCAAACTAACTCTTCTTTACTTATAAACATAATAATGTTGTGTTAAAAATACAAACTTATGGTAATTTTGTCCGCCATATTGGTCCGCCATTTTGTTTTTTTTATGCATTTTTATTTAATATTATTAATCAGCATGCTTATAAACCCGAATGAACTCATTTTTAATTTTAAACACGATCATTTTGTGTTAAAAATGAAGAAAATGATGATTTTGTCCGCCATATTGGTCCGCCATTTTGTTTTTTTGGCATTTTCATTCAAGATTATTAATCAGCATCCTTAAAAACCCGAATGAACTCATTTTTACTTATAAGTATGATCATTTTGTGTTAAAAATACAAAATTTTGATAATTTTATCCGCCATATTGGTCCGCCATTTTGTTTTTCGGAATTTTTATTACAGATTATTAATTAGAATGATCATAAACCTCTGAATACAAAGTTTCAGTCAAATCGTACAACGCTTTCGACTTTTGACCAGCTTTTTGGCATTTGGCCCCACCGTGCGGCTGGCACGCTGCCCGAACCGCCCTAAGCCGCTTCACGCCGCCTCTTTGACGGCATCCCCTGTTGGACTCCTGGGGGTCAACTCGCCTTCCACCATTATCAGCAATTTCGAAAAACCAAAAATGACACCTGGCATAACGTGTAACGAAAAATTTACTCACGTTGTAAAAATCATAAACTCACATTTTATAGAATGCACACATTTTTAGTAGCTAATATATTTATGGAGTTTTCTTAAAGGAATATAAATTTAAAGTAGATGTGATTCAAAAGCACGTACTTATATTATTTGTAACTGTTATGTAATCATAATAATGAAACTTGCCTCTAAGGAATACTTCAGCCATCTTTTCACCAAACACTGCGCGGAATCTGCGAAAAAATATTTAACATTCATTAAATAAATTAAATTCAATTAAAATATTTTATTAAAAACTAACAATTCTGCCACTGAAGTCAGTGATTGAATTCCGTGAATGATACAGATCTCCTACAAAGAATTTTAAGGAGTAAGTAATATTTGCCGTACCTGTGAGCGAAACGCTGTCCTTGTGTAGACTATCCCTAAAACACTACAGTTATCCACATCTCGTGAATTTGGCGTTTGACGGGTTTCTCAAATAAACGATTTAATTAGATACGTTAACTTCTCCAAAGCTGATTAACGAACTTTCAGTTACCTAGTTCTATTCAGCATATTCCGCATTTCAATATATTTCGTTACAGAAAATCTCTTTTTTTTGCACTGCTGAGTATCAACTCACTCCCTTCACCACCCAAGTGGACATGTTTGTTTAGAAACCCCACAGGCCGGAGTAGACGGAGCGTTGTTCAGGGTCAAGGTCCCTCTGGGAGAGGCACGCGCCTCAGACACGCCACGTCTGCGTGATTTGTCATCCGGGGAGACGTGAACTCTGCGAGCTGGCAGAGGACGTGTTCACTCACGTAAATGCATTTAAAATCTCATTCTGGCTTTCATTAAAAATCAGATGACCTAGGTCTGCGTCTGCAGCAAAGTAATTAGTGTGCGGATTTTTTATTCTTTCAAGTAACTTCAATAACGGAAGATAACTCATTTTACATTTCCGTCTCGTGGATGTAAATACAGTTTTTGCTTGCCTTGGTAACGTTAAAAAAATACATTGTGAAAACCCTTACAAAATACTCGTGACCTGAAAAATTACACAAGGATATTTTGTCTTTCGTATGTTAATAATGTTAGTTGACGTAATATAAAATTAGAAGAAGATTAATAACTCATTATCTTGCATGATCTTCATACATTTGTTCGGTAGAATGCACGCAACGTGTGCATTCCTGTCTCTAGAAGAAAAGCCTTGCAACGAAATATATTGAAAATGTGAACAATTTGTGATGCATTATACATACTTTTATCAACTGCTTCTTTTTGGATAAAATTAAATTAAAATAACAATTATCAAAACTAAAAAAAGAACAATTATTAAAATTAAAAAATAACAGTTATTAAAACACTGATAAATGACCCTAAATTGAGATTGGGTGTTTGTATATCCAGTGAATATTTTACTCAGAAAGAGTAAAGAACTCTCCACGCCGAAATAACGAGCTCTGAATGAAGCCAATGGGCTTAAATGTTAGTATCAACGGGGAGGATGAGAGGAAAGCAGACTACACTATCAAATCGAGTTCTAATGTTTGAGAGATATTTCACATTTTTTTGGATTATGATGTACTTACAGTACAAGAAAGTGATAGACCTACGACTGGGGGCTAATGGTTCAACGAAAAACACAAGATAATGAAGAGCACGTCAACTTCTAAAGTCTTCAGTCCCATACGTGTGGTGCATGTTTCTGGTGCTGGCGTGAGAGGTGATCTTTCCCCGCTAGATTCTGAGATCCGGCGCCAATCTACCTGTCGACCAGCCACGTTTCCCTCAACCAGGTATCTCCCACCAGCGGGACATCGCCCCAGACGGGACACGCTCTAAGCCCCTGACCGGTCTCAAGGGATGTGTGGGGGTGCAGTACGTGTCAATGCAAGTGTATGAAGGTAAAGGGTGAGGAGTGGGCAAGTAAGAGGAAGGAAAAATTGCGCGCTAAGTGGCCCGTTTGTTAGGGTACTGCTCCACCATGCGCCTGGCGTTCATCGGAGAAACCACGGAAAACCATCGATCACAACGATCATCGATCACGCTAGAATTCTCTTACAGACGGCGGCTGAATTCCACAGAGCTGTCAATCTAGTGTCACAAATAGTGCTATAGTCGGGACTGGAACCTAAGGGCTCCCACGTCAGAGGCACTGCAGAGACTGCGGAGGTGGCGGCGGCGGTGGTAACGGTTAGCATACCGGACTGCTATCCCAAGTTCGCGGGCTCAAACCCGATCGAAGCCGTGGATATTTGAAGGCGAAAATATCCTTCGTACGCCTGCCTTCGGAGGGGAAGTAAAGCTGGCTGTCCCATGTTAGTAGATTTACCGCATGTAAAAGATCCTCAAGCTTAAATGAGGAGCTCTGAGCTAAATTCAATTCGCGTGTTTCGTCACCCAAGAAATACCTCCTTTCTTTGCTAGTTGGTGAAAGGCGCGTAGCAAAATTTGCGTGGTCAGACGGAAAAGTCGGCCTGATGAATCAAGTCTCGCCATGAGAATTCAGGCATATTTGGTTTCAATCAGTTCGTACCTTGGTACCAGGAACCAGCTCAGCCGGTGCGAGGTCCGGAAAGCAACCGTGCGTCAGGAGAGCCTGCGAAGCCAACGCAAGGCGAGGAGCGGCCCCATGTGGTTCGCGATGCCAGCGGGCGAGCGCAGAGAGAGAGAGAGAGAGAGAGAGAGAGAGAGAGAGAGAGAGAGAGAGAGAGAGAAAAAAGAAAGACTGAAGAGGCAATTACACGCGCGCCGATAACGCTGGCAGGTGTCAAGGGAGCCCTGCCCCCTACGCGACGTGGCGCGGCGCGGCGCCCGGCGTCAGATGGGGCTCCTCCGTCGCGGCGCCCGC
The DNA here is from genome assembly GCA_038098605.1 of Gryllus longicercus. Lineage (NCBI taxonomy): Eukaryota > Metazoa > Arthropoda > Insecta > Orthoptera > Gryllidae > Gryllus > Gryllus longicercus. The sequence continues at coordinate 579,442 of JAZDUA010000139.1, forward strand.
GCTCTCATTATGCCGCTCGCTGCCCTCGGGGCCTCCCCGCCCTCGCCCACGCCCACGGACAGGTCGGGACCCTCCTGGGCGTGTCTCACTGATAAGATCGCGTAATCGGCTTAACTTCGGTTGAGCCCTGGAGCGGAGTTAAAAACACTGAGTCTGGCGGCGAACATTAGTTTAAAGGGGAAAGTGGGAGGATGCGTTTTTAATTCGAGACAGGCATTGTTCAACCTCTTTTGGTTATATAGGTTTCTTCAAATGCAACCCTGCCTACATAATATTATATCATCATCATCATCATTAACATCTTCCTTTACAGATTAGGCATATTGCCTCTTCCAGCCTCTTTTTATCTTCTTGTTGGCTTTCCAATGTTTCCCTTTCCACTCAGCTTATAATTGAGGTCTTGCACTAAAAGTATGTCTTATTCACAATATGCGTCACCAATTGATGTATGTACTGAGTGACAATGTACACATAATATTATAGTGTGTGCAGTGCAATTTTCCTAACAGTTGCGTAGTAATAAGGATGGTCCACAACGTATTTTTTTCTTCAACGTTTAGGTATAGAGTTGATATTTCATCCCTTACGGCAACATAGTGAATGTTGTACTTTTCTTTAAATTTGAAACTCTTAAGAGATTTACTAAAACGTACAAAATCAATAAAAATTTGCAAAATATGCTAAAATCAAGAAAATAAAAAGGTGTTAAAAGTTTAGAAATTAAATTTTAAATTCACCCGTAATAAACAAAATAAACAACAAAATAAAAAAACGTTCCAATAGAAAACGAGTAGTACCAAGGCTCACTGAATTTGAAACATTCTGAAACCATTTTTGAATACTGGTTCCAAAGTTTTCGATTAAACTTTGTCCCCAGATAGCATAAAGAACTCTACAAAATGGGATAGGTCTCATTTTCCTTGAAATCTCGGAATTTTCGAAAATTACAAAAGTTCAAACTGTTATCGGCGACTTCGTATAATTACAAAATTGAAGATAGGGAGTTTTCTCCTCAATGAAAACCGTTTTTCAAAAATATGTGTTTAAATAAGATCTTGTACAATATTTGGAAAGTTTTGCTTTTGAATATCGGTTATGTTCCATCCTATTAACGGGCTCTTGCCAATGGGTTCTATTCTGACCGATCTTAATATAATGGAAAAAAAGATGTTTAATTATTTCCTGATTAATGTGTGTTTTAATTAATCTTCTACACTGTACCTTTTTTAAACATCTTAGAAACTGCATTTGTATTGCAATCTGAAGTAGACTGCAATTATTATTCTTATGGATTCATAACTTCTATATGAGTAGGTGGAAACTAGCATTAAATTTGAAGATTGTATTCCTCATCGTGTTTCTTTATGTTTTTTCAAGTACACCACAAATCTATTGCTATTTTTTTCTTTACGTTCATACCTTACAACATTAGAAATACATATTAATACCGTAAAACGATAAACACCGAAATGAAAATAATTCAAAATGTTCATTATTCATTAAAATGAAATATATTTAAATAAATCTTTCTGTTTGAAAAATATGATCTTCAATATATATTATTTCACCATCAATAGAAAGTGTTAAAAGTTCAATTTTAAGTTCACAGATATTTCCTCCCAAAATGTTTATTTGGTTATGGGGAATGTTTTTGGTATTTAAGATAAACGCGATAAACACAAGATTCTATTTTTGTGCAATATAAGGAAATATATTCCCAATACAGTTTTGCAATTTTGTTTCTTTTTTACAAAAATATTCATTTTGTTCAAAAATTGCCAACATATTTTTTCCTAGTGATATTTCCGTTATTGTAGAATATTTTCTCACATAGCACGCTTTTCATCTTGCGTTGTACCAAGATAATGCGATGCCAAGATAATGCGATATTAAACACAATGAACAGAACTGTTCAGTTTTCGTAATGCCTTAACATTTTTCTTCCTCTCCAAGAAATGAAACTACGGATGCTTGTTCTTCTACTTCTTGCCTCACCATCTTGCGAGGAAGTGGCCGAGATCTAGAATGCATTTCATTATCTATTTACAGTTGGTACGGTGTTGGCTCTGCTCGCCTGATCCAGATTGAACAGAAGGTGTCTAGACAGTGCGCCATGTCATGCGATGGTGAATAAATATTATCTCTCCCATGCATTAGTAGTGCCAACTGAGTGACTAATAAATGGAACAAATAAAAACCTTATCTAAACCATTAATATTTAATTATGTTACACCATTATTCATGAAATTTACAAAACTAATTATTAAGTATGCAAACTTGTTTATGTATGGCAAAATCTAACTATAATACAGTGTGCCTGCAAAGTCTCTCCTCAATCCGCAACGTGCCTAATCATGGTCTCCTAAAAAAATCATTTATGCATGTAGCAACCTGATCACTGGGAAACAAGTGAAAGAGACAACACTTAGCCAGCATTTATTATGATTGTGGTTATTTCTCAGTTTACGTTTTCATTCAGCAATCTCATGCTACCAACATAATTTATGTAGCAAGAACTCTTACCATAAAGGTTCAGCTCCGGAGAGATTTTCCTGGCGCGCTTTATAATGCTTTCCTAAATAAATTACCGGAAAATTCCTGATTCGCATTTGACAATGCCACCCTATTTGGACGTTCGGGACCGGGGCGCCGAGAACGTAACTAACCTCTGCCTCTAAGCTCGATCCACCATTTTAAATCGAATTCAAAGAATAATCTTCCCAAAATAGTTTCAGAAGTATATAATATGGAAGATATTGCGAATAAATGTCGGTAAGCTTCTATAAGTGAATTTCCCCTTAACGTATCAGAAAATAGTACTTTATCTAGAAATATAAAAAGATATGATAGTCATTTTTAGGTTTCAAATAGCTTCAAAAAACATAATTTGTAAACACATGACAATACAAATCATAGCACAAATAATAAGTTGAAATGCCAAAGTTGTTTGTAAAGATCAATATACACTGCCGCTATATGACATCAGTAGAGTAATGGTGCGCTATAGGTTGTTTTAAAAAGTGAAACAAATTCATTTACAATCTTCTGTCCCACTTTTTTAAACTCCAGATAATTACAGAACTCAGAATCCATATTTTTTACAGAGAAATTATTTTCATTTCCAGTTAAGTCGAGATTCAGCAAGATTGTGGTGACCTCAACGGCAGAAAAGGGTGTGTTAAACTCTTGCTTAGTGAAATAAATTGTATTCCCTAGATAACGAAGTGCTGTCGGAGCACACAAAATGTTAACATTCCCAGCCTCCGAGAGAACGCTTACAAATTCGAATAATGGTGTCGTCGGAAATGTTACAAACCCATGAATTGCGATCTCCGCATACAAATGACTAATTTTGTAGTGCAGTCTCTTGGGAACGGATCCAGCCAGAGCGCTGTGTGCGTTAAAACAGTTTGTGCCTCGTGCACAACCTTTGAGGCCCCTCTTCCCCCCCTGAACCCAGTCTGGTGTCACGTCACGTCACTACCGAATCGCCCGCCCACACCGCACAGCGCTTGCGGCGGTTGACACGCCCACGCCAGCCCCCTCTCTCTTTCTCTCTCTCTCTCCCCTCACCCTCGTCCTTCACTGCTCCGACACCTTTCCTCACCGAGAGAGGAGGCTCAGAGCATCAACTGGTGTTACTGTAGTGCCTCTGACCGGGAGGTCCAAGTTTCGAGTCCCGACGGTGGCAGGATTTTCGAGAATAGCTAGATAGCTAGGGCGAATTCAGCCGCTGTGTGGAGGAGAATTATAGCGACCGGATGCTCTGATCGCTTGTTATCCGCGGTTTCTCCGATCAATACGAGGCGGAAATGCCGGAGCAGTACCCTAACAAATGGGCCACGGAACCCGCGCGATCTTTCCTTCCTCTTCGATGACCTATCGTCACCCCTTTCATACACCCACTTACAGTTACATGCACTACCCCATATGCCAGGAGTGTAGACTGGGGTGGTGACCAGCTGCTGGGAGATGTCTGGTTGGGGAAAGCAGCTAGCCAATGAATGGTCGGCGCCGGATTTTACCATCCAGAAGGGGAAAACCACCGCCACATATCGAGGAAAATACATGCAATACACTTACGGGACCAGTGGTATTAGCAGTTAGCGTTCCCTGAATCACTAATTATCAATCAATCAATCCACAGCGCCCCCTTCCTGCTCCCCTACCTCCGATTCGACTTTGGCGCTCTACACTCCTCCTTTTCCTCCCCTTCCGCCACTGCCCTTCCCACCCACACGCTCCCCTCTCTGGTTTCCGCTCCCCTCTTCCCACTTCGCCAGTTTCCCACTCGCTGCGCGTGCGCCCGCGAGCGCCCGGCGGCGTCAGGAAGTACGAGTAGATGGGACAATGACGTCATTAGTCCGGGTAGGTAATTAAATTGGGAGAGGGCGCGTGGGCGGCCGGGGCGAAGGGGAACAGGGGCGCTGCGGGACGCAGCAACGGCGCTTTGAGTCGCTGCGCTTTTGTTCATTACGCGCGGAGAGACCGTGGCCCCAGCGCCGCGAGGAGCGCCACCGTCGCCGCCGGGTCGTGTGAGGAGAATGCATTTCCGCCGCCTCCGACCCGGTCGACGCTCCCGGGCCGGCGCTCATTTTGCATCCGGAATTTGGCACTTGTTGTGCGTACTTGCTATTCATTGGCACTGTACCTTGTGGGCTATTATTTCCAAAATCAAAGCACATTGTTCTCTTTCTCTCTCTCTCTCTCGTTCTCCCTCTCTCTCTCTCGTTCTCCCTCTCTCTCTCTCGTTCTCCCTCTCTCTCTCGTTCTCCCTCTCTCTCTCGTTCTCCCTCTCTCTCTTTCTCCCTCTTTCTCTTTCTTTCTCTCTCTCTCTCTCTCTCCTTTCTTATATTTGTACGTACGGAGTAACATACGTAGTTTAGAGAAAGTTATGTAATTGCTGTGAAAAATTGATGCGAACATTTTAACAAAATTTCAGGTTTGGGGATCCCCTGATGCAGAGAAATTGAGTTTTAAAACGTCGGTCTGTCCACCCGTCTGCAAACAACACTAATACCTAAAACATTCATGATAAGGCTTATTCCCCAATGAATATTCCTCGACTGATTTGGCCGAATTAGAGGCCCTGAAAACCAGCAATGAATATTTTACTTTTAAGAGGTACTTTACCTCTATTTTCCCTCAAATACTTCAATTTTTACTTTATTGCCCTTAAGAAGTTCGTAAGAAGAGAAAGTTGTTTAATGGCGCCCCGAAAAACGGTGAATTTTAGAAGGAAAAACTTCTATTGCTGGACTCTGGAAACGAAAAAAATGGATAAATCCAGTTGCTAAATTTAGAAACAAAAACCTCTAATACGTGGTATAACCAGAATCCATGTTAAGTTGTTTCTTGAAAATATTTTTCTCGATGCACCGCAATAATCAGTGCCTTGTTGTATTGATTCCCTAGGCAAAAATTATAAGATCTATCAACGAATGCAGAATTGAATCCATGGGGAAAGTATTGCTAGAGCGAAATATTCGTGTGTTAAGAAGTGTCAATGCTATTGAAATAAATCAATGATACGTATTTTCACATATGTATCAAAGGTACATATTTTTTACTTAATAAAATATATTCCTTAAAGACGTAAGTTTAAAGAAGTTCATGTTCGATTATTAAAATATGAGTCGATTTCTTATAATTTGGCTCGAAATATAGGCAATTTAAAAATACATTATTTTCCCAAAAACTGCTCAAAGTTTTTTCTTTAAACTTGTTTCCATGGATAAAAAAATTCACTTTTATTGTTTTGTGGAATTATATTTGTGACTATTCCATAAATTTAATTTTGGAAATATTTCAAGTTTCTGCTTGTATTACCAATGCTGCAGAGTAGAATTAAATTTTCGAACATAATTGAAAGTTTGATATAATATAATTTATTAGAATTCTTAAGAAACATCTCTAACAAGGCTCTATCTGTCTCCAGTGCTTCCCCATGTTCCCGTATGTTCCACCCTGTCCCTCAAAACTGACTCATCTCGCCATGAACACAAAAATATGATTTCAAAGGCCAAGGAAGCATGGTTTTTGAGTTATGTGCGATTGTAGTATGTGATGTAGAAATCTGTACTCAGTGTCATAACTTGATATTGCTTTGACTATTTCAAACATGTCTGCCTCCGTCATAGGTAACTAGTGCTAGGCAAGAGTATATTCAAATTAAACTAATCCCAGATGTCTATCGCCATAAGAACACACACAAAAACGTCAGACCTAAAGACTTGACACATGTTTATGTATTTCAATGCGCTGGATCCGAATCAAATCTCAGAATTGCGCCACCATCCTCTAATTTTTTAGATCGCGAAAAATAACCGTGAAATTGTATTTATTTTAGGGTTGTTATCTGACCCAAAGACTTGAGATATGTTTCTCTATGCAAGCCGACGTACTGATTACAACACCGAAGTCAGAATTGCACCTCCACCCTCCAGTTTTTAAACCAAAAAATCACCCAGAAATTGACAATCTACAATTTCACAGTGGTTTTCTGCTTTTTAAAACAAAGTTGGAAGGAGGTGGCGCAATCCTCACTTCAAATTAGGATTTACTACGTCGATATACATAAAGAAACATGTGTCAAGTCTTTGGGTCTGACAATAATCCTCACAAACAAACAAAAATACAATTTGACGGCGGTTTTACGCAAAATAAAAAGAAGTGATGGGTGGTGGTGTACTTCTGGCTTCAGATTCGGGTTCAGGAGTCGACATCGAGAAACATGTGTCAAGTCTTTTGTCTGACAACCACTCTCCGAAAACAAAAATAATACAAGTTCACGATTGCGATTTTAAAAAATTGGAAGGTGGTCGCGCAATTCTGGCTTAAGAATCGGATTTAACGCGTCAACATACATCGTGAAGCATATCACAAGTCTTTGGGGGTGACAACTCCCGAAAACCAAAAATACAATATCACAATGCTTTTTGCGCCTTAAAAAAATAGAGGGTGATGGCGCAATTCTAAGTTCAGATTCGGATTTAGCATTTCGAAATACATAGAGAAACCTGTTTTAAGTCTTTGGATCTGATATCTTTTTGTATTTTGGGTGCCTGTGTTATTAATTTTGCACTTCGCTGTAATATATATTACTTGTTTATATTTTTGTTGTTATTGATATCAATTGTTTTATGTCCTTAATAGCTTGTAATAATAAATATAATTTAAGATGAGTCGCATTGTAAATTTTTCAAACTCTGAAATTGAATCTGTTAATGAGGATTCAATGCTGAAAAACAGCTAAAGGAAAAGAGAAAGTGCGTGGAAGTACTTTCAAGAATTTTGTAAAGAAAAAAAATCATTCATCATTTCGTATAATTTCTTGGAATTCGAAGTCATTGACAACAAATTCCAATTCCTATAACTTTATTAAGTGTGTTATTATTAAATTTTTTCGTAAGTAGTTATGTTGTACAAGAAATTGTTTCTTTAGGTTTTGTTGCCATACATTGATATACAGTTAGTATCATCTACAGCATTAAACTGTTATTCACATTTTCCTTGATTATAATATTTATTCTAGGATGCAGTGAAATGTTCACATAATCCGGTAGCAGTTTTGTGTAATATTTATCTTTTTCGTAATTCCTGAGATTTTAATTATCCGTTTGATTAATGTAATATGTTAATTAGTGAAATAGCAACACTAAATGCCACTCGAAATGCTGTGATATTACTTATGATTACTTTTGTTTTCACTACTATGAAAACTTGAATTATTATTAAATAATAATATATATGTATGAAATTGAGATGAAATAAATGATTTAATGGTTTTCACTAGTCTACAAATTAGCGTTATATTAACGTTCCAAAGGAATCAATTGGATGTGATATTGGATTATATGTCATTCGAAGAAGTAGTGAGATATCAAGTCTAGTATAAAAAAAATAATTTACGTATCTGTTATGTCAATTAAATGAACTACTGTGAGAAATTACTGTTGTCAACAGAAAAGAAAGTAAAATATTAAACAACAATCTAAATGGAAATCTTAACATAACATTAGTCATTTTGAATAATCTCGATCGTGCTTTAAAAGCGTACCTGTTGTAAAGATTGCGCACGCATGTTTTAGGGAAAAGTAGGGCTTGCAGGAAACAGTAGCAAGCTGTCACAACTTTCAAAATCTAATTTCTGTGTGCAAATGTCGTCTAGCACCTTATGAATTTATCGTATACGTGATGTAGATAAAGTAACATAATGCTGATGGAAAAAGAGTCAAAATTCCCAAAAAAATCCTTATGTGGGTCTTTGGTACCGTATATCAACAACAACAACAACAACAATAATAATAATAATAATAATAATAATAGTAATAATAATAACCAACTGAACCGTTGCGATTAAATTGCATGAACGGAAGAACTGCATAAAAATTACAAAAAAGGAGTACAACAATCTGGTCCAGATGGCCGAGATCGTTTAGACGGTAATGCCGTAGCGATCTCGGACTGAAGGACTGAAGGCGCGGACTGAAGGCGCGGTCTAGTCCCGCCTCAAGCATGGTTGTATTTGTGTTCGTCATGTCATTTCCCTTTCATCACCATATCATGTCATCTTCACAGTTACCATACCGTTAAATCCAATAGTGGTTGGTAATATCCTAGATGTTGATGGGATCTTAAGTAACAAAAAAGGAGTACAACATACGCAATATACGAAAAGTATAAACTCCTTCAAAATATTAAATTATATCCTTCATTACTTCTTCTCTAATACTGAAATGAGGAAAGTTTATAAATTCCGGAACAATACAATTACTATTAGATGCGAACACAGATTTAAACGTTTGAAAATGAAATAGCAATACGTTTCTTAAGTCTTGGTGCAACAAAGGGTGATTATAACCTGGATCAATTGACCGTTGAAAAGCACTAACACTGGTAGATAAGGATTATTTTTGCATTAAATACCCGTTAGTTACTTGATGCTAAATATATTTCTCAGAAGAAGAAATTAATACTTCCTACTGTGCTTCATAGCTTATGTCTATCAGTATATATTTTCTCCTAACGTTGTGTAACAATACTGGAAGCGCCATTGAGGACATTTTTTCTATAATCTTTCCTCTATGATAGTTCCTCAAATATCCCTATAACTTGATTTGACACGTTCTCGGACACATTTTTCGTTGTGTTTTCTTCTGTTTCGGCATTGTACAAAATACACGTCTAGATTTTTCGTTTTACCCAGCCTCAAGAAGTAATTACATTTGTATATCGCCGTCAAAATTATGATTTACTTTTCGAGTTTTACAATACGCTCTAGCATAAGGGATGTAATTAGAAGGGAGCTGAAAAACATTTAGCCCGATAAATATTCTCTCCTGACCCCCTATGAGAAAGACACGCAACAGCAGGCCTTTTAGGAGCACAATGGTTTAAGATAGAGAAGCGATGCATTAACACCCGTTGCTCTGTTTTACTTCATCGCTCGTACGCGAGTCCGGCACGCGCCTCATTTGCTTGCACTACAACTTTCGTCTTGGACGCTAGGCCGGATTCCGCAGAGTATACCTCTAATATTGTCGTTGTAAACTATATTCTGTGTATTTATTCCGTCTGAATGTCTTCATTTTCAATAATAAAACTTATGAGGAATTACTGCTGCAATTGCAACATTCATGGATTAAAATTTTTAGCTGAACCTGGACATCATTGGATAGAACGGTGAGCTCGACAATGTTTGCAAAATACATTAAAATTTGTTGGATACATTAATGCAAGATACATTAGAAATTATTCATAAGAAATGTATAATCAGAGAAAAAAGTACATATAAATATGTTTGTATAAAAAAATTAAAGAGACAAGATCTTGTTTATTTCTACTATAAATTATAAACAAAGTTGCTGACGTTACTCTTATAGTTTATATTCTAGTATATGTGTTAATTGGTTTCTCTCAAATACTTGAACGTAGTTTAGAGAGAGTATTGTACTACTGGAAAGTTCTATGTCGAGATTCTGTCGCAAAATCATTGTTGGATCACTGATGCCAAAAATGTTTTTATAATACGTTTCTCTGTATGTTTCTGTCCAACACTATCTCCCTGTCTTTCTGTCTGATTACAAGTATTTGTCACTATCTATGAGTTTTTTTCTATCTGTATTTTTTTCCATTCATGTGTCTCTCAGTCTTTGTCTCTGTCTCTGTCTCTGTCTCTGTCTCTGTCTCTGTCTCTGCCTCTGTCTCTCTCTCTTTGTCTGTGTATCTGTCTCTCTCTTGGTCTTTGTCTCCGCCTCTGTCACTGCCTCTTACTGTTGTCACTGTATGTCACTGTCACTGTCATTGTCATTGTGTATCACTGTGAGTGTTTAACATTGTCTCTGTCTGTTACTGCCACTGTGTCTCAGTCAGTTTCTGTCACAGCCAATGTCTGTCAGTCACTGTCTGTTATTGTTTGCCATTGTCACTGTCATTGTATGTCACTGTCAGTGTCATTCTTTAACACTATCACTGTCTGTCACTCATTGTCACTGTCACTGTCTATAACTGTCACTGTCTATCGCTGTCTTTTTCACTCTCACTGTCTATCACTGTCTTCCTTTGTCTCTGTCTATCTGTTACTCAGTCTACCTCTGACGTTTTCAAGCAATTTAATTAAGAGTGATTTAGACAGATTAACTTAACTATTAGAGGTATTATGGAGCTTGTAATAAAATAATGATAATTTTAGATAAGCGTTACAAATATGATCAATACGATAACAATCTGGTGCCTCAGGGCTAGGATAATGGACTATACAAAGGGATACATCAGGGCTATACGAAGCCGGGTGTTCTCAGAAGTTCAGGGCAGGGGATCGGACTCGAAGGCTGTGTGTTTTAATGTGGTAAGTTAGTATGCTTGTTTCCAATTGTGTTTGTGCTATGGAGTTCATTCCCAATCCTTCGTGAATTATCATTTATTTTTCCATATTTTCTTTCCTGCTTAGTAACTGTGTGCGACCTGTGCGTATTTACCGTGCTTAATTGAACCGTCTACCTGTGTTCACAAGAATATTTCAAGCATAGACAATAGATAACACGGGCATTTCGTTGATGATCGAAATGAGGCTACTTCGCTCGACGTTCTGAGAGCACGCTTTTCACGCGGAATTTATCCAAGACAGCGGTTGTTTCCACGGTAGGCCACGAAAGGTCATTTAAAAGCCGATAAATGGCAGCTGAAAAGGTGGTGATGGAAAACCGAAAAGGTAGCTACAACTCTAAAGAAATGGGAACTATTACGAGAAAGTCTGTGCCGTTTTGTAGCAATTCTATTACTTTCTCGTATACGTATTACATACATACGGAGTTATACACGTAGTATAGAGACAGTTATATAATGTTGTGGAAAATCCATTTTGAGATTTCAACAAAAATACACATTATAGGGTCTACTGGTATCGAAAAAGTGGTTTTCTTCACAACGTCCGCTCATCCGTCCGTCTGTCGGCTGCGAATAACACTAACGCCTAAACTTTGCATAGACGTTTTTCCTAACGGAACACTGGCTACTCGATCTGGCCCTCAGAACTGAAATTTGAAAAAGCATTCACTGATTTTTGTGAGTACTTTACATGACGCCTCTGGGACATTTTCAATTATTTCTTAAAATGGCTCTAAATTTGTTCTTTAAATTTCTGCTAAGAATAGACTGAAATGTGTTTCGAACAGTGCCTTATGATACATTTCGAAAATTCAAGTTTTCTGTGAATACGAGCTCAAAATTTCAGATTTTCAAAAATGCCAAAGCGCCTTTTCCTCAAAAAGGCTCCAAATATTTTCTTCAATTTTTTATCGGATAATGTTTAACGAATTAAACAACATCACATCAATGCCATTTTCATGCATACCATTGTTTTTTTTTTCAAAAATTCCAGAAATTGACAATATATGAATTGAAATATATCTCGCGCTGTTGATATTTATATTACCAATAATTTGTATACATTATTGTATTTTTGACTCAAAGTAGTTGAAATGATTTTTTAATGAAGTTTCTCCAAAAATAAGTTTTCTGATATATGGTATAAAGTAGAGAAAAAGGTCCCCATATAGGCTAGCTATTGATTTTTAAATGTATTTGGCTCATTAATTGACACATAGGGACATTTAAACTTTGAACCGTACATACCTTTGACTCATATCCTACAATTCTGCAAGGTTTCAAAATGTAAAGAAACAGTTTAGTAAAAAATGATGTACTAAAATAATTGCAATATATCGCATTTTGAAAATTGGGTCCAAATATGGACTACCCCTAATCTTTTTTAGAAAAAATGTAATGAAACAAAATAATGGCAGTAAACTTTATTTACAAATAGAACAATATAAGCACAAAATCGTAAATCCACTTGAAAATTCACATGTATACACATCTCTCTCCCAACCAGCATATTCTGTGTTTGCCCATCCATGACATGTAACGAACTGTACCCAATTTTCTCCATTTCTGTACTCGGAAAACAACCGTTGGCAAAACAGACAGTAAGCAGCTTCTTGTTGGGTGATTTTTGTGGGTTGTGATTCCTCAAATTTCGAAACGGAGTCAACCAGGAGTGGCTAGACTCACTAGCCCATATTTATACAAAACTATCGTCTTTACAAAACTATCATGGCGGCCATTACTGGTATGAGTATAAGATTGAATGAGGCATTGAAACTCTTTGTGAACTCAACGTTAACACAGCCCAGCAGCCATAAACATTTACAACCAAATGGAGAAACACTATATTGTTCATACCTACTGAAGATTTGATGTTAGAAAACCACACTATATGATTCTTTACGCACAGTTTCTAAACATGTTGACTGATGGTCAGCAACTGCTTGTCGCTCTTCAATGGGACCGATGGGACTAGTTTCACGCAGTTCCCTGTAGAGTGTGACACCCTCTGGATTATCAAAAGAAACTGTCCCGTTTTTAGACCCTCACCTATGTTTGGACCTTCTCCTCTATATGGTAAATGTTGTTCACTAAATTCAGTTTCACAGCAAACAAGTTCTCATGCAGTGGGCGGAGTACCTGTGATGGTGATGATAGTAGCACTGGGGGAGGATCATACCACTCTGTCCATAAAAACATATCATAAATAACTCTCAATTTATTGCCGGCTTTGGGGGACTGGCCCAAGAGGGAAAGCTTTGCACAGGTTACCAGACAATGCACTCTAAAATATTTGCACGCTCGGCCGCGTCGACAGAGCAGTAGGTACGCCTGTTGCAACACGGGGCACCAGCCATTAGCTGCAGCGGCACCGCCCGACTATGCTGCCCCCACGCAATAGCACCTCCCGGCTTCAAACCCATGGAACACGATGGAGGACTTAATGAAAAATATTGACGATGTTTTAAACCTTTTGACGAATTACATCCTGAAATCCATATCGCCAATCTCTCAAAGGACTGGGCATTTTGGTGCACAAATTTTGTAAGCCCAAAGCGCACAGGAGGTCGCAAATCAACTCTATCGCGAAGAGCGCGATTGACAGGGCTGAGAGGAAACTGACGACGTATCCGTGTGGACACAGTGGATTGCGCATCGTCAGGAGGAACCAAGAGAAAGCCTAAATTGACGCCACATCCGTGGAAAAGGGCTTTAATTTTCACATTTGCACAAACAATTAAACGATATTTTTTTCAAAGACGTCTGCAAATTTTTCAATAACAATTTCCATATTATCAAATGTTGAAACTATTCCTGTTTTTTTTAAAGAAAATTCAGAAGTAAAGACCAATTTTGGCAAAATCAAACGTAGAAAATATTTTTGTTTCCAGAGTCGTTAGCACTTAATATGTGGGTAGAGACGACGCAGGTAGAAATTGTTTTAATAAAAACACTTTTTCAGAGTCAAATATGATTGTGTCAATATTTTTAAGAGAACGTGAAGTTTTCCAAGAAAAAAACATTTTCTCATACATTTGTTATTTATTGCAGAATCACTTGGCTGATATGTTGCCTATTGACTTGGTTTGCATCATTTTATATCATTTATCAATCTTGGAGCGACTTCTCGAGCGACCATGCTGTTAGTTTCAATTTGGAAACTGATCGAATCAACTGGAACATAACATTTCCTTCCATTACTGTATGCGAATACGCTTACAAATCCCAAGATTTGTCTCCAGAGTTCAGGAATTGGGTTCGAGAAACATACAGGTATCACCATTCTGCTCTCTTCTTAAAAAATATATGCTTACACGATTTAACATCAGACGTTTGGGAAGAGGTCTTGAATAAATTATTTTAATTTTTTAAATTAAATGTCTGTTTACAATCTGTTCATACATGAGAAAAAAAGTAAATCTGTTGACTAGATAATTAGCATTGATTGAAGAAGATGCTCACTGGCATCTCTCCATTAATGCAAATGATGAAACAGAAAGGAAAGTATTTGACCGAAACAATACTAGTCATTTAAATCGTTAATGTCAATAGCGTAGATAACAGCGCAGCGGCACGCAGACAAGTGTGAGAGTTTAATTTTAACAAAAGGTAACTCCAAATAGAGTAGATAACTTAAATGCTTCAGTATCTACAAGCGACTTAATAAGAAACATTAGACTCAGAAAAGTACGTAGTTAAAAGGATACCAATAGAATTGAAATTTATTATTAATTATTAGGTACTTGGCTGTGTTCTGCATATCAGTCACATGGGCCTTAAAGTTTCCATGATCAACATTTATTACACACAAATTCCAAAAACGTTGCAGGTTCAGTGCATATTCTCTTATCTCGCCTAAGAAAGCACTAAACATTGACTTATTTAAAATGAAATGGATTTTGTTTACTGAAATTTTCTAGATATTTTATTTATATTGTTTTTAAATATGTGTAAGTTACCTTAGGATCATTTTTCATTATTTATTATTGATTAGATTACTTGTGTTAGCTATTGGTACTCGAATAGGCGTTGCTGTACCAATGTCTAACACCATGAAGAATTTTGGTACTGTTCGAAACGTTTTGAAAGAAATATGTATCATTCAATGTTGTCTTAGAGGCAAAGAAATAACACTCCAGAAAAATGTCAAGAATTAAAGAATTAAGAGTTATTAAAGCTAACAGTGTGTGTTAGGTAATGTCTTGGTAACTGTGTATTTTGGTAAAAACATTATTAAAACATAGCAATACATAAGTCATGCAATATAATGTTTTATCGTGAGCTAAAAGGTTTGTAATTTAAACAAATGAAAATATATTAAACCATTGGTTACAAATGTGATATTTTAGTTGGAGACATATCCAATGAATGCTATTTGTCCCATTTTAAGTTCAATTAATATAGATGAATGTATCAATACATTTCAGTGGGTGGTAACAGGGGTGCTAAGAGAAACGAAAAGGCAAAAACAGTGGAACAAAAGATAATAAAGGATCCCTTATTTAAGAGAAAATATCCCCACATTAACGTGTTTTATTACTATAATTGTTTATTACCATTATTATTATAATAATAACTTGAAAACAATATATAATTTATTTCTGTGGATAAAAGAAAAACTATATATTTTTAAAAGTTTATGCAAAGCGTAATTTGCTTAGGGCTCTAATTAGATGAGAGTGTGCTACAAGTGTCTCGGATTCCGCCTCCCCTGATCTCTACAGACCCTTAGGAACAATACAGGGTCAGCGTTTGGCGAAGACCCGTTTTTTTGTTTGTCAGATAAAGATGCATTTTCCTTGACATTTTCAAAATTGATGAAATCTTTATATATTGTATGTATTTTTTGCCTTATCCTATATCTACGAATAAAATTTTCTAAAAGAGTGTTCTGTTAACCCCCTTAGAAATGTATTTTTACACAGATACTCATAAAATATACTTTTTTAAATGTTATCAATTACACAATTTATTTTATTTCAAAATTTTAATGAGTATTTCACATTCTAAGATTTTTTGTTTTATGAAATAGACAGCACTTCTCTTTTTTTATAATGCTATGGGAGTTTTAATGCATCTTCTGTAGTTCTCAGATTTTGACAATGTGGGCATTCAATGTATTAAAGTCAGCTAGTGAAAATACCAACCTGTGATTCCGATTATCGAGTTTTGTGATTCATTTCGATAGTTGAAGAGATCATGCCTTTTCGTATATGTATATTCAGTACTCTCACTTTTTTCATTTAGAGACTGAAATTCTTAAAATATTCTTTATCAAATATATTTTAACTTGCGGCCTATTCTTTCGTTTAGAATCGACCTTCCAAGGAGACAATACCAACAAACTGAAGATTTATTCACTTGGGTACGTTATTTTGATGGATATGGTAAAGGTGGATACGGTTTTCGCAAGTTGTGCGCACTGAAGAAAATATTCTGCCCCACATCAGGTCTCCGATCAATCGCTTCAAAGGTACGTTTTAGTCACCGCATATGTATTGTAGGACAATCAATGAGATTTCGTTAAAATGTTTTTCCAAATAAAATTGAATTTGCGAGTAGTATCCTTATACTTCTTATCTGGATTTTCGAAGTGGCGAAGAGTGTGTACCGACTCAGCTCTTCGGTCCGAAGGATTGCGTGTTCGAATACCACCTTAAGATTATTATTATTTTTTGTTATTTAAGGTCGCATCATCATCTATGTCATTTAAGATCACTATTGGATTTTACGGTATGATAACTATGAAGATGACTGGTGGAGAAAGGACGAACACAAATAAAACTATGCCAGAGACGGGAGTCGAACCCGCGATCCTTCGATCCGAGATCACTACGGCACTACTGCCTTAATGATCCCGGCAACCGTCTTAACAATGGTTGTTTGTTCCTTTCAGTCATGTATGAGTTGTCGCGAAGGGTCTCGCGTTCTGCTGACCACATATCAGGCTGCCGGGTGGACAAAAGCCTGAGTAAAAAAGTCCCTATGTAGTATTCAAGTATCCTGCGTCTGTCAGTCCTTCTTTCACAGTTAGACTCTTTCCCGTCCACCAATTAAGGCAAATGTAGTGTCACTCAACGTACATAGGTCTCCTGATGGGGAACTGTTGATTTGTTTTCAAATCCGTCTAGAACAGGGGTGTCCAACTTGCAAGGTCTTACGGGTCATAACTAAAACCTTTTGGTCGGCGCCTAAAACTGTTGATCGGCGGCAGTTCTCGCTATTCAGTGGGGGATGATCACCGTCGCCTCCCGAGGATGACATGCACAACACTTACGGGACTAATGACTTCAACAGTTGATGCACCCGGAAACAATACTTTGGACGAACATACTCTTCAGAAAAACACATCTGGGAGCGTTCATATTATGTCCTCCCACACTGTTTTCTGGAGTGGGTAACGGCAGTAGCCTGAAAGAACATAGGACAAGAAAAGTAGTGACCACGCATTATTTTATTATATATTTAATTTTTAGTGTTAGTAGATTCTTTTTCGTAGCAGGAAGCAAGTACCATATAATTGCACTTTAGTTTCTTTTTATTGAAAACTCGCGTAGTAGAAATGCTCAACACTTGAACCAACTGTTTTTATATCGTATCAATATGTTAGTGCTAGTTATTACAGTCAATATGGAGCTTGATATACGTTGAATAATTTACCTGGATCGAGAGGATCGTGGTTACGACGGAAGTATGAAAACAGTTGAATGGTGTTACATGTTTTCTTCTGGAGGGCATTTTGAATGGAAATTATGAGAGAAATGAAAATCCAAGCCGAGTCAAGATAACATAGAGATAATTAGTAAATAAATAAGTTTGAATAATTTACATTTCGAGATTGTAAAAACAATAAAATCGTGTATTTACAATGGGCGTACTCAACTAGATGCAAATAAGAGGCTGAAACCAGTGGAGGTGATCGATAAGGCAATGCCTTGAAGTCAAGCCCACTAATAATTCCGAAGTCGTGGGTTCGATTCTAGTAAGTTGTCGGTAATTTGCGTGATGCATTTAGCTTCGATGAGTTTGTGGCGCCTGCTGGGCGTTTTTATAAGTGTTATCACACATTGTTAAATTGTTTTTCCAATCATGCAAAATCCTGAGATAACGAAATATTTACCTATTTTTTCAGGTTAGAAGGAACTGCACAGACATATTTGAAGAGTGTCAGTGGAATGGGAGAAATTTTAACTGCTGCGATTTTTTTCATCCAGTTCACACCTTCCTTGGAGGTTGCTTTGTAATTAACAGTCAATCGACAAGGTACGAGTTTCGTTGATGACAATATATTATATATCCCTCGAAAGAAGTAGTATTCTATTGTGAATTGCACTGTAAAACGCATTTTCTCTAGCTCGTAAGTAAAAACACTCGTAAGTGAAGAATAATCAATCTGAAGAATAATGATTTCAGATTTACTAGAGGTCACTCGATGATTCCAAAACGCGTTTATATTTATTTATCACACAGTGTTTCTGGGATAAAGACAGTATCTTCTCGTAGCAGATGAACACGGTAAATACTTGTATACAGGGTTCAAAATTGCCTTCGAGCCATTAAAGCGCACTGTCACGGTAGGAAAAATAGTTGGAGAGAATAATATCCATCACACTTTATTCGGAAATACATACACAAATGAGTCACAAGAGTTACATCAACATTTTGTCAAAACCAGAACAAATATCTAAATAATAATAATAATAATAATAATAATAATAATAATAATAAAAGGAATAGGAATAGTAATGATTACATTGACACTGATAGCGGTACTAATGGGAAATGTGTTTAGGGGCAGAGGTGGAGATGATGGCAATAAGAATACGTTCAGACGTTTGAATATTACTTTACCTCATTTTTTTACTAATAGAGCTCTAAATGAGAGGTTACATGTTGTGTAGTCAGAATTCACGTTTTGTGGATCCTTGGTGCCAAAAACGCGGTTTACTGCCAAACCTCTGTCCGCCTATATGACAGTCTGCCTATGAACAACACTAGTGGCTGAACCGTAATCTGGATTTTCACCAATATTCCCCAATCCATCTGGCTAATGTCGCGGCCTTTTGAATTTGAAACCAATATTTTAATTTTGAACAATCAAGAACATTTTTAATTTTTCTCAAAATTTGCTCCCAATTTTTAATTAAACTTTGCCCTCGTGTAATGTAAGAAACGTTTAAAACAATGGTGTATGCTTCCGTTTCGTTGAAATATCTGTCATCGCGAAAATTGCATAAGTTTAAATTATTTTCGGGATTTTACAACTACAGTACTGTAGACTAAGATTTTCCAGAATCTGCTCTTCAAAATTAGATCTTCAAGTGAGGACTGATATATATTTTCAAAATATAAAAATTTCTAACGAATATTTCTATATATGACTATCTTTAACTCGTCAGTAATATTTTAAAATGCATATTTCAATTCTATTAGAGGATGAAAAATTGAGAAAATGTAAAAAACATATTTTGAAACCCTTAGGTAGAGAGGATAGAAAGAGAATGGGGAAGAACCGGAAAGCTAGCCTAGATTAAAGAGACAACACAACTAACTAGTGCGTACAATGTAGGCTTTCACGGCCGGTTTCCACATCAAAATCAGCAACGCCACTGAGGATGCCTGCCACAGTTGCAGGCGAAACGTATGGACAAGTTTCCATTGGACCACGGCCTTCAAGCCCGGAAACAACTGATTTTGATGTTTAACTAGTGCGTGTTTGTTTTTGTGCGATGTAATTGAAGAGTTCACCTTGTCGTACTTTTAATTTCTGTAGAAATAAGTTTTAATTCTGGCAGGACGATGAGACTCAACTGAAATGGTTGCGTAATTGGTGAATGTTTTCGACTAGTTTTGGAAGAAAAAGTTATGGTAATATGCTAATAAATTTCAACAAGTAATAAAATATGTATGCGATACTCTAATATAAATCATTAAACGTTTTGTAAAGCATAATTGAGGATTGTACTAGAGGAAGCAAGTACACCTGCTCCGTATTTTCGTATGCTTTCAACACACATCATATCTTTTCTTTTAGAGGACCATCATTGAGCATGGTTTCGAATGTAAGGGAAAGTTCTGGAAAACTGGAAGTTAAGTTGGGCGTGATGGCTAAGGTGTTCATCACAGACCCCCAGGATGTGCCCGAGTTCCACAACGGGGACGATTCACAAAGTTTTATCATCTCCAAAGGCGTAACTCATCGTCGTGGCGTGTCCATAACTGAGGTAAAGAAGATGTTTTTAAACTTCTTAGAATTAAAAGAATAAACTTACAGATTGAATCGTATTTCTACACACTCATTAAGCTCGTTAAATATTAAATTCTATATATTTTGGATTTCTATTTATTCACAACAATGTTTTCTAAAATTCTTCAGTTGGTGTATACGAGTGGGTCAGAAAATATGGCTACGTGTTTTTTTCTATAAGTTGTTAAATATTAAATCTTTATTATTACAAGTATAATAAATGAAACCTATAGAATGTCAACATTTCAAAACATCTAAACAAGGCAATAAGCAATACAATGTTTACCTTGTTAACGAAAATGGCGTTAAATATGCACCAGCAAGAGACTACATTCTAAGTGCAGTTGTATTCTAAAAACATAATTACGCTGAAGAAGTGATGTTAATCTAAATTTACTGCTATAGATGGGAATGCGGAGGCAACGAAAACTGTCAACGGGATACATTCAGAAGAGAAAACCGGAAATAACTAGCAACAGTACTGATAGCGCGTCAAAGGAAATAATTTTAGAAATGTTGCTAGAAACCAACTTGTCCATACAAAAACGCGTGGAATTATCTCGCCATTCTGTCGGTGTCCGAGCCTGTGCTTTTTGGTTCTGGCTTATTTGAAAGTGCAGGTTTACTCGTGGAAATCACGAGGAATTAATGGATTGAGAACAAAAGAAGGTATTTCTTGTTATTGGGCCAACATATTTTTAAACAATGTTTTCCATAATGTATCTGCTTGCTGTAATACTAACGGTGAACATATCAAAGGCAATAAATGGTGCATTGTTGTGATGTTTATTGTTGATTGTCGAGGCTTTACCGATAGAATAGCCTCATTTTCGACTAAATATGTAGGCGCACATCAATTTCCTCTTGTAGGCATTTCCTTTTGTATACATTCTCTTATTCCGCAGAAAATGTGATGTGAGTCAGATATAGGTGTTGTGGTGTGTTATCGTTGGCATTTTTCATGAAATAATTATAGACGTTGTCATTGCCAACAATAGGATTTAATATAATAGCAGCTTTCGATGGCTTAGCCATCATCATCAGTTGTTTGCTGGATGGAAGCTACAAAACGACTACGTCGTCGTAGTCGTTTTGTGGCTTCCATCCAGCAGACAACTGATGATGATGGCTAAGCCATCGAAAGCTGCTATTATATTAAATCCTATTGTTGGCAATGACAACGTCTATAATTATTTCGAGAGTCAGATAAATGAAAAATATTAACTTCGCTAACATTTTGGAATGTATTATCCGCTCATAAGGCAATGAAAGTAGGGCAACGTAATCAACAACTAAAATTCAATATAATGAAGTTATCGGTAATTAATAACTTAATATCACTCCTTTCACTATTCATAATGTGTATATGTAGACATTAATACGCACAATATTATATACACTCATCTCCGAGGAAAAGCTTTATCATAAGCCAGAAAACACCATTTTCGACCTTTAAATAGTGAAAATAATCTTATCCAACACTGTAAGGTGTTGGGGCACAACTACGAACGATTGTATACTAATTGGTGGAGTGATTTACTTAATTGTTACTATGCGGTGTCGGAGTGTGGTCTTCGCCATTTTACACTTATCACGGGTCTTACGGGCACTTTTCTAATCGACGTCGATTGGGCTCCATTTTCTCGATCTCAAAAAACCGAAGCTGATTGTTTAAGCGATCACTGGCGGAGCCTGCGGCAGGTGGCACAGGACAGCCAGCGACAAAATACTGCTGATCACATTTTTCAAGTTTATGCTCATAGGGCTCAAAAAGCGGCGAAACCGTTATTCACAAACAATTTAAAAAATTATATTATTATTATTATTTATATTATTTATGTTATTATTATTATTTGCTGAGAGATATTGAGAAGTTCATCCGGAAAAAGATGGTTTACATAACACTTAATGGAAATAATACATCGCTACTCTAGGGCGCCGAGTTTTAAAATATTTAGTGACGTCATGGCATCACATCACAGGCATTTGGTGCAGTTAAGGCTACTCACTGGTATATTTAAGGTGCTTTTTATTACTCGTTCTGTCCAGCGGATCCTCAATTTTCTACATTTTGACTAAACCTTAATTTGAGGAATTGAGTTGGTAATGCAGTTTTGGTTGGTATAAGCAAAAATTGGCCAGTGTGTAAGTGAACAAAATTACATACATCCACGACGACATGTTACAAATATATGTGCTAATTAATACATTACTATAAATGCTTATTTGATTTTCCACATGAATCGGAAGTTAAAGGAATAATTTTGATTACTTCATTGATTCTTCACAATTCTAAATTAATAATTCTTTATTCAAAATCTTCATTCAGTTGCTTATGCATCCCTTTCAAATACTCATCCATAAATAATCTGGTGACATTTTGACACTAGTAAAACGGGATGTTCGGTTTCCACGCCAAAGATTATGTACATTACTTTGGAAAGTATCCTAAAAGTATACAGGTTGATTAATAATTGCCGAAGTACTCGCGAATGACATTTCCGGACCCACGAACTACTGAACCCCATTTTCCGAATACAGGCTTGGATTTGATGTTAGGCGTGTGAAGGCACCCTGCTGTTGCCGCAGAAAGATCCTAAGCAACCCGCTTTAAAACTCGCAAATGGCCATGCCCACAGACATGGGCAATGTTCGAGAGAAGGTTGCGAGAAACAAGAAGTATTCACGGTGCAGGACATTAAACCGGCGGCCTTCACGTGGGCTGTGGAGAGACTGGAATGGAAGCGATGCGTCAGTAACCTGGCATGAGTAGGTGTCAATTAACACGACGTTTGAAGGCATCACTGTAAAATGAGTGGCGTTCTGCAGCTGTGAAGGGAACATTTTTCATTACCAAAAACTCACGGAATGGATAAAGGAGGACTACCACCCATAAGCAGCCCATTTCTCATGGTTAGTTCAAATGTATGTAGATAAATTTCTCTATAGGTCATGTTCACTGAAGAGAGAAATCTCATACATTAGGGAATCATGAATATGCACCTTTAGGCTGAAGAGAACATGCATGCTGCACTTTAAACAAAGAATTAATTGAAATTCTCTCACAATTATAACCACCGTGGATATTACAGCAAATAGAACAGTCCTTAGTAAGATGTGCAGAAATGCGTCTCGCATTGCAAAGACGTCTGGTCGACAATTATCTATAATTTAGGACATAATTGCCGATTAATAAACTGATTTCTTACGAATATCTGATACTAAAGAAGAATATCTCTACAGCTTGATGATTTTCTGCGTTATTTGACACAAGTGCCCCTTAACAGAAGCTCTACGCAACCAGCCATACTGTCAAGTATTAAGGGCGTCTGCGTTGCATATCCTGCCCCTGAATATCTGCCGGAATTTTTACTTGAAGGTTTTCTCCGGCAAGTAAATTAAGAATCTCCAAGACAAAATTATACCGAAAGCATGCCGAAACTTAAGGTATACCTTTTTGGCAATGAGTTGACAACCATGTCCAAACTAGAACATAGAATAAACCCACACTCCCGAAAAAGTCTTTCATCTATTAAAATTTTTGTAGAGCGTAGTTTAAAACGTCATTAACAACCTCGTCACCAGTAGCGTGTGAAATGTTATACACCGCAACAGCAAACGATTGCCGGCACTACTAATAATAATTAAAAGCTACCACTTTCCAAGGCTACCATATCCGGGATTGACAACGTAAGTAAATTAATCGCCCTCTTACTAGTCATTTGCTGGTTGCTCCTTTTGAAGGTGGTGAATGAGCCGTCGGTGCGGGAGGCGACGCTCCAGCAGAGACGATGCCGCTTCCCAGAGGAGAACCCGCTCACCCTGTACGACCGCTACTCCTACACGGGCTGCCTCGTGGAGTGTCGCATGCGCGCTCACCTCCGCCTCTGCAACTGCACCTCTCCCCTCATGCCGCGCGTCGGTGAGTTCCTCAAGCCTCATTGTGACTCCCTTCCTAAGGACAGATGTTAAACATGCGAGAACCCGCTCACCCTCTACGACCGCTACTGCTACATGGGATGCCTCGTGGAATGCCGCATGCGCGCTCACCTCTGCCTCTGCAACTGCACCTCTCCCCTCATGCCGAACGTCAGTGATTTCCTCACGTCTCATTGTGACTACCTTCTTAAGGACTGATGTTGAACATGCTGCCTTCTAGATGAGAACCCGCTCACGCGTTTACGTTTTCTCGAAGTGGAAATGCCAAATGCATTCAATAGATCCATTACAGCATAATTAAATTATTAACAAGTGGGGCAGATATGTGTTTATTCTCTTTATTGTATGATTTAATTTAAACTTAAAGTTTATACTAAAAATTATTAATAATAGCAAGCGATTAAGAATCTGGTGCCCAATACGTTTGATTTAAAGTCAAATCTCGAAATTATGTTGAGTGGAATGCTCAAACTATTTTAAACGAAAACCCTTAGTTTTAAATACAAAGTCTTTGCAGTTCTTTAAATTTCAGGGGTTGTAATGATGGCCTTTATTATACCACATAAATGGGCTTTCTTCTGTATAGTTGTAGTAGAATCCATTGCATCAAGTTACAATTCGAAGCACTATAAATCAACGTCTAAAATTATTTTTTCTTTTAAGCACTTTTTCTTGCAATTCACAAACTTTAAAGACATATTACATTAAATTTGGTTCGAATCAAATCCTTTCTTGTCACATCATTACCTCACTCTTATCTTAATACCCAAAGTGTGACTTCAGCCCTTTTCCAATTGAATATTCGTTTTTAATTTTTTACTATAATGTAAACAATACTTAATATTTATGAAAATAAAAATGTTCAATATTATACAATTGGTACAGTTCTTAATATTTAATTAAGTGTTATTCTAATATTCCTGGAAAATTAGTAATATTTGGTGATAATATGTCGGTAGTAAATTAAAATTTCGTTCTAACTGATAGAGAAATCTGAGAATGAATAATCCTTATTTTCAGACTCAAAATATGAATGTGATCTTCGAGGGCTTCATTGCATCATGGATAACGCTGATTACTGGTTATCTCTTCGTCAAAGAAATGACAACGAGATCATGGGATTATATTGCCCGTGTCTGGTCAACTGCGACTCCTCGGAAATACGGACCACGTACAACCACGAAAGAGTTCGGTAATGCACCAATACAATACCTATTCTGAGTAAATGTATATTTGTGGGACAGTTTTTGGCTTAATGTTTGAATATTATCCAAATTAAATTTCGTGGACTTTTGAGATTTTTTGCTTGAAACTTCACATCTATTTTTCCGGAATAACTATGCCATACATATAATATTCCTAATTTCGAAACACACATATTAATATCTCAGAGTTTATAAATAACAGAAGAACGGTTTGAATCTTGTCATTAGGACTTAAGTGACCACAAAATATGGATTGTCAATGTATTTTCAATGAGCCCGTTTATTTTTATTCAGATTGAATTATCACTGCCATTGTATTCAATTCATCAGTTAAAATATAACTGAATCTTTAACTAATTGGTATTGGAATATTTTTTAACACAAAAAGACATTTTAGCATTTGTTACTGTAGAAATACAAGTTTTATCTCAGCACTGAAATAATACGAGCGTGAAATACGTACGTGAGATGGAGAGAGTAGGGGTAGGTATGACCCATTGATGATGTTGCGTTCGAAGGGAAAAGAGGTTGTTCGGAGTAAAAATACAGTGCGCCAGAAAAATCTCTCCGCACTGAGCCGAATCAGGACCTGCTAAAAAGAAATGCATTGATGATGGTAGCAACCAGTTTACCGAGAAACAAGTGAAGTGGATGACACTTCCAGCATCTATTATAATTGTGGTCAGCAATATATTTAAATTTTCTTTTGCTACAAGCTGCAGTTACATAGATGTTTTCTGATGTCAAACACTCACCAGCAAGGTGGTACTGCGCAGAGAATTTCGTGGCGTGCTTTATGTTGTTGTAATATTTTATGCTGGGCACTTCAACATACGCCCTGCTTACTTGCTCTTACCTTCCACATACCTCCTGCGTAGTTCATACTTCGCATCAGGCCTCCATGGGTCCGGGGCCCACCATGTCCACGATGTCTCTGCTCCAGTCAACACCATTCGCCAGTCCCACCGATGCTCTCCTGAGCCCTCTTTGTATACCCTGCAATTGATAAATTTGACATCATTTTCGGAAACAAATCTCAGTACTCTCAATCATTCGTCCGTGACAAAGACTCGATTAATGACTTTAAGCCCAGTCATTGTGGACAGAGATGGGTGGGCACTTGTGCTTAGAATCCGACTTCAGCCAATGAGCTTCAGGCACGAGTTTGCGTCACAATATAAGCGGGAATTTTATTGCAACCCATTAAAATGTATAAAGCACTTTTTAATATTGATTTTTTTGTTTGGTTGCCGTTGAAAATTGTCGCTTTATGCTTCTTTCAAAATGTTTCTCAACACTTCTTGCTCTCCCTGCAAAACGTGAGCCAATTTCTGGTCTGGCTTTTCAAACGAAGAACTCGCGTTGTGCGCACGTGATTCGTGACGCCAACCGGTAGGACGAGCAAAAATGGGTGAACCGGAGGAGTCCATCCCAAGGATCTCCTTCCCCCATGAGCGGATAATAACGTGCAGTAATCGACAGCAAAATCGATCTTCTGCGCATGTGCAGTTTGAGTTGTGCGTAACTTTTCAGCATATTCCGAAGCGTAGAAGGTCAGCATTGCTGTCTATTGCTGTGCTTAACTCGGTTACTGTTATTCTCGGCTGTCCATACATTTTAACAATGTTGTTTTCACTTTTATTTCTGGTAAGAAACACTAACAAAATCACTTCAAAGTTTCCAATACCAAAAATCAATGAAAATACGAACAAATTAATTATTCAGGAAATAAACTAGGACGCCAAATATTCGAGAAAACACAAGAAAATAAATTCCAGGAGAGTTGAAAATGACAATGATAAAATGAAGCGAAACGCACAGTGTCGTGCTTATTCGCCTCTTCCTTTTCGTATTTCTACGTTATTCCACTCTTAAACTGTCACTCTGGAGTTTAACGGTTGGCATAGAAACTTCACCTCGCTTATACCGTACTCGAGTTATTCAATTTTCATTGGTAGGCGATTTCGCAATTCTCATGCTATTATCGGCTTAAGCACAAAATACAATTTACACCATGTTTATTAGTAAGACCTATAGTGCTGAGAATAGACACTCACGGCAAGCGTTGTCAACGGAGTTGTTAAGAATGGATGACGATATTTTGAAAAGGTGCTCGAAATATCCGCCATTGACGGGGCTGACCCAAGGCTTATTAGGATACTTAGTAACTTGAGCGGACCTTACGAACTGTGATACGTAGACGTGATAGTATTTTCCACCAGTATATTTATTTGTAGTCAATGAGTAGCATGAGTACAAACTACTTCCTCATGATTTACACATTTTTTAAATACTTGTTTTTTTAAAATCCATTTTTCTTGCCCAAACAACAAAGTAAGTAATCTCAATTTTTACTATTATCACTACTTGCATTACGTAAATAATTGTCAATATTATTCCACATATTTTAAGCTGATAGATTTTTTCATATAATTAAAACTTTTTCGATTATAAATGTATTAAAATATAATTTAATTTTATATATTCACAGACAGGGAAAGTGGCAAAACGGATTTGAGATTTTTCTAACGCAATTTCCTACAATACGATACCAGCGAGTAATTGTTCGATCCCTTCTTGATCAAGTTGGTAAGTATGCAAAAGTTTGTATTTTATGTATACAATTTAGTTTGTTAGTTATACATTATTAATTACTTTCAGAAACGTCACTTTAAAATGTAGTTTACTAGACTTACGCTACCACAAGCAAACAAATATTTTACCTCAAATTATGTCATGCAATTCATCATAATAGTAAGGTCCACTTTTCTAATATTTTCTTGACGTAATTGGAAATAATTGAAAAGAGTCAAAGAACAATCTACAGAAAGAGAAAGCTCGGTGCTTTCAAAAGATACTCCACTTCTCGATGAAAATATTTTGCCAACTCTCTTTTTGCAATGGCCACGCTATAACACGAATAAAACTTGATTTCAAGTAGTAAGAAAACTCCTGAAATTAACAATTTATATGATAAAAGAAACGATGAAACAATATCTTTCAATGACATAACAACTGTCACGTTAATTGTTCATTGTTTTCAATATAACACCACTTACGACAGTAATGGGGATATCTTTCGTTGTCAGAAAGGAGTTGCAATTTCTATTCAATATTAACTTCTAAAAAACAGATATTGCCCTTGCGGTAGTGCATGTAAGTGGTGCCCCGTGTCTGCTGTACGGCAGAATTATGCTGGATCTTCGGAAGGTTATCCCCTTCTTGCATTGAACATCGGAAGGACCCGGTGCTTGGTGATAGGCGTTAGTCTGCTAAAGCTCATTCATTCCTTCTTACACTGAACATCGGCAGCGCTCTGTGCGTGATGTTGGGTGCCAGTTTGCTGGATGCCATTCATTTCTTGTAGCAGTGAATATCGGGAGCGTTCTGTGCCTGATGTTGGGCGCCAATTTGCCGGAGGTCATCCCCTTCTTTTTGCACTGAACGTCCACTGCACTTTGTGCCTGACTTTGAGAACCGGACTGCTGGGTCTTCAAGGGGGAGTCAACTACTTTTTGCAGTGTTCATCGACAATACCCATGGTTTACTGATTAGTGCCGCCCTACTAAGTCTGTGTATATCAATTTCAGTAAACATCGGCGGAGCATTGACCTAATTCATTTTGCAGTAAACGTCGTCGAAACCCTGAACATCTGCGGAAACATGGCATCTTTCACTGTGCAGTAAACATCAAGGGAACGCTAAGCCTAATGGTGGAAGCCAGACAGATCGGTATAGAGAACTTTATTTACGTCTTTTCAGATTGCAGAGAACATCAGTGACACGTTGTGCCTGCTGATACATGGCAGTGTGATCAGTCTGGTTGAGGTCATCCGCTTATTTTTTCAGTGAACATCGGAAGCACCCTGGGTCTTCTGATGGGCGCCAGTTTGCTGAGCCTGGTCGAGGTCATTCACTTCTTCCTGCTGCCCTTGGGTCGCGAGCTCGTACACCATTTATTCGGCGATGGGGCCACGACTAACGTACAACACCAGTTACAACATTTAGTCAAACTTCCACCTGCCAAGATAAACGCTGTACCAGCTGTCGTCAGGAGATCTCGTCGCTATTTCACCCCCCGCAGGTACTCACGAGGAACGTTAAAAGAGATAACTTATCTCATCATGATTCTATGACACTGCTTCAATATTTACTTTTTCGTATATGTAATGTATACATAGATGTATACATAGTATAAAGAAAAATATGAAACATAGAAAATCTATTTCGGAATTTCAACGTAAATACACGTTTTGAAATCCCTGATTAGTTAGTTGGAACACGTGATTTATTAAAAACGTTCGCCCGTCTAGGAACAACACTAGCACCCAAATTATTCGTAAGATTTTTCTTAAATTAATATTCCCCGTTTGATCTGGTTGGAAGATTTTGAAAATCATTGATTACATTTTTGGCTATTTTTATGTAGCCTCTGAGACATTTTCAGTTTTTTAAAAGATGTCTACAATTATTTCTATAAATTTCTTGTAAAATTAGAGTGAAATGCACTTATAAAGGTGACAATGGTCCGAGTTTCACTGTTGACTCTAAATTTAGGATGTTTTTATGCATTATCGCAATTGTGAGTTCAATTGCTTCAAATGCTTTTTGATGATGTTTCTCGAAAAATCGAATGTATTCGTGAAGCTAGAGATGACAAAACAGTAAGTATTTTCTCGGCCTTATTTTCACTCCAATTACGCAAAAGTACTCATATTTTTGAAAAATTTTAGTTGATCTTATTTCAAAATATATCTTTAAGGAACACATTTCATTAAGTAAAAAATCTTTATCTTTTGATCTACATCTTTTGAAGTACATTCAACCACAAATGCGTAAATGGATACATTTTGCTGTAAATGTGCATATTAAAGGCGTGAGCGATATTGGATGGATATACTGTTCTACACATCCACTTTAAGTGATTCCCACCATTTGTTTGGATGTTGCAATTTTCACAAACAGCAGTGTACATTGGATGTATTCAGGTGCACTTACACCTTAACGTGTAGAATATGCTGAGACAGCTGGTGTGAAAAGGTAAGATCTCTTATCATTCTTTCACACACAATAAACAATCATTGCTTCTTATAATATTTCCTATATAACGTACAATTTATACATATAAATTAAAACTTAATGAAACAAACTATAATACAGAAAGTTAAAACAACCAGAGTTCTTTTTGAGCAACAGAAACATGTATAGATTTTATCATGTTTCTTTGCTGAAGGGGATGACTATATTGAATTTGAAGTACTGTGTCTTCATCTAACACGTTCCAATAAACGTTTTTATTAGTCACTTGCAAAAGTTTTAATGTTATTTCTTTAAAAATTCAGTTTGTTTCTCACTTAATCGTCTCTAGGGGATGTGCAATATAACCTCACCAGCCGTTAGTCGTGTCCGCACAGTCTGGCTCTAGAAAAGCTCACTCTCCGATCCAGGCACTGGTTGTACGGCCTTGCGATAACCGTCATGGTCAGTTCCTCGCCTCTCCCTGTCACTCTGCCATCCGCCATGATATACTCCACTAGGCAAAATACGACCGTACCTTTGCAAGCTCTCACCACCCCAGGAGATGGTCAGTGTTTATTCTCTGGACTCAGTAGCCCATGTGAGTTCAGAAAACACTAGCCTATATGTCGTTGTCTACATGTAGGCGGCAATCGGGTGGGCATTTGAATTCATGGTGCCTGTCTCCCGTGAATGGCATTTTGTGATTGGTTACAATGAGAAAAGTGCTAAATGTATTGGAACATATGGCATAAATGTCATTTTGGTGTATTTTGTTTTCCAAAATTAAAACTGTAATTTTTGACATTCCTCTCACGTCGTTAATATTTACTATTTGTAATAATTGTTGTATTGATACGTCCATGTGATGAAGTCTTATAAAGTTTTAGGAAAACTAAAAAAAATTCTGTGAATACGAGCTCAAATTTCCTCATTTTCAGAGTCGCTCAAACATGAGTTTCTCAAAAAAGGCTCTAAATTTTTCCTTCAAACGTTTGTTCGGATAGTACTAAATGCACTGTTAAAGATGACAGAAAAGTCACTTTCCTGTATTATTTTGCTTTTTTAAAAAAATAATCAAAAGTATTTTAAAAAAATACATTTCACTCTGTTAATGTACACATTTTCAGGTATTTGTGTACATTAGTGCTTTTGTGGATGTAAATGCTTCAAGTACTTCCATTGAAGTTTTTCGAAAAGTCAAACTTTCTCTCTGAAAAAGAGCTTCAAATTTCGCATTTACAGAAACGCTTAACCATTTTCTTAAAATGCCTTCCAATTTGTCAACGAAAATTTCCATAGAGGATGAGATTTTACTGTTCTATAATATTTTTAAAGTAATATTTCTGTTTTATTTATTAGGAAACCGAAAAATTGAGAAACTATTTTTAAATTGTTCATTAGGTGGCGATAGATGGCAGCTGAGAAGAGGGTAAGGAAAGATCGAAAAGTTAACCCAGAACAAAGAAATTAGAAAACTTACGAGACGCCATTCGAGAGTGCCACTCTGTAGCTTCCTAGTTATTTCCATGCAATTTTGTTTCTTATTAACGCGATAGACCTTCAGTAACTTTGTTAAAAACGTTAATTACTGAAAAAATTACATTACATTTTCATATGTTGTTATAAATAAAACTTGCTAGTTGTCCGCAGCAGCCAAAATGCTTCGTACATAGTTATACAAAAGTTTCGTCCAGAAAGTATCACACACACTGCTTAAGAACTAGAAATAAAATACTCTCATACAACACTGCAATAAATTAAATTTATTGTCAAAAGCTCTCTTTATGAATACTTCAATAATATTACAGCAGTTTTTATACATATGGAAAACTGTTATTCTACTACTAGTGGTAGAATTTATAAAATTTTATTTTATTTTCTATTCTAATCCCTTAGGAAGATTCCTTTGGCATCATTCAAGTTTCCCGAGTTGTTTTTGCAACACCATACTGGATGAAGAGGAGAAGAGCAATACAGCTGACGTAATTGCTCCTGAAGCTGCTGAGCACGATCTCCTCTATTTTCACCTTAACGTTTTTAATTTTAGAAAAGGAAATGGAAATACACAATAAAAGGGTACTTAACTCACCTTTCAATGTTAATTCTATAATAATGTAAATTCATCAAATAACGGAATTTAGAAAAAGAAGACATGTAAGTAATGTTGGCATTTACTCATCCTATCTAACGTAGGAGAATTTTGAATACAATACGAATTTGTAGAAAGACTGTTTTTGCATCATTAACAAGGCTTAGATTTGATGTACAAATTTTTCAGAATAACGATATGTTGATTGAAAATGATTGATAACAATCATTCAATATATTTGCTAGTTCTCTTTTCTGTTTCTCCGACCTTAGGGGTGATACTATATTAAATTATTGTATTTACGATGGTACGTTGCAATTGTGGCCGTCTATTAATTATTCCTATGTTTTCCTGCCCAATTTTCTTTTACCTTATTTTCATATACAATTCTATGCTGTTCGGGATAAATATTCTCCAAGAATTAATCATTTTTATGAAAAAAATTAAACTTGTAGATAATATTTTCTGTAAATGTGATTTGTAATTTTAAAAATTACAGGTATGTATTAAAGTATTAATATAGGAATTTATTTTCTTAGTGTTTTTTTGCCTTTTTTGCTGTTAATAGTAATAATGGCAATTTGTGTAGTTCATTGAAAAATCTTACATTGTGCAATATAATAGCTACATAAATCTCTTATAGCTGTTCTGTGTGTTCTTCTATTTGAACGTCAACACTTTTTGTGTAAAATGTGTTGTCATGGCTATTTGTAGAATCTTTAATTCCAAAACTTATGTGTTGTTAGAATTTAATACTATTTACACTGACCAAACAAAGAAAAGTGGAGGAGAAAATATTTACATTTTACAACAATTTACAACAGTTCACATTTACATATTTGTTTTACGGGGCTACTGAACTGCGTGAGGGACTGACACAGTTCCTCACTCAGTTCAGTAGACCCGTATACTACCTGCTTCGTAGTTATACACTCCAAAAGAAATGTATTGTTTGTTAGTAATAGTTTATTGCTGGGTGAGCCCGCATTGGCTCTGTATGCATTATGCATTAATTCATCTCATTATATTAATATGAGCCTAAAGTGTGTGCACATTTTCTTTTTGTAATGTATGTGTGTGATACCTTGTTCCTTCCAGCAACTCTCGAAGACAGAAAGACAGTGCCAGGTTACTTCTTGAAACTAGCTTGACACGCGGGAAAACTATGAAAATACGTACTTGTTTTAGAGATGAAGGGCTGAGCGCAATAGTGTTCTAAACCCTCAAAAATAAAAAAAGAAGTATTGAGACCCTTTGTCATCTAAGAAGATGAACTACCTTTGTAAATTGATGGTTCGAATAGTTTTCTCCATAAAGTTACGAACCATTTCATAAATGCGCCGGCCGCACGGGGATTTGACCTCGGCGAACGACGTCACAAAATCGAGACAGGGCGGTCTGTAGAATTGCCGCAGGGTGAAGGTCTTTCGTTACCGGAAAGTTTAAAAGGTATTCATATTAATACATATTTTGAATTGAATTGAATTAATGCCTTATTTTACGTGGCGAGACTAAGGCCATTAGGCCTGCTCTTCCGTCTGACCGTCCTTCCGTCTGACCACGTAAATTTCGCTACGCTCCTTTCACCAATTAGCAGAGAAAGGAGGTATTTCTTGAGCGAGAATCAGGCGGTTTGAATTTAGCTCAGAGGCGTCATTTAGGCTTGAGGATCTTTTACATGCAAGTAAATCTACTAACATGGGACAGCCGGCTTTACTTCCTCTCCGAAGGAAGGCGTACGAAGGATTTTTTCGCCCTGAAAAATCCACGGCTTCGATCGGGTTTGAAACCGCCAACTTGGGTACACCAGTCCGAAACGCTAACCGTTACACCATCGCCGCCACCAAACATACATTCTTGACATATAAATAATTTCTGGTTCACACGGTAAACGATGTCTTGTGCCATTGAAGAGCTCTCTTCCTGTATATTGGACCTTAATTCTTCTTCCTTATGGAGATATGTCGTATACATTTAATGCAAACAGTCATAAATCTCCAAAGAAATAAATCCGAAAAGTACGCATCCACTAATGATTGGTAACACAGAGCATGGCAAGACGGGGCAGAATTCGATGAGTAAGGAATAGGGTCGGGCAGTGCCGGGCAAAGTGGACGAAGAGATCGAGAGCAATAAAGCAAATCTCAACGGTAAGAAGCGACATTTATGTTTTTAACACTTCAGACGAAATTATTTCTTATTTCTCATGTTATTTACGTGATTCACAACAGGCTGTAATGTGAAACTTTAAGCATAACGCATTTTCATACTAACGTATGTGCATAGTAGTTTGATATCAAAGCTGTTGATTCACAATTGCAACATTTACGGCAATTATCAATATATCTAGAGCTTACAGAAACGTGATGGAACACTACGTTTTATTCTGAATAGTTTTTACGCAGAGCACATGACTTGGAAAATAATGATGATATAAACAATAACAACAACAACAACAACAACAATAATAATAATAATAATAATAATAATAATAATAACTAAAATAGTGTGGTTAACTGTGCCAAAAGTTACCTTGAATTTTTTCATTTAATCTTAGTTTAGCTACACTTTTATTATATAATAATATGAAGTTGCATGTTATGTGCAACTTTCTTGGGATACAGAAATGTAATTGCCGAAAAAATTGTCTACTGAACCGGTGCGAGATTAAATGAACTACTACGGTTATGTGAACCATTATGAGTATGTTAAACACAGTTATACGAGCATATTATTAAGAAACATTCCGGAACACAATAGTTTAGTAAAACATTTTATAACAAACTCGTACATTTTTCACATCAACTTTATTGAGATGACCTTTGAATCGAAATACATGGAGTTTTGCATTTTTGTATGCAGATTTTCTTGCAATTTTGGTAGTTAAACCGTAGTAAATATTGAGAGAAGTTTTAACCTTCATTCACCAAACATGTATTTTTTATTCTTCATTAAAAAGTTCATTACTGGAACTGAAATTAACAAGTTCTACACCCGTATTACAATATTCTCTTTGGTTACCTGAATCCCTTTGAATTTGGCCATGTTCCTTTTCGCTGGAACGTGAGATCGGACGCCATCCTACACGTCGGCTTTCAGAATTTTCTGCTCATGCACTGTTTCACTCATCTGCACATCAACAGACTTTGACTGAGACAAAACTCTCTATCTCAATTTTGTAGTTTTAAATATTATTTTTGCAATTTTCGAAAAACTGAGCAATACCGTAAAATAGGACTAGCACCATATTTTTTACCGACCCTAATAACATGAGTGGAGAAAATTTAAAGAACATTTTTAGCGGTTTTTGAAAACAAATCTTTAATTTCAAGCGCAAATTACGCAAAAACAATGCATATTTAAAAAATGTATACTACCTTTTTTAAATAGTTAATTTTTGCACAACACACTTTGTTTGAGGCAAAAGTTGGAATCTTCAATTTTGTAGTTTTAATTTCTCTATGCAATTTTCTAAAAATGGAAATGTCAACGTCAATGTCATCTGCACCACTCTTAAACTTCCTTCGCAATATTGCGAGAAAGAGAAAACGCTTTCACTCATTCGTGCTAAATAAATTTCTGAATGACCAAAACATTAAGTCTGTTAGCATATATTGGCGATAGAATCTGCTTTCCAACATTAATTATTGTAGGGAAATATCAGTTTTTCTTTGTTTGGGGGCGGCGGCTCTGCACCTTAACACCTGACTTGAAACAAGCATATGAAGTGAACAAATCATTTCCAATTACTTCATATTTTCAAGAAATCTGTTCCTTGACTTCTTGACATGGAATTACGAAGTATATTTCTACCCCAATATTCTGAGTAGCAAACTCTGATCCTTGGAAATGTCTCCATTACTTTCAATGCCACCTTCAATGTCATCTTCAGTAAGATTTTGAAGTTTACGAAGTATTTTTTCTGCATCCAGCCCCTTTTCTATACACATTACGCACAGATTTACACACACGCACGGCTTATTATTATAATATTCAAATCATAGAATGCGAAAACACCTCTACACGTCTATTGATTCGAAACGAAACAGACTGAATCCGGCGATTTCTAACAGATCGCTATCATAATGCATCGAATTTCAAGGAGTCAATATCAATCTGAAAACCAGAGGAGTAATATTCCCTCCGGATATATGAGACAAAAAATTGCCATAGAAAAACTTGTACTGTGTCAATATATCACTTTTCTAGTTATATGTAGAATTGTTCCCCATTATATGAAAATCATAGGATTGGGCTTTACAACACGTAAAGTTCTTGTACTAAAGAACTCGCTTACAAAGGATCCACTTTCTAACTCTTAAACCTAGAACACTAATTTGAAGCATGTTAAAATAAAGCATGATAAATGTCCCAAGTAAATCAACATGCCTTGCCACCAATCGCTACACAAGTGTTGCGCTGCAGTGCGTGCAGTGCTTGTGATACACTTGAATTCATCAAACTTTCTCTTCCACACGCTATATTTATAATGTGTGTTAGAGAAGATACCTGTTAATAGACATGATGTGCTGTTTAAAGTTCTTTGATTAAAAGAGATTCCCACACGGTAGCTTAACTATTATAAATACGTAGCTCATATGTTTAATAGTGAGCTACACTGTCCGAATTTTCAGGTAACGATAAAATGTGCACCCATATAAATAATCTCTCAGGCAAGACTTTCATTACGCTGGTAGATCAAAAACATATTTACTTTTGCACATACAATTAATACGAATAAGATAAGTAGTAAAATTGGAAACTAGAAATGTGTTTTTACAGTTAATATTGGCTTGTACCTGAGTC
The DNA here is from genome assembly GCA_038098605.1 of Gryllus longicercus. Lineage (NCBI taxonomy): Eukaryota > Metazoa > Arthropoda > Insecta > Orthoptera > Gryllidae > Gryllus > Gryllus longicercus. The sequence continues at coordinate 616,634 of JAZDUA010000139.1, forward strand.
TGCTAAAGAGGATCAAGCTATGAGTCTAGTGGACGCCAAAAAGGTTATTTTCTGACCGTGGCCAATTCTTATTGTAGTGAACACGAGTGACTCCCTGGTTCTGCAGGAACTTCATGTAGAAACACAGTTTGCCAACATTTTAATTGTATTTTATCACATGAATTTTCTTGTATCTCCACAGTTTGTTCTAATTAAGAAGAGATGTGTAAAATGATGTGTGTCTGTGTATAAACTGAATTTACTAAAACGTATATCGTATTTAGACGAATCTAATGCGCACCTCCACATTTAAAACTTAAAATTATGAACAATAAATGTTTTGCATCGCACGTAATACGCATCAACAACAGAATATTAATAAGTACATTTTATTTAAATTTATGTATACCAACACTGGATATATCATACACCTAATCAGCATTCTTTACTCTTAATTGCTTCACGGTTAACCGTTTTACGATTTAATGAAGCAACACAAGACATTTTTCTCTGTTTACCCTTTATATTCTAACTAGAAACCCTCAATAATAAGCCAATGATGAAACGAAGTTACACATGTCAATTTGAACTTGCTTGTTAAATGAAACATTTATGTAAAACAAATTATTTATGATCAGCGTGAGTACAAGTTTGTTTGAAGATTTAAATTTGAATTTATTGGTTGAATTTAAATATTTAGGTAAGGCAATTTATCAAGGATAACCAAAATTTGTTGGTAGAATTTAAGCATGTGACAGTGAAACAATACAGAGAAGTAATCTTCAGTTGGAAGGCAAAGAGTCCTCTATTCATAAATGGAGAGACCCTCATGTCATATTCCTAAGTTTTAATCAGGTGTTGTGCACTACCGCATTCTAACGGGCAAGTATTGAATTATTACGACAGTCGAACAATACAGAGCAGTACTCTTCAGTTAGAAGGCAAATAGCTTTTAAGTATACTACACATAAATGACGAGATAAAACATGAATTAACATGAAATTTTGCGGCACACCTATGGAGGCCTCTTGCCATTGTGCCGCGGCACACCTGTTGGGAATCGCTGGAATAGGGGAATCTCATGTCCCTAAATGATATCTGAGACTATTCCACTCGTGAAATTAAAACCAATAGTATTTAATTATACATGCAAAGTGTCCCAGTTAGGGCGGTGTATCTCGAAAAGTGTATCGCTGTTTCTATTCGATTTTTTCATAATAAACTCTGACTCATCTATCTTAGGAGACTGTAGGTCGATCTGTCGATGTCCTATAAATCCTGCACGCACTATAATATATCTTCTATGATTTTAACTCAGTTTTCAGTTATTTTCCATTTTTTGCGCATTTTGGACCTCTGACGTAATTTCATTCGTGAAATAGTCCTATTAAATATCACTCGTCCTTGTCGATAAATCCTCGCCTCGTGATTCCGGGATTTATCGACAATTTCCAAAGCACTCGTGGTATTACCTATGACTATTGCATTCGTGAAATTAAAACCAATAGTATTTAACTACAAATAAAAAATGCCCAAATGACGGCTATGTTTCTCAAAATGATTATCGCTTTTCTTTCTGATTTTCCTTATTCCTTCTGGCCAATCATAGTCATGTTCATGTCTGTTAATGTCCAATGAACTGACTATAGTATAGTATAACATAACGTCTTTATTGTAACATATTTTCAATATTTGCGCATTTTGAAACTCTGTTGGACATATTTTACTCGTGGAATATTCCTTTTAAATGCCACTCGGGCTTTGAGAATTCTAGGATAAATCCCCTCCTCGCTCTGCGAGTCAGGGATATACCGACAATTTACGAAGCACTCGTGGTATTACCTACGATAAAGTTTGATTTTTTAAACATTTATAGTTATTTCCACAATTGACTTGTGAATCTATCTTGTTGTTTGTTGTGTATTATTGAAGTTGCTAATGTCATGCGATGTGGCTCTGTAAGGATACTCCCCACACTAAAATGACAAACGACTCAGAAGAAAAGTCACGCAATAGCATGCCATTTTCACAAATCATGAAACGATACATTAACAATCCATTTGCGTTACATTAGCGTTAGTAGGCATGTCAGCATTTGACTTCCCCTGCACGAGACCATTTGTGTTGGTCGTTTGACTGAGGTTCATTTCTTCCTTGTTTCTATGTTCAGCGGGTAGTCAGCACAGATATACATATTGTTCCATCCGAATGTCGACATTCTCACTTGCAAGACTAGTAAAAATTTACTGCTGCAGTTCCGACATTCGTGGCTTAAAGTTTCTAGCCGCACCTGGATATCACTGGATCGAACGGTAAGTTCTATAGTGAGATTCATTGTGAATAGTTTGTGCACAGCATTTAGTTATGTAAAATATTGAAAACACCTTCTCTGAGAAAAATATTAGTAGTATTTTCTCATTTTATAATACAATTTAATGGGTCACAAAAACAATTCTTTGTAACTTTGTTGAATCAATGAGACAGATTCCATTAAGGAAAACATTTCTCTTTTCTCTATTGTAATTGTAGGAATAGACAAGTAGACGTTTTTAAAGAAACACCTCTTTATTGATATCAGGGGGAAAATCCTGGTATTTCCATTAAAATATTTTCATCATTTTATAACCTTCTATACACAAAATGTACGAAAAAGTAAAAATTGTTTTCTTTAGAGAGCTTCCCGAAATGTAAAAGTACACGAACTCGTGAGAAAACAGTTTTCGCACTAATGCTCTCATCACCGAGTATCATGAATCATAAATATTATCCTTTTTTATTAATTGCAGAACATTTTGGCTGATTTGCTGCATATTGTCTTGGGCATCATCGTTCTACATCATTTATCGATCATGGGGCGATTTTACGGGTGACCATGCAGCTAGCTTCAATGTAGAAACTCACCGAATCAACTGGAACACATTTCCCTCAGTTACGGTTTGCGAATACGCGTGAGAGTATAAGGATTTGACTCCCAAGTTTACAAACTGGCTCTACGAAACTTACAGGTACCAACATTTATTGTGTTATTGTTCAGAGCTTTTTTGTTGTTGAAAGTCGCTAGTTTGCTTTCCAATAAAATAATTTTGGACAAGTTAAATCAAAAACATGCTGGGCATTATAAAATTATATTAAGGACACTTCGTCCACACAGGACTGATATTCCAAAAGAAAAATTTCTGCGAAGGCTCGATTTAGTGAGACTGCACGCTACTTTGAAGGATACGAGATAGGAAGTGGATCCTATTATCGCAGATTGTGTGCATCCAAGAAAAATTTCTGTCCCACGTCAGATCTGGAAGTAATAGTTTCTAAGGTATGATTAATCATTGTATCACCAAGCCAGATGGTATTGATTATGTAAGTTTTCAGATTGCTTTAAAATTAAATAAGAACAATTTCTTGAGCAATTTGTTCTTGATATATGATAAACTTTATTAAATGGTTCTATAATAATTTCTTTCATTTGATCTGGAAAGTATTTTAACAGTTGAACCGGTATCCCTCCAGGGCCTGAGGATTTATTATTTTTCATCCCGCTCAGGGCGTTATTTAATTATTTTAGAGTTGTTTTGGGGATGTCTTCATGTATTGGTGCATTATCTGCATTATAACTGATGTACTTGTATCCTGCTCTGTCCTCTCTCAAACGTCCTTCAAAATATACCTCCCACTGTTTAATGGTGATCGTCGACATTCTGGATTTACATGACAATTTACAGTTTTTATTTGTTTTATCGTTTTCCATGCTTCTCTAGACTTATTGCTCCCCATTAACCTATTTTCGCCAAAGCATTTTCTTTCCCAAACCTGTGTCTTAACTTTTGTTAACGCTCTTTTGACCTTTCTATTGGTATTACAACCTTCTGTTCTTCCTTGGGCTCTCATGACCCTTAGCCATTTTTTATATTTAACTTTCTTCTTTTCAATAATTTGCTTCAAATATTCATTCCACCAGTATGTTCTCCTTTCCTTCATTTTGGGCTTTTGACCTTCATGATGCTTTTTGATGCTTCAAACGATACTTCATGGATTACTGTTTTATATAATGTTGTGTTTTATATTATATGTGTTCATATAATTCACTTGCTGGCCTGTCGGCTGATGTCGTTAAGGCAGTGGTGCCGTAGCGATCTCAGACAAGAAGACCGCGGTTTCCAGTCCCACCTCGGTCATCAATGTACTTATGTATTTCTATGCATGTGTGCCGTCCTTACACCTCTCACCACCATCACCATCATCATCATCAATAATCCATACCCCAGGGCTAAACACATTGGGGGATAAAAATCGGGATTCAACTAAAATGCAGATCCTTCATAGAAATGTACTTGCACCGGCTGAAGCAGGATGCACTCGTGGTCCGAGTTGGCCTAAACGCGAAAATATCACTGTTGGCCGATCTGCAGTTTTGTAGAATTTATTTACCTATCAAAATTTATTTAGCAACTAAGTCCATTTATTTTGTAAGCTATCCAACTGATATATTTTTGGGGTATATGGAGCATGAAATTCGGTATTTAAGTACATTTGCTGAACACGTTTATTTAATAGTCAAATAAAAAAACACTGCACAATAGACAGCAGAACGCTTTTACGTCGACTGTGGACATTCCGTTCTATAGCTCTTCGGTGAAAACGGAGTCTATTCTGAGAATAAGTTGCGAGGTGAGGCTAACTTCGCACGTGTAGAGCGCGCACATGCGACGCGAGTAGCGAGTTGCTGGAAAAAGAGAAAAAAAACGAGACACTCCTGCGGGATTGTTACTAAGTGCCAGAACTAAGCATAAAAATCTTTTATTCCATGTTTAATTTTAACTGAGTGACTCCCTTAAAATTATTAACTCAACGTCTTAGAAAACATTTGTGAGTTACATGGTGATTACGTTGAAATGTTTTCAAACCTATCTTATACCATAAATATTGAAGTGAGAATTTGTATTCTAAATGCAACTTATTTTCAAATATTACCACTTATTTTGCATTTTTACATTCTCATTATTCAAACAAAATTATGTGCACTTATACATACTCGTGACCTCCTAACGCGGTATATAGAAAGTATGGAAATGCTGCAGGAGAAAACGGCGGTTTCTCGACTGGATACACATTTCAAATCCAAGATATATAGCCAATATATTATATATTTACTTTTGTATACACTTGTTTGTAAGAACAGAGCCTGGTGCAATTTGATGACAGAAAGCCATTTCAGTTCGACCTTTTCAAATTTCTTAAGGCATAAAACGATCAGTTTTAAGGAAAGTATTAAAACATTAAATTTATTATTTTTTTTCTTAATTATCCACTTGTCATACATGTACTATGATTATAATCATAATACATGTTTATTATGTTACATATCTGTTTGCAGACAATAAAAGCAAATCACATTATATATATATATATATATATATATATATATATATATATATATAATGTGATTTGCATTTCTCGAAATAAATACTGCTTATTGTTTCAGTTTCGATTGAACTGCACCAACATATTTGAGGAATGTCAATGGAACGGGATTCCTTTCAACTGCTGTCAATTCTTTCATCCAATTGACACATTTCTTGGAACTTGCTTTGCAATTAACAGTCAAATAACCAGGTTTGAAATTCTTTAATGAATATAAATAATGGGGAATTGAACAACAGGTGCTGGTGCGTTTGATCCTTGAATATCGTTAACTAGCATGTAGTCAGTTGCCAACATGTAAACCGGTGAAACATTTTTATATTATTAGCACGTAATCACTCTTTCTAATACAATATAAAATTTATCACAAAAAATAACGCAATCATATGATTAAGCATAGCACTCAGAATGTAACAATCTTCGTAATATTGTCCATTTTAAGTACTATCTATTGCCAACAAATTAGAACACTAACAGTTCAGTAAATAGTAAATTTATGTGGACAAAATCGCACTAGTAAACATGACAAATTTTCAGTGACACTTGCAGATGTTCCAAGGACTAGACGAGATTCAGTTTACTCAAAAAAAAGCTCAATATAGAGCACAGTTTCTCGTCTATCTGAGGATCACCAACTTCGTAGCACAGTTCCAATACACTACACCATACACCTTTACAACACGTACCACGACATTAGTACTTCCCAAGGAACACAATAATGTTTAATGAGACACCTTTTATTTATATTCCGCCAATGACTCTCTGACCAGCTTGGTGACAACGGTATCGGTACCGTACGGGTGTCATCTTCACATTGGCGTTTGCTGACTCGTGACGACCGTCTCAAGCCCCACCTCTAGCGCCCTACCTCTGCCTCCACGGATGTAAACTCCTGCTCAGTTAAATTGCTGCGGCTTCCTGGCAGCAAACTGGTGAAAAGATCGTGTGTGACCACAACACTATCTCACCGCCAAAATATGTAAGAGAAGCGTCACTGGATAAATTGTGTAAAACTCTTGTCGAATGCCAAAACACAGTTTTTATAAACACATGTTTCAACATGCATTTTGGCAAAACGTGGGCCGCTACCTGAGATATCAAACTTGCTGAGCTTGCGATGTCCCTCGCTTGCGTTATCTGGATGTTTTCTTATTTGTAGAAACAACTCATATTTACCATTGTTTCAGGGAATATTAACGTACTGAGGGCGCTCGCCTCCAAGCCGTTTAACTTTTATTATCACATTTTCAACATCAAATTACTACTTAACTGAGATAATAAATTATATGTCACCTAAAAATACCGATATTTAAAATCGGTCGTTGATTTAGCTTAACTAAATTTTCCAGAGAGAGAGAGAAAACAGTATAATGCTACAATCAAAAATGTGCTACACTTCACCTCATGCACAAATATGCCGAGTGGAATGACAAATATACGAAATCACAGTTTTCATTAAATTTTAATGATATCTTAATTAGAGATGAATAATTGTATTCTCGCATAAATAAACAGTATCAAAGGATATAACCGAATAAGCAGGTGAAAAGTTTCCCAAACCAAATCTATAATCGCAATGGTCGCATGAAAATGCTCGTATAAAAATGTTGGTTTAAAAAAGCCATAGATTCCCAAATAATCACACTCCTCGAGCTATATTTTGCTGAGATACAACGAAAAATGTTTTTTTCAGGTTTTATTGCACATATGAGGCTGTAAAAATTGCAGAGATAGGGAAAACAGTTGAATTTGAAGAAATTTTTATCAGCCCATTTTGACGCCAAATTCAAAGAGAAAAAGTAGTGAATTTGATTTTCGATGTTATTATGTTGGAGTACTGTCTCAATTTTTCTCTTAGAATGTGTCATATAACTTTTTATAATACATATTTTTTCAGATTTTTAAACAATATGGACGATAGTCAAAAATTTTTAAAACCAATTTTATGAGTTTAGAAATTTGTCAGTCGTGCCAAAATGTGATTCAAAAAAAAAACTTTTTTATCAATACTTAAACACAGATTCAATCACGACATATGACCTCTAAACTTAATAGGTGTTAAATAGATTATGCATCAAACTCAATCGGAATATCCACGGTGGAAAGAGATGGCTGAGACCCTGCGCATCCGACTTCAGCGAATGAGCTTCCGGCACCAGTTTGCGTCATTGTACTAGCGGGAATTTTAAATGTCGAAATTATCACTAGTGGAAACAGAAAATCACTTTTTAAAAATATAGCATATTTTATTTCCATTACATCTTCATCGTGTTATTTTTAATTACTCCCCATTGAAAATTTTCACTTTATGCCACTTTAAAAAGGTTTCTCAACATTTTTTACTCTCCTTACAACATGGTGCCCAAGAACTAGTCTCGCTTTTCAACGGAAGTGCTGGTGTTGTGGTCACGAGTCTCGTGACGCAAACTGGTGTTGGGCAGAACGAGCAAAAATCGGTGCACCGGAGGATTCCGACCAACTTCTTCCACCATGGAAACATCGGAAGTGAAACGATTTAATTGCGAACGTGCAAATGGAAGTTACACTCTGAGATGCTACTCCCAGAAAGCTGCGATAATTATCTTGTTACTCGTTGCCTGTGGTGCCTGCAATTGTTAAAACAGAATCTACTAAGAAATTTTGAGTAGACTGAAGGCGTGATCCCAGTTATTGAAGAAGACTGTGGCAATGGTTAATAGTCTATGATTGTTTAATTGTCAATTATTAATAAATCTACAACTGAGCTATTTGATTTAAATTATAAACATGAATGATTAATATATATAAAACGGAGTAATTTGATTTACATTGGAAACAATATATAAACATAAAAACAAAGGTTTTGATAATTTTGTTTGGATAATATATATCTTTCCATATAAAAACAAACATTTGTCAACAAAAAGTTGTAAATTATGGTAGTTAGTGAGACTTTTCAATAATTTAAATATACATCGTTTTAACATTGATGAAAAAATTTCAATAACATTTAGGCGCGAATTTCAAATGTTTAAAGTGATAAAATTGGTTTTAATTGGTTTTCACTATCATCCACATTGTTTAAAAATCTAATACATGATATGGAATGTTATAAAGCGCATTCTAAGAGACAAAAATTGGGACAGAATTTCCACGTCATCACCTCGAAAATCAATTTAATTATTTTCTATTTATTTTTAGGCTCAAAATTGGTTGACAAAAATTCCTTCAAGTTAAACTATTTTCCCCATCTCTGCAATTTTTTCCGCCTGATACATGCAATAGAATCTGTAAAAAAGTAAAACATGAAAAACCGTTTCTCGTTGTATCTCTGCAACAGATAGCCCTAGGAGGCTGGTTATTTGGGAATCTACGGCACTTTTATTGTCTGTCATATGAGCATCGCTATTATCATTTGTGGGCATCGCTTTCATTTGTGGGCATCGCTTTCATTTGTGGGCACTTATCACCATCTTATTCGGCTACATCCGTTCTGACGAAATGGAACCGAACAACACTACTTAAGTGAGAGTAGCCATCACACTTGTTTTTTTCGTCATACTTTCTAGATTATTTTAGTGGCAATCGTTTCACGAAAGTAATGCTCACATGCTTCTATTTACAAGATTCGTAACCATTTATGGGTCCGTAGTGAACGTGTACTGTGTTAGATACGTATACTGTTCTGAATTTCTCATTACATTTCATATTATTTTTCTAGGGGACAGTCATTCAGCATGATTTCTAACGTGGAGAATGGTCCCGGAATATTGCGTGTTAAAACCAGTAGTAGTTGTCAGGTGTTTATCGCAGGACCACATGATGTGCCTGATTTTTGCTTCTCAGGTTCAGAATGCTTTGTCGTTGATAAATTGCCAGCCACGATGGTTCGAAGCATATCCCTAACTGAGGTAAGGAAATGAGTTTATGTAACTGAAAACTGTTGTATGAAAGGGAAACTGAATCCATTAAATAACCACTCGCGTATGACAGACGTTAAGAAAATACGCTTTGGTAGAAGGAAGTTACGCTTTGGTAATTAACAAGACAAATCCTTCAATACCCTCTAAGTGTTACTGCTAAATAGATCCCGCCAGTCCTGCATCAAGAAGATTTTAAAGAAAAAATGTAGAGGATAGCAAATCTTTTGTATTAAAGATTTAGTGAGAACGATTTTGACATCCTTCCTATACGTCTCTTCTCCTCGTGAACGGTTTTAAACAAGTGATATACCAAACAAGTAGTATAAGACTCTAGATGACCTCCACTTCCAATTAGATTGGATGTCACTAGTCACTTGAATAGATCGCAGAATTGCCTTTATTAATAGCAAATTACGAAATTTGCATTTCTTAAATGCGCGGCTAGAAACGGGAAGATGGTGTCATGCGCAACTAGAAAAGATCTAGGGAAGTCGATAAGCAGTAGGTTTGCTTAGAGATCATTGTGTTGTGTGATAGTTAAAACGATTGTTTGTGACTATCAATTGTAAGTATTCAATGTCCTTCCACATATATATATATATATATATATTGAAACATAGAATGTGTTCCCTTACACTAATTAGGACATTAGTGTAAGTAATCAATAGATATTTTGGACTGCGCGGTACGTACGCCAAGCGCTGCGAACAACGACGGGAGCTAGCAACGGTCGCTACCGCCACTGGTGCCACCGCCGGGAGGCCAGCGTGAGAATGTCGGTTACAAACTGGGCAGCGAGCACGTGTAGGCAGTCGTTAGGAGAATTGCGAAGAAGACAGACGTTAGCGGAGCGGCGAAGAGTTCGGACGTGTGGCGAAAAGCTCGCCGTTAGCGCATTGATAAAAGGGAACATGCGATGTGTTCGTAAAGCAATAGGAATTGTGAAGCAGTAACTAAGTGAAGTAGACAATGAGATTATCATTAGAATAAAAGATTCGTGTTGATAGAACAATCGATCGCGCTGGTATTAATCAGTGTAGTGGAAACCTTATCGAAACTGTGTGGTACGGAACTGAGACCAGTACGCGTGATAGGTGCGGGTTGAGTATTAAATCCATCGACGGAAGGTGATTCGAGAGAGGTGCAACGCCGTGGTATCAAGATCCGAGTCGGGGAGGAGTCGCAAGGTCACCAGCCCAGGACGACCGCCACGCCATCAGCCGCCGACGGCCCACAGCTGCTGCAGAGGTCGGCAACCCTGTCGATACGAGCTGTTCTACGAGCATCGAAGGTATTTGGTCGGGGCCCCGAAGGTATGATAAATGCATATTACACCTAATCTTGGTACCAAGGCAGAGTGTATAAATGTTACCAGATCATGTAATTAACAAATTTGATTTGCAAATAAATCTTGTTCATGATTGTATTTCTATTTCTGATTAACTTTCCCAATATTATACCAACTTATCCAGGGACCCATTCACGGAAAAGATACCCTCCTTTAGTATTATATTGCAGTGAAATACCCGGCATCACCAGGTACGTCACAATATATATATATATATATATATATATATATATATATATATATAATTCTTGATTATTATTTGAAAATTGTATTTCATACATTTTGTTACATACATTAAGGTAAGGTTATTAACAGGATTTGTTGTTACAGGCCAAAACTATATCTTGTACATATGTTGTAAAGAACTTGGTAAATATAAAACACAATTAATGCCCATGAATATGCAGTATTTTCTGCCCTTAGGTATCTACAGATCTTCCTTTGCCGCAATCACATGGGGTCAGTTAGTTCTGAAATATTTGAAGATCAAGGGAACACGCAACACCCACTACGCATTGACAAGTATTACCATACCGAATAAATAGGAAAGTGTGTATCCTAGGGCCTTGGGAGATACGGAATGCCCAATTGTGGCAATGTTGAATGCTTAAAAAAATCCAAGTCTTAAAGCTAGACTTGTGACATTTTTACAAGAGATGTATCAGTCTCATTTGTTGTGAGCCTGAAAACCTCGCTTGGGTTTTGAAAAGGAGAAACTGCATCAAGCGTTATCCGTAGATGCGATGGAAATGAATGCGTAAGACCCTTACTGCCAAGGAATACAAGTTGTTAGGACGATCGATAATTAAGTTAAAATATTACATGTTTGATGACAACGCTATTCATTAGGAAAACACGGCCCCGAGAACATTCCATGCAGGAGGTGAAGGAGGCATTGGAAGTCATGATTCTCTGAGAATAACCAAGTAATCCCTCTACCGATAGCCGCCGAATAGAACGAATGCAGTTGAGACTGGGGTAATAGCTCGATAGATTTTGATTGTTAGAACGTAAAAGCAAATTATCGTAAATTATGATGAGGGTATTGGATTCTATCATAGTATTTAAAGTTTTATTCAGTTTTATACGTAACGTCTCTGATGCAATTCCCGTGCCTTTCCGCACTTTCTGGTCCAGAATCTTTACTTGACCCAAATCCATGATGAGTCCTGTCTCAAGCTAATGTCTTGAGACTGAGTTTAGTTTAAAAAAAATGTATGTCCCTTTTTATGTCAGATACTCCTTTTTACATTTCTAAGGATCAGGCCAATATAATTTGAGGCAATGAGTGCAATTGATTGTATATACGACATCCGGTTTCTCCATTCTTGCATCTTCTACCTGGTGGTTTAGGAATCGTGTCATCACTTTCCTGCTCAAATTCTCATTTCCCCGCTCAATGCAAAAAAAATGATCACTGAGTGTTTGAATATATTGCATTTGGGAATAAAATAATTTCTAATGAAGTTTCTTTTAGACTCTAATGATTTGGATTAAAATGAGCTTCAAAAGACGCATTTTTAGATAAACATTTTCTTAAAGGGCTCAAGATATTTCAAAGAAAATTTAAATACGTATACAATGAAACTAATTTACTATCGTGCCGGTATCCTGAAAAATTCAGCTCAAACGGCGAGCCATGAATTGCCGGGAAACTACGGCGTTGATCTCCCCTGAGAACCCTGGGGACGAATGGGTTTCAAGGTCTCGCTCTGCAAAAGGCCAGTTTTTTTTCAGTTTTGTTGAATAGTCACTTTGTGAAGGCTCGCTCGTCAAACGGAAGTTCACTATCAAACGAAGTTTGTGTATGACTCATGCGGAAAATGGGTTAAACCGTTATGTGCTTTGTACTTTGGAGGATTTCTTCTAAACGTTGACAAATGAAACGCTTAAATACGGCGTATTTCAACAGGATTCTGTCCCTACCCCTTCTGAAGTGTTTATATGGCGTTTATAGAGGCAGAAGTATTTTAAACGTAGTTTGTATCCTGCACGCAATTCTGATCGAACTCCGAGCGATTTATTTCTTTGAAGATTCTTGAAAGATCACATACATGTGTCAAGTCCCCACACTGAAGAATTAAGGCACACTTTACATAAACATCTCTGCAATACCACAGAACATTGTTCACTAAGGGAATCAGAACTTGTATAGATATCAAGAATGCATTAGAGCCAATGATGATTAGATCCGTTATGTACTATAATGTCAAAACAACTTGAACATTCCGGTAGCGAAAAGACACCATCTCTACCTTCTGCGATCGGCATGTTTCGATTTCCCGGCATCCGTGGTCTCGTTCGCCGTGGCCAAATCCCAGTATGACCAGCATGCTTATAACTTGGTCACACTGTAAAATCGGATTTAATACATCTATAATTCATAACTTCAATTCGCTATTAGTAAACCATAAAAAATTGAGAATACATAAAAAATATTTTATAGCAACGGAGAAGAGATGTGGACAATAGCAAAAAAAAATTGCTTAGACTGAGGAGACAAAGTATGAGATAGACGAGTACGAGATAGTCTGTGTTATTCTGTAAGAGTACAAGTTCATATTACTCGTGTGTATGCTGTTCCACTCGGAGGTGGTGAATGAGCCGTCGGTGCGGGAGGCGACACTCCAGCAGAGACGGTGCCGCTTCCCAGAGGAGAATCCGCTTACCCTCTACGACCGCTACTCCTACACGGGCTGCCTCGTGGAGTGCCGCATGCGCGCTCACCTCCGCCTCTGCAACTGCACCTCTCCCCTCATGCCGCGCGTCGGTGAGTTTTTCAAGCCTCATTGTGACTCCCTTCCTAAGGCCTGGTGTTTAACATGCCGATTCCCAGACGAGATCCCGCTCACCCACTACGACCGCTCCCCCTACACGTGCTGTCTAGCAGGAAGGCCTCTTGCACTCTTAGCATCACCTGTGCAGTTGGACATACTCTTGGACCGGCGGACAGACAGTCAGACGGAGAGTTGGAAGAACGGATGTTGCAAAAGTAGACTGTTGCGGAGACTGCGCGGACTTTTGACTAGACATCACAATATATATGCGTATACTGTTTGGGACGGAGCATGTACAGTTGTGAGAAGCAAATTGAAAGTTTAGTACTCTTAGACGTCTATCTACACAGAAATTTCAGCAACCGTTCGCAACAAGCCTATTAAAATGAACGCTATATATATATATATATATATATATATATATATATATATATATATATATATATATATATATATATATATATCACAAGTCAATCAGCATGAATATAACGTGTCTCGTAAAAGATAATATTCAATATATTTTGTTGACTTTTGTTGTTTCTAGTATTTTTTGAAAAGATACCCACTCCGGGTATATCAATCATCCGACCAATACGTAGTTTGCTATCCTTATTTTAATTAATATTATTGTTATGAATATGGCGGTAAATTCAACCGTTCTGGTTGTAGAGGGTTTGGAAGTTGTTCTGTAAAAGAATTGGATAGTAAGGCTGTAAGTTTCAACCACATATATGCATAGATGACATCACATGGTAGCCAGTAATGTTTTCAGTTGTGTTTGTAGCATGAAGACATTACCAGTTCAACCCCCTAATTAAATCATAATCCCTGGCTTTACTAGTTCCTAATGGGTATGCGAGATTGTTGAGGGACTGCATAAGTAGAAATACGTAGAAGAATAATGTTCTTGCTTGAATGCTTGATTTTCAGATTCAAAAGATGTGTGCAATATGGAAGGATTATTTTGTCTCTTGGATACTGCCAGACACTGGTTAATTCTCCGACAAAAATCAGATGAAACAACGGGCATATATTGCCCCTGCCTTCTGAATTGTAACTCTATGGACATACGAACTACTTATGAAGGGTACAGGTAAATGACAAACCACAATATTAGAATTTTTTCAACATATTTTTGTAGTCATGGTATACTTTGCATGTTTGAGTATTAAGGATGGGGAAGACAGGGACAATTTGTGTTGAGTATATAATTGAAAGATTTGGTAGAGACAGAGGTAACTCAAAATATTTTAGCGGCTTTCTGATTAAATATATTTTCCTCGATTCCTTTACATCCTAAACAATTTGTTTATGCGTACAATGATGGATAATATAAAATACTATACAAATATTTACGCTTTTTCGGAAAGTATTGCCTGGGTAAAATTGTATTATAGAAAACATGCAGTTCTTTGACAAACCTTTTGTGAGTGAGGTTTGATTCACAGTATAATAAACAGAAGAAAACAGGGTAGTATTTTTACCGTTAGCAAAGCTAGTACATTAAATAAAATGAAACTGAGAAACATAAACCGTGTGTAATATAATGTTTAACCCATATACAATAAGAATAATAGTTTATTAACAATCGTCAATTTAATCGTTACATGAAAAATTCAGTTCTTTGAAAAATAAATCTAACTTAAGCAGAAAGAATAATTATTAATAATGTTTAATTAAACATTTTTATAAATTCAAAATTTAAACAAATCCCAAATTGCATTCAATAATGAACGATGATAAATCTTATAACTACATTTCGTTTGCAGAAAAGTCAGTTTCACTGTGATCTCTGCCAACGCTGAATGAAATGGGAAAAAGCGAAAATATGTTTAAGTGGAGATGTAAATATTTCGGTCCCAGTGTATACGGTAGTTGTTGGTAATTCATCCATTGCGTTTCGCTTCCACGTAATCCGCATGAACTCAAAAAAAGAACCGTTATGAACGCTGCGGGGATATCTATGCAAACCTTAATCACAATTTTTACCAATAGTTTAGCCTCCAAGTGGTTCACACTCTCTTAGCATGCGTCATTAAATTGAAGTTTCAAATGAATTAAATTGTTGTCTTATTTTACATGGCGAGACTTCTGATGGCCGTCTGACCACGCAAATTTCTCTACTCTCCTTTCACCCACTAGCGGAGAAAGGAGATATTTCTTGCGCGAAGAAACTGGTGATTTGCATTTATCTCAGATGCTTCATTTAGGCTTGAGGATCTTTTACATGTAAATCTACGAACATGGGACAGCCGGCTTTACTTCCTCTTCGAAGGAAAGCGTACGAAGGATTTTCTCGCCCTTAAAAATCCACGGCTTCAATCGGGTTCGAACACGTGAATTTGGGTATAACAGTCAGATATACTAACTGTTACACTTTCGGCGCCATAGCTTGTCAATGTAATATAAGGTTAGATAAAATGCTTTGTCGTACTATATACGTGTGCATTACTCCGTTCTCGACATCATTTAATTTACATTTATCGTATCACACACAATGGTGGCTTTACATTTTGTCACAGAAAACTAGATAAACACACTTTTTCGCAGCAAACATTAAAATGCTTTTACCTTTCATTTCTGTGAATACAGAGAAACACGAACTCGCTGATGTGAGTCTAGCATAGTTTTACAATATAATATCATGTGGCAGCTCATACCAAGAAATAGAAATAGTTTAACGAGAGGAACGTCAGACTTCTGTAATCAAATCTCTCGAGTTTCCCTTACCATTAATACCTTCGCATCTGAGCTTTATTGTATGTGGTAGTAAGTAATCGCTGTAACTGTACTATAATCGCATTTTTAATTAAATGCTGTGAAAAATAAAAGTTTGAGCAACAGACTTGACCATAAAGTTTCGCCACTTACCCCATAACATACAGCAAAAGGAACACATAATCAGGGCAAGTGATATAAAACAAGACTTCTAAAATCATAGAAATATATTCGTCAAAATATATGAATGAACAAACGCAGTTTCAGAAATTATTGACCTCATATCCTGCAATACAAATTGTTATATCTGAGTCCTGCCATTTGATGTTGACAGCTCTGGCAATACAAACTCAATACAATTCATTGAATCTGTGTATCTGCAATTGGTGCAACAGTTCCATGGCACTTTTGGTTCTCTTGCGGAGAAGTTTCACGTCAAATTCATCGTCAAATTACATCAACGTTATTGGCACCATATGCTTGGCCGACATTGGCACTGAGTCCAAGTTTAGAACATTTTATTAGATTAACAGTTTTAGGTTTATCATCACGAAAGAATGTAAACATGACAAAGGGGAATCAGAGATTTCATTGGCAAAGAACACCGCGCCCTTGCTATTTCAGAGGGGCCGCTTCCTTCTCCCCCGCCAGACCAACCATCGCCACAGAGCAGGAAGAAAGCGGCAGGAAGAAAGCGGCCAGGAGGCAATAACCAACGCCTCCTGGCCGCTTGTTTCCCTCTGTCACTAGCAGCAGAAATTTTAAATAAAATTTAATAAGTTACTAGACAATAATGTTCGTAGGTTTTTGAAAATTTGTTTAAAAGTCGGGTAACACCAAATAAAATTAAATAAAATCTGACGCGCAATTCACTTAGTAATTCACTCGTTGCCTTAAAAATGGCAATAATCGATGTTGTCATCGTCGTGAAAGAGAATTATGGCGCCGTTGAGCGAAATGCTTCTGGGTTATAAGGCTTACGTTGAACTATGTAGGTGCCGTTGTGTTAATTCCTGACATTTTAAGATCTCAGCGCCAAAACACGCAAAAACACATTTTTGCTAATTTCTTAGAATCTTCTGACTGGATTCGAAAACCAAGATACAATCCCGCACACCCGCAGTTACTCCAATACTTAATAGGGATGAGGCAAATAATGCAAATAACTTTGGACATGGGTACAGGAAACCCATGGTAGCGAGGTCGCGATCTCTACCACGGCTCGTGTCCTACATCTCCGGACCAATTGTCTTCCGAGCCAGAACATATTTAAAATGTATGGGAAATTAGCAGCAGTGGTTTCCAATCTATACAAAGAACACCGCGCCCTAGCTATTTCAGAGGGGGCACTCTCATAACAGTTACGAATAATTATAAATCTGGAAAATATCGATATGTGTTGAATATAACAAATATATTTTGTTCACAGGCAAGGGGAATTCAGTTTTGAAATATTTTTGACGCAGTTACCTGTTTTACGTTATCAGCGGGTTATTGTTCGCTCACTTCTAGATCTGGTTGGTAAGTATTACTCATTTTTGTGAGATTTTATGAGATATGACACTTTCTTTAGAGTTGTCAATTTAGAAAATAGTGCTGACGTATCACTGAATAAAATACTGGCTTTGTGTTGAGTTATTTTTTACAATTAAGCGGAATGTCAAAACACATTCCTCACAATATCATATTGATTTAAAAATGAAAATCAATGTATTAAAAGAGCAAATATATAGATTTATCTAACTACAAAAACAGTTAAACCGTTTTGTATGGAGACAAAGAAATCAATGCGTTTTCTTGAGCAAATTCTAGAGATTCTGACAGTAGGTTTTATCTGGGGAGATACTATTCCACAGTCATGTGAACTTTCTACAAACCCAATCAATATTTTATAAGCATGTCAAATGTAAATCAATTTCATTATTACAATTGTATTATTATTTTTATTATTTGAAGAAAATATGCATTTGTTTTTCTATAATGAATGTCCATGGAATTAGCATAAATTACTAAGTCTTCTAAGTGGTTCAAACAAATTGTTAAAATACTACAATGAATATGAATAAGTCATAAAATAAAATTGAAAATAGAAATTTGACGACAGAGGTCATCTAATTAATTTTCCAGTGAACATAGGCACAATGTACCTTCTAATGGGTGCCAAACTGCTCAGTTTTGTAGAGGTCATCCGCTTCTTTTTGCAGTGAATACCTTCAGCTCCCTGGGTATACTAATGATTCCCAAACGGTCAATCTAGGGGAGGTCATCTACGTCTTACATGACTAATGCTCATAGCAGTTGACGTGCCAACAAATATTAATTAATCAATCAATATAATGGATGTTTTTTGATTGTTTTGTTTACAGGAAATATCGGCGGCTACCTGAGTCTGCTGATGAGCGATTAACTGTTTAGCGAAGCAGTGGTGATTGACAACATTTTGCAGCAAACATCGGCGGCACTCTTATCCGACTGATAGGAGTCGGCCTTTTTATTCTACAGGATGTCAAACACTTATTTTTACAGTGAGCATGAGCGGCTCTCTAGGACTGTGGATAGGCAACAGTTCATTCAACCTGGAGGTGATCATCAACAGCATTCTCTTGTTTTTGCATGGCACATTTGTGGCTTCCTGTGTTTACTAAACGGGGCGAGCCTGGTCAGCTTAGTAGAGGTCATACACTTCGTATTGCAGTGAATTTTGGTACCCTGTCACTGCAGATGGGCGCCAGTCTGCTGACTATTCTGGAGGTCCACCTCTTTTTCAATGTATGAGACAATTTGGACAACTGTTGGGTGCCAACCTCCTCAGTCTAGTGAAGGTCAATTCACTTCGTTTTGCAGTGTTCATCAACAGTATTTTAAGGCTGCTGATAGATATCAGTCTGCTGAATCTCATGAAGATCATCCACTTCTTTTTCAGTGAACATCGTCGGCACCCTGGAACTGCTGATGAGGGCCAATCTGCTGTCGGTCAGCCACGTCGTTTTTCAGTGAACATCGGTGGTACCCTAGGCTACTGATAAGCAACAATTCGTTCAATACGTTGGTGGTCATTAACTAAATCTTCTTGGTTTTTCAGTGAACGTCGGCGGTACCCTAGCCCTGTAGATGCACTCTGAAGACAGTCAGTCTGCTGAGTCTTCTGGAGGTCAGCACCCACATACACCTCTCTTTCAAGTGAATGTGTGAGGCAATCTGGCCACCTGTTGGGTGACAATTTCATCAGTCTATTGAAGTTAATTCACTTCATTTTGCAGTGTTCAACGGCAGCACCTTGGGGCTGCTGATGGTTCCCAGTCAGATGTATGGTAAAGGTTACCTTCTTCTTTTTGCAGTGAACATTGGTGGCACCCTGGGTCTGCTGATGGGCGCCAGCCTGCTGAGTCTGGTAGAGGTCATCCACTTCTTTGTGCTGCCCATGGGTAGTGAGATTCTGCGACGTTTCTGAGGTGATCTGGTTGCAACTTCCAGGCGACATCAGTTACATCGTTCAGGAAAACGTCGGGCTAACTAAATGATCATCTCAAGAGTTCTTGCCATGAGATCTTCAAGCCACCATCTCGTACTCCGCAAATACGTTCTTCTGCGTGCTTTGGACCCTGAAATTTTCAAAATAGCACATTCGGTACTGACTGCCGATCTTTTGGGATTGTAGTCAAATATATGCTATTCGAGTAATTTTTCTTCAAGAACGACCCTCTTAACGTTACTTTTAGTCTACTGAATGATTTGATATATTGAAATATTAATCACTTAGTCCAATTATTTTAATATTTTTCTCCTGACAATCATAATGCATAAATATGAAACTGTGAATATATTTGCATTCTACAAGAAGTAAAACAATTAGAATACTTTGGAGAAATAAGATAATAAATTACATTTTTAGGTTGTTAATGATTGATAAGAATGTTGAAAGAATTAAATGAAAATAAAAAAAATAATTTTAGTGTATTTCCTAAATTTTATTTATCTTCCTTGCAGAATTGCTCTGGTCTTACAATAATATATTTCACTCCTCATTCACCAGGAATAACTAAGAATAAAAAGTTGTAGTATTCTCAGAATACTATTTCTAAAAAAAAGTATTAGCAAGCAAATTTATTTCACAATAGTTACATATAGATATTTTACATGAACTTTTCATCAACACTGTTATTGTTCCTACTCAGATGTGTAATAAATTCATTGTTTTCACAATGTGTCCCATCCTTCTCTCTAAATTCGACAATATCTTTCTCCGCATTGCATTTTCCCATCCATCTCCCATTGCATTTTTCCAGGCAGTAGTTGACACATTTAAAAATATATATACATAACACTATAGTAAATTTAAGACATTGATTCTCTTTTTCCTTGTGCTGAACGCGTCATAAATCTTCATTGGCTCACCCCATTCCATTCTCTTGACAGTTCTTGCAAGGGCATTTTTATCGAAGTATCCCTTTGTCTGGGATCACATATATTCAATTAGACTGAAGAAGCTGTGATAGAGGGAAGCATTGAAACAGTATGCACTTCGTCAGTTAGCATTTCATCAATTACATATCTGATGGGAAATGTTTTTAACACTTGAGATATGTGAATATACACAGCATCTGCTAAAAATATTTTAATAAATGATATAAAAGTCAATTATGTGAAAACTACCCCTTGCAGGGCTCCGGTTCAAAAACTAAATCGCTCCCTACCAGAAAAACATTTTGTCCAAATACAACTAGTGTCCTGAAAACTCATAGAAACTTTATTAATTATAATCTATCACAAAAATTGAGAATCAAGCCTTGCGCACTTTCGCTCAGATGAACTGTTATACAACGTCAACCAGGTTCGCTTTTAACGAGTTCGTCACCTCTCCATCAACAATACGAAAAGGTCATCCAGTCTCTTCTGTCCCATCGAATTTCGCAGGTAATTTTGATAAATTTCAATATTGAAAAAGATCACTCTCCAGGCAGGAATATCACGATAATTGTTAGAAAAAACATCAAATATACTAAGCAGACGTCTAGAAAACTAGCTGAAAGAGTGAAGAACCCAAGTTGGTCAACTCTCTGAATGAATCTTCGAAATTCTTTCTCTCAACTACGAGAGAGTTATAGCCGAGTTAACATCGGGCATCACGTGATTCAGGGCGATTGCCTTTCACCAAGAAGATCCCGGTTAGTTCCCGTCGATTCCCGGACACTTTCGTGTGAAATTTGTTTCAACTAAACAAATTTGGCTGCTTTACAAGGACCAGTTCAACACCTGTGAAGTGTAGCCTACCCCTACCCTAATTCCTAATTTATGGTCGCTGGTTAGTGACGCAAGAGCGCGTAGTACGCGTATATGCTACCTGGCAGTACTCTTGACAGTTGACTGCGATGAGAAGTTATGTATTATAATGCCAGATAATGTTAATGGAGGATACTCCTAAGCGCAGTTATTAATGAAATATTACTCTCAAGTGCAAAACGCTCAACGCCCCAAGGAATTTGGAGACAAGTAGCGTCAATTCTGACGCAACAAATTTTAAAAAAACTGTTCAGATACGGCGTCATAATACTCGTATTTATTGCTGAATTTTTCGCACTGATTTGCAGACATCCTCTTGATTTTGCACGGAATATCGTGTGTGCTAATGAAATGCAACTTGCTCAGCCTAGTGAAGCCTATACACTTATTTTTTAAGTGATCTTCCTCATCATTCTTGTTGTATATCCAGTAACTCTTAAGAAAATACAACAGTTCATATAAGCATGTTAGTTTATCCAGAGCCAAAGAATAATCCAAGTACAAAAAGCCAGTTTTCCGATTTCCAGAAGATGTCCCTTTTAAAAAGCACTAGTCAAAAACACCAGAAGATATCAACGTTACTACCACCGCATTTCATGTAACACCTCGGCCACTACTTCACACACTAGAACTCGTTCGCTGCACTCTGCTCTGACTGTGACTGCCTTCCGGCCCCTCGGATCGGCCGCTTTATAGTCCCAGAGCCTACGGGGCGAGTCTCTCTTTTCCCGCCTAAACCTGCCCGGCGATTTCCAGAAGGGGGAATGCTTCCCGCGCTTGCTCCGGTCCACGGGCTGCTGCTCTGCCACCTGGCGGCGCCTCCCAGTACCTTCCATTACTGAGAACGTCGCCCCATTTACTATGTCGTGGCTACACCATAGCAATTCTACCGGGAGAGATGGCTCAGGGCATCAACTCAGGTCACTGCAGTCCCTTAGACTGGGAGGTCCTAGGTCAGAGTCTCGACGGTGGCAGGACTTTCGACTCTAGCTAATGAGCTAGGTCGAGTTCAGCTGCTGTGTGGAGATTTCTAGCGGCTGGCTGCTCTGATCGGTAGTTTTCTGTGGTTTCTCCGATCAACACCAGGCGAATGCCTGAACAGTACTCTTACAAGCCGTCCACGAACCGCGCGCGATCTTTCCCACTTCCTTGTCCTATCTTCGCCCCTTACATATAGACTTACACTAACATGCACTACCCTACCACAGATGACGAGAGACCGGTCGAGAGATTAGAGCGGCTGGGGATGTGTCTCGCTGGTAGGAGATACCTGGTTGGGGAGATCTCAGTTAGCCGATGGTAGCTCGGCGCCGGATATCGCTATCCAGCGGGAAAGACCACCGCCCCCTCCAGAGACAAACATGCACTACATTCACTGGACTAATGACCTGAGTGGTTGACGCGAACGGAATCACTATCAATCAATCAATTCACGGCACTCTAGCCCTGAAGATGAACGCCAGCTGACTCTGCTGAAGGTCATCCACTAAATCTACCTCTTTTTCAAGTGAATGTGCGTGTCAATCTGGCCTACATGCACTAATCAGTCTAGTTAAAGTCAATTCATTTCATTTTGCAGAGTTCATCAGCAGCAATTTGGGGCTGCTGATAGGCGCCAGGCTACTGAGTTTAATGGAGGATCCACTTATTTTTCAGTGAACATCGTTGGGACCCTGGGCCCGCTGATGAGCGCCAGTTGGCTGAGTCGACTGGAAGTCATTCACGTCTTTTTGCAGTGAACATCGGTGGCACCCTGGGCCTGCTGATGGGCGCCAGGCAGATGTCTGGTAGAAGTTAACCACTTGGTTTTGCAGTGAACATCGGTGGCACACTAGGCCTGCTGATGGGCGCCAGGCAGATGTCTGGTAGAGGTCACCAACGTCCTTTTGCAGTGAACATCGGTGCCACTCTGGGCCTGCTGATGGGCGCCAGGCAGATTTCTGGTAGAGGTCACCAGCTTCTTTTTGCAGTGAACATCGGTGGCACTCTGGGCCTGCTGATAAACACCAGTCAGATGTCTGTTAGAGGTCACCCACTTCTCTTTGCAGTGAACATCGGTGGCACCCTGGGCCTGCTGATGGGCGCCAGGCAGATGTCTGGTAGAAGTTAACCACTTGGTTTTGCAGTGAACATCGGTGGCACACTAGGCCTGCTGATGGGCGCCAGGCAGATGTCTGGTAGAGGTCACCAACGTCCTTTTGCAGTGAACATCGGTGCCACTCTGGACCTGCTGATGGGCGCCAGGCAGATTTCTGGTAGAGGTCACCAGCTTCTTTTTGCAGTGAACATCGGTGGCACTCTGGGCCTGCTGATAAACACCAGTCAGATGTCTGTTAGAGGTCACCCACTTCTTTTTGCAGTGAACATCGGTGGCATTCTGGGCCTGCTGATGGGCGCCAGTCTGCTGAGTCTGGTGGAGGTCAACCACTTCTTCGTGCTGCCCGTGAGTGGTGAGATCCTGCGACGTGTGCGTCGAGTTGGGGTCGCAACCGGCGGACGAAATTAGTAACATTATTTAGGGTAACCTCGTTTTACCTAAATGAGCGTTCAGGGAGTTCTTTATCATCAACATTTCACGCTTCACAAATACTTTCTGGCATTTTAAAGGAGCCTACTAATCAAAAAGGTACTAGTATTCAATTTTTTTTGTTTCTCTTCAAACACTCATATAATTAATGAGATGAGAGTGGAAAAAACTATTAATAAATAAAGAGATAAGAATAGATGGATGAGATTAAAAATAAATAATAATGATAATAATAAAAGAGAATAAATTGATGATGAAGAGAACTAGAAACCTGGAAAGCAGGTACTATATTTTCTCTATATTGTGTAAAGTACCGCAAATGCATTGATCCAATGTGTTTTGTTGTCTAATATTTTTTGGGTATAGAAATTATTTAATAAGCAGAGAATTTGGAAGTAGGTATGATTATTAATTAAAAGAAATAATATCACTTTTTCAGCTAGTCTTCTTCAGGATAACATTAACGTATATATGAAATAATATTGAAAAGAACGAGCTTCAATCGCAATGTTGATTAATGTAGCTATCGAGTTACTCAACGTTTTTACGAAAAAGTGTTTGACGATAAAATGGTAAAATGTTTGAAACAAGTTGTGGAACAATATGTTTCTGATATTGAATTGGGAGTGGATATTTAAAGCTATCGCTTCATGAAGGTAACACGATATACGTATATTTAAGTTGCACTTGATCACACGATCTTCCGTGAATGTACCACCACAATTTGTTCTATTAAAGAATGGATATGCAAGATAATAAAACGAATATATTGCAAACCCAGCACACCAGCCACTTCTATTTCATTTACTTCTGGAGTCAAACATATGGGAATACAGAATACATATTTGTGAATAATGAAAAGGGAGTGGGAACTCTTTATGAAGGGAAAACCTAGATTGATGATGTAGAGACTTATAATTAGGGTGAGGTTTTCCAATATTACAACAAATTTATTATAAACACACAAATAAAATCTCTTAATTAACAAATGGAATGAAAAACAGAACTGAAACATAATTCAGTAATCATTTTTTATATCAAAAGTAATGAATCCTCTCTTGTATTTTAATTTTGCTAATCACTAATAAACTTTACATCACTAGTCATCATCAATAACCCTAAAAATATTATAAACCTTACCATGTGACCCGCATGCAACAATTATATACCTGATCGCATTCAAATAATAACATGACATAATATTGAAGAGCAATCTAATCATTTACTTGGTTGCATTCAAAAATACGAATCATGTGACACCAAATTATAGGCTAATAATTATAGGCTAGGCTTTACTTAGCAACATTCAAATATTAATATGAAATAATAATATTATTATTAATTGTATCAGCATCTACTCATCTTCGATTTTCACTTGAGTCTGTGGCTATGTCAAAACGTTCTAGTATAAATGGAAATATTCATGTGGGATATACTCGGATATTCGGATCCGGTGAAAATAAACAAGTTTGAGACAGCAAGGACGTGTAAATCAGTGACATTTGAGTTTGTAAGTAAGTATTAATATGTAAGTTCATATGTAAGTGTAAATAAGTAGCGTCTCAAGTAAACAGTAGTCTGTAAGTTTTGTATACAATAAAAGCATAGTTAGTAATCCCCCCTATACAAGACTATAACCCAATATAACGTATTAAATTGAAGTATTCTTGAATAACTGGTTAGTAAAATTGAATATGGCGTATATACAAAAATTAATTATAATGATTCTATCCAGAGATGACAAAAATATGATTTTTGTATCGATTGCCACCATGCTTAACATGGGAGGTGCACACGTGGCAAGCGGGAGCAGTGGCGCTCTGGCTGAGGCGAAGAGCCGGCGCGACTTCGCGCCTAACATATTTGCCCTCATTCCTGCCACCGCCGATGCAATAACAGCAGCGGGGAGGAGAATGCGTCTCCCCCCTCCTTCCCTCCCTCCCTCCCTTCCTCACGAATCTCCAAGGGCGGCGGCAGCTGTGGTAGCGAGGGGGGTTTTGCGTTTACGAGCGACATATTTCAAATTCCGGAAGGGTTCAGCGCCGGCATTTCCGGGGGGGCGGTGGAGTAGCAGTCACGTGATCGCCGTTTCCGCTTTTCCGCTTCCTACCGTGGGCCGCGGGGGGCGCTGTGACTGCAGTCCGGTTGAACTATAGGATGCAACGGAAACAGAACGGAATTTGGAAATCCCGATGGAAAACAGAATGAGAAATGTGGACGTGATGCTGTGCGTCGCAAATGCAAGGATCTGTTATGGAGTGGAATTCTTCTAGGAATTTATGCTTTTGCATATATCCTCTTCCAGTTATATATACACTGTTATTTAATTTCCGCTGTATGCGGATGGAATTTGCAACATTAAATTTTTACATTTTGAATGTGGACTTATAAACAGTCTATATGCTTGTAACTTCGATGATAATACGCCAGTAAATGATTTTGAGAAGTTTTACACTCGCGCTCTTTCTAATATTTTTAAAACAATTAAAAATGTTGAAGTTGAGTAAAATTGTTTCTGGAAACAAAATATTTAGTATTTCATTTTGTTTGTAGCTGAAGGTTTTCTAAAGCTGAATATTATAACCCAAAGTCCTGGTTTCCCTCTTTCTCTCTACAAATATATCTTCAATCCTCCCAAACTCCCAAAAGATGACATCTTTCCAAGTTACTATCGACAACCTCCCCATGAAAGACACCCCAAATACCGAAATGAAGTCAACATCGATCCTCCAGTTTATTCTCTCGACAAAACCTGAATCTCTCCCTCCATGCGATCCTTTCTCTCCATCCATAAACTTCGAGGCGAAGCAAATGCCATAAAAAGGTCTCAAAATCAGTCTCCTGACTCTAAATTTTTAAAACATCTAAAGTTTCAAAACCGTAAATGTTTACCCAGATCGTTCAAAACGAAACGCCAGATCTAGAAGCGCCATAAAATCTTTTAACCCTCCAATTACTTGCAATGTTAGTCTGTCGGACTGTGTTTTTTGTCCTGCGAATCTCTAAAACACAGGCTGGTAAATTTAAGATTCATGAAAACTTATTGAAATTTTATATGAAAATTATAGTTAATTCGCAGCATCGAATAATATCAGATTCGAAATTTGAGCTCATTTTTATTCCATTATGTTCCATTTTTCACAACTCATTATTATGTTTTTAGGTATTCAAAATTTGCCTTCATACGTTATTAAGGCAATTTGATAAAATAAAACATATTTTCTGATAAATACTGCTTGTAATTTTTACTACACAAACCATTATACATATCTTCATACTTATGAACTTCAATTGCCCTGTAGTGTATTTTCAACACTTGTGTAAAACTGTGCAAGCCAAGCCTGTAACAAGCAAACCAAGCTTCATATGTTCTAATGGTATCGCGTATCAAATCTGCAGAGCTCCAGGTAGGAAACATATCAATGCTATAAATTATATTTTGGTTAATATCCTTATTCTAATTAAATACTGACGAAATAGTGATAAATGTAAGATTATAAATTTTACAAACGTTTTTATTTATTTTATAATATTGTTTTATCATTAGTGTTAATATTCCTTAAATCTAAACTGAGAGATGCCGATGCGCCTGTTTTAAATTATAATTTAATTTGTTCATCTGAAAAAATAAATACCATATTTTGCGGAAACACAGGGCGGAGTATCGAACCCATTAAAGTTTGATTCCCAGAATTTCACTTTTAGCCTTGAATAAAGAAGAACAAACCGTTTAAAAATATCTAACCTAATCATCGCAAAAAATTGGAACTCACAGGAATACCTCAAGAAATTGTAGCAAACGTCTGCAGGCATGCGTGAGTATTACAAGCAGTACATCTTTCGTCATGTTTGTTCTTTACTTTCTTGGGTACGCACGTACACTATGTGATCAAAAGTATCCGGACACGTCCAAAGTGGTGTTATGGTGTGCTCGTGTTTTTCATAGAGGGCGCTCGCACCTCTTCTTTTGTGTGGCACTATCACGGCACAGGTCTACTTTAATGATTTAAACACCTTCTTGCTCCCCACTTCTGAAGAGAAATTTGGAGATGGCGATTGCATCTTTCATATTGCACGGCCTGTGGCGTAGTGCTTACAAGACAATAAAATTCCCATAATGGACTTGCCTGCATAGAATTCTGATTTGAATTCTATCAAACATCTTTGAGATGTTTTAAAACGCCGACTTCCAGTCAGGACTCACCGATCTACATCGATACCTCTCCTCAGTGCAGCACTCCTGTGAAGAGTAGGCTGTCATTCCCCAAGAAACCTTCCAGCACCTGATTGAAAGTATGCCTGCAGCTGTCTTCAAGGCTAAGGGCAGCATTACCGATGGTGATTTACCAAGTACTGGTAAGTCATTTTGAGCCGCGTGACCGGCTACTTTTGATCACATAGTATATTTATGGTGTAATACACGTAGTATAGAGAAATTTATGCAATGCTGTGGCAAAACGCCGGCGATTGGGGGTCCTGATACAAAAAAAGATAAATTCTGTTCTAACATGAGGTAAATTACTCTTTCTAACACGTTACTCTACCTCCGTCCTCAAGAGTTTAAAGTTCGAGTTAGTCGCAAACATCACATACAAGAAACAAGGTGCAATGAGGTATATTCGTTGACGCCCTATTTACGCAGTTGTGGCTATGATGGCAGCAAGAAAAACATATATGTCCAGGGAAAATGTTGAACTATGTAATACCTCTGAAAACCGTGCGTCAGTCTCCATGTTTGTGTAGTTCAACAAACAGTATTCGTTTCAACGAACACACATTTTGCTTAGGCGTTATATTTTGTTTCGCTTTGAAAATAAATTAAGTTCTAACAGTTTTTTTAAACTTCGATTTTTCATTGTTGAGGATGAGAAGTCGGGAGAGTGCAAGATGGATGTCATTTCGGCTTTTTGTAATGATGACTATTGTAAATAAAAAAAATTATTGCTAAAATAATGTTATGTAAATGTCGAGGACTTAAATATTATTAGTGTGCATTCTGCTTAAAATATTTTTTTCTGGAATATCATACGTTCTATTCAAGAAGTAGTCTCTATAACAGTAATTGTCACTTTTCGACTCACAATTGAACGGTAAACTTTTTCTAAAATGAGTAACTTCAAGTAAAACGTTTCATGTGAACAGTGTTGATTGTGATTGAAATTAAATTTTGTCTCAACTTATATACTTTTTTATTGTATACATATTCAGGCTGCATATAATACTGCTGCCTAAATACCTCTATATTTCGATCTTCCCTTTACGTAAACTATTTCAACCCAAGATACAATTCATAAATTTTAATTTATCTAAGGTTCGTGATCCGCTCTATAGAAAGAGCAATACATATACGAGTTCCAGTTGCTAAATCTCGACGGAAGACCATGTATATGGTTTTTAAAACAATTTTCATATTTGGTGAGTTCCTGAATTTTGTATTGAGTATTATGGAAGATTATTCATGAATAAAATAAATTGTATTGTATTAGATAATAATTATTGTTTTTAGCCTTAAAATGGGTAAAAAGCATTGCCCCAAACGACGTATCATGTACATGCTGTGATTTCACAACAGTTTTTTTTATAATTTAAGGTTTTATTAAATGAGATTATGTTAATAATGCTGCCTGTAAAAATGTAAAGCAAAGAATTAATACTTTTATAATAGAGTTCAATAACAGTCATAAGTAAATGTTAATGATAATATGTATTTACATATTTTTATATAAGGAGTCACGTAACTTTACACCTCATGTAATTTTTGGACTCATGTCAGTTATTGTAATATACTTTTAACGACAGTGTATGTTAGAATGGAACTAATTGATGTATGAGTAGGTTTTCTTATTATCACTTGTATTTTAATTTTGCTTATTCAAATGGAACTACATATTTGTTTTAGTCTATCATGACTAGCGTAAAAAGAATAGAATGATATACATATTGTCATTTGTTAGATGAATATTTTTTTGTGAAATTGTGGTATTTTTGCGACTCGTATTTAACGGATATTTCCAATGTATTAGTCCACCATCTAAATCACACAGCGCTCTTTCTGCTAAAGCGAGCACCGGTATTACAATACCCGTTAAACACGAGTAAAAAAATCAAAACTACTCAAAAAATGCTGATCTAACATACGACAATATAAATATCATTGGAGTTGTGCGTTTACACTCGTCATTATAGAATAAAATATATGTGTAGTTCCCTTTAAAAAAACGTTACCGCAATATCTTGTAAAATACAAGTGATAAAGGAGAAATTATCTGTATAACTTAGCCCCACTCCCTTATGCATTTCTGTAAAAACCGCATTGAAATAAATCCAACTCTTCAAAAATTGCAGGAGGTGCTAAAGTTACGTGTGTCACCTATATACTATGATCTAGAGAGAGATAAAGAACTTGTGTTGCAATGGTGTACTGTCAGTGGAACTATAAGAACATTTTAACAAATTATTGTTTTACATCACATACATTTTAATGCATATATTTACCTTTAATGAAATGTTTTTACGACTTTTAAAATTGTAAGTTGATTCATATAAAATTGATTAGGAATATAAAGAGAGTAGACAGTAGAGAGTGGTGGTTACTATTGTGTAAATTGGGTGAACTTAAAAGTACTTTTTAACGATTTTGAGCAGTTTTTGAGAAAGAGTTGTCAGAGCGTTGCTGAAAAAAATTGAGGTCATTTTCTGAAGAAAACATTGAGTTGTTGAGAAAGTAATGGTGACAGTACTGGTAGTTATGGTGTCGCATATGACCTGGTACATTAATTAATTCTGCAGAAACTGTCGTTGCTATGGTGTATTGTCGGTACATATGAAACATACGTTAAGATAATATTTTTTTTATATCATATAAAGTTAAATTACGGTACTTAGAGTTAAATTTGCGATTTCGTAACATTCATAAAAATTGTATTTTTCAGTGTATTATATACTCTAAAGAAATATAAGCAGAGTAGAAACCTAGGTTACTATGTTGTAAACCTACGGTGCGTGTATCTAAAATCATATTTTGACAAAAGATTTGTTTTGAAACGTATGTATTTAAATCTATTATTTTAACCTAATGTCTTGATGTCTCTGTGGTGATAATTATCATAATTTTTATTAATGTTTTAGCAATGCAAATAAAGTAGATAATGGTGGTTAATTTAGATATTGTTAGTGCAAATATATGTTAACAATTTTGAATAGTTTACAAACATTTTATAGACCGTTCCTGATAATCAGCAAAATTGGGGAAATGTTTACTAGAATCTATTGAGTTCTCGATAAACTAATAGATATACAGGTAGTTAGCCACGTACAGACGCTAGTTCATGAAGTAAACATTTGAAAACCGTTGCTATGGTGTATTGTGGTTCCACATAAAAACATGTTTATTTTTTACCGATTCGTTATTGCTTGCCTTCGATATGAAGTTCGAAATGTATTGCATAGTTTACGTGGATCGAAAGGATAGTGGTTACGTGAGAAATGTGAAAATAATTGAATGGTGTTCTTATGGAAGGAATTATAAAAGGGAATTATGCCCGGAAAATATACAAAGATATACAGAGTAAAGTTAAAAACTAGTTATTTGGAAAGAAGTCAATCTGAATTATTAAAATTACTTAAAAAATAAAATCGTGCATGAACCACGGGCATTAACTGCTTATAATGATCGAGAGGCGACAAGAAGACCGATACCCTTATAACGCCCTTCGGTAGTGCTAGGAAAGGTGTAAAAGAAAAAAGACGTGGTCTCACTCTAGCCTTGGGGAGTCTACATTTAATTTCCAGCTATGAAGCACGACGGTCTAGCTGAAATATTGAGAAACAGGGTAAAGAGTAAGATTTTGATAGAAATTGCTCGCAATTTTGCATATTAAATATGTCTTAAACAGTTGCCTTTAGTAACAAACTACCTTATATTTCAGTTAAAGAAATTTTATTTCTTACATTTCAATTGTGATTATCTCGTCAACATGGTCTGATTTCTCTAACTTATTATTAGCGTTGTTTCATATTTCTGAGTAAATAACTTGAGACGGCGAAGTTCCACTAGTCTATCTCCCAGAAAAATTATCCAGTCCCGAACATAGCGACCTATTCGTACGAACATACCTCAGTCTGTGCGTCCAAAAGCTCTCCGGCGTAGTCTCTGCGCAACCAATCCGACAGAAAATTGCTCGGGGGGGCCGCAAATGTTACTGAAGGTTCGCCGCTGAAAGTAGGGCCGCTTTCGTAATCTGCAGCTCCTTGTAGCGCGCGAGTTTATTCTGCGCCAGGATTCCCCCCGCGAAATATATTTCTCTTCTCCGGGAGAGAAGGTCGTTCGTGGAATCGATTTCTTGCCAGCGAGATTTCTCTAGTGCGGACGAAACTCTGGATTTGGTATGACTCGAGATAGATACCCTTTTTCGTAAATAAAAACTCAAGTTCATATCATGCATCCTGCTACAGAATATCCTTTTTCTAATTTATAATGTCATTTTCTGCGTCGTTAAAACCCTACAACACGACGTGTTGTCTTAAAGGTTTTTAGATAAATATTCTCCAAGGGAATAAATTAAAGTTTAATAAAATATTCCTTATGTAGTTCAAAAATAAATGAAAATGTTTTCAAATAAAAATAAGAGAAGGAAACGAATGGTTAATACATTAATAGTAGTTTATGCAATTAGGTTATAATGTTAAGCTTTATTGCATGAGTACAGGTTTTTAAACGAGCGACTTTTGGAGAGAGTTTTCAAATTTGTACGAATATAATATAACAACATTATAAACGAGTTGTATATTATATTTTTTTGTATAACAGTATTATAAATTTATAAGTGAATCAAACTTAATTTTGAGAAACAAATTCCCTGTGACGTCTCGGGTATTTGACATCGTGCGAGTAAATCATCGTGCGAGTGGTCGGCTGTTCCGTTTAGCTCTACCTCCCCCCGATTCTCTCGCTACGATTCGCTGAATGTGGGATGACGCAATCATTCGTGACATAAAATCTAATACATCATTTGTGCTGTAAAATGCCCGATTATGAACGATTTCTTGCAACAGAAAAGGTTCTTTTTCAATGGAGAAATACAAAAACAATATTATTATAGGTATTTAGTTATAACATTTTCAGAGAGAGAATCACAAATTCAATAATTGATATAACATTTTGTATACAATTGTACGCAAAGTATTATACATACGTACGCACATGCATACATAAATGTGTTTAACATGCCACGTAGAGGTTGTTTGTCGTAAAAAGTACTTGCATTCATGAATGATGCGAATAGTTAAAATTTAATACAGCTGCATTTAGTACCCATTTTTTGCTAAAATGCACATAAAAGATCACATGTAAACTGTTCTTTAACGTTATTATTTAATCCTAATACAATATCATTTTCAATTATCTGTGACAAAACCTTCCGCAATTACTTTTGCTTCTTCTCCGTATTTGCACGCTTAAGAACACCAATCTGCAAAGTCGAATATGCATGTGCATTCGTTCTCTAACATTACTCACAGTTCTGGGTTTACATGTATTCACCTTTGCGCTTTTAAAACGTAATTAGTTTCAAGGTTGTACTGTTCGTAGGTGTTTGTAAATTTATTATTAAAAATACGGCAATACTGATGAAACACTTCGCTTCTTAGGTTCAATGCTTCATCACTGTTGACAGGTCTGCCTCGCGTTGTTCCACAGCACTGCATGTTCCACAGCAGTGTTGCTATACTCCTAGAAGACAATTATGGTGTCGTGGACTGAAAAATACTGGGGTTTAATCAATGCCATCTACATAAATCTATTTAGGTGGCGTTGGTTTAATTCTACGTCTACCCAGTAGTATTGCAGTGCGAAAACACGCAAGAACACGTTTTTGAAGATTTCTTAGAATCTTCTAGCCGGATCCGAAAACAACTTATAATTTCCTCACCAGAAGACTTAGATGCGTCGAATGACACCATATACGAGGTCTCGGTTGGTGTACAGAAAGTGGTCTAAGCGTGAGTGAAGGATACACACATACGCGCGGACACACTCGCACACTCGCTGTTACTCAAATACTGTTTAGGGATTTTGAATGCCGTGATGAAGAAATTGTTATAATATTTCAAAAACATGATGATCACTTTATAATCTGTGTACAAAACAATTGATATGCTGTAAAATACCGTATGGATATTAATATTTAATTTTTTATCCAAAGGTGTATTTATCCATAACTTGTGGATGTGGGTCCGAAATCTTTAGATATGTCAGTTCTTCAGTGTGCTACTATAGATGTACTCAACTGACCTACAATTTTTATATAATGAAAAGATCTTAATTTTTTGCCTTGCTCATTTACGAGATGAAATAAAGAGTATTGCCATCAATACGAAATACCTCTTTTTTAATTTTATCAAATTAATATTTGATTTGATGGGGAGTAGATGGATTCTTGTTTGAAGTATCGACTTAGAAATTTTCGACATTTTATTAAATAAAGTTGAGGACGCTAGGCGACCACAAACATTCGCATACTTTTTACCATCACGATTTTATATACAACTCTCTATAAAATTCTATATTATTCTTTTAGAATTATTAAATCGCTTATACAATAAACATTTTCTCCGAACAGACATTTTACGACTGAAGTTCTGTGTATTAAAGAATGAAGACGAAGATGATAATGAGTTTACGAATATTATTTTACTGAAAATACAATCAAAAATGTTGAAGGGAAAGTGGATTTTTAAGTATTCACTAGCAAGCTATTCTCTGAGTTGGATATGGAAGAAAATTAGTTTCCGGAAACGAGAGATGCGACAGACTACTGAAGGCAGCTCTGAGGCAATTGGACGAGAAAATCAGCGAGAAGGAGAAAGAAGAGCAGATTTCAAGGGACATAGCTGGCAGTGATTCGTGATCATGATTCGCAGGACCGGTTCTGGGAAGCAACGGTGGGAAATAGAGCAAGCAGGGAGAGAAAGTTCCCAGAAATCGACTTGCAGAAACGGGAACCGTTCGGCGTACTGGGGCTCCCGAGCGTCTGATATAAGTGTATTGCAATCGAACAGAGTGGGGTGACTGCGGCCGTACATTCTCTGCTTTTTATACGAGAGACTCCCCGTTTTGTTTCGCGGAATTCGCAGATTCTGCGCTCGATCTCGACCGATTGTTCACGGCGATTCGTTGTCGCCCGTTCCATATCTATCGTAGTGTCTTTCTGCTTAAAAAAAGGCTGTCCGATCCCAATTCACGAAAAGCCTCGTTTTAGGAATAGGCAGCGCAGAGTTTGCTGAAAATCATAACAAGGTGCAAGCAAGCCATCTTCACCGGGTCTAATAATACGATACCACTAACTCATTTAATTATGAGAAAGATGAAATTAATGGCCATTCAAAAGACTCATTTGGACACAATTACTTCTTGGTAACAAAGGAATAAGCTGAATATTCAAAGAAACAAAAAGTAGCTAATATATGAAACAGTACTAATTATACATTACTCTTTAGTAACTGAAATGAGAAAATAGCATTTAATCAGCATATTCTTGGGGCAAGTGACGTTATGTCAAACGAAACCAGATACCATCGACTATTTTTAAACAAAATAACTGACAATGAATTACACCAAAGTTGATCATTTTGAGAAACTGATGCTATATCATATTTTTCATATTGCAATTTAGATTCCGTGTAATTTATTAAATTAAATCAGAAATATTAAGCAATAAAATAACTAAATTAGACAGATTTCAAGAATGGATGGACTCTAAACATCCCGAGCATTTAATTTAGTGCCTCCAACAAGCTGCTTGGTTCTTGAGATAGACGAATATATGGAAATAAAACGTTCCCAAAAGAAAACTAGTAGGTATTAAAATAAAACCATTACTTTAAAAAAGTATGGTAAAATACGTAATCCTAACAACAAAATAAATTTAAATCGCAACACCCGAAAATCTTTGGAGAAATCGCCAAGAACTATACGACACAGAAATTAAGTTTTTCCTACAAGAACACATGCCAACAAAAGCAGCTGACAACTTCGTGTACAGGACGTTAAAAATAACAAAAGAAACACACAATTCAACCCATTCTTTCAACTCTAAAATCATACAAAAAGTAGGCAGACCATATACAGTGAACAGTGGCGTCCAGGCACTAAAATCTTGTGGCATTCAACGCTAAGACTTCAGTGCATTCAATGCTAAGAATGTCCCACTTACTTTAACATTGCACCCACTTCAAGTGATAGTTTGCCCTAAACTTAAAAAATAATCGCATGATTCTACTTCCTACCGACCCAGCAGCGTATTACCAATTCTCTCGAAGATGCTTGAGAAACGCATCCTGAAACGAATACTACCAACCTTGAAAGAAAACTACTTGATTTCAGATCAACCATTCGTACTCCATCAACAAACGACTGAATAAGTTCACAGAGCAGGAAACTGATAAACGAACACTTTGAAATTACGGATATGGCATCAAATAAATTCTTGTAATATGTGGTTTTCAATCCTCAAGCCTGGGCCACTTCGCTGGTCCCGGGATCGATTTCGACGGGCAGGGGCCTAATCAGCGGGGAAGGGGTATGCCACCCCTTCATGACGTGACAGTGACGTTCAGAGGGATAGGCGACAGCGGGCGGTCTTAGTTGATTTCGAAAGGCGGCAAGAAGTTGATAGTTTTCAGGGAAAGGGGTCGACGCTAACGAACGGAGAGGTCGGCTGTGGAGTTTTAAAAACAAGTCGCGACTCAGAAGTGAAGAGTGGATCATATTGTAACGTGATCTGGGCTGTCCAGGTGACACCGCGTCGATGGCTGAGGTGCCGACGTTTCGACCGACATATCGCGGTCCTCTTCTGGGCTGTACTGCGGAGGGATGTTAGGCGCTCTGGTTTGTACAGAGGTGGGCCAGGTCATGATTCTGGCCGCGAAAGCCTACGACATCATATTGTAACGTCATAGCATTTTGCTCGGTCGGATCACACGAGACGCACAAGGGGTGCGGCAGGATAGGAGAACTGGTGTCAGGCTGGCGGCAACTAGTTTCTTTTAAGGTGCGGGTCGGTGGCGTGTTCTCGGAATGCGGGGTCTCAGAACACAGGGGGATGATGTGTGATGACAGCCTCGGAACATGGCTGACCTATTTTGCACTAGGACCCAAAGCTCCACAACGATATAAAGTCGTCCGCGAGTGATTGTCACGTGATGACAATGATATGAAGTCGTCCGGGAGACTTTGTCACGTGATTCCCCGCGATATAGGCCAGCGGAGGAAACTGTTCGAGTTTGAGACGAATCTCGGGGCAGATGCGTGTAATCTCAAACAGGTGTATTCTCAACCCTCGCCTTGGCGAGGTGTTGCTTTCGCCAAGGGTCAAAAGGACAGGGGTGGAGCAATTGTGCTCTCACGCTGGGTTCTCTAGTGGCTGGTTGTGGAAGCTGCCTTCGGGGTTAGGGTATGCGAGTTCATCAGCAAAAGTGTTCGTTGCGAGTTGGACATATTGTATATTGAAGAACTGAAAGTAAATCTGTAAACAGCAACTCCGTGTCTCGGTCGTGAATTACTCTTATCAAGGCGTCACAATAATAGTACCTTCAGCCCACGCCTTTTGCAACGGCGAGGAGTGATTGTGCGCGCTTTCGTGAGCTCACGGCAACGCTGCCGCCCTTGGGAGCAGTCGTGCTCACGTCCCGGGATCTGAGCACACAAGATTGCCTCCCGGGGCCACGCCGCAGCTGCTCCAGATCGCGGAGTCCGCACGGGGACACGCTCTCTGCGTCGCCGGCCCGCAACGCCGTTGCGTACCGTCGGGACCAGGGCCGAGGACAGAGGGCGGTAGCAATCTACTCCTTCTTCACTTCAAGGAGTAGGTATACGTACATGTTCCGTCTTCACAATATTCTTTTCTTCTCTTTCATTATTATTATTTTTATTATTATTATTTTTATTATTTTTATTATTATTATTATTTTTATTATTATTATTATTTTTATTTTTATTATTATTTTTATTTTTATTATTATTATTATTATTTTTATTATTATTTTTATTATTTTTATTATTATTTTTATTATTATTTTTATTTTTATTATTATTTTTATTATTATTATTTTATTATTATTATTATTATTATTATTATTATTGCCACCTTTTCTTAGGTCTTCTGACACTTCTTTTGCCAGTGGGTCGATAGAGCATTGTGCAATAGAGGTTTCTATTCGTGCCCTTTCTTCGTATGTGTTGCATCGTTAACGATCAATGCATGCACTGATGAGTTATTTTAACGAGTGTAAATAATTTGTTACATCTGAGAGGTTTCATCAGATAAAATTTTGCATTTTAAGTGTGTTCGAAGGAAAGCGATTTGTACAGGGAAGAAACGAGAGTTGTAGAGAGTACATAACTTTTGAACTTATTTGGCCAGATTGTTTTGTCGTTTTTGGTATGCTTATTTTTTGGTAACATAGACGAATTTTTAAGGAAAGTTTATGATTACTCACTGATTACTTGTGACACTGATTATGCTGTACTCTGACTTGACTTGTACGCTGAGTGACTTGTACATTGATTACTCACTGATCACTGATTACTCACTATACATTTGTCTGTATAGTACTCAATGATTCAGGAATTTTTTTGATGGTCAGTCGAACCCTTAAATATTCGTTAATTTGTTAAGTGGGAAAATATAATACTTACAAGTCAGGCTGATGCATTTAGAATGCATATTGATTTGAATTTGTATTTAGTCATCATATATCCCATCAAGAGAAATTGGCCTCGGCACCGTTTGATCTAAAAGTTCCTAGTCGGTCACCCAGCCAGGAACCCGTGATATCTCGAACTCGCCTAACCTTCGTGACTTCATGTAGTTAACAACTTCGGCTAGTGATGGCGATTTCGACCATCGAGTGGACCATCGAATCTAATTGTGTAAGATTGTACTGGTAATATAAAGCTAACAAGAGTGAGTATTAATGTTCAGTTACTTGGTGAGGGTCCTGATTTATGCTAATGAGTTGTGAGTGTGTTAACTAATATTTTTGTTTGATCTGTATTTGAAACATGCGAAACATGGAATCTAATAATATAAGTTTTCGTGGATATGACTGTTTTGCATCGTAGTGACCTTCAACACAGAACCACGATCTTACGACGTATCCAATCAAAAGAATGGACTACAATATATGTGTGTGTGTACTTGTCATTTTTACCAATAAAAGCCGAATTATATATATGATGTGTGTTGGGACGTAAATAATATAACCCATATTCACTAATGATATGAAATCATGTAACACTGTTGTTGTTGCCAACTTCGCCGATGATATGATAGTCCTTGTACCAAGCGAAGATCGCAATATAGCATCTGAAGGACAGGAGAAGACGCCTCAAAACAATACATCAGTCGCACTCTCTTTATCACATTTAGGGGATTAACGTCTACATAACAGAAAATAAGTTTAACTAATAACTAGAAACTACCAGTGGCTAATCCGTAAACATTCCCTACTTTCACTGTCAAACAAAATAATCATGTATGAAAGTATCCTGCAGGCCATATGGACTTTCAGCATCCGTCTTTGGAGATCAGTCAGCGTTTTCAACTTTGAAAATGTTTCACCGTTTCCTGCGATATATGCATTGATCAGTAATAAACGCATCTTACTCTGCCTGCAATGAAAAGCTTCGCTGTGATATTCACAGCAAGGCCATCGAAGAGTAAATATCATCAGCGAGTCAGAAATACCACAGAAGACTGGAAAGTCAAATCAACTTGCGATTTCTCTGTTCGACAATAGTGAAGAATCCAAAGACTACGGCGGTACAAACTTACCGAACAAAATATAATGTACCGATTTGGGCAAAATAAATAGGAATGCTTCTGCGAAGCAACATTTTTCACTCACTCAATTTTACAAACAATTTTCCTAGTATTTCTGCAGAAATAAATTGAAAATTGGTAGAATATTGAATAAATTAAAACAAAAACGTCGAAGCTTCAATAACTAAAAATAGCATGAACTTCGTTAATCATCCCATATATTTGGCATCGAAAGCGAATGGAAATATTCTGTTCTCATGACGCATATTTATAATTATTGAAATAAGTACTCCATACCACTGTCATAAATTCTGACAGAATTTGTAATACGAGATGCATTACCTAAATTACTGTTTAGTAAGAAACATTAAATAATTTACGTACAAAGGATATCCTAAATAAAAAAAAACTTTTATTGATGCGTAGTTTGAAATGCCGGTGTTTCAGAGTTCATTTGTCACATACGAATTAATGACTTCTACTTCTCTCAGCTTATATGAAATGCATGCATCACGAACGAATTTCCGAAACAAGTTCTCTCAGTATTTTAATAAATCCGTACGTAAGAATTTCACACACACAAGGTAACTTTATAAGCAAACTATATTTAATTTAATAAACCAACATTTCATCAAAAACACCGTTCGTTTGCACTGCTCTCCTAGAACAACAGCGCTTCTTGCGAAGATATACCGCGCATCTTTTCATCTCGGCACTGCGCGCTTTTTCCTTGGCTGTTTATTTCCTTCGTTTTCTTTGTTTTTGCCGCGCCCGTGCACTAATTATCCGATGCGCGGAACCCATTACAGCGCAGTGTGTGTGCACCTCCGGCTATTTCCAGATTGAAAAGCAGGGGAGGGGCGAGTCAATCAGGCCTTTGACTCTCCTCCCCTCCCCTCCCCTTCCCATCCCTTCCCCCTCTTGTCTGCGCGCCCCCCTCCCCTCGTGCGCTGAAGGGGCGAGGTCTTCGTCGCCGCGCTGCGCTGCGCTTCTGTGCCCTGACACAAAGCAGACGCCGCGCTAAGGTCAGGTTTGCCCAAACTTCCCGCTGGGACTCGAGTCGAGGGATCGACACTGCCTCAAGGTGAGGCACGCAAGCACACACTCACGCCCACGCAAGCACACACTCACGCCCACGCAAGCACACACTCACGCCCACGCAAGCACACACTCACGCCCACGCAAGCACACACTCACGCCCACGCAAGCACACACTCACGCTTACGCAAGCACACACTCACGCACACGCAAGCACACACTCACGCACACGCAAGCACACACTCACGCCCACGCAAGCACACGCTCACGCCCACGCAAGCACACGCTCACGCCCACGCAAGCACACGCTCACGCCCACGCAAGCACACACTCACGCCCACGCAAGCACACACTCACGCTTACGCAAGCACACACTCACGCACACGCAAGCACACACTCACGCCCACGCAAGCACACACTCACGCCCACGCAAGCACACACTCACGCCCACGCAAGCACACACTCACGCTTACGCAAGCACACACTCACGCACACGCAAGCACACACTCACGCCCACGCAAGCACACACTCACGCCCACGCAAGCACACGCTCACGCCCACGCAAGCACACGCTCACGCCCACGCAAGCACACGCTCACGCCCACGCAAGCACACGCTCACGCCCACGCAAGCACACGCTCACGCCCACGCAAGCACACGCTCACGCCCACGCAAGCACACGCTCACGCACACGCAAGCACACACTCACGCACACGCAAGCACACACTCACGCTTACGCAAGCACACACTCACGCACACGCAAGCACACACTCACGCACACGCAAGCACACACTCACGCCCACGCAAGCACACGCTCACGCCCACGCAAGCACACGCTCACGCCCACGCAAGCACACGCTCACGCCCACGCAAGCACACGCTCACGCCCACGCAAGCACACGCTCACGCCCACGCAAGCACACGCTCACGCCCACGCAAGCACACGCTCACGCCCACGCAAGCACACGCTCACGCCCACGCAAGCTCACACTCACGCACACGCAAGCACACACTCACGCACACGCAAGCACACACTCACGCACACGCAAGCACACACTCACGCACACGCAAGCACACACTCACGCACACGCAAGCACACACTCACGCACACGCAAGCACACACTCACGCACACGCAAGCACACACTCACGCACACGCAAGCACACACTCACGCACACGCAAGCACACACTCACGCCCACGCAAACACACCCACACGCAAACACACACACGCAAACACACTCTCACGCACACGCAAACACACACTCACGCACACGCTCATGCACACACATACGCACGCGCGCGCGCACGTACACACACACGCATGCGCGCGTGAGTGTGTGTGTGTGTGTGTGCGTGCGTGCGTGCGTGCGTGTGTGTGTGTGCGCGCACGTTTGAGTGTGGGCATACGCACATGCAGGCTTGGACACTTACGTGCACACACGCATTCACTCTTGCATACACACACACAATTGTATTAGAGAATGGAAATATATTTTGAGGAAGACAAGACGAGACATTTTAACTGTGAAGAAAGTGGTTCTTGACGGTACGGACATCTCTTTATCGCACGAAAATAGATTTATTAAAGTTTGCTTTGTGTTAATGCTCTGTGGCAAACACGATTACAAATTGAATAATAATTTGAAAAATAACAAAACTATTACAAACACAATTACAATTAGAATTACAAATATAATTAGAAGTTGACAACCTAGTTCTGATTCATATCTAGTTATCCCTAAATTACCAATTCTCCTTATTTTATTAGGTAAGATTCCCGATACATGTGGGGGAAGAAAAGATGGCGCCGGTTCACATGCCGCTGTGTAGAGAGCTGTTGGGACATCTCTCTGATCACAGAAAAGCGCGTAAACGATGGACCGGAGCAGCCGGCCGCCAGAATTAGCGTCCAGCCCGCTTTTAAATAATGTCGAAAATTTGCTCAAAAATATAACTGGAAACTTTTAAAAAGGCATTACTATAAAAATAGTTTGCTTTGCCAAATACTGCTGGGCCACTGGTGGCAACATAATGGCAGGTTATGTCCACACTCATTATGTCTGTGCGTTTAGTTTGTTACCTCATTTGTAAATGGATCCATCACCATTTCCGGCAACGTTATCGCCCTGCATGACGTTCATTTGTTTCCTGACCTGCCAAAGAGGTCCTTTCTTAGAGTAATTCCCCAATACCCTCCAGTATGCGTAGGTTCAGTTGGGTATTCGTAACTGTACACGTAATCACAGTTTTTGAAATACTCAATTAACAATATTATATGTGTACTATTTATTATTTATTGGTAGCAGTGAAACTAAAAAACAGATGTAATTTGTAATTCACAATAATTACTATTTTACAAAGTAGTATTATTTTTATTGGGAGTGATTTTTGTATTTCTTATTTGCACCTAGACGCGGTTTGATAAGTATGGCCTGTTGTCAGGTATTAGGAATACAAAATAATTCCAATTCAAATCAACATGACGCAAAACTTAATATAACGGCGATGATTTTACCACTTACATTAGATACAGTAAAATTACTAACTTCCTTGTTGATTTTTAAGTGAAGGTTTTGAACGAAGGTTTAAAGGACCAACGCGTGTCACTTGAAGTACATAAACTTTGTACAATTTTACACAGATAAAGCTTGATAACGCAATCGACTCTTCGTGAATGCACTTTGCGTTTCGAATTTAGAATGTCGTACTGGTCTTTTATCAAGAAGTGGAAATCGATTTACAACGATCTTAAAATATAGCTCGTTTCAGCCATAATTGGATTAGAAGGAACGTGAGCGCTATTACCTCGGGAAACAAATCTCTTTGAATTCAAACATCTTCACTGAATGAATTACCTTCAGCTAATTAAATCTTTACTAGCAAAATACCCGGCGTTACTTGGCCTTTTTTCACATTGAATCCTCGTGAAAGAGGAAAATAATTAATTTTATATAAACCACATTGTTGAATATTTATTATCTTTAATGGAATTTTTTAAAATTTCAATAAAAAATCTATAATTCCCTTTCATTTTATTTTACAGTGCATTGATATTAGATTAATTTTTTGTTTATCTTACGCACTGCTACTGTCCTCTAGCAAATCTATTAGGTACTATTTCAGCTGCACCTCACTGACCTCTGGCGGAACATATTAGGAACCAATCTGCTCTTAGCGAAAGGCGAAAAATAATGATAGTGGTGCATTTATTACATTTCTTTTAAACTATATATTTTGCAATAATCCTTACCAATGTTTGTAAGGGCACTACGACAATCCAGAAGAAGATTCTGTAAAAATGTCTTATCTATTATTACCCTACTTTGTGGTATCGATGTCTGTTACGTGTCGTTGAATTCATTTTTATTGGTATAGATTTATTATTATATCAAATATGCCAAGTAGACGCAAAAATTAGGGGAATTTGAGAAAATAAAACTAACATGAGAACAAATAGGGAATAAACACTATGCATGCGTAACGCAAATGAAGGTCTTTCCAATACTTTTATTTTTAAACTTTCAAAGCATTATTAGTGTTCTGAGGGTATATGCACACTACACCAGTGTAGGTATTTCAGATAAGGGGAAATTAAATGCTTAGAATATTATTATTTAGAAGAAATGTAGAATGATTGGACTATCTTTTACTTGAAACATTTATTATTTTATCTTAAACGTAGAGAGTGAAGAATGAAAAATAGAATAAAGATCAACGAAACTGCGATAAATGTAGGAAGCGAAAACAGTGGGCAAACATATGTGATAACTATTTAAGCTCCTAAACATTTTAAAAGAATATTGTTCCCATTATTTACTCAAAGAAGTGTTTGGTTGACTTTTTTTAACACAATAATATATAAACTCTCAAACATTTTTTAGCTGAATATTCAAAGTTGAAAAATCGCTGTGAAAAAGCGTTTTGCTAATTTCTGCACCCTGAATAATTTAATTACGTGGACGAATACGTTATATTTTAATAACTCGTTGCTAGTATCCAGGCTTCACAAACAAACAAAAAATATTCAATACTAACATATTCGGTATAGAGAGACTTTTATAAGAAGGGACCGCGTTGACAACTACTGCTTGGCTACTGCCGACTACAAAAAACTGCGGGTT
Organism: Gryllus longicercus; assembly: GCA_038098605.1. Classification (NCBI taxonomy): domain Eukaryota; kingdom Metazoa; phylum Arthropoda; class Insecta; order Orthoptera; family Gryllidae; genus Gryllus; species Gryllus longicercus. The sequence goes on from JAZDUA010000139.1 coordinate 661,563, forward strand.
ATGTCCTTGCACTCAATTTTTCAATGCGTTCGTTTATTTAGCTACTACCTCTTTCAATGTCATCGTTCTACATGTCATTCATGTGTTTATCGGCCTGTCAAAGTGGTCTCTTCCTAGAGTAACTCCTCTTTACTCAACTGCGCGGTCGGTGTGGGCCAGCGGTAGCGAGCAGCGGGATGATAAACACCTCACTCGACGTCACGAAGGCCCATCAATTTGCTCCGTGTCTTGGCCGCCCCTGCGCCGCATCCTCCGTGAATGGGCGCCTGCTAAACAGCCCCGCCCCCCCACGCCCCCCTCCGCCCGCGGAAAGCGCTGAGCCGTGAAACAGTTCACGCCTCGCTCCCTCATATCGGAGCTCCGCGGCGCCGTCTCGCGCGCGACCTGGCGGCGCGGAAGGCAATCTAATGCGGCCTAATGACGTAATTATCAACGAATTTGGACCGTGACCTTGCGTTTCGTTGGGACTTTGCCCAAACCCCCGTGATGACGTCAGGTTGCGGAACTTGTGATATCCCAGTGGATCTGCAGGTAATGTCCTCGATGACGTTCTCTCTAATTGCTTTTACTCTACTCGCGAGCTGAATTTCATATTTCTAAAATCAGTCATGTTTCTATACGCCTTAATCCTGTATTCAATTAGTCGAGTCGTCAAACGAAAATTAAGTCATTATGATTTTATTCGATCGACGACGTTGGTGGGAGAGAGTTTTGCTAGGAATGATTTTCCGCCAGAAACATCAAAACCTCTAGAATTTTATGTTGCCACGTATTTTAAAATTTATAAAGATGTGAGTAGAAAAATGAAAGATCCATGCTGTTAACGCTTCATCAAAATAAAATTCAAATGAAAACTGAAACAATTTACCTTCTCATGGAAAACTATGATTTTAAACACATCAATTGAACGTAAATAAACAACATTCCCCTACATTCACCTTCAATTAGTGAGATAATACTCACGCTAACTCTAACAAAAAGAAATTGCTCACCTGCGCACTCTTCTCAAACGTGAGGAGTTAATGTAAATTTATGATAATTCTTCCAAAGCTCTGCGAATTCTTTAATGAAAATTGTTTTTGCGAACAATTCACTTTAAGAAAAATGAGACCTTCATACTGGCAATGAGGATCCATGTTTTAAATTAGTTATCCTTTATCTAGTATTTCTTTCAAAAAGTTTACATTAAAAAATAACATCTTGAAAATGTATTCTTATAAAATTATATAGTAATAATTATTTAATTCCTGTCAATATTAATAAGCGTCAATAAAATATTATCCTACAACTACATTTGAATTTAAAAGAGGGTCGTGAACTTCACTATGTAATACGTACAAAAATAACATTACTCTGTTGTCACTGGAATGTATTAACGTAAGAAGCACAAGAAGCACAACTTTTATAACACACATTTATTAACAAAATAAAAACTGAATACCAATGCCAATACCAAATACCAATTTTTATTTCCTCAAAATACTGTTGCTTTGCTTAAAATAACAAAACAAGACTTACATTATAATTTATATTATGTTCTAAGATACGTACATTTGAAGTCTCCCTCCGAATGCATTGCAAGTTAAATTGGTTTTACAATTTAACTTGTAAGTGTCCAACGGCTTTTTTTGAGTCCAGCAGCATCACACTTGAATGAATCCATTCGTTTAGCTTCCCCACACCGTCTAAATTCATAAATTTTCTTTTGTTGGATTCTAACTTTCGCCTGTACATTTGAGCAATGTTTCACTTCTAGAAATTGAACTTTTACATTATTTTTATGTCCTAAAAATCACGGCTTTTATTAGAGCCTGTCTAGAAACAACTTTTTAGATGGAATAAAATATTTACATTTTTTCGCGTGTAGTTTATTATCTTAAAAGTCTGAAAAATAATGCAGAAAAGATTTTGTTCTGCAGCTACTAATAAACATGGTAACATTTACGACATGTGCAATGTGTCAAAATTTCTATTTTTAGCACTAGTGCTAGAAGTATGACGAAGACCTGATGTTCAGATAAAACTGAATGCAACAAAAAACAAAATACTTTCGTCAGATTAACTGTAACAAATCTTAATATATAATTCTAGCCAAGTAAGTGATTAGTGTACTTGGATAGAAATAAAAAGGACAATTATTATTGATCTCTAAAAATATTGTATGACTCACATGGTAAAAGTGATTTTATTTTGCTCTTGGCCTCGTGTGGCTAAATAAAATATGGGTTTTACCACTCGAATCATAAAAAGTAACTATTTTCTAGGTGAAGTCACTTCTCAATGTAAAAAAGACTTATCCTTTTTAGGAGTCTAACCCGTCATTTACCTCTTTTCTGACAACATAATCAATACAAGTATTCTCTTGTGAATTACAATAAACTTTAGATGTTTACTTCACTTACTACATACGAACAAGATGTTTCATTTGTGTATACTTGACAACCAAACAATTTACTGCGACAATTGTATCACTCCGTAACTCTTACTACGACACTGATCTTAGTTTTGTAGAATTCACTTCACACAAAGTGGATAAAATTCATTTCAGGCACTTAAAATAAAAATAAACTTTTTAATCATGTTTTGGCGCTCACTAGTACGCGGAGCTCCATGCACGCAGTTGGTCCTGGATTGTCCGGGAGACGCCGCGTCCTAGCAGGGGTGCCGACGTTTCGGCAAACATTCAGTCACCTTCCTCAAGGCGAAATGTACATTTCTCTCCTTTGCTCGCATTTTGCCCTGAGGAAGGTAGCTCTGAAGCGGCCGAAACCTGAGCCTTGGACGCGACGTCTCCCGATCAACCAGGTAGCTATTGACTCCGTCTGCGGACGCCTACTCTATCATTAGCTGCTTGACTGATCGAGAGACGCCGGACGGAGTCAATAGCTGCTTGTCTGATTGGGAGACGTCGCCTCCTAGGGACAGATGCCGACGTTTCGGCCAGCATTCAGTCACGTTCCTCATGAAGAAATGTACATTTCGCTCCTTAGCTCGCTTTTCGCCCTGAGGAAGGTCGCACTTAAGCGGCCGAAACGTTGCCACCTGCGCCTAGGACGCGGCATCTCCCGATAGCCAAGCAGCTATTGACTCCGTCTGCGGGCCCCTACGCTGTCCATAGCTGCTTGGCTGATCGGGAGACACCACCTCCGAGGCAAAGGTATCGACGTTTCGGCGTACATTCAGTCACCTTTTTCAAGGCGAAATGCACATTTCTCTCCTTTTCTCGCATTTCGCCCTGAGGAAGGTCGCACTGAAGCGTCCGTAACGTCTCCTGAGCCCAGGACGCGCCGTCTCCCGGTCAGCCAAGCTGCTGCTGACTCCGTCTGTTGGCGCCTACGCTGTCCATGGCCCTCGCCTCCAGTGAAGCAGGGGAGGGAGGCGGTCAGCGCGCGCGCGGCACGAAGGCCAGCTCGCAGATGTAGGCGCCGCTGGTGGAACAGGCGCCGTCGGCCAGCTGGCCGTCGCTCCACATGAAGCCGCAGTTCTGCTCGCGGCCGCCGTTGGGCTGGCCGGGCCCCCAGCGCGCATACCCTGCGCCTTCCAGCGGCTGCCCTGCGCACGCACCACGCGTCAGCCTACACTGCCATTTTTCTAACTCCCGCTAGTCACCGTGCCAAAGTGTGTATTTTTGATACACACAAGAGTGGATATTTCATTACTCTGTATATCCTACTACAACACAGATATAAACAAACCAAATGGTGGAATTATGTATCTGAACTCTGGGAACAGAACAGCATTATCAGTCTGAAGTTGGCTGTCCTGATATGACATCAATTCCTTTGTTGCGATACGAATGCTTTCTATACGATCGACAAATTACGTATAGTATCGCCGTTAGAGTAAAATGCCCTAGTATAAGTGTTAAGTAGAGCAGACCTATACTGCGATTTTTCTATCTCTGCCCCTCAAGACCCGACTTCACGGTGGCATTATGTTACTGTTTTTGGCGTCGTTCTCCGTCGGGCTCATGGTCGCGGACGTGTAGCAGTGCTGGATACGGTCATGCCACTGAAGTAGGGCCTTGAGAGGCGGGGTTAGAAAAATGACAGTATGAGATCAGGCTACACTGCCGTTCTTCTAACTCTGCCCTTCAAGACCCTGCTTCATGGTGGCAAAATGTCACTGTTTTTCGCGTCTTTCTCCGCCGGTTGCATGATCGCGAACGTATAGCAGTGCTGGATACTGTTGCGATCATGCGGAATCTAGCGGCGCGAGAAAGACGCAACCGAGACGCGACCGAGAAAGACGGAAAAAATGATATAATGCTATGTGATATAGGCCCTTGAGTGTCAGAGTTAGAAAAATGACAGTATGAGATAATGCTATACGGTCATTTTTCTAACTATGACCTTCAAGACCCTGCTTCATGGTGGCAAAATGTCACTGTTTTTCGCGTCTTTCTCCGCCTGTCGCACGAACGCGAACGTATAATAGTGCTGGATACTGTTGCGATCATGCGGAATGTAGCGGTACATGAAAGACGCAACCGAGACGCGATCGAGAAAGACGGGAAAAACAGTGATATAATGCTAGTGTGATGTAGGGCCTTGAGGGTCAGAGTTAGAAAAAATGACAGTATGAGACAAGGCTATACTGTCATTTTTCTAACAATGACCCTCAAGCGCACTCAAGACCTCACTTCACGGTGGCATTATGTAACAGTCTCTCGCGTCGTTCTCCGTTGGTCTCATGATCACGAACGTCTAGCAGTGCAGGATACGGTCGCGATCATGCGGAACCTGGCAGCACGACTGAGAAAGACGCGCAAAACAGTGACATAATGCCACTGTGAAGTAGGGCCTTGAGGGGCAGAGATAGAAAAATCACAGTATAGGTCTCCTCTACTTAACACTTACACTAGGGCATTTTACTCTAACGGCGATAGTAAAAGTAATTTTGTGGATCTAATAAAAAGCATGCGTATCGCTACAAAGGAATTGATGTCATACCAGGACAGCAAACTTCAGACGGATAATGCTGTTCTGTTCTCAGAGTCCAGATACATAATTACACCATTTTGTTTGTTTATATCTGTGTTGCAGTAGGATATACAGAGTAATGAAATGTCCACCCTTGTGTGTATAAGAAATATACACTTTGGCTGACATAAAATGTTCGTGTATCGCTAAGGATACACACGGTAATCGGTATCGCGAAGGTCCACACGGTTAATATTTAACATGAACGTGCAAGAACACTATACGGATCGTAAGCAGCCCGTTTTTTGTCTAGCGAGGGATGCGCGTGCAACACCTGGTGGAGACAAAGAAAAACTATGGATTGCTGAAGTAAACGCCAGCTTCAATCAACGCCTACACCCGTGAAATGCCGATTAGCTTACCAGAGAGCGTTGCTGAAGTACACTGACTTAATCTGTGAAGTTGCATTTTTAGGTGAAAAAACAACGGTGCTACTTTTTGCTGAAATATGTCGGCGCCCACTAGCATACGGGAATATTCGAGAATTTTAATTTATTTGTCAAAGCATATCAGTAGCTACTCAACGGCGCAAATTAAAATTTAATCACAATTTTTTTTCGTTACGAACAAAAATAAATTACATGTAGAAATATTGGAAGTCGAGAATTGTGAAAAAAAGTTAAAATGTTATTTATACATGTAAGTGGCCTTTTTCGGATAACATTAAAAAACATTACTAATTCTGTGGACATTCTCTTTAATTTCAATAATGCTAGAATTAATCTATATCATCTCTGTGACTAGTGGGTCGTATTTTATTACGACGGGCGTATTTTTTTCTCAGTTTATTATGTTCAACACAAATCGTTGAGTAAGCTTAAATTCTTTTTTGGGGGGGTAGGTGATACAGGTGAATATTTTCATAAATGTTGTTCGTAGGTGACGCGTTTTGAACGATTCAGTCCAGTTTATAAAATTCCGTGTCATAAAGAATATTAAAAAAATACATTCATATTTTGCTGTCAGACATTTTACACCCAGTGAGCATTACTCATATTCCCAACCACATACGGCAGATTGACAGGAGAAGTAATTTCAAACGAATTGACGTGTAATAAAAATGTAGCGCAAAAGCATTCTACAGTTCGAAATATTCATGCTTTTGTACACGATATTACCAAACAAATTATTTTGCAAAGATTTAAAAATATATTACATCAATACTTTTTCATACTCTGGTGTAATTATCATAGAGAAACTCCAGTGTGAATTTTATTTTAATGAAAAAAACAATTGTAGTAAAATGTAATGTTAAGATAACGATATCATAATATAACTTTTTTGATTTCACTTTTCATTACATCTTCTATCTGTCCAAAAGCCAAACAAAACATCAATAGTCAAATATTCTCTCACGTCTTTTTTAAGGCTAGTATCCAATAAGGTATATGTGATATTGCAATGCTTAGAAATACGGCAGACTGGATCTTATGAAACTCATCGTCGCATTTTTCTTTATTTTAATGACACTGTTTTAGTTGGAGGTCAAATACTGAGTTAGTTAGCCTCACAAAAGTGGCAGATATAAAACTATTGGCTGATGAAATGGTTATAGAAAAAATTCCATTGTTTTTCCTTGCGTAACTCTCTATAATACTTTAATCTCTTCTATTCTACTATAATTTATGTATTTTTATAAAGAATTCATCATTACCTACATCGTATACGTTCACTATCATCCTTATTCTTACCTAGAACCGTTGTAAACTGCCCTTCAAGTACAAGATCATTGAAGCCTATGTGAGCCCAGGAGAGTTTATGGGCGTCCAACGTTTTCATTAAGATGTCAGCCTCTGCCTAAAACGTGCAACAAAAATTAAAATTAATAAAGATGTTTCTAAAAATAATAGTACGGCAGTACTCACAAAACTAATCAAATAATGACACGGGGAACCTACAATCATTCACGAAAAGTGTACCGCATGATGACGAAATTAAAGAATTTACTTATTTTTCATTCTTAAATACAAATAAACAATATTTACAAAATTCACCTATTTATGTCATATTAATTATACACTCATGATTGACTTCGTACATTGTGTATTCCTTTGTGTCACTTGGTATCCAACAGACTTTTTCTTAAGAAACGCTATCAATTTATAAAACCTATGCGTATAACAATTTATTACGATAAATTAGACAGTCTTAGACCCGAGCATGTTGGGAATGATAAGTGTTTTACTGAGTTCAAAGGCTTCATTGCCGAAACTTTGGGAAAATCAAGACAAGGAAGCTCCCTGATTCTTACTGAGCTCTGTATTAGCAGTCATTATGCATTCTCTAATTGAAAACTAGCAATTTTCTAATTTAGTGAATTAAATATTAAGTAATTAATAAAATGAAATGTTGGTAATAGTAAAAAATTAATATTGATGATAACTAACATCAGTAATGATAATAGAAATGTAAAAGGAGAAGATGACATCTATACATAGGTGGTAGTATTCTGTATCCTCCATACATTCGTGGCAGAAATGAGCAATGTTTCTTATCTTAATAATCAAATAAAATACATAATACATTAATAACACAAATCTCATAAGTGCACACCTCTGCAATTAATACGAAAACTTTTAAGTTTACTTTATACTTAGTACTTCATTTTTTATCCTCGACTCTCTAACTTCATTTGATAGTTTGAAATGAAAATAAATTCCCTTTATACTAGATGCGTACTATACAAATGCAAAATTGAACAGTGTAACTATAAAATGTAACCAAAATGTTATCATATCGGTAGCATTTAACGCAAGACTAACTTGCTGTAGAGATTCGTTGGCAACTTTTGATGGACGATTATCATCAGAGCCCTTTGAGGAGAAGTACAGTAGAGTCGCGATAATCCAAGCATCACTAAACAAATCTATTCCATGCAATCCGAGGTGGCATGATGCGTGTCCAGTCACCAAACAAGCGGCAATAATCAGCTGGCACATGATGGGTTGGCAACATTGCGCCGAAGGTCACGTGTGCGACGGCCAGTGCCAGTGTCAGTCTCATACATTGTCATACTCAATTCGCGCTCATGTATGTATCTATCGTAAATTTAATAACATCTGCACATTAAATTTGACTTCGTTTTACATTGTATATTGAAAATTTCGTTATATATTTTCTTTTTTTTCGTGTAATCTGAGATTTTTTGTAACCCGAGGTACCATCAGCTTCAATTACCTCTAATTATCACGACTCTACTATAGTCTAATGAAATCCGTGCTGCTGCGGCGCCAGTCATAGTCCCGCGTAAAACAGCTGACAGTGCTCTCGTGAGGAGGGCAAAATCTGGGATTCGAAAATAGATACTAACCGGTTATAGGAACTAAGCGGTTCGCGGAATTTTTTTATTACATATTATTTATGTACTTGTTTGTGGCAAATTTGGTGTAGAGTATGAAATGTTATGTCTGATGGTTTAGGAGGTATAGTCTTCTTATCTTATACAGAACGTCTCTTAGAGGGACATTCTGGAATTCTAACTAGTATATTTGAAACTACCCGGCCTGCGGCAAATTTGTTTCTTACAGTTTGTTTTAAGCTCTTATTTATAGCAATTTTTGTCGTGGAGGATAAATTGTTATGGCTGATTGTTTAGGAGAAACTGGCTTCTTAACTTGCGCAGTGCTCTCGTAAAAGGGCAAAATCTGGGAATTGAACCCGGGCAATTGAAACTAACCGGTCCGCGTCAATTTCTTTTATTACAGATTATATTTACCACTTGTTTAATACGAATTTTGGTTTATATTATAAATTAATACAACTGATGGTTTACAACGATCGTCTCGTTTCTCCTTCGACGGCGCTCACAAGAGGAACGTAGATTTAATTTTTTTTAAATAATGGAGATATCAAATTGATTTTTCACTAATCGTTTATAAATGAAAAGCAGTAAATTTGGATTACAGTTTTGTGTATGTAGTTGCTTCGTTAGCGGATTTAGATGTGTGGTCCTGGTAACGTATATTGGACATTTTTGAGCAAATGTTCCGCGGCAATTTTTTTCCACATCCTAAGAAAGGCATAATATCAGCAAATTATGAACTCAGCAGTTCTGTGATTGCATGAAGTGGCCCTTCTAGCTTCCAGGATGTCGCGGCGCTTGCGTGGCTACGCTGACCTAGCCTCTCCGACTACTGTTTCCGTTCACACAACTCGCTTCGGGATATGGGAGTGCTCTGGAAGGAGCCTTGGAGCACGGCCAATATCCAGTCCACTCGCCTTTGACTTTACTTGCAACCTTTCAACTGCACCGGCTTGCTCACCTCTCCACCGCACGGCCTCTTGCCAACAACTTGCTTTAGTGTCTCCGATTTATACGTAGATACACTTCAAGGTCACGAGCGGGATGAAGGGGGTATATAGTTTCCTCCAATCGGGAGCGCCAATACCAAAAATTTAAGTCAGTACGAATCTCCCGTTTGAATGACAGCCAAATGGGTCCATTTCAAGAGATGGCTGTCACCTAGCCGTACCCAGCAAGTTTTTGCAGTTTTCATATTTTTTTCGACCAGGTTGTGAACATTTGTAAGTGATCCACGTTGCTTGGGCAAGACCCACTGAGGATGGTAAGAGTGTTTTACCCAAAGTTAACTCTGGGTAATAATTAATAAAATTATTATACATTCTGTGGACGATTATTTCCTTTATCATATTATGAATTACCACAAGATATCTGCTACCACCACGGAATTTATATAGAATGCCTATATAAGTGAAGAAGATGCCTAGATATTAAATCTCAAGTACTGTCTCTTCATGTTTCAAGTTCCAATAAACTTTCTTATTTTTCACTTGCAAAACTTTTAATGTTATTTCTATAAAAAAATCAGTTTGTCACTCACTTTAGTTTCTCGTAGGGTTGTGCTATAACCTCACCGGCAGTTAGTCGTGTCCGTCAGTCCGGTTCAAGAAAAGCTCACTCTCCGATCCAGGCTCTGGTCGTACGGCAGTATGATAACCGTCACGGTCAGTTCCTCGCCTCTCCCTGTCACACTGCCATCCGCCATGATCTACTCCACTAGGCAAAATAAGACCGTATCTTCACAACCACTCGCCACCTCAACAGATGGTCAGTGTTTACTCTCTGAACTCAGTAACCTGTGTGATTTCAGAACTCACTAGCCTAGGTGAGTTCAGAACTCAATAGCCTAGGTGGTGTAGTTCACGTCTAGGCGGCAATCGCGCGGGTATTTGAATTCCACGGTGCCTGCCTCTAAAAGGACGAGTAGTTGGTAATATGCTTTGTTGTGCAATAAATGCTCTAAAAGTATTATTTAACGTCAAAATGTTTTTAAGAATAAAAATACTTGGCAACATTAAAAACATTACATCATTTTTTATTGTAACGTTATTGCTTTTTATTGACTTCGATATGGAGCTCGATTTTCCCTGCATATTGTAAATGGATTGGGAGGTCGTGATTATGAGGGAAATATGAAAACAGTTGAACATTGCTACATGTTAACTTACGTTAGGAGTTATGAGAGAAAATTATGAAAAAAAAATTATGGAAAGAAAATGTGAAAAGACAGTCAAGTTAATATACAGTGAATTGTAAGTATATCTGGTTAGTTGGGTTAAAATTAAAATATTGTATGTGCCACGGGCATTAACTGACTATTAAAGACCATTAGAACCAGTTCTAATGATTTCGAGTGACGAAGATCTCGGGCTAAAGTCACTCGGGCCTTTTGTTGCCGCTCGATCATTAGAATGCTTATAATGCCCTTCGTGAATAAATGCCTTACTGTTTTACTTTCTCGCCTTACATCATAAGAAGGAAAAGTATTGTAAGCGTGCGCCGGAAAACGCGATTTTTCGACAGAAAATATCCGTATTGCCTGGCACTGGAAACGAAAAATTACACAAATCTTGTTCGTAAATGAGATAAATTAGTTTCTCTGACACGATATGCAGTCATAATCCACGTTTTGTAAGTCCTTGATACCAAAAAACGAACTGACGGCAAAATGTCCGTTCGTCTGTAATCAACGCTAGTTCTCGTACCGTACCGAGATTTTCTCCACCGCTGGCTTTCTCGTTTTCATAAGTCTAAAACGCCATTTAACTGAACTCCACCGACTACGCTAAACTCTAGTTAATTTTAGATCCATCTGATCACTAAACAAGGACGTAACGCATACGGGTCTCCATCCCCAAAATGAGAAAAAGTAAAAAGAATATTGAAATATCTCTTGAAAGGCAGAAATATTGAACGGCAAAAATAAATTCTTAAAAAGGCCATTATCAACCTTCACTCAACGCTGCGGAAATCCTTTCATATTTTGTGTGCAGTTCCAGACAAGTCAATTACTTCCATGACGACAACAGGATTCAGATCCGGGTAACCATCTACTTTAAAACTAAAAGCATGAGTTAAAAGTAAGTAATCTTCAATAGAAACAAATGGTAGGAGCGAGAACGTGGATATTTTTCAGCACTTTGACTGTGTGTGTGTAGAAAATATATTTTGACAAATGCCTTTGACGTTGTGCTTACAAAACAGGTAATATATTTTAAATAAAAAACAATAATGTCCTTTACGACAGTCTGAGGTAAATTGACACTTCTTCTTTCTCCCTACAATAAAAATATTCTTTATTTATTTATGATTTAAAAAGTAATATTTAATACTTAAAAAGTGAAGTTAAATGTTATATTTCAGTACCAAACTGTGATGTATAATCTCGTGATGTAAAATCTTAAGCATTTTTCCTTAAAATACAAATAAAAGGTTTAGATACAGTTTACGTCCCGGGAATCGAGACCCGACGGTGGCAGGATTTTTGCCACTAGCTTGTCAGGTAGGTCGAATTCAGTCGCGGCCGGCTGCTCTGATCGGTAGTTTTCCGTGGTTTCCCCGATCAACACCAGGCGAATGCCGAAGACGTTCCCTAACGAAAAGGTCTCTGACCGCGCGCGATCATTCTTACCTCACCCCTTTCACACTTTTATACTAACATGCACTACACTACCACACACGCCATGAAACCGGCCAGAAGCTTACAGCTTGTCCCGGCTGGGGCGGTCCCGGCTTGTTGGAGATACCTGGTTGGAGAAAACCTCGCAAGACCTGAGTTACACTATAGTATTATCATCACCATTAATAAATTTATTACCTGTTGTTTAACTTTTATTAATTGTTGTTATATAAAAAAAATCCTAGTAGCATTGTATTTTTAATTTTAGTTAATGAGAGGCACCCAATGAAGAGCCACGAAAACAGCTCGAAACGAAGTGTACAACGGAGAAAATGTGAGAGATGATCAATACAGCTCAAGAATGTTTATTTTACGGTGGTTACAGTGCCGTTGAGTTTTGTTATATCAAACTGAAGATCTTTTAATAACTTGAATTTCTTAATCCAGTACATTTAGTGCTACTGTCTGTAAACAAAAGAATGGGTCAAGAATGTCAATATGAAATTTAGTATATATTATCAGACAGTGAAAATAATTCAGATATATTTAATTAGGAGGCTTCAAAATCTACACAAAACATAGTGAATATTGAATACCGCTTATCTGTGGAACACATTTTTGTTCCCGAGACCTTTCTAAACCTATATTTTCGTCCTTCACAATTTTTTAGATAATTTCTTCCTCCAATTCAGAGCCATTGTTGTGTTACAATTCAGTCGCCGTACGTTTGGCAAATCAATAATAATGAAATGTAACAATTGATAAGTTAGCAACGGATTAAAATAAATGAAGTACGCATGGCCCGGGAATTCCCGGGCATGCGTATCAACGTAGTATATTAATAGTAGTTATCTATAGTATTCAATCAATGCGTATTGTAACGTCGTGCCAAGGGGCCAGATGGACAACACATGTCGGTGGGCCAGCGACGGGGCGGGGGCAGTCCTTTGGCGGCCAGCGGAGGGCCGCCGGAGGCCGACCCTCGGGGGCAGTCCTTTGGCGGCAAGCGGAAGGCCGCCACAGGTGGGCCCCGCCTCGAGGGCCCGGGGGGCGTGTCTCGGAACGCGGGTGTCAACTGGCGCAGAGGGAATTGATGGGTGCGTCCAGCCGCGGTGCAGCTGGACTCCCAAATTGCAAACAGGCCCACATTTCGGGATGAGAGGACGCCGCCGGCATGTGAGGTCTGTCACGTGACCCCTCGCGAGGCGGCTGGAAAGTAACCAGCCGTGTTCATTCGAGTTTGAACCGAATCGCAGTGCGGAAGGCACATTTCACCCGCCAGGGGTTATCGCGAGCTTCGGCTGCGAGGTGTGGCGATTGCCACGGGACAAAGACCAGGAGCGGCGCCAAGCCGCTGGGGTTTGCGTCAGGCTGGGGCGGGGATGCCTCAGAGGTATGCAGTGCTGGGAGAGCAGCGCGTTTCCGAGGAGTATGTATATAGTGTAATATAACTTGTAATAAAACTGTATAAACAACTCCGTGTCTGTGTGCTACTCGCACCCGATGACGCCACAGTATATTACAAGCGTGGCCGTGTGATCGTTCCAAGTATTAGACCGTGATAACCTTAAACCACCATTGGAAATACAGTGCACACGCTGTTTGGAAACAACGCCAATGAATCTCGAATATAGATCAGCCCATTGCTTTTTGCTTTTAAAAGCTTAATGTTAAAAGGAACATACATTATTTTTTAAGTTTATTCGCATGAATTGGCACAAGCTTTATACAAAGCACAGAGCCTTGCTACTTATCACCTGTTTTTGAGTGAATACCGTTTTCCAATGTTCTTGTCCCTGAAAGTAAATGTAGCTGCCCTACGCTGAATATTTCCCAAATGTGCACACTGCATACTTTTGTGCTGATCTCAAAAAATTGTTTCATATTCCATTATCGAACGAACAAGCGATAAATAAGCAATTTCCTTCGCGTTTGCCGTACTCTTTACACGTGAGCATTACAAAGTGAAGAGCTCTCCAGGCTTCCCTTACAACAAAATCTACGTGACTTATCCAGCTTAATTTACTATGGAAAGCCTATGGATTCCTAGCTACTTGAATGAGAAAACTCTCGGAATAATGTTATTTAAACGGTAATCCGTTTCTGTGTAATTATGACCCCTGCCAAAAGTGATGGATTTCCTTTTGGAGCTATGGTCATTCCATTATTTTCCGCCCAGTAACATAACTCAATAAGACTCAGTTGTATACGTAAGCTTCCGCGGCTCGAATCCATGAATTCTCGGCTATCCGGGAGACGCCGCGTCGTTGGCTGGGGTGCCGACGTTTCGCGTGACATATCACAGGCTTCCTCAGGGCAGTGAAGTCACTCGTCTCCCGGATAGCCGAGAATTCATCAATAAGACTCCGTTACAGCATTTCTTCTTCTTTCGAATTCATACTAATATATTATGCAATCGTCTGCAAATAGCCGAACATTTGATATTAAGTGCGCTATCAGATCATTGACGAACGCTAAACAAAGAAGAGGTCCAATGACACTCCCCTGTGGTATTCCTGACCTAACGCTCGCCCCGGTAGAAAACTCACGACGAACTTCGGACTTTCTTTTTTCGGTCTGGCAGAAACTCGCTAATCTACGTCACCACCCTGAAATAGATGCCTGTATTTAGTTTGTATGAATATTGTAGTACCTTTGAGAGTTTTTTGACATTAATGGGTCTTAGTGAGTAATTTTTACGTAAAGTAATATTAAAGTAATATTTAATTTTAAAGTAATATTTACGCGAATAAAATGCCCACTCCGTATTTGAAACTTAAAATTATGAAAACTGGCTTTGTATCTAATGGAATGCGTTTCAATGAGAGAACAATAGGTATGGTATTTTATTTTAATTTATGTATTATAACAATGGATTTATCGTGTACACAAACAACCAGATTATTTAACTGAAAATTTCTTAATGTTAGCTGTCAGGCCGTTAAAAAGAAAATGGGTTAATGTGAAATAAGGAAAGTCCTCATTCAAAATGAATTTATTAATACAATAAATAACAAGCGTGAATCATCATTTTTTCCTACGGTGCGGATTTGAACCAAATCCAACGCGCCATGGAATTTAATGCGCACCTCAATTTTGAGTACTACATTTGATGAAAAAAGGTGTACACTACATTAGCGTTAATACGGTTACTATCTAGTTATGTTATCTGTACGGTAATATATTATTGAAGGACTCAGTAGAACCAGGGGGTATCCCACATTTTTTGTACAATTGAGGTATTAGCATTACACACAATTTCAAATACCTATCCGGTGGCCGAGATCGCTAAGGCAGTAGTGCACAAGCGATCTCCGACCGACGAATCGGGGGTTCGAGTCCCGTCTCGGGCATGGTTGTATTGTGTTCGTCCTTTCACCCCCTATCATCATAATATCACGTCATCCTCACAATTACCATACCGTTACAAGCAACAGGTGTCGCTAATAACTTAGAAGTTGATGTGACCTTAAGTAACAAAAAAATTCATATATTATTTTTTTAATGTAATATCTTATTTAAATCCAGTATCGACGCATGTGTAAGTGTACCGTGTTTAAAAGTTTAGTATTGAACTAAGTTCTGTGAGGAATGTTTAGGGAAAACCCTCGTTATCTCAGAACTATGCCAATGTGGGATAGTATGTTGTTTTACAGAGCCCTTCAATTTCGGGTCGTTGCGTCACCTGCGAGTTGGGGATGGCGAGGTGCGCGCCCAGCTCCACGCAGGCGTCGCGCGCGGCCACCCAGTCCAGCGGCTGCTCGTGGAACGCCCTGTACGCGCCCGCGCCGGCCACCACCTCGAAGCCCGCGGGCGGCGCGTGCGCGGGGGCGGGGACGGCGGCGGCGGCGGCGGCGGGCGGCGGGCAGGCGGGGCACACGGGCTGCGGGCAGACGGGCGCCGGGCACACGGGCTTGGGGCAGGTGACGGAGCAGGCGGGGCAGGGCGGCAGGCGCGGCGGCGTGGGGCAGCGCGGCTTGGGGCACGTCAGGTTGAAGGTGGGCGCCGGGCACGCGTCGGGGCACGGCGGCAGCGTCACGCCCTGGCACGCGCGCCGGCACCACTCCCCGCGAGACGTCTCCGCCGGCGGCGAGTGCGCGCCGGCCAGCGACGCCGCCGCCACCAGCGCTGCGAGCCACGCCGCGAGCTCCCTGCGAAGCACGAACACACCAACAGCCCATACGGGATATCGGCTACCTATACATTGGCAACTCTAAATACAGACTCAGATATCGTCTACCTATATACACGGAATAACAGCCCAAACAGGATACGGGTCCCAAAATTATTTTTCCCTAGGCTTCTTAACAAGCCTACAACCGGTTACCCTTTACGTCACGATGATTGGAATATTCGTTCATACACTAGACACGAACACATTTGCGGGCTCCTCTGATCTGGGATCAGCAGAACGCGAGGCGTTCAATGCGAAACACATACAAGTGAGACAAGGAACAAGCAACAATGCCCAAGGCGGGACTCGAACTTGCAATCCTTCTGACTGAAGCACCGACTCGGCACACGGTCTTAGCCTCCTCATCTATCCAGGTAGAATAACCCTTCATTTTATAAGCTAAATATTTTGCAAGTTTCACTGACTAGGTACATTTTGGACCCACAATGTTTCGAAATAAATTCATTTTTAAAAAATATTTTTATTAATCTAAGATTATGATTATATGAATTAAGAATATACAGTAAAACCTGTTTAAGGCGGAACTTCTGTAAAACGGAAACCTGCCATCTGCGGCAAAAGATCTCACAGGGGATTATATACGCCCTCTATTATAAATGCCCTCTATAAGCCGATACATTCTCTAACGCGGAAACGGAACTACATTTAGAGAACATTGAAAGATTAGTACCTGCCTAAGAAGGAAATTTATTATTGAATTTCAGGCACTACATTTGGAATGACATTGGGCAAACGGTCACGTTCTGAAAAATAAAATGAATGACGAGTTTTTTTTTTTAAATTACCTGTTGTAGGAGAATGTTCGGCCAATTCTGCGACTGTTTTGCTGACGCTTTCCCTAAAACCTGGTTGATAAGATTTTCTGTAAGTGACAGATTGTTATACTTGATGGCATATTTCATGTTTCTGAGTGCGTCAACAACTGTGATCGTTAGGCCCGTAAGTGTAGTGCAAATCATATTTTGGTGTGTGTTCTTCGGCTGGATAGTGAAATCCGGCGAAGATCAACATCTCGGCTTGCGGGTTGATTTTCATCCAGGTACCTCCAATCAGCAAGGAACCGCCACAGTCGGAACAAGCTTTTGGATCCCGATATGTGTGGTAGTTTAAGGAATGTATGCTTAATCTTTCGAGCACAGTGGTACCAAATATGTGCCACTGCGCGCAATGCATCGGCTGCACGGATTTACAAAGTTTAAACCATCATTTTTTCTCCATATGTGTTGTTTCGGGGTAGGATAATTTATGAATAACAGCTAATGATTGCAGAAAATAGTCTCCAGAAGCACCGGAAGATGTAAGCACAATAAATGCCTGCAGAACACCATAGAAGCATTTTGTTCAAAACTTACAAGACATTTTCCTGTCAGCTGTTGGTGTGAGTAGAGGTCCGAGCTATGTAACTAGTGCTACAAAATTACAAAGACTCTGCCTTTGAAAAAGTTGAGTGTGTATAAGTAAGGGTTGAGGGTAGGATAAAGAAAAGGGGAAAAAGGTCTCTCGCGGTCCGTGACCAGTTTACTAGACACCCGCTGGGTATTGATCAAAGAAGCCACGGAAAACTTCCAATCAGAACAGCCGCCCGTCAGGGGCGGATTAATATTTTTGCCGCCTGTAGGCACATCAAATTTGCCGCCTCCTTAAAATTAATGTTACATTTCAAATTGTAACGCTTCAGTAACAATTCCTCATTCATTTAAACGTTTTAACTTTAAAAGTAACATTATATTTTGCACATTGTTCTCTTGAATTAAATAATTTTTTGGGATTAGCTAATTTTGGATATAAACTGTATCTTCATAGCAAGTAACGTTCAACATTATTAACGTTTCAACACTGAAACGTTAACATTAAAAGGACACTAAAACATGACAACTAGAATTGCAACATGCTTTCTTTCGTCAACGGGCCTTAGTTTCAGATTCATATACTTCTGAAATCATAAGGTATATTCTAATGAAGTAGACAAATAAATAGCTTGTATTAAATATGAATATGATATTTTTAAAATAAAAAAATGATTTATGCTGTTATAGTTTTTAGAGAACCAAAATTTGTTTTAGATAATATCAAGAAAATTTTGCGCCTTTGAAAATTTGCCGCCGTAGGCACGTGCCTACTGTGCCTATGCGTAAATCCACCTCTGCCGCCCGTTAGAATTCTCGTCCAGACAGCGGCTGAACTCGATCTACCTTGGTTCTTAGTGCCGAAAATCCTACCACATTTGGGACTCGAACCCTAGAACTTCCAGTCAGAAGTACTCCAGTGACTTCAAGTAGTGCTCGGGTGCTTGTTCAACCGATAAAAACGTGTTACAATTCCTACGTTTTATAACATGGACTCAAATGTAGATATCACAAAATGCTGTTCGACCATGCATAGAAACATTTCAACAATCTCTATACAAACTCATGGAAGTAATTCACAATTCTTTACGCAATGTATTTACTTTCTGAAGGGTTCATTAATTCATTCATTAAGGTTTAAAAGTAAAATGATGATAAGTTATTTCTATCTTATAAAATAATTTCTGCACGAAAGCCATGAACTCACTAACATGTTGCCCTCAGCGGTTTGTCAGTATCTCCAAGTGTGTGGTGTGACGACAGAACTCGTGCTTTGCAGTACTGCCTGGAACTGCCCAATGCAAACTGCTCATATCCGCAGAATTGTCGCTCGCTCAAACTCATTATGCATACTGAGAATCGGGTTACCAGTTCTACACACACGTTATGCTGATTTTCGTTTGATCAAACTGAGAAGGGGTTCGTGAGAAAAACGTAGAACAAGGAAGCTTCTTTATAACATAGGAAGTGCTGCAGGCGGAAGTGTACTTCTGCAGCATTAATATGAATGAAGAGAAGTTTGCATGACTAATGGATGTTTGTATTTCATCAAAAGGTATGAGGAAGCAAGACATTAATGGAAAAGTAGGTTGAACATTTTACATATCCTGATATAATTCAGATTGTAATGTAAAAATATTCCGTTAAATATGAACAAGATTTCTTATAATTAAATATTTATAAACAATCTTAGTAAGATAAGAAAAAATATTTTTCAACTTAAACAAATTCTTTGTCAAAATGTGACATAGAAACACTTTCGATCTGCAATTTTCTGCCACGAACTGCTTGAGAGAGCCCACGTTTAATATTACTTCAGTGACAATATTATAACTGAATTGAAATTTTGAAGTTTATGCAAAATCTATGGATCGTGATTTAAGGAAATAGGGGATTACTGAAAATCATTGAACCATAATTAATACACAACTAGGAAGTTGAAATAAAGAATATTTTTTCAGCGTGCTTTTACTACTAGAATAAAAAAGTATTTAAGAAATCGATGTTGTAATTTATTACTTTTTTGAATGTACGGCATATTCGAAAAACGTTACAATTTATTTCATCAAATATCATCTAGTGTTACATGGATTAATACTAATTTCGAACATAAAAACGAGTTCTTTTCGTGAGATATTTTCAGCAAACTCAGAAGGTAGTAATTATGGAGTTGAAATAACGTCGTATGAAATAAGATCTATAATTCTTTTACGTGTGGAAAATTTAGAGTTGTTGATAAGATTCTTCTAAGGAAAAAAATATTAAAAGTTCGTAGATGAACGTAATCATTTTTACACAAAAAATCATAATACAATAATTTCTTAAAGAACAGTAATTACACATATAAAACAGCAACTCTTCTCTGAAGACACTTTCTGCAAATTCAGAATACAAAAACTATATGGGAGTCAAGGTGATTTATAACTTGAATCTGAAATGAACAGAAATGAACCATCTATGGGCCTCCTTATAAATTCTAAACGGTTCCCAACAACGAATTACAGTTTTGCCTCAACAATGCGGAACCATAGGACTAGAGATATGGTGTTGAGATATTGTTTAAACTTTTTGTTGAGAAATTTAATCAACATTAATTATTTGAATAGAACCCTATTTTTTCTCTTGAGCCATAGATACTCTTAAACAGACTATGCAATAACTCATGAGATAATGTAATAGTATTTTGAGTATAAAATTATACTTCCTGACTTGTGATTTAAATTAAACGTGCTCTATTTCCTTTATCAGACATGGAAACTGTCATTTTGGGGGAAATTAGCCTCGGAGGTCGCTTCCCTCTTCCTAGAAATGCGCTGGCGCCAAGAAGGCTTCCATCCCCAAAGGCGACAGTTGCGAAATCTTGTACGTCTAATTTAAAATCACAAGCCAGAAAGTATAATTTTATACTCAAACGACTATCACATTATTATTTCCTCTTTTTATGATGTATGACTAATGAAAAACAATATGGATCTATTTAAAAAATCAAACATGAATAAAACTAAAAATATTTCCAACAACATCTCTATATCATATTACTTTACCCCATGTTTCCACATTATTGAGAGAAAACTACATTTATATATCGTGAATCGTTTATATGTTATGGAGGTGACACGTAGTTGGTGGGACTTGCAGTATATGAAAAAGAATAGGATGAAAATGATCTTAAAATTTCATTATTGTTATCTTCCTCTTGAGGTATTTGTTAATAGTGAAACCATCTGAGTTGCAACACGATATTCCAGGTGGCAAGAACTTTTTCATAAAGTCCATTTTATTGATCGAGTACGGGAAATAACCCAGTAATAAGAATGCTAGGCTGATAGCATGTTATGTATACGGTAACCAACCTCTTCCAAGATCATTATGTATGAGGATGTTTTTACCATGCTTTGGAAATGGCTCAGTCGTATCACATGCATCAATACACTTCAATAAAATATACATTTCAATAACTGTGTAAACCTTGCAACACACATCACAAAATAAAATAGTGGTGCTACAGAATGGCACAGATTTTCTCGTATTCGTTTTCTACTTCCTTTGGTCTCGCCTAGCTATTCAAACTTGCCACATACTCTTGCCTGGTACATCTATCGCCACCCAAAGTATATTTTGTTGAAATTTTCTTAATTTTTCGAGTTCCTAATAGGAAAACGGAAATATTATTTTAAGAATATTAAGGGACATTGTCGTCCTAAATGGCAATTTTATTTGAAAAATTCGGTGCAGCTTTTAAGAAAAACGCGTTTAAGCCCAACAGTATATTCAAAATTTGAAGCACTTTTGGACAGAAAGTGTTTGCGTTTTCGAAAAACTTCATTTGAAATAATTTGAAACGTATTAACTCACAAATACTATAGTGCTTACAAATAGCTGGAAATATTATATGATATTACCGGCGTGAAAGATCTTAAAAAATTATATTTGTATAATTTTTGAAAAAACAAAACAATACCTCGACCTTTACTTCAAATTAAAGTAATTTACGTGAAATTAAAGAGTGGAATTAGTCATTGAAGGAAAAGTATCTATCTTTAATTTTGCAGTTGTAGGAAGACACCGAAAAAAATGCATACTTTCGAAATTTTCGAAAATTTGGTTAACCGCGAAAATAGGACATATGCCACGTTTAAAAATGTATGTTACTCTATTTCTATTAAGAAATTTAAAGAAAAAAATTTGAGGCGTTTTTGAGAAAATCTTGAAAATGTCCCGAGGGCTTCATATAAAGTACTCCCAAACTTTGAAGAATGGTTTTCAAAATCGAAAAGTTTTGGTTCGTGGCTGATGGAACGGGGTTTCTTCATTTTGGAAAAAACCTTACATATGGTTTAGGCGCTAGTAGTGACACAGACGGACTGGCGGACGTTTTGAAAAAACAAAACAAAACAAAACACTTTTTTGGTATCAGGGAAAATCGTTTATTTCTGTTGAAATCTTGAAATCGATTTTCCTCAGCATTAGATAACTTTCCCTATAACTCCGTATTACGTACGTATACGGGAAAGCAAAAAAAAGTTACGTTAGTCAGGGACGCGCGATATATTTGTTGTCCGTTTGGACTTCAACACGATCAATTTATTTATGTAGGAAAATGTATCTTTGATTCCGATGGATGAATGAACAGCAATTTCTGTAATTATTGATTTCTAAGCACTTCTATGGAGGAACGATTTTTTAAATTTTTTAAAAAAAAATTCGACAGTAATGTATTCATATACCGTGCGTAAGGAATATCTCTCCTCACTCAGCCGAGACTGTCTTCATATTTAAAAAAAATGAATTTATGTTGGTAGCAACCAGAGCACCGGGAAACTCGTGAAGGGGACAACACTCACAGCATCTGTTATAAATGTGGTGAGTACGCAATTTACTTTTTACTAGCTGCAGCTCGTGCTACCAAAATAATTTTTCCACTTTCAGCAGCAAGGTACCACTGCGGATGTTTTCCTGGCCCGCTGTATTTCAGGCTCATTTTCACAATCAAAAACTTGAGTTCTTGACTGTACTACTAATCTTCCTCCATTAAAAAATTTGTGAAAATCAACAAAACAGAATGTTAAAAGTCAGATTAATGTTCATGCCTATTAGACTATATATTTATGAAAAACTTAGGAGGTACTTTTTAAATACCATTTAATCAATACGAGAAAACATAATCTTTCAAACTAAGACAATATTAATGGTGTATGTACTTTTAATTACGCAATTATAAGGCCAATGTACTGTCGCAAATCATATCCTTCTTCCTTTCAGCGTAAGCATTAACTCATTTAAGTTCACCTTTACAAAAATGGATAAATGAACTTTGACTTTTTTCTTAACTGTATTAAATCATTCAGACAAGAGTCATAAGAATAATTAAAATGGCTCATATTAGGAAGAAGCAATTTTACACTCAGATAAGTTTACATTGAGCCAAGAGATCAAAACGTTTTTGACAATACAGGAATATACTTGTCCAAATACTGTAAAGAAAATCATAAACACTAAGAAAAGAAGTTAATGGTTTGGAGCTCCCTTTAAATACGTGTTTTGAAAATATGTAGTAATTAACGAAACGAATGGATAAAGATGAATATATTTGCACGAGAGATGTGTTTAAGAAAACCAGCGACGATCGGAGTAGAATTTTTGTATTTACCACGATTTCACTAATACTCCTTTACCACGTGTTACTTTCAGTGCTTTTTCGTTTTCAGTTAAGAATAATTTATATTTTGCGAAATGCAAACACATCCTTACCATTCGAGGCATACATGGGATGACGCATTTTTCTGGAAAAGTCCTATTTGAGTCGACCTTTCATTGTGTACTTATGATCACCATAGTGTCTTGAATGTTAAAGAAATGTTTGCTCATGGAAGATATTGAACATGTTTTCCTGATGAAATATTGGAAGAAGCTGACAAGGCCATAAAACATTACTTCTCACGAAAGTAAAGACAGGTATGAGAGAATAAAACAAGTATAAATGCTGGAAAGTCAAAAAATTAAATCTCACTTCTGACTAAAACGTTTTGCTGTCCTCCTTTTTACAATGGGTACATGCGGGTTTACGTTTTTTTATTTGTAATATGCTAAAACCAACTGTTTTACATGTCAAACATTTAATTTATTTTTAAATATTTTATTTGTTTCACTTGCCGGCTAGTGTCAAACCAACGTTTATTTCACCAATTTGTTTTACTAAGGGCCTCATAATTCCCATAAAACGTGATGGAAACCATTGCGGTAGTGCGCTCTGCTGCATCACCTTACAGGAACTAAAATACGAACTAAAATTCACTGCAAGCAGGCCTACAATGTTACAAAAGATAGCGCCGAGGTTCGCGATTTCTTCAGGGGTTTCTTATATGTGTTTACTATGAATAATTGAACACTTAAAAGACAATTTTCCCTTTTCTCACAAAATAGGCAATTTTTATTTGCGGATATTGGCGAGCCTAACCTGCACCTGCACCCGGCGACACTAGTACCTCCTAGAGTAACACCGTCAAGCCCCTGTTTTGATGGAGAGTTGCAAGGTCCTGGTTTTACTCATTCGTTGTTTATAGTGTGTAGTTGACGTAATTACGTAAACTATGTTGTACATGTTTGTTCATGTTTCGTGACTGACTGTTAGTGCCTTGGCCATCTCTGTGTCACCTGTGTCAAATTTTAGTGACGTAATTAAACCATTTTGATATTTTTCATAATTCTGATTGGTATCTGTGGAGTTTTAATTGCACTCTTCATCTTCATTTAACACAAATACTATCTGAACACATTTTCAAAGTCACGCAAATTTTCCTAAAACATGATTTTTTTATTGTACCTTACGGGTAACACTATCAAAAGCTTGTGTCTAAGTGGAAAACATTACGTAAAAATCAAATGCGACCAACTCCGGTTTGACTGAATTTCCATTCCGAATCACTAATTCTCTTCTATTGGGGTAACCATTAGTCCCGACCGAATGTCAAACCAATCTCGTCACCGACGAGAATTTTTTGCGGCCATCTCCCGATGGCGCCTTCGAGCTGCAAGGGGCTCCAAAGCGGCATTTTGCAGATGATTTCCGACGGTGCAGATTCCATCAGCAGTTCAAATACGGAGAGCCGCTCGGCTGAAATCTCAGATCCGCGCGGGAAACCTTCTCGCCTGGTCGATCGCGGTCGAAGAGTGGCGAGGAGTCAGATTACGGGGACCGACCGCTATCGGACTCCCTCGTCATGTTATTACGCGGGTCGGTTTGCGTTGCGCTTCTGGGAAACGCCAGATGAATTTGAGCGGGAGCTATTAAATAAATCGATGATGTTCGGGTGAAGGGTGCAATGTTTTGGCGAAGACGGAGTTTGTAGCTCAGGGTACAAAAAATAATCTCTAAATTACATAGTTTATAGCTGCGTATTTTCACCCCAATTTTCTATCTAAAATATATAATCTATATGTCAAATGTAAAATTAAAATTTGGTGACTTCTGTTTTATGTTAATTTTAGAAAATTTTATTTCCACTTTCCTAATTCTCACTAACGTCAAATTAATAGTTGTTTCCCTGTTCAATGGCTAAAATGAACTCTTACAGTTTACGATGTACATTTAATTGCCGAATTAATTCTCATTCTAAAAACCGATGAGTTCTAATATGAAAATCTCGTTTCTAGTGCGTTGTTGATTAGATAAATTTACAAATAGTAGACGTGCATTCGTAAGTTAGAAAGATAAGTCGTGCCTATTGACGTATTCCTATGAACAAAATTGTGATCGTAACAAGGTCATATTACCGTTTCATACCGTCAAAAGTAGAATGAAAAGGACTGCTTTTTATTTTACTTCTTCTCGGCTAAAAGAAGTTTAGATGAAACATTTTTATTTTTTTTATTTATTTTCTGCATAATTTACAATCTGTTCCTATCAGAACAATAAGCAAATGGTGTCAACAGATACATTTCAGACGTGAACATTTTATGACATTGAAAAATTTAATTTACAAAATCGGTATGGCAAATCTAAAATACTCTCTCTCCTCAGTCTATACACATGCTCACTGTTATTTAGAAGGCTTGTTGAGAGGTGATTTGGGTGGTTGTACAATCTTCTCTGGTATGCTAGGCTCTTCGTGGCGATTACTTCCTCCAGTGGGATGATGTCGAGGTCTCTGTATATCGTCTTGTTTGTCACGTACCATGGTGCGTTGCATAGTTTTCTTAGTGTTTTAGCTTCGAATCTTTTTAGAATTTCTAGATTCGATTTACTGGAAGAGCCCCACATTTCAATACCATAGGTCCATGTTGGTTTGATTATAGTCTTATAAATCTGTACTTTGTTATGCAAGGACAGCTTTGATTGTCTGTTTATTAGCCATGACAATTTGAGGACTTTAAGTTGCGCTTCTTTTCTCTTAGTTTTGATGTGGGTTTTCCACGTCAGGCGTCTATCCAAATGCAGTCCAAGATATTTGATTGTATCAGCTTCGTGGAGTTCTGTGTTGTTTAGTTTTACTTTTGGGCAGTTTTCTTTTCTTAGTGAAAATGTTATATGTTTTGATTTTGTTTCATTTACGGTGACTCGTAAACGATGACTCCAATCTTCGATTTTGTTTAGATGTTCTTGAAGATGTTGTGATGCGCAGGAGGGGTCTTCATTTGCAGAAAGAATAGCTGTGTCGTCTGCAAAGGTGGCTATTGTAGTTCTTTCTGTAGTTGGTAAGTCTGAAGTTGATATAAGATATAAAAAAGGTCCAAGAATACTTCCTTGTGGCACTCCTGCAGAAATAGGTTGGAATTCCGATAGAGCGTCCTGATATTTCACTTGAAATAGGCGATCGCAAAGATATGATTTGAGAAGTAAATAGTAGGAGTGCGGGAGAAGTTTTTTTATTTTAAATAGAATTCCTTCATACCATACCTTGTCGAATGCTTGCTGTATATCTAGGAATGCTGCAGAACAATATAGCTTTTTTTCCAGGCTTTGAGAAATTGTGTTTACAATACGATGGGTCTGTTCTATTGTTGAGTGTCCCTCTCGAAAGCCGAATTGAAAGTCAGGGATCACTTCTTTAATTATAGGCTTGAGGCGCTGTAAGAGAAGTTTTTCAAATACTTTTGATAGGACTGGTAGCAGGCTAATAGGCCGGTACGATTTAACGTCCGTGGCAGTCTTTCCTGGTTTCACGATCGCAATTATTTGAGCGTATTTCCATTGACAAGGATAATGGCTATTTCGAAGTATCGCGTTGAATATGCTTGTTACGAGTTCATATCCTTTACTTGGCATTTCCTGCAACATCTTGCCAGTAATAAGGTCAAACCCTGGACTCTTTGCAGGATGCGTGTGTTTTTTGATTGTTTGTTCGACTTCTCGTGAGTTGAAATGCTCTATGGGCAGAGATAACTGTAAAGGCACGTCCAAATATTCTAGCACTTTATTTTCAATAGTACTTACATTTTCTGCTGGTTTGAAAACTGAAGCAAAGTGTTTTGCTAAGCATTCGACCTTTTCTTCTGCGCTTCTTGCCCACGTGCCATCTTCTTTTCGAATTGGTGAGATGTGCTGTTGGGGTCGCTTTAGTTTTCTAGTTGCTTTCCAAAGCGAATAATTAGTTTCAGCAGTAGGTGATAGTGCTTGAATGTAATTAGAGAAAGATTTGTTTTCATATTCCTTAATTTATCGTGTTAGTTGTCTGGCTGCTGTGTTATATTTTCTTTTGTCATCTGGTTGTCGTGTCGTCATGAATATTCGTCGGAGTCGACGTTTTTCTACCACTTTTTGTCTTATTTCTGCGGGATACGTTGACGATTTATTTATTGTTTCTCTTGGTGTTGCGGCCCAGGCAGCGTCTTGTAATGTATCAGATAGGTGCTGTATTGCGTCTTCGATGTTTTCTTCAGTTGTTAGCAGTGCGTTTGCAGATAGTTTATTGTTCACGTAATCGCGGTACTTGTTCCAGTTTGTCTTGTTACTTGTTAGTTTTAGAGGATAGTTTCTTTCAGATATATTTGAACTGATGGTCATTTCTACTGGGGTGTGGTCTGAAGAAAGGTCGTAGCAAGATTTTACTTCTACTGTACCAAGATGCACACCTTTTGCTAAGTAGAAGTCCAGGAGGTCAGGAAGCTTATTGACGTCAGTGGGCCAGTACGTAGGTTCACCAGTCGATATAGTAGAAACATTAAGCCTGTTTGTTACTTTAAGAAGATTTTTTCCTCGTAGTGTGTTGAGTCGTGAGCCCCAATGCTGGTTTTTTGCATTGAAGTCGCCTCCAGCTATGAATCTTGTTCCTAATGTATTTATAAAGTCTTCAAATTTTTGTTCTGTTATTCTATGTTTGGGCGGGCAGTATACAGATGTTATCGTCAGTAAAGCTTGACCTTCTGTCACCATTACAGATGTTGCTTGTATTTCTTCAGTTTTATACTCGTTCATTTCGTAATGTTTGATTGTGTTTCGAATTATTATAGCGGTTCCTCCATGCGCTGTACCGTCCGGGTGCTTGGTATTATATATATCATATCCCGGTATCTTTAAGTAGGATTTTTCAGTGAAGTGAGTTTCGGATATTAGCATAATATCTATATATTTTTCTTTGAGAATAGTTACGAGCTCTCTTCGATGTTGGATTAAACCGTTTGCGTTCCAAAGAATAATTTTAATTCTTGGTGCCATTTAATGCATCTTGGATATTAATGACGTCAGTAGGTTGAGCAAAGCCCCAATTTGTTCAGATTGTTGTTTAAGGATGCTTTCGAACTTTTGGAATGAGGTTTCTATTATTTTGCAGAGATCTGTTTGGTTTTGATTGTAGGGTACAGCGTATGTTGAGTTTTGGGAAGATGCAGTACGAGAGAAGGGTTTGGTTGAAAGTGGTGAACTGGGAGGGGAAGGAAATCTGAGGCGTTTGGCACTTTTTGTTTCTGCTTGTCGATGGTGACTGTTTCTTTTCTGTGCTTGTTACGTTTATTAACGTAATCTTGATACACCTGGCAGCCTTTATAGTTAGCTGGATGGCTTCGCGAACATAGCGCGCATGTTGCCGGCTGCCTTGCATCTTTTTTGCATTCGTCTGTGAAGTGTTCTTCACCGCATTTCACGCACCTTGGAGTTGCTTTACAGTATTTCTTCGTGTGACCATACTCTTGACAGCGATGGCATTGCACTGGAATTTTCTTTTTGTACGGTGCTTCAAATTCTATTTCTGCATTTACAAGTGTGTCGATATTGTAGATTTCTGCATTGTTTGCACTTGGTTCTAAGTCTATAAAAAAGAGCGATAGCGGCTTTTTGCTTACTCGATGAAGTACATTGTGCATGTTACGAACGGTGTGACCCTTGGATTTGAGTTCAGCTTTTACTTCTTCTATGTTTGCTGACGGATGCAGGTATCGAAGCACTACACGAAATGCTCTATCTTTCTTTGGTTGATAAGTGTGGTATTTGACCTCGGATTCGTCAAGTTGCTTAATTATTGCTCTGTAAGCTTCAATGGTTTTCGGTAGCACTTTTACATCCTCGCTGTACATTTTGTACGTAAAATCCTCGTCTTTTACTTGTAGTTTAAGAAATTCTATTAATTTCGATACATTGGTAACACTTTGCACGAATATTGGCGGTACGTTATGATCTATGGGGGGCTTTTTAGGAGTTTCAACTTCTGATTTGTCTTCTAATACTGCATATTGATTTTTATGCGTAAACACTGGCGCACTAACATTCGAGGGAGTTGGTATGGGCTGGTCACTGTAGGCGTGCTTTTTTCTTTTTCGAGGTTGTTGCCACTCTAGGGTACTCACGGTTTTATTTGAGGTTGTTTCAGACGACCCCGGACCTTGTAGTTGTTGAGTCCATTGCTGTGGTTGCGTTCCATGAAGTTCCCAGGGCTGGCCCTGGTGATGTGCTGTATAGAAGCCTGTTTGATCTCTCATAAGTAGTTGTTGATTTATCTGCGTCAATTGTAAATCCTGATTCATTAAATATTGATGTTGCTCTAATTTTTGCTGCGCATTTTGTTGTATTTGTAAGTTAATTATATCACTGTTTTGCCCCACGGAGCCACTTGCACCTTGGCCATTCATTGGTGTTGAATTAATATCACTAAATTCACTGTGATGATTTAATGCTTCCACTGCTCTAGCGATGTGCTGCCCCGTATCAGGGGAGCCACTTGAAAACATTGTCACTACACACTGTACACTGAACTCGTAGAGTTGTACTCTGCTAAACTTATCTCACTGAAGTCGCCCGTGAAGGAGAGCGCTCGGCGCACGTCCGCTCGCTACCGTGTTCGGGCGAGAACTCAGATGAAACATTTTGGAACTGTTAAAAATTCTACGTAATAGTATGAGTTGGTAGTTTGATGGCATTGTGACTGCCCAAACAACAGTGCGCGCAGAAATCAAACAAATTGCCACTTTAGCATGTATTATGAGAGGCGACGGAAAGGAATAAAGCGTTGGGAATTTCATTAATCCACAACTTTAAGTTTTTACCTGTAAAAAGTATATTTTTTTACCATACTAACAAATATCCTCAGCATTTTAATCACAACTGGCTCACTTTACGTACAACCTTCTGGACGTTAATGAAGGAAAGAAATCGCCAACAAACTGCTGTCCAGAAATGAAGCATTTCTCACCAAATGAAACAGAGAGATCTAGTTGAAGGAGACGGAGGCTGTGCATCTTTTCCCAGATGAAATTATTCATTATGTATATAACCAGTTAAAACTACACATTGTTTCGTGTTTTATTCATGTCTGAATCCATGATAGTTTGAGCAAAATGAGACTTTCCTACTATTACAAATAAAAGCTTGTATTTATTTGTCGTTTATGTATTTTTGTAATGTGTATCATTTTGAGCTCACAAACACTTTTGAGATTCTGAGAAACTTAACCACAAATGTTTTAAGGTAGATGTCTACCCCCTCCTCAGAAAATCTACAATTTGAGGTATATTTTATTTTACTTTGTATATTTAATTTCTTTACGATTTTAGGGATCAAACATTTTTAAACAATTCAATGGGTTTTTAAACAATTGGCAAAAGCTTAGGTTTTACTTCAAACATTATAACTCTTCATCAAATTGATATATTTAAATCATTATATTTTTAAATTAATCACAATTGAATTATCTATTGAATGAACTATAATAGTAAAGATACTGTGAAAACTGAAGAGTCAGAACTTGTTTATTTTAGAAAAAAATTGTTGCTTTTTTTGGATGTTTCAGTTCACAAAACATTTCTCATCACACATTCAGTTCATAGAACATTTTAGTTTCAGATTACCTATTTTAGTTTACACGCGATAATTTCATGGGTTAAATAATGCAAAACAATTATATTATTTTCTTCAATAGCTTTTTATTTATGATGTATAAAGTGCATGAATGTGCTGAAAATTCCCAATTCGGGGAATTACAACTGAGGTTCATTCACTAAGTGTTTTATAGTTTGCAATCCCTTCGAAAAAAAATTCAAAAACTAAGAATCATAGCAAGATACGACTTGAAGCATTTAAAATACAATAAAACAGAGCAGACGACCCAATATAAATTGAAAAGTCCGAAATTTAACGATTTCTCATCACGCTTTGGTGGATAGCTACCTTAACTCAATTCTGTTTATATATTCATCTAAACTCAAAATACATTTGTAATGTAAATATCAAGGACGAGCAAAAAGTATGAGAAAAATCGTATTTTAAAGTTCAGACGTTTTATTTAAAATAAAACTTATGTCGTATAATGCAATGCAGGGCAGTAGGCTTAAACAAAAATATTTGGGACGTTCCTGCGAAAATGTTGATATATTCTGAGATATTATTACAACTTGGTTGAATATTTTGCAAATAACATTTGGGGGGGAGTGTGAATGAAACTATTTTAAAAACTAATATTGAAACATTTATTGCATTTAGAATGAAATCTTCTTCTATAATGAAATTATAAAACAAGAAGAAATAAAATGTTAAACTCTTTTACGGTACTTATAAAATCACTGTCCAATTAATGAGGAACAATTTTTAAATAAAAAACGAAGCCACGTTTATGAAACTTTTGAAAGAATTCTACTGTTTAAAAATAATGTCCTCCAAAAATGAAAAGTTTCGTATCATATTCGCAGAGACTTGACTTCGGTCACATTGATGGAAGAAATTACGTTTAGGAGAGTATCCTATGAACGGTTTGGGCACCTCTGTTGTTCATAAAAGTAAAGGCAGAAAAAACTTGCGGTAACTAACACCTACAAAACCAAATCACAATATCGTTATTTTGCTGCATTACATAACTTTCTCTGTACTTTGCATTTAAACAAAAATAAAAATAGCCTTTTCTGTTCAGTTAGATTTGAAGAGAAATGAATGACAATACCAATGTTAAAATGAATAAATTGTACGATGCAATTTATAGTGATTTGCACGATTTATTATTCACTCTTCTGATTTTCTTTCTTTACTCAATATTTTTAAAATAAATGATTTCATTGAAGAGATTCTCCATTTCAATTATTCAAAATTCCTCAACAACATTGTTAAAAAAATTATATATTTTCTCTATAAAACAAACATGAAGTGGCTGACAGATTACAATTCAATTTTTTGAATTCCTGAGATCTATTGTATACACTTTATAATTTTCTCATTTTACTGGTGTGTAAACATAAATACTACTCGTAAAAACGGAATATTTTAAAATATTTGCAGACGTATTAACCTCATTCAATTCAACGCAACGAATATGTTTTCAGTGGGATTAGTTGTGTCAAGGTTTACGCCTGAGTAGTTTGTGCAACTCATGACGACCGTATAGGTGTTAATTGATTCGGTCATGCGATGTGTACACAAGTGGAAACTCCTTGTAGGCAACTGTAACCATTCCATCGTGTTTGCGTGAAATGGAGGGTTTAGTGGAGTCACTGTGTGTTGAGTTAATTGAGAGTAAATTTCCAACGCGTTTCGAGACTCGGGTTATGAATTGGGTACACGTACTTGATGCTGAATTAATATTTTGTTTCTGGAATATTGTGAAACCTTGAACTACAAGAGACTTTTATTTTTAATGCAAGAGATGAAGAAGAATTATCCATTGACCCTAAGTACGGAATATTTTTTGTTATTTTGTTCAATCAGTAAGTGATCCGATTTCTCCATATTCTTCTATTTTCATATCTACATTTATGTTCATTAGTAATATCATTCTACAATATTTTCTTCTTTGTTAATGTTTTAGATCACTTGTTGGGAGTAAATTTCTATTCACATGGTTTTAAAACGCCCAAATTTGTATTGTAAGTTCTTTCTCACACAAAGTTCTTTTTTGTTTTCCTATAATATATTACCTTTTTTACGTTATACCCCAATAACTATTCCAAATTGTGTTTGTGTTTTTCTTTGTTTTCAGATCTTTGTGTTTTAGTTCATCAAAATCGTTTTTCTACTGAACACACATTCACATTCTTTACATTAAATTATTAATTTTAAAGGCACAAACGTCTTGAGTCGTGTAAAAAGCATTTACGAATACATATGGTTGTCTAAATAACAAACATTATATGAATTGTTTCTGATTTTATTTTATTTTTTGACAATCGTTTATCTTGGCATGACAAAGTATGTAACTAAAGTAATGAAATGTCGAAACCACTTTTTAAAAATTACTCTTTTGTCGACCTTTACAGCTAAATATTACGAATGAGAAGCAGAAAAGCGCATGTATTTCTTCTTTTCTCATTTGGTTTTCATGTTGCCAATGTCTTTAGAGACACAACGGCAAACACGATTGCATTAGAATAGAGGCTTTGGCCGCGCCTCAAGACGATCGATTTATAGATAATGAAAATTTCTTAACATGATTTCCTTTGAAAAGGAAGCAGGGCTACTGGCTTTGATGTAATATTACTGGATGAAAAAGGTTCTCCGCTACACTGTTCTAAAAAGAACAGAAGGGTTCACATTGACCAATCGAGTGCTTGAATTTAGTTGGACAAACGAGTGAATAGGGGGAGTTTGGAATTTTTTGAGGAGAGGGAGTGTCACTGCTTTAACTCACTTGTTTTCATGTTATTTTAGCGGTACCGTCGTGTGGTCGCGAGTATCGTTTGACTTAAAAAATTAAAAATAAAGAAGTGATTAAATCTTTGCGGTGTAGTACCACATAACAACCACTAATAAAGAAGTGCATTAAACACGTTGCGATAAAGTATCACAACGTGACTTCTTTGATTAAATGATTTTTCCGCGCATTTCAACTGCTACGTCTCATAATTCCCGTCAGAGTAGTGAAGTTTCTTGTGCAAGTGGTGTTCCCATTGTAGATAGTGAGATCCGGTAGTGAGATAGTGAGATTGAAAAAAATAACTACAATATTGAAGAAAAACTGTTCGCCTCAGATAAAGTCTGTTGTACTAATTAACCTTTTAAAAAAGGACATGAACACTGTTTTGCAAAAGTTAGTAGTTTTAACGTAATTTCTGTTTGATATTGATGAAAGTATAGTCGTCCCGTCGTGCATAACGAGAACATTGTAAAATTACGAGAAAGTGTGCGTTATTTTATCACCACTAGTTCTGGTTCATCATTTCATATTCTTGGCACCACGCCAATGCTTATTCCTCCAGCGTGAGCAGACCGCGAGCCCGGACGTCATCTCCCACTGGGTTGGGTCTGGCGGCCGCGTTCACGCACCTGCCCGGGCTCTGCTTGGGCGCCGCACAGTGGGGCCAGTCATGGGAGAAGTTGGAAAAAATTATTTTTAAGCGTTTTTCGGGATTTTTGGATATTAAAATAACACTTTTTATAATTAAAAAATAACTTATTCAATTCTTTACCTTCAAATAATTAATTATATAACCCCATAATCAGAACTTTCATCATGTGACTATCCTTCCAGAAGTTAATTTTCACTTGAAGGCATTAACACTGGTGTAACTTAAAGATTAAATGCATTTGCTATA
The DNA here is from genome assembly GCA_038098605.1 of Gryllus longicercus. NCBI lineage: Eukaryota > Metazoa > Arthropoda > Insecta > Orthoptera > Gryllidae > Gryllus > Gryllus longicercus. The sequence continues at coordinate 695,947 of JAZDUA010000139.1, forward strand.
ATTTTTCTCTATTTCATTTCTGAAATCAGTTGCAATGAACACCCTGCGAAGCACTTCCTTGTTAGTTTGGTGTCTGGATATTTATCTGGTGAAACTTTTTCAACTTCTTTCTTCGTTTAGTACTTTTCAGTGTGTTAAATAACATCACACACATCCCTCCTTGTTAAGAAAGAGCTCTCTGTACCAGATCATGAATGAGAAACAAGAAAAGTGAATATTGTAGATAGAAAGGCTATCAAAACTAGGTGTCTATAACGCAAAATGGAGCAAATATGAAAACTAGATGAATTCCAGAATCAGATCCAGTTAATATCACAGTCCGGAAGTGCCTGGAAGGTAACTAAAATACAATATGAAAAACCAGTCTCAAAAAATTTAATTCCGCTGTGACACGTGAAGTTTCTACTTCGAATTACCAAATTATTATTTACGGAATATGGTTTTTACTAATGCAGATTTAAAGTAAACACCACGTAGTATCGTACCCATAACACATACGATTTTGCTGCTCGAGAAATCAAAACTATTGACATCGAAAAGTACATCTCTCTTCTTAGTGCGAGAGCAAAGAGGAGCGCCGCGCGACACTTGTGCAAGTTCAAACTTGCATTAAAAGGAGTGACGTGCTTCCCCATTCCTTTCCTGATCGGGGAACGATGAAGGAGACATTTTGCTCCCCCTTTCATGTGAAACGGAGCTTCTGAAGCGTATTTAATTTTGGCCTCTTTTTTTGCCCCCTTTCCCCTACTCTGGCCCCACTGTGCGCCGGCGCCGTCGGCCGCGGGCGGCTGGCCGGTGGCGCTCCCGGCGGGCGGGGCCGGCGACGGCGCGAGCGCGGGGCGCGGGGCGCGGGGCGCGTGGCGTGGGGCGCGGGGCGAGGGACGCGCCTTCAGTGCCGGGGCGAGACGCGGCGGCGCGGCGCTGCGGCCAGCGGGGGCCGAGGTTATGTCGCGCAGAGAACGAAGCGCGTTGTGGCTGTTTATTCCTTGGAGCTTCGGTGGACGCGAGGCCGTGGATGGTAAGTACATGGCATGGCAGGGTGATGTGTGTTTGCTGGTTTATTGTGGTTCAATTTCTCTGAGTTGCAATACCAAGTGGTATTGCGAACATAATTTCAATTTCTTTGTTTGCTTATTTGATGGTTCACTTATGAGCCGTAACCTGACAGGTACTGCTCAATCATTTTGTGTGTCATGGAACTAGAATAAACACGAGTAAACAAAACACGTGCGTTTTATGAGTTTGGTAGTTCAACTGTTGTGTTATAAAAGATCAGAAATTAAAATGTTGACTGCAGTTTTTATGTTTTCTCCTTGAATGTAAGCATGGTACTGAAATGTTTCAATAATGATTTCTATGTTTAGATTTATTTATTATGTTTGTGTTAATTCAATAAAATGAATTTTGTTTCTTTAAACTATTCTTAGTACGCCAAGAAATGAAAATTTGTTTAATAATTTTATCATAATTACATTTGTTACATATTAAATTGTAAGAGGTCTTCCTCTTATCTGAATTATAGTAGGTAAGTTTACAAACATTTCGTAGTACAATTTCCATTATTAATTTTCTCTAGAATTATTCACGTTATTTTTGAGGATTAGTTTCTTCTTTCCTAAACAGAATGTTGCAAATGTATTTTTTTTATCATCAAATGAAATGTTTACATTGCCAAACGTTCTCTAATAAAACTTTTTCTAATCGAATTCATGAATTAGCTCTTTCTAGACGTCAACTTAATAACTGGAGGTATTAACCATTATTAGAATACCAATAATTCAAATAAATTTTTAAATGTACACCAATTATCAACTACAAATATATATTTAGCAATTTCGGTGGTGAATTGGACAATGGAGTTTTGTAGATTGATATGAACATTATATTTGTCATTATGGCACAAATGTTAATACACTTTTAATTAACTATAAATAATCAACTATAAGTTGTCTTGAAATTCAATCATACCAGAATATTTTCTTTCATCATTCGCCTCTCATACCAGTATATTTTTATCACAAAACATGTATGTGAAACACATTATTATTTATTATTTATTATTAGAATCTGTAGGAGCAAAGTTGCTGAAATATCGACTGGCAATTTTAAAAATATGAATAAAGTAATGATACTTAAAAAATTAATGAAAAGCAATGAAATCTTATGGGATCGCTCTTTTTGGTGGTCTCAGTAATAAGATCTTTGCACATTTGTTAGAAATTTAAATAATGTTACAACAATGATTATAATAGAGCAAGATTATAATAGTGTTAGATTTTCCAGTTCATGTAGTCGTTTTCTGCCTTTCATAGACATTCTTGCAGTTTTTTTATCAAATCAAACTCTTAAGAGGATCTTAATTTTTAAGTTTTGATTGCAATATTCCGAAATAAGATTTTTTCAGATATTTCTATTATAAATATTCAATAAAAAAATGTTCTCCTCACTGAAACATGACAGAACTCCGCTTCGTCGCCTTTCTTTATAATATCACTAAATGTTATATTGTACATTCATCGGTTGCAACTAGGCTGTGTCTTTCTAAATCTGTCACAAATGTGACGCCGCACCCTGTAACACTGCTATTTCAAGCGCTGAATTACTACGCATTAATCAAGGTGTCCATCGCACTTATACTGATTAATGTATTGAATAAAGATGAAAAACAGAATAATCGACTGACATAGAAGCAAAATACATGTGAAGAATTTGATATATGTATTGTTTGTGTACATGAATTCGTTTTTGGAACAAAATAAAATTTTAATAACATTAATTATTTTTTCGAGACATTGTTTCTAACGAATGGAATGCCAAAAGCAGCCTTGCAAGTTCTACATTTCTCTCAACATTTATTTCATTACCGGAATTGTGTGTAGATAATCTGCGTAAATTTGGCAAAGGAGGTCTTTTACGATAGCTACGCTCTTTCGCACAGTACGCAAATGAAGAGAAAGAAATGGAAAATTCTACATTGAGAAGAGTGCCAGATTACTCGTTCATTAGGTGCAGATAAAGACATCACCACTTCTCATTTTACCAGACACTTTTAAATAAGCATCGATTAAATTAAATAATACGCGTTGCATGAAAATAATTGAAATTTTCATGGAGACTTTCCCTTTCTCCTTGAAAGAATACAAAAGTTTTCATTTTTTTAGAAATCCTTTATGAATCCATCTGCCTTAAGTAGACAGGTTCATAAATTTTTCCTTTTCAGTTGGCGTAACCGTCCGGATTTACCAAATGCCCTCTCCGGCTGCCATCTATCGACGCATAACAGATATCCCGCTGTCATTATCGCTTTCTTAAGTAGTGTTTGTGGGGGTAGCTTCACAGTACGTAATGAATCACATTTATAAACTCTAAATCAGATGTTGTTTTGAATGGTAACACTGTCGGTCGGCTGGCTTCAGTTGTGGAACCCTCAGTTGCGTTTGTGGCATAAGGTAGCCTCTCTGAACGTAATGAATAAATTAATCAACCGACGATGCTTTATGTTATGTGGTGAGGCTCACATTATCAGGTCCGCTCTTCCGCCTTACCACACATATTTTGCTTCGTTTCTTTCGCGATCTGGAATAAAATAAGGCATTACTCCTACTCTTCTTCGTGAGAGCCCCCCCCCCCCCCCAATCCTCCCCGAATTGCCCCTGTCGGCCCTATTACACTTATCATTACAATTACATCCGAGGTAGCCGATGGTGTGTTACCGGGAGAGGGGGCTTAGGGCATCCGCCAATGTCACTGCAGTGTCTGGGTCCGGGGATTGATGAGGTTCAATTCCCACCGCTGTCAGGGTTTACGACACTACCCAGACAGTTAGGTCGAGTTCTGTCGCTGTTTGAAGGATAATTCTAACCATCGGCTGCTGTGCTGTGGTTTACGACACTAGCCAGATAGTTAGGTCGAGTTCTGTCGCTGTTTGAAGGATAATTCAAGCCATTGGCTGCTGTGCTGTGGTTTACGACACTAGCCAGATAATTAGGTCGAGTTCTGTCGCTGTTTCAAGGATAATTCTAGCCATCGGCTGCGGTGCTGTGGTTTACGACACTAGCCAGATAATTAGGTCGAGTTCTGTCGCTGTTTGAAGGATAATTCTAGCCATCGGCTGCTGTGCTGTGGTTTACGACACTAGCCAGATAATTAGGTCGAGTTCTGTCGCTGTTTGAAGGATAATTCTAGCCATCGGCTGCGGTGCTGTGGTTTCTTCGATCAATACCTGGCAAATGCCGGTTCACCACCCTATCAAATGGGCTACACACCGCGCGGAATCTTTCCTATCCATTCCATGTCCAATCCGACCCCTTACTTACACACACTTGCACATGCACTACCCTACCACACATGCCAGGAGACAGTCGAATGCTTAGAGCTTGTCCCGACTGGGACGGGGCCCCCCTGGTGGGAGATACCAGGTTGGGGAAACCCCGCCGAGCGACGGTAGGTCGGCGCCAGATCTCGCCATTCAGCACGGCAAGATACCAACCATTTTCCGTGCAAAAACCATGCACTACACTTCAGGGTTTAGTTACTTTAGTAGTTGACGCACTTGGAATTGCTAGTAATTAATCACCCGAGAGTATATTTTGATGCTCGTACACACAGGCTATGCTCATAGTTACCTATCTGGACAAGATATTAGGGTTGGTACAGGGTGTATAAAGGTGATATGGTGGCTTTATTGGAGTAACGTTTAGAATATCGGATTGTAACACCCAAGTTAGGGGATTTGAATCCGATGAAATCTGTGGATTTTAGAAGGTGAATGCAACCGCCGTACGCCTTCCTTCGAAAAGAAAGTAAAGCCGGCTGTCTCATGTTGTAGATTTTCTGAGAGTTAAATATCATCAAGCCTAAAAGAAGCTTATGAGAAAAACTGAAGTCACCAGAATGAAACATGCTTTCTTCACTTGAGGGTCCTGTTGTTGAACTCTATTGACTGCCCGTGTCAGCCGGGCAGCGCTGCGCTCTGTTAGCACGCTGGTAAGCAGTTCCAAAGCGGGTATTCTTTGAAATACTTTACTTTTCTTTTGACTGAAATTCGCAATTTTTTTATGGAAAATATAAACCTTCTAAAATGATCCACGTTAGAGATTTACACCCCTAGGTCTTTATATCAGAGATAAATGATTCTATTTCAGGTTTGGCGCAAAATTTGATATATGTTCGGCGTCTGTGTATAAACAATGGTGAAAAGAGCGTAGCAGAATTTGCATGGCCAGATGGAAGAGCAGATCTAATGCCCTGTGAATCAACACGGAAAATAAGAATGTGTGCGAGCAAACGGGCGTCTCGTGATTAAGCGGATCGGAGAGGGAAAGGGGTGCGAGCGTGTTGAAGCAAAGAGAACCGAAGTCATCAGTACGTTAAGAAGCCTACGTAACTACGCGGTCTTAGAGAGTGTTAAAATATTCCGTTGCGTAAAACATTACGTTACATCGGTGAAACCGGGCGAACCAATCTGGAACACATTAATATAAATAAATCTGCCGTAGCTCTCCAAGCGTCGAAAATTGGCCAAGCCATTCTTTTTTATAGCATTTTCCATCTAGACAGAAAGTCCACTGGGGACGTAGGACGGTATAAGAGGTTGTGGAAATGAACAAACATCCCCAAAACCTTAATGCCAAGGACTACGTCACCATGAGATCTGGATACATCTATTTTACTGGGATTCCCTGTGGCGTCAGGGACGCGGTCTGGGAGACACCGCGATCTAGGTACAGGTGTCGACCGCCAAGATGTCGACCTTTGCGACCTTCCTCAGGGTGAAATGCGCGGAATGGTCTGTGCACGAGTTTGTATAGAGCGGGGTTATCTAAAACTCAGCCGGTTGGCCGAGCGCGTGACCAATGAGCAGTAAGCATGGGCGCATCAGGCAACTGGCCCCTTGTGTGGAGTGGGAGAAGGCGCTTCGCCCGTTGTCGGACGTCATGGAGCAGAGGAGAACGCACCCTATTTTCATGTTAATGTAAATATATGCACTGAACGTGCCCCTACTACAGATATCATGGCAGGGATGGAAAACGCGGTCACGAATATGTCTAACGGCCACCTGATTACATTTGCAGGGAATCGGCTTGCTTCTTGGTTCGCTCCAAACTGCAACCTAGTGATTTGCTGTGCGTGGAACGTATACGTGCGTGGAAGTACGAAAAGTACGGTGCGAGAAGTGATGTGAATACCTCGCAGTGGTACTTACGGATAAAGGACATGTCACGGTGGCCATGAAAACCATTGACTACCACTCCAAAGTTGATGTGTTGCTGAGCAATGGGACTTATGCTGTCTTACAGAGTTACCCTGTGTGGAAGTTGAGGTCGCGGCACGGGTAACTAAAGCGGAGCCAAAACTGGGCGAAAACGAGATACCCCCTCTTTTCCTAGACTCTATGGTCTCCCCAAGATTCATAAGCCCGAGGTGCCAATGCGACCGATCGTGAGCCCAAGAACTGTCCCATCCACCCTCTTTCCCAGTACGTGGCCGACAAACTGCAGCCTTTGACTGAAGTCATCAAGTCAGCTGTCAGGAATTCGGTCATCTTATTGATATTTTTAAGAAGCAACGCGTAAATGACACTTCAGCTTTGATGTCGTATCTTTGTTCATCACGGTACTGGTGGACAAGGCGGGTACTGTCGTATGCAACAAACTTTGCTCCCGCGGGCTCCGTACGGAATGGGCCGACTTTGCGGAGAACTCCCACATTCCATTTTGTTCTAGCACTGCGAGCAACTCTATGCCCAAGTAGGAGGGGCGTTTAATTCATTGCTCTCTTTCTCTTTCTTTCTCTCTCTTTCTCCCTCTCTCTCTCTTTCTCTCTCTCTCTTTCTCTCTCTTTCTCTCTCTCTTTCTCTCTCTTTCTCTCTCTTTCTCTTTCTTTCTCTCTCTTTCTTTCTCTCCTCTTTCTTTCTCTCTCTTTCTCTCTCTCTTTTTCTCTTTCTCTCTCTTTTTCTCTTTCTCTCTCTTTTTCTCTTTCTCTCTCTTTTTCTCTTTTTTCTCTTTCTCTTCTCTCTTTTTTCTCTTTCTCTTCTCTCTTTCCCTCTTTTTTCTATCTTTTTCTCTCTTTCTCTCACCCCTGTGGTGACGAACTTATTTATGGAAGCTTTCGGAACGGAAGTGCTGAAGATCTTAAGCCTGTCCCACACCAACCTACCCTATGTGTTTGGTATGTGGACGATATACCAGAGTAGTGTGGCCTCCTGGCCCTCACACCTTAGCTGACTTCCTCCAGCAACTCAATAACAGCCCCCCCCCAAAGATATTAAGTTCACTCTGGAGGTGGAAAAGTGGGTAAATTGCCATCCATCGATCGTGAGTCGGAAAACTAATTGAAGTCCTACATTTCTACTTTACCACGACACGCGGTCCCATCAGAGTGGTTCCGGTCGCGTGGTCCTCGCTATGGCGATGGGGAACCCCGCGCTTTATAAACTTGTGCGCAGTGCATCTCCACGCATTTCGGTCTGGGGTTGGTCGTAGATTGGTGACCAAAATGTTGGCCCCTCTGCCTAAAACGCGGCGTGTTGACACATTGCCGGCCAAATTACTTCAAATTTGGCGCCTAGTTTTTTAACAGAGCCTTTGATGTTCTTTGAAGGCGTTTGAGGAAAGGATTATTTTAAACTTGGCGCCTCCGAGATTAATTTTCCCCAAAAAGCCGCGCGAATTTCTTTTCTGTTGATCAAACATTCATTTCTTCGTACAAAGTTCCTTGAAGTCGATCGTCAACTGCTTTCTATTAGTTCCGAGCGTCATCGAAAGATCGCACCAGCTTCTGGGCAACCTCTGCGTAAAATTGGCATTGTCGAAATGCTAGGAATTTTCTATCACAGACTCCTGCTCGCATTGTCACCACAAGCTAATGCGGAAAGCTGAGTAAAAGCGTTTTGAACGTCTTCAAGGTTCGATCCAGGGTTTGCCAGGCACTGGATGTAGTAGAAACACGAAGCAAAAAGCCACGGAATTCGTAAGGAAAGGTTTAATTTCGTTTGGACAGAGGTAACTGTGACAACGTCTTTAATACTCGTTAATTCTTTCTCCAAGTCAAAATCTTTGTCAATTGTGTGTCGTCTCTTTTCCACAACACTCTTGTCTGACAAAAACTACTGATAGAAGAGGTGATGTTCCGTTGCAGTTTCTATTAAAATGCTCTCCCAACATTTCTTCGACTATTTCGCCGCTTGAACACGGCGTCTCCAAGACAGCCAAAGCAAATACAATCAATTTCTTCTCTAATATACTACGTGGCTGAATATGTACTTGCGATAATTGCGAGAAAAATGGAAAAATATATGTTACGCGTATTGTCTACGAATAAATATTATAAACATCTAAATAATTAATGAAATTACAAAATATCAGTTTTACTTTCTCGCACTTACTAATGTAAGAAGAGACAGTATTGTAATCGTGCGGAAAACGGCAAATTTTCGACCGGGCCTTGGTACGGAAAAAGTCAATAAATCCAGCTGCTAAATATAGAAAAATAGTAAAAATCCTCCGTCAGTTTGTTTGTCTGTGCATAACGCTGACGCATAAACCTTTCAGCCGAATTTCTCCAAAATTTATATTCTCCAATCATTCTGGCTGATGTCGCTGCCCTTGGATTTTGAAACTGATATTTTAATTTCAGGGGAAACTTAACATAAAACGGCCAGACATTTTCAATATTTTCAAAAAATAATTCAATTTTTTAAATTAAATTTTGTCGTTGAATAATGCAAAGGACGTTGAAGAGAGTGGTGCAGATCTCCGTTTCGAGGATTTCCTTAATTTTTCAAAAATTGCAATAAAAAAATTTAAACTAAGAAAAATTGTAGATCGAAATTTTTGCATCAAACTAAGTATGCTGTACAAAATTAGCTCTTTAAGATATATCATATATGGTTTTTGAAACAATACGTATTTTTTTCGTAATTTGCACATGAAATTACCGCAATTTTTTTCTTAAAAAACCGCTCCAACTTTTTAAAAAAGCTTCTTCCCTTAATAAGAGACGGTAAAAATTTTATTCTAATCCACGTTTCGGATATCGCCCTTTTTTCCCCTGAAAATTGCAAGAACAATTCTAAACTACAAAATTGAAAATAGATATTTGTGCCTCAAAGTATGTTGTAAAAAATTAACTCTAAAAATGTCATTTATATTTTTTTGTAAAAGTAGTTTTCGCATAATTTCTGTTTACAATTAATAAAGCAACATTGAGGTCCCGTCTTACATATCTCTAACATTGTAATATTGCTAGAAAGTATGTGCTGTTGTAGCAGCAATAGTTTACTAACGAATATATTATAAAAAATGCTACATGGAAAATGTACTAATGTGATTATTGCTCTCACTTATTGGGTATTGATCATACTCCTAGTATTTGGACAGTCTCGTTCTGACGTAAGGAAATGTCGTGTATTTACGGAATGACGGTGAAAGAAACTGGGAATTGCTGATGAGTAAATTTATCTGAGATTTTCCGCCACCTGTATTTGGCAAAAAGTTATAATCTTCGATTTCCCAACGTCCCTTAGAAGATTGTTACATTCATTTTGAAACATTGTATACCATATAATATGGATTGTGTCGTAAAAATACATGCCGACAGGTAATTAAAGGTTTTAAAACAGGTGTTACTCTGTTGATTTACGACTTTAAATGGATTTATTTATACAAACACATGTATCAAGATACGTTATTTATGTAAGCTTGTTTACTCTTGAAAAATCATGTCGTTCAGTTGATGAGCATCCTATTAAACTTTCAGCCGAATGAGCAGGTTTTATAAACCGCTCATATCACTTTGTGGCATGTTTCGAAATCCTCCAATACGTTTAAATTGTGGAGTTTTTAAAAGTCTTGAATCTCATTTTCATTTAATTCGAGCAGATACTGCAATAATCTATCAGACTCCACTCCTGAAATGCTTAGGAACACTCAAGACAGACCTCTCTCTATCACTTACAATTATGTTCTGAACAATGCTTTAAACGAAACGATACTGCAATACGCAAAAAATAATTCGAACAGTTTCAATGTTTAAACAACATATAAATTATGTTAATTTTCAAAGTAAATTTGAGATAAAAAATCTTACCGTACTACATCAAAAAATAACGGTTCCATGTAAAAATTAAAATGAAAGAAGTAGTTTTGTTTTCTAAACCGGCCGACGTCCATCACTCATCCTGCACTGAGGTTGAATTTCTTCTTTGTCTTACTGTGAAGTTGTCGATATTAAAAAAAAATGCTGCAAACGATGTGCATGAAACTTTGTACGTGCAAATATTTTTCTAAATAAGTTATGTTAACGCAGATGTATAAACAATCCAGATGTAAAACTTAACAAGATTTTGTTCTCTATTCTACATGTAGATTATTTAGATTTGAGTTTTCTGCGGGTATAGAAATAATGTTCAAAGTGGAAGTACTAGTGAAGTGCAGTCACATCTCTTGAAGGGAGTTACGAGTTAACTTCTATTGTTTGTGCGTCAGCAGAGAGACGTTAAGCAAATATGAGTTTAATCGATTGCTGAAAAGCAAACAATGTCAAAATAACTTTTTGCGAACTATTTCGAAATATATTTTCCCCATTTGAAATTGGTTTACGTCACCAACGTGGCATATTCCTTTTAGAATGGAACATTATTAGTTTTATCTCTGTTTAAACAGGTGTCAATTTATGACTCAGAAACCGTCGCAGTAGTAATGTTCATGAATTTCAGAATGCTCTATAGAACTGTGGTATATTAGTTTTTTTTTAAACTGAAGAGTATGACGTGAGATATTTAGGAATATAGAATTTTCTGGATACATATTGAATCAAGTTCTTATGACTTAAATGAAAAATGAATGATTTTTAAAAAGTGATCCATCAGATAAAATGAAGTTAAAAACACAGTGATAAAGCTGAAATGCACACTCATGGACGTTAAACAAGAATAAGCATTAGAAACAAGGAATTTATTGCAATTCAGTAAATCACTTCAAGAATTTACGAGTCATTGAGGAATTATTGGAATAAGTTGAGATTAATTTCTAATAACAAACCCTTGTTCAAGTACGATACACAAATATAGTCCTACCAAGATCATCACTATTTCGTTGCTCAAACGGAAAACATTTTACATTTCTGAAGCTTTGAATCCCAAGAATCACTCACACACATTATCAGTGAAACAAAAATTATCAATAGATAAGTTATTATTAAGTTCATCTCAAATTTCGTAATTAGGAATATAAAATATTTTTGTAACATTTGGAATAAATATTCATAAATACTATTGTTTAGAATTAGTAAGTATTTGTAATAAAAGACATTGTAATTAAAAACATCAAGGAAAAGTTGAAAGTAGTGTGTTAAAAGAGGGCAGTAATATAGAAATTGAGAAAATAAGAATTAATCCAGTGTTGAAATTTTACTGTTGTCATTTTATTACAGGTTATTATACGTACCTCTTTACACTTAGTGACTTCTCTATTGTACTAAAGGTTTTGTTATATTTAGACTATAGCTTCATCCACCATCCAACGGTCTCTCATCTCGTTATTTTCGATGGTTTGCGCAGATATTTTACTAAATCCCTATATTTTTGTTTCAATTGAGCATATTTTGTATTTATTTTATTTTTTGAGTGAACATTATCAGCATAGAAAGCGGAACACAAATGACAAATAAGTGTTCACAATTCTCTTCTAAATGTGTGACCTAATTTCGAATCGTTAACGTAAGAAAGACTACCCAAAATAAGTAAAATGTATTTTTTTAATTTCATCAAGTTTTCTTTCATATCATAATAGAGGTATGCAAGTAAAGAAATTAGTAACTATTATTTTTTACACCTTAATTTTTCTACGTCTCTTTTTTGTAGTAATTCTACCTAACTATTTTATTAATTACCCCTTTGATTAACAAATTTGGATTTAGATACCTTTTGTGTCGAATGTATAGTAAGGGATACGTTAAGGGAAACTGATAATTTGCATTAGTTCATTAGGATACTAATTGCCTCTTTGAGACAATTTAAATTTTAATTCTATAGCAACAGTACCGTGACGAACAACCCACTAATTGAAAAGAAAACCCTCGATGAGCCGTGGCTACGCGTTACAAATGAGCAAAGAGTTGCTCTTCTATGTGTACTGAATCCACAGGCGGACGTGTTTATCGACGCGGAATCCCCGGAGGCAGGTGCTTGCGGCGAGTGTTTGCGTTCGGCGAGCCTCTTCGTTCGTCAACAGAGCGGCAACCGCAGGCCAGCTCCTCCCCCCATCACCTCTCCCACCACCTCTCCCACCCGGCTGCCATGGCCCATGACCGCCTCCCGCATACCCACTTAATTCATCCGTTTCCATCCCCTAACTCCCAACCCCCAGCCCCCACTCGTCACTTGAACTACTCTCCATCTGAATCTTAATGTTTGCATTAAAAGCGCGAGGGCAGTCCCTCCCACAACCGCTCCCACCTTCCATAGCCCATGACCGCCTCCCACCCTCCCACTTAATTTATCCGTTTCAATCCCCTAACTCCTAACCCCCAGCCCACACCCGTCACGTGTACTACTCTCCATTTGAATCTCGCAGTCTGTATGAAAATAGCGTGGACAGCCCCTCTCACCATCGCTCCCACATGCGATAGCCCATAAACTCCTCCCACTTACCCATTTAATTTATATGTTTCAATCCCCAACTCCCAACCCCCGCTGCCTACCTCTCACGTGTACTATTCTCCATCTGAATATGTCTGCATGAAACGCGCATGGGCAGCCCCTCCCATCACCGCTCCCACCTGCCATAGTCCATGACCGCCTCCCAACCACCCACTTAATTTATCCGTTTCAATCCCCCAACCCCCAGCCGTCACGTATACTACTCTCCATCTGAATCTCACTGTCTGCATGAAAAGCGCGTGTTAACCATTGGCTCGACCTCATCTCCGGCAGACTACCGCCCTGACGCCCCGCTCTTCTCTTATCCTCCATCAGCCTCACGTCCTCCCGCCGCTCCCTCAGGCCTGTCGCTCTTATCGGCCGCAGTGAGGGAGCTGTCGCCCATTCTGCAGCGCCCAGTGTGTTAACCTCCAAAGGCGCTTTGAACAGCTTCATCTCGCATGACTTCGCTTGCGATGGCGGAGAATACACAGTGCTATCTGCGCGATCGACGCGTCGCTGGGTGCGCGTGTAAACTTGGGAGATCTCCCCTTTCTCATGAGCATAGAAATAACTTTTCACACGCCATTTTCAACGTCCATCACTATGTGTGTCAGTGTTTCCCATCTAAACAATTTTTTATTCAGTTGTCATCATTGCTCTTAATTCTAACATTCACTCTTGCTTCTCAACCACCGTAACCCCCTCCTTCTCCGATCTACCCTACCTTTATAATATGGCAATCCTCTTTTCCATTAGCATTTTCCTCCTTGCCCTCATTTTCCCATGTTCTCAACACAATAATGAATACCACGGAGATCCGCACGGTAAGGGTTATGATTTTTGCCACCACATCTCGAATTCAACGCCCCCGCGGCCACCGGCTGCCACCGGCTGCCACCGCTGCCCCCGCCCCCCAATCGGCCCCACCGCCCCCCGTCGGCCCCCGCCGTTATCACCGTTCTTGTCGCCCCCGCCGCCCCGCCCCCGCTTCCGCCGCCCCCGCCGCCCCGCCGCTCTCGCCGCCCACGCCGCCCTCGCCGCCCTCACCGCCCTCACCGCCCTCGCCGCCCTCGCCGCCCTCGCCGCCCTCGCCGCCCTCGCCGCCCTCGCCGCCCTCGCCGCCCTCGCCGCCCTCGCCGCCCTCGCCGCCCTCGCCGCCCTCGCCGCCCTCGCCGCCCTCGCCGCCCTCGCCGCCCTCGCCGCCCTCGCCGCCCTCGCCGCCCTCGCCGCCCTCGCCGCCCTCGCCGCCTCCGCCGCCTCCGCCGCCTCCGCCGCCTCCGCCGCCCTCACCGCCCTCGCCGCCCTCGCCGCCCTCGCCGCCCTCGCCGCCCTCGCCGCCTCCGCCGCCTCCGCCGCCTCCGCCGCCTCCGCCGCCCTCGCCGCCCTCGCCGCCCTCGCCGCCCTCGCCGCCCTCGCCGCCCTCGCCGCCCTCGCCGCCCTCGCCGCCCTCGCCGCCCTCGCCGCCCTCGCCGCCTCCGCCGCCTCCGCCGCCTCCGCCGCCTCCGCCGCCCTCGCCGCCCTCGCCGCCCTCGCCGCCCTCGCCGCCTCCGCCGCCTCCGCCGCCTCCGCCGCCTCCGCCGCCCTCGCCGCCCTCGCCGCCCTCGCCGCCCTCGCCGCCCTCGCCGCCTCCGCCGCCTCCGCCGCCTCCGCCGCCCTCGCCGCCCTCGCCGCCCTCGCCGCCCTCGCCGCCCTCGCCGCCCTCGCCGCCTCCGCCGCCTCCGCCGCCTCCGCAGCCCTCGCCGCCCTCGCCGCCTCCGCCGCCTCCGCCGCCTCCGCCGCCCTCGCCGCCCTCGCCGCCCTCGCCGCCCCCGCCGCCCTCGCCGCCCTCGCCGCCCTCGCCGCCCTCGCCGCCCTCGCCGCCCTCGCCGCCCTCGCCGCCCTCAGCACCCTCGCCACCTCGCCGCCACTCTCACCGGCCCCCGTCGCCCCCTTCACGTACACAAACCCCGTCAGCGCTGTCCAGACACCCTCCACTGCATCCAGCGGCTCCCGTCCATACTCCCGCAGCCACCAGCGCCGGTGCCGCCGCAGCCCCGCCCCCGCCTAGTGTTTGCGCGAGCTCGGCGCGCGCCCGCGGCCACATCAAAGGGCGTGGCCGGGCATCGGCTGCCGCTGTTTGCGGGCGTGGGCCTCCGCCGCGCGCCCCGCCCCCACCGCCCCGCCCCGTCCGCCGGTGGCCGCTTTCGCGCTCCTTCTTGAGACCTTGCGCACACGCTGCGGCTCTCTTCCGTCGGGGGCGGGGGGGGGGGGGGCTCGGCTGCCGTTTCGCGGGGAATGTGGCCCGCTCGGCTCCACTGGCCTGCTGCCGCTGCTAATGGCCGCCGCCGCGGCAGACGAAAGGGAACTAATGGCTCCACTACCACGTGCCGATAAGGCAACGCGGAAGCTGAGTCTCTCGATTGCTGAACATTTAACCCTAGCAATACGAGAGTATAAACACTAAGGTCTATTTTGGCACAGACGGTTTTAGTATTTATTTTAGAGACAGAACATTCTGTATGTTGCACTGTAGTTTTACATCGAAATAAATAAAACGTGTTTGCAGTTTACTAAATTGTGTATAATATAAAAATGCCTACAACGTCTCGGAAATCATTATTTTCATCTTAAAGCTAGAGTTAAACACAAATAAATACAATATTCCTAAGGAGCAGCTTGTTGAGCATACTCGTAAAATCCAAACAAAAAAATGAATTTGTTCTTATAAAGATATATGGTATCGTAATCCTTGTTCACAATTATCTTGCTTCGCGTTGGGCAGACATTTTGTAACATGAATTAACCTTAGATGTTACTAATTAAAGTTATTTTATAAAGCCCCAAACTGGACAGCCATTTGTAACGTTTTTGTCATTCTCCTAAATTAATTTGTCCTGCTGTGCTCGTAAATTAATTGCTCAAATAACTCATAATTTAGCTAGCTCTGTTTTTCTTTTCCTTTTTAAGATCTTGCATGAGTTCGACATACAACATACGTCACTCTACCTGTTGCACGTGCATGTGTGACTCTGAATGGAAATCACGATTCCTGGAACGTCTGTGGAATTTACTACTTACTGAATTGATGGCAATTCAATGAAATATCAGCCTTGTCTTTTCAAATAACATTCAAAATTTATTGTAAAATTCTAATATTCTGACTCGAGCATGTAATCGATAAATTATTCTATGGCCTTTAAAGATTGTTAAACCGTACGCTTGGATAAAGTTCGTAAGCTTACAGAATGTCGTCTCGGATGGTTCGATGCCGCCATCTTCTCCGGGCATGTTCTGGGTCCTCCTGCGGTGTAAATTATGAACCTATTGTCTGTGTAAACTATAACTATTTCCCGACTGTTGCTAAATATACAGTTCGCTATTCGAAAATCCCTTCATCTGCTCTATATAATATCACTATTTCCTTTAAATTTACAATTTACAATTCCCCACTATGGAAGCATCCTTACGTACGCCCACAAAGACGGACTTTAAATATCAAAATTGCGAAATTCCTGCACGATAACAAATGCAACTATCATTAAAAGAGGTGCAAACATTGACCCATTTAAGACCCAAATAAACGAGAATACTGAGCCCACTCTATTACGGACTAATAAAAAAAAACACTCACCTACGATTCAAATCTACTATTACAAAATTAATGTGATAATGTTCATGACCACCTGAACTGTTAGGTTGCTTCCGTGAGAATGAGAATATCTATCATTTTTCTAGAGCTAAATTTTCAACGCCATCCCCTAATCAATTCCATATTAATGACATCCGGCCATGCCGTACCTCGACAATACGGTTCCCGTCCAGCATCCAGTATGGCACGCCTATATGTTTGTAGTTCGATGCTATGCTAAGCGTATTCCTTGGATTTTAATATTCTCGATGCATCAATTCCGTCATATCACACCCGATTGACATTCTGATAGTCACAATATGTCCACTGAACACTTAAAAATACAAATTCCTTCAAGGAATCGACTTTTAATCTCGATCTGATACTTTACACTCTCCTTCGTTAGCATCATTCTGTTTCCCACTCAGTCAACCTTTCTGACACCTTCAGTGAATAAACAACTGACGACTAGCGAATGGTGTAACGTTCAAGAGAAATATTCTCTTTTTTTATACCACTTTGGGTATGCAGACAGACATTTTCTCTCTTCCATAAAAACAAAAATCTTGATTTCACCCAAAACGTCAGTAGTAATAATTAACGTATACACATTATATAATCTGAGTAAAACTGAATCTTTCGTAGGGGCCATTCCGTCTAGTATAGGTTTCCTGTTGCGCCTACCTCCTCTGTGCACGAATCTCATCGCACATCGCACAGAATTTAATACATTTAATTTGATATGAACTGTTAAAAATGTATGAATATTTAAGTTATAAAATGAGTAAAGAAGAAATGCTAAAGACAAGTTCATTTACCTACCAATGACAATGTGTAGAACTAAACTAAAACTTCATCTATTTTGTGACGACTCATTGATAAGCGCTATCAACATGTGAGAATTTTATGTTCGATTTAATGTTGCCCAATGCTGGCACGTAACGTTTTGTCGTTTATCGTTCTGATTCATGATATATTTATCCAACCTTGATGTAGCATCGTTAATTTGTGGATTTTGGTAAATGAGTATTTGCGAATATGAAAAAGGCATTAGCTCTGTGTAAAAGTCAGATGGTATGCCGTGTACAATAGTCCTAACGGATCTTAGGAGACATTGATATTCTCAGCTCGAGAAAATTCTTTCCTTGCGTATAATTGTACATAACTATAAAATTAAAGAGACAAATAATATAGTTATTGTGCATTAATCTCATGCTTAAGAACACCAATGCTTTGATTTCTCGGTTATCCAGAGCAGTATTAAAGAGTTTACGTTTTTTATGTTAGAGATTTACAACTAAATGATTTTAAATACACTTTTGAACATTTATAAATTACTGCACACCTTTATACGAACACAAATTTCTTATTTTGTTTTTGCAACTTAAGAAAAATCATTTCTGAAAATAAATCTCTTAAGAAGACTAAAATGTCTATCTTAGTAATATACTTTTACTAAAGGATTGACACGAGATACATCTAAAAATTGCATAGTAAAGAACAACAATAATATAGTTGTATATACTTTAATAGTACACATACATTACGCGCATAATAAATGTAATGGGGAAAATGATGAAGAATATGTTAAAAATATACTCCATTGTAATATCAGGTATTCTAGTGATAGAGAAATCTTGAAGTAAATAATATTGTTTGTATTAGTTATGGATATATATGGAGTTCCTCCTTAAATAGTTAATCCAAAATACAAATTACAGTACCAAGCACTTTTAATTACATTAATTCTGATAAATTATTTTTTCTCTCTTCAACGTTTTTTTGTTTTTAATAACATGAATTTCAGGAGAAAAGAACTCGAGAACCGACTGCACATATTCAATATTCACATTCCCAGAGTGGTTTTACAATTAATATTAAAACTCATTAAGAAAGTATCCGAATAATCTCTGAATTAGTAGGGTTCATGGATCAAATATTAGCAGAAATTTAAACTTACCGGCTCGCTTATAAAACTTCACTGAGTTACAATTGAGTACACTTCAATTACATTGCTGTTTGAGTAAGACGTCCAATTAACGTACTGGCAGCCTCTATAATTGCACTTCCATCCATCAAAATAACAGCACGAGGCAAGTTTTTCAAGTCACAATTATTTCATTAGCATACTTCCGTCAAGTATAAATATAATAATAAATCCTTTCTCCATACTAATTGACAGAACTTCTAATCTTTCATTTAATGCGGAGACAGTGGACTGTGAAAAATGAATATGAAACAAAAGATTTTTGTCCAAGTTTTTTGCAAGTTAAAAAGCAAGTATTCCACTGAAAATAAAAGTCGATTGAAGGCCTCAGTAGAACAAATAGCTTTCATATCCCACATTTAACTAGTTCTGAGGTATTCAGGATTTTACTAGAGCTTTCAGAATATAACTCAGTACAATTTTAAAATTTTAAAGTCAGTTGTCTTGCTTATAAGTAAATACGATATTTAACTAACATATTGCACTAAAAGAACAATATTTGAACTCGTATTTAATGTTAATATACAATTTCACCAAAAATGTAGGTCAGTCCCTTGTTCTACTGAACCCTTCAATTTCAAACTAGAGTGGTGATAAATGGCATATAAGGTGTAGATTTTGCAGGTAATATTTTTATCTATTGCGATAAGATTTCAACGAAACAAATCAGACGGAAAGAAAAGCAACAACAACAACAACAACAGCGCGGAGGTGATCGCACAGGCGGAACTTTCGTTGCCGCTGCAGCTTAGGTGATCTGCAGGGTCAAGGATTCGAGTCCCGACCGTGGCCTGTTTGCAATGGTTCATTATTGACCTGGTATTGAACAGAAAAAAGAAGGAAAACTACTGTTTAAAGAATCCGGCAGCTAGATTTCTTCTTCAGACAGTGGCTGAATTCTACCTAGCACGTACGTTAGTACAATCTAGGCTCTGTCAAAAATTCACCACCGTCGGGATTCGAACCCTAGCACATCTCGATTAGAGACGTTACAGCGGCAATAGTTGAATTTCAGAGTCATCTCAGCAGATCTAGGCCGTTATTACACCAAAGCAAACGTACAAGATGCAAATATAAAATAAGTTGGTATGTACAGAAACAATGGCAGTAAAGTTAAATACATTCGAAATAATTAGTGCCTTTTTTTACTTTTCATTAGGGCAATATGGTATTACATAATGCGTTACATTTATTAATTATTTTTGGGAAACTTTTAAAAACAGTCTTTTATTATTGTTAGCAAATAAATAAATAAATAATGCGCCGATCTGAATGATCAAAGTGGCTAAGAGCGTGTACCGACTCAGCGCTTCTGTCTGAAAAATCACGGGTTCGAGAACCGCCTTGGGCATGGTTGTTGGTCCCTTTTTCTCTTATGTACGTTTGTCGTGGAGGGCCTCGCGTTCTGTTGACTACAGATCGGAAGAGCCGGCAAGTGTGTTGGTGTCTAGTGTATGGATGAACATGCATCCCATCGGGACGTAAAGGGCAACTGACAGTCTGCTGGAAAAAAAATCCTGAAAAAAAAGAAAAACAAACAAAACAATAAAATGTGAAAAATAACAATTGCGTTCCCTTTCCTTTAAAAACAATCTTACTTCTTACATTTCCTTCAAGTCTACAGTGTCTTCCCCCGATGGTATATTCGAGAGCTTCCCAAATTCCGAAAAATTTGATTTACCTTCCACGAGACGCCCTCTTGAAGGAAACCTTCAAAGGGACCAAAGTGAAGCGTAGACAATTTTTGCAACCACAGCTCGGCGAATTGCCCCACTTCCTGAACGGCACGACCCCTTTAAGATGGAGTGCGTGTTCGACACTGCATCGCAACCCCGCTCTCGCGCGCCGCATCTGCCGTCGCCACGCCCCGCCCCCCATGCCCCCCCCCCTCCCGGTGGCGCCGGGCGCGTGACTGAGTGGCGTGACGCGCCGGCCGCCAATATCCACAGGCGCACCGCACCGCAGCGCCTCCCTGCGCTGCTCCGCCCCGCGCCGCCGGCTCCGGGGAACGGGGGAATTGATGGCCTGCGTACACTCTATTAATACCGAGGGCTCGGCGCCTCGGCGCCCGCCGCCACTGAACCTGCGTATCGGTTCGACGCGCGAACTCCCCTGCCCCGTTCCCATCCTCACCCTCTCGTACCCATTCTCCCACTGGTACCCTGTCTCCCTCTCGTAGCTTGTCTCCCTCTCGTAGCTTGTCTCCCTCTCGTAGCCTGTCTCCCTCTCGTAGCCTGTCTCCCTGTCGTAGCCTGTCTCCCTCTCGTAGCCTGTCTCCCTCTCGTAGCCTGTCTCCCTGTCGTAGCCTGTCTCCCTGTCGTAGCCTGTCTCCCTGTCGTAGCCTGTCTCCCTGTCGTAGCCTGTCTCCCTGTCGTAGCCTGTCTCCCTGTCGTAGCCTGTCTCCCTCTCGTAGCCTGTCTCCCTCTCGTAGCCTGTCTCCCTCGGTACCCTGTCTAGCTCTCGTACCCTCTTTCCCTCGTTCCGTCTCCCCATCCACCGTGTCTCTTCCTCCCATCCCGTTTCCCTCTGTCACCCCACCGTTCTCTCCACGTCTCTCTCCCTCTATGACTCCCTCTTCCTCCCGTCTGCCCCTCACCTACCCGGTGTCTCTCTTCTTCCCCGTCTTCTTCTCCTTTCCCGGCTCCGTCATCTTTACCTTCTCTCTCTCCCTTCTGATCTCCTTGTCTCTCTCCGCCTCCTTCTCCATCCTCGATTCCTTCCTCCCTGCCTCCCTTTCCCTCCGCGTCTCCTTGTCCATCCAATCCCAACCTTGTCCAATCTCTCTCGCGAGGTGTATGCAGTACCCTAACAAACTAGCGCGATCATTCCTTTCTCTTCCTTGTCCTCTCACCTCACATACCCTTACACTAACATGCACTACATACGCACTCATGGCGGCAGGCGGTCGGAAGCTTAGAACTTGTCCCGACTGAGGTGGTGTCCCACTGGTGGGAGATACCTAGTTGGAAAAACCCGCTAACTGACAGTAGGTCGGATCCGGTTCTCACCATCTAGAGGGGGAATATCCGACCCCATACGATAACCACTTACGGGCATAATAGCCTTAGCATCGAACGCGCTTGGAATCATCAATCATTCTCTCTCTCCTCGTCCCTCTCGTATAATCTCTCTCTCTCTCTCTCTCTCTCTCTCTCTCTCTCTCTCTCTCTCTCTTTCCACTACCTGTTTCTTTCGCTTTCCCTCATTCACCGGCGCTACCCTCCTCGACGTCTCCCTCCTTTTCCTTCCTTTATGACCCGCACCTCCCCATCATGATTTATTTCGTTTCCTGAGCACCTACTTTTAATGGCTTATTTCGCCGTCTCTTCTCCCAAATGCGCAGCCTGCAACGCTACCGTAAACGACATGTTTTCGGTTTACGATGCTGCGCGCCCAGATGGTCTCGTGTCGTGATTCGCTGGGTTTTACTCGTAAACGTATCGGGAAATGATGAATTTCCGGCCTATAAGCCAGGCTTCATTCCAGCGCTGCAGTCCGCTAGACCCCGATAGGTTTCGCTGATAGCCCTCGCCCTTGGTTGCGCCACAGCCCTCCCGTGCTGCCTACGGGGGTTCGCGACTGCATTGTGTTGTACGTGGATGTGTTTCGACGCATATGGGTGCAATGGTGAAAGAGACAAATAGGATCGCGCGCGGCACGTCTCATTAGTGAGAACAATGCTCCGGCGTACGCGAGAAATTCATCCAAGGAAATCGGGTAATCGATCGATGAGAGCAACCAACCTCTGTGCAGCAAACCATTTAATCCGCTGGCATAACTCTACTTTGCATGGTGATAAACTTTAAAGACAAATTCGAAAGAGAGGTGTAGCAGTTAATTCGACTAAAATTTGACGTGGATTCCAAGCTGCCAACATGCTGCAGCTACCACAAATTATCTAAAAAAACAAATCATCGCTCGATGTTGGAATCAAATATCAAGATCGGCATTTCAAGTACTGTCAACTACAACATTATTGTTGAAACTTCAATAAAATACATAACTCATATTACTCGCTTCAATGACTTTATTGTCTTTTATCTTTCTCCTAAACAAATTGCAACACTAATTTCTCAGTTTTAATTGATTTTTACTATTTTATTCGCGTCAAATACACTTCATATTGATTTACATTTACATTTCACTCCATTAAATGTAAAAATTAATGTTAAGTTATATTTCTTCTTGCAAACAACGCATTATGTAAATTCTGAGATTTAAAACTAAAAATACAGGTCAGAAGCGTGCCTCCTCACTTTCGAGAAATTAATCAAACCTGGTTTGCGAACCTGCCAGGAAAGCGTATTTATTCCTCTGATAAATGGAGTCGGGGAACTATATGAAAGTATACGTAAGGCCTCTGAGGCCCTGCGCTATTCGCTCTCCGAAAATTCTCACAAATATGTGTTTTATTTTTTTTAGAATTATTAGACGGTATCTACCTCACCCCCGATCTTATTTAATTAATGTGTTTTATTATTAAAAAATTTCATTTCCTAATAACTTCAATATGCCAACAAGCAATGTTAATGTTAAACAAATGATTATTTATTTAACAACTATTTATATGGCCTTAAATAACTATTAACAGGGACTAAAAAGCCCTGGATATGCATTGACGTAATATAATCAAATTTTAGGACCTACTTATAACTTCTGAGAACTTTTCCCTTCCCAGTGACTAAAATGAAACCAGAAAGAGGAGAAATATTACACGGAGGGCAGGTACAAAAAGGTTGCTGTGCAGAGTAAAAAGCGAAATAAAAAAACTGGGGGCACGGGAAGCCCTGCATATGCATCCTAGGGTTATTAAAAAATATTTCCCTTTACTTTCCTTTGAAAGTTTGGTCTTGGGGATAGTGCGCTCACGCACGCTCAGAATGCGAGACCCTTAAAGAGAATCAGGAGACGGCTGGTTTGTTTCACGACAGATTTACCTCAACGGCCGTGTTAGCGTGAATTCACTCGCGAGATCAAAGTAGTACGAATAAAACAGTCACGATTCGCGGACGTGCTTGCTGCTATAGTGCAGTGGCATCACCATTTCGTCTGCATTGCGGTTCACTAGGTTATCCTACGGTTCGAGTCCTGATAGTAGGGAGGATTGACAGTAGCTATATAGATGTAGCAAATTAAGGAGTTTTTTTTTTAAATTGATTGTGTCTGGAGGACAATTCTAGCAGTCGACTGCTCTGATCGGTAGATTTCGGTTGTTTCTACAACAAATACGTAGAATGAAGAAGCCGTAATTAACAAACAGGCCACGAACCACACATGTTATTTCCTTCCGCATCCTCTTCTCTTATCCCCTTCCAACACACACACACACACACACACACACACACTTATACTTACATGCACTTCACTACCACACAATGATTGATTACTAATTTCTGGTGCGTCAACTTAAGTCGTTATACCCGTGAGAGTAGTGCATTTTTTTTTATCGCGGGTGGTAGTTTTGGCAGTTATATTCCCCCGCTGGTTGGCGATATCCGTCGCTCGACCTACTAGTCAGCTTGCGAGGTTTTCTCCAACCAGGTATCACCCACGAGTGGGGCACCACCCAGCCGGGACCAGCTCTAAGCTCCCGACTGATCTCCCGGCACGTGTGGTAGTACAGTGCATGTACGTCTCAGCGTGCGTAAGAAAGGGTTGAGGATAAGAGAAAAAAGAGGAAGGATGGCGTGGGCCGTGGCCAGTGTTTTAGGGTACTGCCCCGGCATTCGGCGGGTATTTCTCGGAGAAACAACCGAAAACTACTGATCAGAGCCGCCGATCGCTCATGCAGGCAGAGGCTGTATTCAATCTAGCTATGTAGCCAGTGTCAAAAATCCTACCAGCGTCTGGGGTCGATCCCTAGGACTTCCCGATCAGAGACACTGCAGTAACATCAGTTGATGCCCTGAGCCACCCAAGCACAAACTACAACACATTCGCTGAGGAAGTTCCCCGCCCCTTGAAACGTGGAGGGGGGAAGTCGGGTAACCGTCTTGTATGATGACGCCGAATCTCAGGTTCCAAAAGGAGAGTAATACTGCCATGTCCAGATATTTAACATGCACAGCACTTACGGGACTAGTGACCTTAATTTGTACGTACCGGGATCCAATACTACGAATCACTCATTTGCAAACGAGGGATTTACGAAGTCAGCTCTTTCGTACGCTACCAAGCGAACTCCTGCAGGTGAGTTTGATATGGAGAAAGTAAATCCTGAGGAACTTCAATGTTTATGCATCCGTCTCAACTCCGTCTGATTATTTTTTTCTCTCTGTTGCCTCCAGCCTCTCTTGTCGTGAGAGCACTTCTCATTTGCGATATTGTGTGATGGACTTCATCCGCTGCAGGCTACCCACAACAACCTCTGACGCTGATAAATAACGAAATCTTTCTCTGACGACGTACCATCGCTTTTGTCCTACCTCTCACAGTAACCCTCTAAATGTCCCTGACTTTGTCGGGCTCTGTTAAAATGAGCAAAATAGTGATTTTGTGATGGAGCAAACGTAACGTCGACTAGTGTATTCTAACAGTATCCAGTGATTTTTGGCTTCTGAAATGGAACAACCAAGTTGTCAGCACATACAAGCGTTAGAATCTGTTACCCAGCACTAAATATGTCAATCTGTCTTATTATGTGTCACCTGTCTTAGCGTTATTTTCATTTTTGTTAAAAAATCTCTGCATGGCACACTTCAGCTGATGTCTCCATGCATGTATTCCTGTACGCATTCAAAAATTCAACATTACGTGGCCAGCAAAGATTGTCAATAATGTATTGATATTTAGGAATAACGTATTATATAATGTATTTAGGAATAATGTAATATATAATGTATAAATTTGTGGCGACAAACAGCTCTTGACTACACAAAAATGATCTCATCTCCGTGTAGAACCAACACGATGACCAGAGGCTGCACTGATCTTGGTTCAACAATGCAAGTGCAATAGCGTCTTCTCGGAGTTAGAGTTCTTAAAAATGATCGCGTCCCTGACGTGCTTGCCCATACAGTGCTGCGCTATGGTAGCGACGTTGCAAAGTACAGTATTTTAAAAATATAACGACTTCGTATGTTAATCTCTCTCTTTCTCAACTTGGCGGCGTTTTTCGAAGAAAATAAAATTGTCTTGAGTGCGCGATAGTGGATAATGCACGAGCTTATCCTGAATTTGTGTCAAGAAGAGATTATAATTGTTTGTTAGAGGTTAGGCACCAAATTTAAATAAAATGCGAAAGCAATGTGGTAACATTGACTGTGGAACAATGTGGTAACATTGCTTGTGGTAACAGTGCAATGTGGTAACATCCAAATTTCGTTGATTTAGTCGCTTTTTATTCAGTGTTTCAATCCATTTAACATAGATTATGACACCTAATTTGATTAAAATGGCGCCAGGCATTCACTGTGAGCCGAACACAAAGTGCACACCCGTCGAATCATTGCAAATGAATAGGCGACTATTCTTCAATAACTGAATTCAATTGCTCATATTGTCGGTTTTTGTGCTCATCAAAGAAATCGAGTATTCAACGAGCAGTTCCCCGAAACTACACTGGCGCATAACAGCTTCATGGTGATTTTCCTCTTGGGAGTATTCATCGAACACAAGACAAGTATCTCGGATACTCAGCGAATGGCGAATGCTGATTGTTTGGAGAAGCGTTCATCCCCTTGCCCCAGAATTCTCTAGAATACAAAAATTCTTTGTGTTCTACAGCGACTCATACTTATTTTTCTTTGTTTACAGTTAAAAACAGTTAAAAAGTGTGTGTAACGTGCTATGGGGAGACGTTTATTTGAAGTTACATTTATGCCCAGAAGCAAAACAACGGGCCATCTCAGTATTTGCTCGATGATCAGGGAAAGTGGACGAAAACCTGATTTGAAGGGGGTCATTGAGCCAGAAGTGAAGTACAATACTTACAGGTTCTTTACAATTATACAATCCAAATTGTATATAATACATAAAATGTTATTGTTAAAATTAATATTTCTTTCCTTTTGGATGCCCGGCATAGTATCGAATTGTCTAGAAACATTCAGAAAATATTTTACTTGAGACGTAAACTTTTGTATCGAATTAACGCGTATTGGTAATCAATCTTAATTAATCTTAATCAATGCGTATTGGTAATCAATCTCTGTTACTTCTCCAATAACCCATCATTACAATTCAGCAACGCGTTAAGAAGTGAAATCATATTCGATCTCTTCATTCAAACCTTATAATCGCATATCTGTTTTTTAATGGTTTTCTTCCATTTTCCTGAGGAGTTTTAATTCTTTTCTTAACAAAATACATTATTTTATACCTATCTTCTTAGTAATACGTTCCATTGTTGAGCCCAGCAAGCGATTGATACTTTTTAATTCAAATATATATTACTCAATTGTAATGGAGTAATTACATAATGAATCGATACTCTTCAAAATGTTCACACAGTGAAATCACTATCACTTTATCAACTTACTTCGACATCTAAATTAAATCTTCTTTAAGGGGAGTCACAATGAACAAAAATGGTAAAAAATATTTTTTTTACTTCTTTGAATCATTAATTGCGTCATAATTTTCTGTGTTAAATAATCCAAGTTTCATCTTAATTTGTCAACTATATGTTGTTTTTTGAGTTTGTGACTTGTAAGTAGATCTAAATCCTAATTAAATCCTAAAACGTTTCTGAGCAGAAATGTTATCACCTAAGATGAGAGCAAGCCTGCATTGTGCTAACCATTCTTCGATCGAGTTGGACAGAGTTCGACTTGAGGAAAAGACGTTTTCTGCTTGTAATTGTGACGGAAAAATAACACATTCTCTCACGTATTCTTTTAATAATTCTAATAATTTTTCACCACATTTTTGAAATCCCTCTAAAAAGCCAACTATCGGTTTTTGGTAGCCGGTCTGTTGCCTTCGCCCCCTTGAGGATATGTCAGAAAGTGGAAAAGAAGATGAAAAAGAATAAAACGAATAAAAAAGTGGAGAGAGAGAACAAGAAAATAAGGGGATAAATATTACTAATTTGATACATCTAGCTTATTTGTGAATTCTTTGTCTCGTTAAGTATTCAGCTTTCTTCAGCATAGAACCTCGGATTCCATCTTATCAATTAACTAACTCCTCACCCAAAATCAACACATTGCTCAATCATGTTCTCAACACATTGCTTGAATGAATCGCTGACGACATGCATTTTAGTCGAAATGGCTCACCATCCCCTCCCTCGATCATAAACAAGACAATCTGTCAAAGGAAGTTTATAGTTTGCAAAATCTGCACGTTTTGTCTAAGTGTGTTTTTATATTTTAATTTTATTTATTCCTGTCAAATGAAGGTTAAATACTGTTCGCGTTTTGTTGCGTCATCATTTTCTTAACCTATGGTTGCTTTCTTCTAGCACGACAAGTTAGCAGACCAATTCTAGAATACACATGACTTTTGATATTTTTGCTGCATCCATCACATATGCTCCTATTCGTATGCGTTGCGTTTTTTAAGCGTGAAAATAGTGAAGCATCAAAACATGAAATTCTATTTATATTGCTCAATGTTTACAAAGCCACCAAATGAAAACTAGCGAATCGATTTCCACAAACAATGGCGTTATTTGCGCACAAAATACAGGGAAAAAATACTTCGGCTTTGTGTAAAGTTAAAGCATAATATTACGATTTCTCACGGAGATATATACTATCAATATGCGAACATACGTTAAACCTCGGCAGCTGTAAATTAATAGTGCCCTATTCTCAGTAAAAGTAAAAAAAAATATTTAAAAGCCATGGAAATCATACGTGATTCAGTTATACATTGTCAGGTGTACATGTCTTTATTCCCGCACACCTCAGAATATAGTGATTCACGAACATATTAGAAAAAATAATCTCCATAGGAATGTTAAAGTGATGAGAGAGTGTTCATAAAGAATCTTTTTCGGTACTAATTTAGGTATTAATGGTAAATATATGTATCAAATAAGATCTCAAATATGCGGCTTCATTTTAAAATAAAACACGTCACTATTGAATGGAAATTAACCTCTACCCACATATTATTTCTTTTTTATCTTCACAACTTCTCTTGTTCTTTGTAGCAGAATACAATTATGTGGATCGCAAGAAGTTTTCTCGTAAAAGAAAGCATCAATATCGGTCAATAGATTTTCAACCGATCCACATATTTCAAAGTAGCATATCCTCATGGCAGTGGCAGTGGCAGTGGCATCAAAGTGGCAGTTCCTCATGAATATTCACGAAAGTGTCAGACAAAAATAATGGAGAATGACTCTATGTGTCATTTCAAAATCGCACTTTCTGAAAATAATTCAGTTTGAATAAAACGTCTGGGCCGAGGGAAGCTGAGCAGAACGAAGTGTTGAGAGTATGTCTCAACCGCGCCCCGCCGCCCCCGCCGTCCCCGCCGCCCCCGACGGCCGCGTCGCCCGCGCGCCCTCGCCGCCCGCGCCGCCCGCGCCGCCCTCGCCGCCATCGCCGCCCGCGCCGCCCTCGCCGCCCTCGCCGCCCTCGCCGCCCTCGCCGCCCTCGCCGCCCTCGCCGCCCTCGCCGCCCTCGCCGCCCTCGCCGCCCTCCTCCCCCCGCCTCCCCCCGCGAAGCCCTCACTGCCCTCGCCGCCCTCGCCGCCCTCGCCGCCCTCGCCGCCCTCGCCGCCCTCGCCGCCCTCGCCGCCTTCGCCGCCCTCGCCGCCCTCGCCGCCCTCGCCGCCCTCGCCGCCCTCGCCGCCCTCGCCGCCCTCGCCGCCCTCGCCGCCCTCGCCGCCCTCGCCGCCCTCGCCGCCCTCGCCGCCCTCGCCGCCCTCGCCGCCCTCGCCGCCCTCGCCGCCCTCGCCGCCCTCGCCGCCCTCGCCGCCCTCGCCACCCTCGCCTCCTGCAGCGCTCAATGCCGGCGGGCGTGTGGGCGTGGCCGGCCTCCAGGTGCGTGCGCCGCCATCATTAGCCAGGGCCCCTGCGATCGCCATAGAGGCGCATCGGTGGCCGCGCCCGCTTTCGCCCTCGCCCACGCCCCGCACCCGCCCTCCCTCGCAGGCTGCCAGAGGCCACCCCGGTCCGAGCTCTCAATGCCGCAGCCGATGCGCCTGTGCCAACCCAGAGAGATCCCTCACAAAGCGCGTTGACGTCTCAATAGAGAATCGACTATCGAACACCAAACATCACACATCATCGATGATGAATTATCTGTTTTTTGGAGGGTGTTATGTATTGGGATTTACCTACCCGAGCAAATCCGTTATCAGAATTACTCAATACAATCATATGAATGAAAGAAAAGCGTGTATCTATGACGCATGATCGTAACATCAACCCATTGTAGGTAAATGGAAAATTTTTCATCATCATTGATTTCGTTTTTACAACCAAAAAAGCGGGGATGAATTGAATTATTTTCACTGCGCATTGAAAGTAACAGACAATTTAATCTCCGTTCAAATTCCATGGAACATTAAAATGCTAGTCTTCAAATAAAAAGTGTAAGGAATAAAATTGTTTTTGTTGCATTCCAAGTGGAAGAATTTTAATAACTAGTGGTGCTAAAACCCCATGTATTTTCTTGTCAATTTACAAGTTCCAAAATTCAGGGAGTTCAGCAGAAATGAGACCCGCATCATTCATGAAACCTTTTTTTGCTCAGTGGAAAAAATGAAGATAAAAATTGTAGCGTTATTTGAGAAACTGTTTTTTATAAATTGTATTAATTTAAAGTACATATTATACGAAAAATACTCGTTTCTTCGCAAAATTAGTTATGACCTGTTTTATATAGCTGATTCTTCACAACAGGCGTTGCTGAAGTGAAAAACTCTATCTTTAATTTTGTAGTTTTTGATTTTACCTTTTTTGCAATTTTCGAAAGCACGTGAGTTCACCACAAATAGGCCTAGGATAATATTTTTTACCGTCTAGTCATACACATGAGGAGAAAATTTCAAGAAAAGAATAAAGCAGTTTTTGAGAAAAAAGTTGTTTAAAAAATTAAAAATTACCTAGCTCAAAATATTCTTATTTTCAAAAAATTGAACGTTGCCTTATGTCAAGATTTAACATATTTAATGACGGGAAGAAATCGCTATCTTCAATATTGTAGTTGTAGGAAGGCACTAAATAAATGCCCTTTAGTCATTTTCAAAAAAAAAAAAAAAATCAATGTCAACATGAAACCTGCATCATTCTTTTAACACATTAACTGCCAAATTAAATTTGTGCGCAAAGCGCTCGCCAACGGAGAGACGAACTGAGAGACGTTTTTCGCCGTCAATCGATTTTTCAGTATCAATGACCACCAAACATGCCATTATTACTTTCTAAAATGAAAGAAAATAATGAACGGCTAACTACGAACACACCATAATAATGAAACAAAATGTGTGAACCTCCGGTGCTTTACGTTTAAATTTTAATTCTTTTAATTACCTAGTAAAGGGAAACACAATTGTGTTCAGTACACTCGCTATTTCTACAATTTGAACTGTTTTCTTTTATTCACGACACATTTGATTACAATCATATAATCCAATAAATGGTAAAAAGTATTATTATTATTATTATTATTATTGTTATTATTATCATTGTTATTATTACTATGATTAATACGAGTACTATTAGTGATATTATTATTAATTATTCGTACAAATAATTGTTTATTTGCTGCAGTCTTCTACCGTCGATTCACTGTCGTTAAATTTTTATTGAGATAGAAAAGAATGATTAAGAAGTTTTACGAAGTATTGCCTTACTGTTTATTTGGTTATTCTAGCATTAGTCACCCCGCCTTACTACAATATCCGACATATAATTATATTTATTAATTTTTTTAATTGGACAGGGAACCAAAAGATATAAAATATCGTTCATAGTCAACTTCTGTGCCAATTAAAAGCATCATTATTTCTCTTATTGAATATTTTTAAACAATTGTAAATATCTCACATAGATTTTGCTTTTTGTAGTAGTCAAGACCAGATGCCTCATTTGAATACATATCAATTTTGTTTCCATGCCGTGATTGAGAGAATGGATGAAAACCAGAACGGTAAAAGGGAACTTTTATAAATTCTGAGGAAAACGTGTTCATTTTAGGTTACATTTCAGTGGCAGTTTTTAATAAACAATTGAAATACTGCAGTTTTAATGATGAGACAAAGCACTCACAGACATTACAGTGATATTGACTTAAATAACAGATTTCGTGTTGCGAAGCATACAACTATGGTCGTGCTATGGTCGTAAGTTCCATAAATGTAGTCCTAGTTAAACCGTCAGAGGTTTTTGTATTCCTCCCCGGATAGGTGTTTTTCGGCGCCGAACTATAGCTCGTAACTGTAAAGTATTTCCAGGGCTACAGCTTGTATTTAGCCATTTTTATAATGTGTCAGAACGTAATATATTCTTAAAAAACGACGCCGAAATGTAACTTTTTTCATTTTTCCTTCTTTTTTGTTTATTACAAAGGTCAAAATTCTATATAAATGCCCGAAAAAATAGTCTAAATATTCTTAAAGACCAAGGTTGTCCAACTGGCGGCCGGCGGGCAAAATGTGGCCTGCGGTGCCATTTATTGTGGCCTGCGAAAAGTTTTTAGTCAAATGCCCTTGCATCTATGTCGTACGAGAACATTGTGTGCCTAACGCACGCGCCCTGCCGGGGTCCACACCCCCTCAAAGTAAAAATTGAGTATGAGTTTTTAGAGGTGTTTTACTAGGAAAGCCAGGAACTCAAAATGATCCAAATTATATTCTCCTCCTTCTCACACATAAACACACACACACACTGTTTCATAGCAGCTGGACAATCTGCCGAGATCAGAGGTACGTAATAGTCAGGTGTAGATCCCTTTAGTAATGAAAATATGGCCCACAACCATATTAAAGGTTTTAGTTGTGGCCCTACAGACCTTGCAAGTTAGACACTTCTGTTATAGAGTATAGAAAATCGCAAGGATGATTAACGAAAATACTCATAGGCGCAATGTGCTTAAAAATAAATTTATTAAGGAGTTAAAAAGCATGTTTTCTTTATTTGTGCAACGTACTCTGGGCAAATTGATTTAAACCCGGTGAAAAACTTGTTTTTTCTACACTTCAAATACGATTTTCTACATTATTTATTTTTATCACGAGGGACACTTTTGCCTATCGTATTCCGCGACTCACATTGTAAAATATCATATTAGAATAAGAGTAAAGGCCGAGGGCAATGGAATATAAAAATCGAAAAATAATCACCACTGTTTACGGTAACCTTTTCACTGAGCTCTTTTATATTGCAGTTGATGTTTAAGGTATAACTGGTATGAGGTTCCCCAACAGTTTTGTCCAATTTCATTTATTGGCATAATGTAATTGGAATATTGTCAGTTAATATTCGATTATCCGGTCCATCAAAACAATATTAACACCACATGAAAAACCAGGTCTTTATTGCCTTCAGTTATAATCAAAACGTGCACTCTTTACAGCAGACTTCCATGGAAGCGTTCTATTTCACGTCAATCAGCCCCGTTAATTGAGTGCGCGTTGCTACATCCAAACAGAGCGTAGTTTACCAGTGACCACATGCACGTATGCGAATGATGTTTCTCTGCAAACGAATTACAAAAGCTTAAAGTAAATATCTGGGAGTGTTTTGTAATTGACAAGTATTTTACTAATCCTGCTGTGCAGAAGCATTTAATGCTTAGAAACAGCCGTCTCGCTTCTCCTGATTTACGAACTGATTCATGCATAATAAGAATGTCTTTCGTGTCTTTTTGAAAATGATTTTTTAAAAGCAGAATTTTTGTATTAAAATTGTATAGGAATATTTAAAAAACGAGTTTAAGGCGCATACATAAAATCCCCAAAATATTTCTTAATATGAATTAATTTGCTCTTCAAGAAAGATTTTTTAAAAATTGTTTTTAATTAACGCAACAGTTCTTCAAGCTTCGGGAGGTGTTGAGCGCTTTGCGCTTTCGTAGTAATTCTCTATTAATATTTCTATAAGCCACATCTGTCACGTCTCGTCGCAGTAAGTTGTCAAGAGGACAGCCAAGTAGCATCTCCGCGTATGCGCTTCCTACTACTCGCCCCTGTGTCACTACTCAGCGGCCAGAATTGGGAAGCAAAACGGATATGGGTAAGGTTTTGAACGCTTCACAGAGGTTGGACTAACACCTGTGAAGCATGCAAACTCGTTTTTTCATAACAAATTTCACATGAGGTTCTACGGAGATTCTACGGGAATTGAATCCGGAACCTAAGTGATGAAAGGCAAGCGACTTCACCACTGACTCATGAGAGCATTTTTCGTACTTACTGTTTCGAGTTTTCTGTTAAAAACATAATTCGTTAATTTTGTATACAGAGTATGCACCACTTTTGACGCGATGTCTTTGAAGTGAAGAGTCATACTACGTCAAGAGTTAATAATGATGGCGTAACAATTAAAATATTAATAGTTACAAATCATATTGATAAAATGTAGAAACCTCGCACGGTCGATTCAGTTTAATTAAATATGAAAATTTTAATGAATATTAATTCCTTGGGTCTTGCCCGGGATCAACTTCTTTGGCACCGAAATATGTCGGACTACTCAAATATCTAATTTTTTTATATTAAAGAAAAAATAATATATTGAAAATCCCAATTTTAAGAACGCTTCTTAACTGTCCATTCCTCCGTAACCCGCATAGAAGGACTGAGTGCTGCCTTGTCAATTTTCTAGTGTGAATTTAAGGAGTCCACTGTAATTGGTGATGTCTTCCTGAAAGTTTGTGTTACGTCTTAAGCTCGAAACATGACTAATGTTGGTAGTATTCGGTTGCTTAGCTCTTTAGACAATTCAAATAAAGATGTGTGAAAGACATTTTGGACTTCATTCAAATAATATTAGCGACAGGGTGCTACCTGTATTAATGTGATTGACAGAGTGTGAAGCGTCGTGTGTGTTGGCAAGAAGTATTTTCACAAAAGTATTCGTTTTCAATTTTACATTTCAAAGTTATTTGAAAGATTTGCAGATTCAAAGTTATTTTATGTAAATTCTCAAAGCCGGACCCTCGTCACTAACTGGAAATTGTGTAGAAAATGGGCAACTGAGATGTATAGTGAGATTAATTTATTTTGATTTCGAGAGTACTTTAAACGAAGTCTAAACCACTTTTCCATTATTTTTTCAAAAATGGCACCAAAGATTTTAATTCAACTTTTATATCAGATAGAAGTGTCATTTTCGTTAAACTCTACATTTTTAAAAATTCCCAAATTCCAGTAATGTAGCGACTTCAAACGTCTACATATTGAAGTTAGAAATTGTTTTCTTTAAGTCTGTTCTTTAAAGCGTGCTCTTTAACGGAGATCGTATACAATTTTTCGAAAATAAGAATTTTCAAATAATTGCTTGTGAAATACAGGTACTTTTAAAAAATTATTTTCTCAAAAACGACATTTTTTTCTTTAAATCGTTCCTTAGTATGTGTCAAAGGAAATAACAAGAAATATGATCGTCCAACTTTATTTTAGCAAATCGCAAAAGATACAAATACTGCAAGAAAGAGCCACTAGTTTAAAATTGCAAATACTCAATAGGTTTTCAGCATCTTCCTTCACCTACAATATTGAAGATGGATATGTTTTCCTTAATGTAATCGGATTTTTAATTATAGATCTGTAATAAGGGCATGTATTTTTGCTCGAAAATGAGTTGTTTTGCATAAATTTGTGTAGAAAATTTAAAACTAATTATTTTTCAACAAACGATTTGAATTTTGACAACAAAATTAAGCAATTTTTCTTTAAACATTTTTATGAATGGATTAATGTATGCTAATAAAAATAGTGCAGGTCCCATTTTTATTAAAATCTGCATTTTCGAAAAAGTTTGGACGTTTTTCTACTATAATACTGATGATGGAGATTAGTTCGATATGAAAAAATATTGGTATGAGCTCGTAGTAAAAACAATTAAGTGGAGGTTACCATCGACGCAAGTTCGTTGAAGAGCACTGGATGGAGTTGGCGAGAGTATGGACGCCTGAATGTAGGCCGGGATTATTAATATGAAATTTTGTTTTTCGAAAATTTAGTAACCCAATTAGTAACTACATCAGGATATTGTAAATTCGGTGGAACCTTGCGGAAGGTATTTCAACAAATTTATCGGTGGTTCTTTAGCAAGAAACAAAATAACCGCGGAAGAACAAAAGGTAACATTTGCCGATTAATTCTGCTTTTATAATGAAATAATTATATGAGTCGTCATTGCCAACAATATTATTTATTAGAATAGCAGCTTTCAATTGCTTATCCATCATCATCTGTTTGCAATGTTGGCAATGACTCGTATAATTATTTCATTGAAAATGCCAAAGAAAACTCACCACATTACTAGTACTGGTTTTATAATTTCGACAACAATACATTTTCTTGTGTTTGAACATAAAGTATTCTTATTTAAACTACCTCAAGAGAGAGTTCGTTTGGTGAGTAGCAATACATCTATAGCTGAATTTATTAGCGATCAAACGTTCATGGCATTCACGTGTGCATACGCTGTTTCGGGAACCCTGAGATCAGTATTTTCGCAAAAAATACTTTTCCTTAATAACATTTTTTGTTCTTTAAAACTATAACTTCAAATAACGTCAAGAAAATCTCAGGAGTTTTAAAATCCAAATGCAAATGTTCAATTGCATTTTTAAATCTTCAGAAAAATTGTGCATACCACTGAGTTTGGTAATGAGAGGAATAATAAATAACGTAAATGGCGTGTTAAGGCGAAGAACGTGCGTTCGAATCTCAGTGTGGAAAAAGTTTTCTATGCTTCGAAACACTTTTACGGGTCATATTGTATAGCTGTTGTACATAATTCGAAAAAGAATTGATTTATTTGTCACCAATATATTTATAAATGGAAAAGGGGAAATTATGAATAAATTTCGGATGCGAAGACAATATGTAATACGTGAGTGTGGTTGATTACGAATGAAAAACGCATTATGTTCCAGTAATGTTATAATAAGAATATGTAGGTAATCATGACAACATCAGTGAAATGAATATTCTTAAATCTTCAGGCCCCATCACATGTATTCCGTTATTCGATTATAAAACTAATAAAACCTAGAAACAAACATTTATTTTAACAGTAGTTTTTTTGCATATGTCATTTTCCTAGAGCTTTCAGTTGTCGGGAAATTACTGCAGAAAGGTTTGAAAAAAATTGGAATTAGTGAAAACCGTTTTTTTTCATTTATTTTCTTAGAATCAAACAAGTCATTGAGTCGAAAACATTTACATTTTACGGACAAATGAAATACAGACCTTTTGTGAAAATTAATGCAAATTCTTTCCGAGTTCCGACGATATGCAAAGGACACAGACTCACGAGTCGTCTAACAGCGTAATACATTTTGTGAGCAACTTGTCAAGAATGATGGAGCGATGTGCGTTGTCGCTCGTTCGTCCGCCACACAATTAGGTCGCATGGGAAAAACGAGCATGTGCCCTTGGAGGTTTGTTTTGCTGGAGCGCGGAGAAAAATCGCCGCCCCTGATGTCGCTAATGTGTCTCGAGTGCAGTACCCTCTAACGTGGTAACAGATGGGCCCAACGATAACAAAAGAACGTCTTCGCATGTCTGGAGATCTTTGGATTAAATCCATAAAATATTGAATTAATTTAAGTTGTTCACAAAAATGATTCCGTTTCTTAATAGAATTCTAGTACTCATGGTGTTCAACACAGACTTGTAGAATTTAATTGAATAACCCTATAAATTTTCATGAATATGTTTGTATTTAGTTTATGGCTGATTTATTCATCTTTGTTCTTTTCATTTGATTTTTGTGTGATCTAAATAGATATTACATTCTCTTTAGTGAGCCCGCAGTGGGCTGTAATAAAATTAATGTTTTAAAGCGTAGATTCATTAAGAAAAAGTCTTTGTTTCGAAACTACTGAACTAAATGTTCCCGCAACAGCGTATGCACACGTGAATGCCGCGATCGTTTGAACACCAATAAATTCAGCTGCAGCTGTATTGCCACTCGTCGCTATCCTATAGCCAATCTTGTGAGGTAGTATAATTAAGAATACTTTAAGTTTAAACACAAGACAATATATTGTTCATGAAATTAGAAACTGAGAATCAAATGGAAAATGTTTCCTTCTCCGATTCCGCGTCTATCTTGTTCATTACCACCAATTAATTTGCTGAAGTCCTACCTACCTTCCACAAGGTTCCGCCAAACTTCAGATATCCTGAAGTGAAGTGGTTACCAATTGTGTTTTAAAAACAAAATTTCACATTAATAATCCCTATGCAATCAGATGCCCCACCTATTAGTAATTGAACAAAAAGTGAACAAAATATTACTAGGAGTATTTTTTCAACAATCTCACAAGATAAATTTTACAAAACATTTCTAAATAACACTATGAAATATAGGGAGGATTCTTAGGGATTGTAAATATTTCAAATATTGTATATACTTGTACAAAAGTCAATTTTTGTAAAGGTATTTTTATATTTTGCCATTGCTCTTTTTGTGTGTATCTTTTTTAATGAAAGTGTATTCAAATGAGTACAAGTATATCGTAACTAAATATTTTAATCGTGTCAAGGTATTTTGTTTCCGCCTTTCTCACCTATTCTCATCTTATCCCTGAGATTATTCTTTTTAAGATTTAAGATTTTTTCCTATATAAATTCTGGGACATTAGCCTTTGTGAAGATGCTACACCCTTACCACTGTGTAACTAACTGTAACTCACTGTGTAAAGCCCAAACATGATGGATGCGGATACAATGGATGCGGATCTTGCAAAAGCCGAGTTGGTGGAAAACGTTGCACTGAAAGTGTGTGAGTGGGTGCATACACACCGTGGAGGTCACAGGATATCTAATTCCGATTCTAAAGATAAATTTGTAAAATAATTTAGCACCGCGCTGGCGATTTGTCGGCCTACGTAAGAAAATGTAAGTGTAAATAAACCAATCCGGAAAATTCTTTATTGAATATGCTTTTAATGTTGAGGAAATATTTACAGTTGTTATAATGGGAATTAAATCATTTTTGCTCATACCTGAATATAATGGTAAATAGTTGAAAACATAAGACAACAAATATTGTAGAGTCCTTGTGCTTAAAGGGTAGCTGGTTCTAATCCCTCACGAGTCGTGCATGCTTGAGTGTAACCATTACCGTCATCTCCCATGTTACTTACAGTGGTCGCTATATGACCTTAGTAGTTGAAAAGCGATCTTAAGTAAAAAAATGTAATAGAATTGCTAAAGAATTTAGTGACGTACCATAGTCATTAGCAAGATTACATGAAAGTTTACGTGAATATTAGATGTTAAAAAGTCAATACGGTGGTAAATGAACGTAAATAATAAAATTCTTAAATTTATATGATAGATATAATAAAAGTGTTTCAATAGCATATAAGTGTCTTGGCCAGTATAAGGTGCTGTTGCGTCATTCCCCTGGGAGTAATCACTGATACTTCTACTCAGAGCAATTAGCGTAAGAAATCGATGCCGCGGGCACCTAGGTATTGATCACAAAGTAAATTTGTGTTACGCTGGAATCGAAACCGCGACATCTGAAAACAATGGTTAGCCCAAGCCGTAAGACGTCGCATGAACACCAGGCACTACAGATGTTGACTTTGTAATCCATATTAAGATAAAAATACATATGATATTAACTAGCTGAAGTGCCCAAGGTCGTCCATGTCATCGCTTTCAGAAATCGTATTCTTGAGAGATCTTCTGCAACAGAGTTCTACAATAAATATCTCTCTTGACGTGATCATTAAATAGAGAGATACTCTATCAGATAGATCACCCATCTCAATATTCCACTCTTCAAGCGTTGCTGTGTGGATGAATATGTTTCAATAAGCTGATGTTTATTTTGGATACCTAATATATTTTAAATCTGTTCCTTAACTTATTTGCACGTTCGAGTAAGCGATTGTAACCAAAGATGTTAAAGTTTCCCCCGTTTCCAATTTAAATGGTCCAAGATTTATTTGTAAATACGTGGCGTTATTAAGTTCTGCGTTATGCATTATGAGGTATTAAAAAATTAAACGTTGAAATATCAACACATGATTTAAATCTTTCATGGTGCATAAGAATTTTAAATCTAAATAGGTGGCAGTTCTGTAATAACAATGTTTCATTTCGTACAGTCATAACACCGTCGGGAAATGAATTCCAAACAGTCGACCTGAATTCGATGCTTATAAACCACCGAAGTGTTCATGCGAAAGACTTTATAGAGGTTTTTATTTAATCACACAAAATACTCGCACACACACAAGACACCTCACACTTCAACAATCACCGCATTGTAGCCAACGCCCTGTGGGTAATGTAAAACATGTTGGATGATATTCGAAATGATTCGTTCGTCGATCTAAACTGTCTAGCTAATGTGTAAATTAGCCATAATTAGTGCAGTTCAATGCGTTACCCTGTGCGGTTATGCGGGACTGTTTCCGGATGACTCCGGGTTGAGCGAAGTGGGCGGGGTAGGAAAGGAGTGGCCGGAGAGATGAGAGATGTGGATTGATTGTTTAGAGTTTCCGGGCGCGTCAACTGCTAAGGTCATTAATGCCGGATTTCCCTCAACCAGGTATCTCCCATCAGCAGGGCTCAGTTCCTGATGGTCTCGCGGAATGTATAGTAGTATAGTGCAAGTGTAAGTGTGAGGGGAAACAGGGAGAGGATAGGAGAGGAGAAAGGCAATATTGCGGGTTGTCCGTGACCCGCATTCGCCAAGTGTTGATCGGAGAAACCACGGAAAACTATTAACCAGAGCTGCCGATCGCTATTGTTTTTCTCTAAACCGGCTTAATTCGATATACCTCCCTGTCTAGTGTAGAGAACCCTACCACTGCCGGGACCCAAATCCTAGGACCTCTCAGTCAGGCGCACTGCGGTGGCATGACTAGATCCTCTGAGCCATCTAACCCGGTATGACAGATGTAGAGCAGTGGGAAGGGAGGATGGAACTGGGGAAATGAGCAATGTGGGAGGATCTGTTACTGTTGGAGGAACTCTCACATGTCCAATCCATATTGGTTCTCGAAGAACATCACTCGTGCGCAGGGGGCAACGGTGGCCCATGAAATGAATCCATAGTTTCGATAAGGAAAATATCATTTATTTAAGACATTTTTTTCTTATAGCTTTTAACCAGCCAGTAGCCCGTTATCTTTTATCACCCAACGGGACGCATATTCGACCATACACTAGACACCAACACGCGAACTCCTCTGATCTGGGGTCGGCAGAACGCTAGGCTCTCCGCGACAACAAATACATGAGAGACAAGGAACAGATCATGCAAAGGCGGGTCTGAAATCCATGACCCGTCGTATCAAAGTGGTGAGGCGGTACACACTCTTAAGCCACTTCAACCATCGAAATCGGTTATTTGAAGGAATACTTACCAATATATTGCAATTATTTTTACAAGTTTTGTAAAAATATTTCCAGTTTTGAAGGCACGAAAAGGCATATTTTGACCACCTTATTCCGAATGGTATTCGCCCTCACACGAGATGAAAAAGGTAAAGTGTCCGCCTAAAGAAGACGAGAACGCGTAGAGAGTCGGTGGTTACTCTACGCACACAATAGATGTTGCTGACAAGTCATGGCGAGACAGAGAAGGCGATGGGGGTCTACTGAAAAAACCTTAATGATTCATGACAAACGAAAGAAAGAGAGTATACTCATTGATACCATTTCTCTATTGTCTTCGTAGATACGCTTAAATAATAAAAAAACATTTTTCTAGATATTTTCAGAAAATCCTATAGAGTACCGGCTAAAAATTGTGCCAATAAATGTTAATGATGAAAGAAAACGAATATTGACCACTTCTGTAATGTTGTAAGTCACACAAAACGCGTATTAGTTGCTTAATACATGTTTTTGAGACATTTCTTAGAATCGTTTGGGTAGATCGGCACAAAATTGATCGTTCTCCATCAGGAGATCGAAACGCGACGACGATCATTCACGCTACTGACGGCAGAGGAGAGGTGTACTGTGAGTGACTGGCAGACACCCGGTCTGGCGGACACCCGGTCTGGCGGACACCCGGTCTGGCGGACACCCGGTCTGGCGGACACCCGTTCTGGCGGACACCCGTTCTGGCGGACACCTGTTCTGGCGGACACCCGTTCTGGCGGACACCCGTTCTGGCGGACACCCGTTCTGGCGGACACCCGTTCTGGCGGACACCCGTTCTGGCGGACACCCGTTCTGGCGGACACCCGTTCTGGCGGACACCCGGACTGGCGGACACCCGGACTGGCGGACACCCGGACTGGCGGACACCCGGACTGGCGGACACCCGGACTGGCGGACACCCGGACTGGCGGACACCCGGACTGGCGGACACCCGGACTGGCGGACACCCGGACTGGCGGACACCCGGACTGGCGGACACCCGGACTGGCGGACACCCGGACTGGCGGACATCCGGACTGGCGGACACCCGGACTGGCGGACACCCGGGCTGGCGGACACCCGTTCTGGCGGACACCCGTTCTGGCGGACACCCGTTCTGGCGGACACCCGTTCTGGCGGACACCCGGACTGGCGGACACCCGGACTGGCGGACACCCGGACTGGCGGACACCCGGACTGGCGGACACCCGGACTGGCGGACACCCGGACTGGCGGACACCCGGACTGGCGGACACCCGGACTGGCGGACACCCGGACTGGCGGACACCCGGACTGGCGGACACCCGGACTGGCGGACACCCGGACTGGCGGAGCACAGCTGCCTCCTGAGCAAGTACTTCACTTACGGAACTAACGACCTTAGTCACTAACGCGCCGGGAATCACTTAACAATCAAATCAATCTCCTGGGAGAGGACATGGGATGAAGCATTGCTTCTCAATTGGCATTGGCCGGAGGACTTGCGTGAGACGAGAGCTTTTGTCTCCGGGAAAAACCGGCAGCGGTTGGGAGGGCGTCCAGCATTGCGTGAGCCACGGCCCCTGCACCTGGGTCGAGGCGCCCGCCCGCCGTGCACTGCTTTTCCAGGGTCAGGGTCGTCGGGCGGGGCGGGGCGAGGTGGGGCGGGGCGCGGCGCCATCGATTGTTGAGGCGCCCGCCCGAAGTTGTGGCGTACACCGGTCTCTCCCCCTCCTCCTCCACCCCTCGCCGCATCGCGGGCCCCTCCCTCCCTCCCTCCATCCCTCTCTCCCTCCCTC
This sequence comes from Gryllus longicercus, assembly GCA_038098605.1. Taxonomy (NCBI): domain Eukaryota; kingdom Metazoa; phylum Arthropoda; class Insecta; order Orthoptera; family Gryllidae; genus Gryllus; species Gryllus longicercus. Next base: position 738,435 of record JAZDUA010000139.1, read on the forward strand.
CCTCCCTCCCTCCGGAGGGAACGCGTTCGTATTAACCCGATAATCTCCCATCTGTTTCACGGAAATAGCGTGCATGCAATTTTCCAGATAATTTGCCCGCGAGGTGGAGCGGGAGCTGGAAGTGGGGAAGATACCGCGAGGAGGACCCCGGCCGCAAGCAATGGCGTTTGAAAGGAATTTATTTGCGTGCGCGAAGATTTGTCGTGTATTCGGTAGCATTCAAATGAATACGTCCATTTTTAAAAGGAGTAAGTAACAGATTGGATGTGTTATTGATAACATTTAAAATTACAATTATATGAACATTACATACCCAATTACAATTACGTTTACAATTTTCATTTACAATATAATTCTCTTCAAAGTGTATCATTCACAGTTCTTAACTATTTTTAAGTTAAATCAATTTAAAAAATATTATCAAAAAAGAACTGATTTTATTCTGCGGGAAAATATCTTCTCTATTTGTTTGGAGAAATTTTTAATACAATAAATTTTTGGAACAAAACCAATTATTATACTATGAGAAAATAACGAGAACACTGAAAAACGCGGTGTGTACTCTGAATTGCAGTTATCTCATTGTTTTTATTTATTTATATATGATCAAGAGGTTTTTACCATCAGTATTAACCTGCTATAAAACAGCTATATACTTTTCTATCTCGGAATTTATCTTTTTTCTTAGAATCTCGATAATCGCGAATGGGAATATTAGATTTTCCCAATGTAAACAAAGTTTCTTTATTTCTGAATTCTCCCTCTTCCTTCTGTTAATCGCTTTATTTTTAACATCTTGAATTCATCATTCTGGTATTTCTCTTGTCTAATTCCGTGTACAAAGTTTTCTTCATTCAGGATAGGATTGAAGATTACATAAACATTTGAGTCATTGTCACTCATGTATAAAATTGTAATACGTCATAGTGAAAATGATAGGAGTAAAAATAAAATAAAGTGAAGTGTAATTCTATGGTGCGTATTTCTCAAACATTACATGTTACTCTCTCTGTATTTTTTAATTCATTTTGCGAATTTGATTAGATTACTTTGGTTTTAATATACTTATACAAGATAATTTTACTAGTTGTGCCGATTTCGATTATCTTGAATGGCGATTTGTCTGGAAATGATGAAATTAGTAAAATCTTTATCTCTAATAATAATTTAGGAATTAGACAATATGAGGTAAAATATTCCCTGCAAACATTTAAGAAGTTTCTCTTGAATTATCTTAAGGGGTATAAAGCTGACGCCTTTCCTGTTAAATATCGCTTTTATTAAATTAGTGGTTGCATTTACTAATTTGTTTTAGCCCTTGGCTTTTAAATTGAGTAATTATGAAAAGTAACGAAGTTCTTGTTCTTTATTAAGTATAACCTTTCTCATTAAGACCCTGAGGCGCTTCCACAAGGTACTCTTTTAATATAGCAAGAAATACACCAGAAAGAAGCTGTGAGAAGTTAATGTCCCTAGTCTAACGATACACCAGTTCAATCTAATTTTAAAGAAAAAAATTTTTTTGGAATACGTTTCGAGATTTATGGAGAGAGGAATGAGAGAAAGAAAGAATCGATACGCCCAAGTATATTAAATTCAAATGCCTCTGATGGTATAAAAATGTTGGTCAGAGCACAAATATAATTTTGCATTCTTTGGTCCTGTTTTTTCTACCTTGTTTGTCATGCTCTGTCGAGATATTGACCACTGGACCATTTTCAAAGCAATCCGCTTTTCCAAATCGAGATTTCGAAGAAATTGGGCTCCCGCAAACTCAAAGGCCACAGAGTCCGATATTGAATTGCTTTCGTAGGTCGTCTATAGAAGCCGCATGATCAAACGTTGTAGAATACAGTTTTCAAAATTCGCATTGCGAAAGATATTTTAGCAGACGCGCTCTTATACGATCTACAAACCTTTCACAATGTCTTAACTCTGCAATTCAAATGTATTTACTGTCTCACATGCAAAATGACTTTGTAGACTACAATTTGTTTTTAGCGCCGATTAAATATTTTCTACAAGGTTTTCCCAAAGCAAGAGTACTTTAAAAGAGTAACATTTATAAACAAAAGTAGTGAACACTCGTCAAAATTCGACAGTTAAATCACACTCGCGGAACTTCGTATTTGAAACTCATTATCTCTCTACTTCCTTTACTTGCTTTCTTCGCTTTGCTCAATATAAGCTGACACACACAGGCTTGCTTGTGTCAGTCGACATAACAAATCCTATCAATAGAATTATTGCAACTCGCACTACAAAACGTCATAATAAATTATTGCCAACAGATAAAAGTTCATTATTTTAATATTAATAAAAAAACAACATTAATGTTTATTCTATTAAACCGGTTAATATCACTTACTCACTCTTACCGCAATACCCATCAAATGCCCATAATCTTTCATTTAATGAAAAATCTCAAAATTTTGTTTGCCAGATGACTCAGACTTTGTAAAAAAAACTCATAGAGTTTAAATATAGTAAATATAATTATATGGATATAGTATGAGTATGAAACATTCGAGTGCATGGACTCATAAATAGTCAATTAGATATGTGTACACATTTAACTTTACCGAATCATGTCAATACATTAATGAATCATGTTAAAACAGTGATATCGGTAAGGAAGGAGTTGTTGTGTTAAACACTCATACAAGGCATTAATAAATATGAAAACATCTGTGAACATTTTTGTTTTTAAAACATAAACGTGAAATACGTCTATCCCATGAAAAGGAATATAACAGTGAATGATTAGGATTTATAAAAAGAAAAAAGTAGGTAATTTCTTTAAAAGGATACAAAAAACTTAAAACACGGTTCTGGAAGTATTCTGTATGGTGTTGTTCTGGTTTCGTTACACGAGTATTTTAAAGTAATATTAATATATTTATACAGAGTAAACATTAATTTATTTAGTTGTAACCATTTCTCTTTCTAATTTAAAAACATGGTAAATGTAAGCTTTTAAAGGGGTTGAATGATTAATTGAATGATAGATAGATAAATACATTGATGGATAGATTGATAGATACATTGATAGATTGACTGATACACTGATAGATTGACAGATACATTGAATGATTGATAGATACATTGAATGATTTATTGATTGATACATTTATTGATAAATTGATTTATTTATTGATTGATAAATTGATTGATTGGTTAATAAATTGATTGATCGATCGATTGGTTGATTAATTGATTGATTGGTTATTTAATAAATTGATTGGTTGATTGATTAATAAATTGATTGGTTGATACATTGATTGATAGAATTATAGTTAGATTCATAGATGCATTGATAGATTGATTGCTAGATTTTCTATGACTTTCTATGATTTTCTATGAATTTCTATGAAGTATTACAACCAATATTGTTATATTGAGACCTTTTAACATAAGAACAATTAAAAAACCATGCAAGGCGCGCAACACTAAAACATTACATCTATATTTTACAATTATTTCTAACTGTATTTACACTTTTACGGCCAGTCCCAAATGCTTCAGGACGAGGACAGAACTCAAACATGAAATTAAACTTTTCCACTTCTGAAAGGGCGCTTGTGTCTTGGTTGATGAGAGTCGAGAGGCAAGAGTTGCCAGCGAGGTGGAGGGGGAGCGGTGCAAGGCGATGGGGGCAACGGAGGCGGTGAGGAAGGACGCTTTGCCGGAAGGCGGAGGAGGCGGCAAAGAGGTGGGGTGTAGGTCTAGGAGGGGGGAGGGGGCGCCCACCAACTCTTCCGTTCATTGAACAACCTGAGCCTCTCCCAAACACGCTGCGTAAACACCGGTTTCACGGGCGCGCTTATCTTGGCGCGCACTCATTTCCGTTATCGCCGCCGCGAAGCCTCCGCCCACCTCCACCAGGGGCGCTGCTTTTGTTCCGCGAATTTTCTCTGCACGCGCCCGGCGCGCCGCGGCTGCGACGCGACGCCCTAGTTCCTGCTCGTTTTGCGGCGAGTCAAGGGTTAAATAATGGAGGCGTATTTTTGGAACTACTTAAAAATAAATTTACATTTGTTGAAGTACTTGTTCTTCTGCTGACCTTTACTGCAAATGTGTGGGGTAAAATTTATTTACGCGTTTTCTTGATGATACTAAACTTTAACCTCACAGAATGTGCGGACAATTCTGTAATTATTCTAAGAAATTTATGGCTGGTGTATCAAATTACAAAAAAGAATTTCTGTGAAATGTAGGAAATATATATTTTTTATCGTTAAAATGAAATAAAAATATTTAAGATTAAGATTTAAGGAAATAGAGACATTCAAACAATATATATTTTTCTAACAATTCTATTATCGTAATAAGCGATATGAACTATTTTCAAAATATTTAGAACTGCATGTTTATTAATTTTCTTTTCACGTTTAAAGAAATTTCTTCATTTACATTTGATAATTATTTATTTGAACATTGAGACTGAAATGTTCTATGGGTTTGAGATTTTTGAATGATTGAATACATCATAATTTTTTTTTTGCTAATGCAAAAATGGAATAGGTTAACACTCGTAAATGAAATTATCCTCCTCTATGTAAAATATTTATTTGGAAATCAATGGTAAAAAATTCTCAAATCTGTTTTTATCAATGAAAAATATATTAGTAAACATTTTGGCCCATAAAATAGTCGATTTCAGCTACACTGATCTTATCTGAAACTTGATTACTTTGATCTTGATGACTTACCAATTATGTTCCTTAAAATTATACGAGAGTTTATTGATTATGTTTGAACACATCGCCCCTTGTATTGACAATAGTATTTGCTTATTCCACTGAAAACCACTCGCGAATATTCAATCCATTAGAATTAATTTACTTTGAGAAAATAGTATTTTCCGGGACAAATATATCCTTTTTGGTCCATTCGTATAGAGTTAATTTTTAAAGTTTAACTAGCAGTTGAAACCTCCTTGAATATTACCATTGCAAAAATTGTCATTTAATGTATTTTGATTTTATTTAATTTTTGTTGCTAATTAGAAACCAAACGCTACAATGTTAAGCATCTACATATTTACAACAAATTTTGATAATCGATTTACATAGGAAAGGAATGTTGGTCGAGGTTATTTTATTTACAATGTTTAAATTTAGCTCATAAGGCGTAGAGGTTTCAATGAGTGAATAAATGTACTCAAACATTTCAAAACGTTAATTAGTGTGGATAACCACGAAAATCAATTCTGTGGGTGTGGTATCTTGCCTACCCGGAACTGGGAAATCATGGCAATATAATTGCAACAATCATGTGTTGCAAATCACAAAAGCGGAATTCCACATAAACACGTTTATACGTTGTTTGCTGACGCAAACGTGACGTACTAGAGCAGATGAGTCTCGGGAGGGCACGTGCCGCCCATTCACGTGCGAGACGAACTAATGCGATCGTAATAGTTTGGGTCAATGACCCTTGCTTAATGACGCGTCACACCGCGCCGCACTGAGCTGTTGCTAATGAGAGGACGGCGGAGCGGCAATCAAAATGAAACTTGCCGGGTTTACGACAAACGGATACGCACGCGAATTGTTGCGTAATTTCTTTGGTCGCCTATTAATTGTAGAGTTCACATCAACTGAGGGAAATGCACTATTTTGCCCAACGTGTAATTGTAGCGCGGGGGGCCTATGGAATGTAAAAGTTCTGATATGTGAATAGGGTTTGCTCCAAGTAAACTGAAAATAAACAACTACTTGTTCAATAGAGGCCTTGTCTGAACCTAAATGTAGCACATCTGATGTTGCTCAAGACGCTATTGCTAATTCAATGCAAAAAAAATCGATGAAAATGTATGAAACAGCTTATAGCAAATGCAATTGCTGGTGTAAAGATAAAGAAATATTAAATGAGTAAACAAGGGAGACAATATTTAATTCCTAGGCAGTAAATATTATCTTCCTAGGAAGGAATAATATCTCCCTAGAAGATATTAGTTCTTCATTCGTTAACAATAATAGTCACTTTTTCTTCTCGACAGATTGGATTGAATTAAACTTTCGTTTTCATTTTTGACGTGACGTTCTGCGGACGCTTCAGAATATGAGCGGCACGTGCTGTGCAGCTGAATCACTTTAATGTTCAGGTTTGGGGTTTAGAATACTGAAGCATGGATATACAAGAACAGATGTCGCGCTGGAATGCTGTTAATTATCTTAAAGGAGAAGACTTACGCAGACTCAGGGATTGAAATTTGACTTCCTTGCTACCACTTCCGCAGCAGAGAAAAAGTAATACAATGCTGTGCGAAAAACGGCGAGATTTTGGCAGAAAAACCCTTATTACAGGGTCATGATAACAAAAAAGTGGAAAAACCCACTTGCTAAATTACGAACAAAATCCTCTAATACGTGGTGTATCTAGAATCCATGTTTTGTGGGTTCTTGATACTGAATCGAATGACGGCAAATCTGTCTGTTTTTCCGGCCGTCTGTGTACAACGGCGGTAGTGGTTAAACTGTTCGGCCGATTTTCTCCAAAATCGATATTCCGTAATCGATATGGCTGATGTCGCGGCCTCTTGATTTTGAGACAGACATTTTAATTTTGGAGGGTTCTTTCCATGAAGTCCCTGGAACATTTCCAAAATTTAAAAAATGGCTACACCGTTTGTTATTAAATTGTGTTGTTGAAAGTTCTGATTTTTTGAAGAATTGCAAAAACGGAACATGCTTTGGCGTTTAGACTACAACTATAATTTTAGCAATTTGATCACAACTTGGCTTTTTGGAGACCTACAACTACAATTTTAAAGATGCAATCTGTTTTTTCAATGGAATGTGTTCATCAAAAACAGATTTCCATTTAATGAAATCTATTTATTAAAGACATATTTTGAAAAAAGGTCATATACAATGTTTAAAAAAATTGAGTCCTTTTTGCGTAATTTTGCGTGAAATTTCGAGCGAGAAATTACGTACTGTTTTACCACCACTAGTTATTTTACGTTTGCCGAATGATGGAGAAATATCATGAACCTCTCGCGACCATTTCTTCCTGATCCAATTATTCTTTGGAGATGTTCACATACCTTGCGCTGCAAGTCTTTGCAAATTTTCATTCAAAAAATGAGCAGTTAGATTTTGAAATGTATTATCAACGTTTTCTACATTAGATGTGCATTAATCATAGGTTCATTTAGCAACACGGGTAGTCATAGTCACGGAGAGATTGGATTTTGATCGGATAGAATATTTTTTTAGTTGAAGTAACTCGTGGAAACTGAAAAACCTCGACGATGGACTGTTATTTTTTCGTGTTTTAATAATTAGTATATATCAAAGATAGCAGAGTGAGGAATTGCTCTCCAAAATGACGTGTATAAATCGATCAGTATAAAGCTATACACTGTAATAATATAATTTAGTCATTAACACAATCAAAATACACGTTTTCCGTTCATCAACAAATTGTTAAAAAATATATATTTCCCATTCTTAAGTACTCAACCAGGTCAAAAGCTCTCAACCATCAAAAAGCAGAAGCACAGGCCCATCATTTGGCCTAAATACTGCTTTGCACCCAGAACATTATATTATAACACACCTTTTTGTGAAAATTGCAACACTAAAAAGGAGACATACTATTACAATGAAATTTATTTTACAGATTAGGAATATCACAATATACAAATGCTTAGAATTACACAACTGAACACGCATTTTAACCTTGAGTGTGAAGCCGCCACGCGCTGCCAACACAGCCTGTAGACGTCGTAGCGAGGATTCAAAGGGAGCATGGAGAACAAACTGCAGGGGAACAAACTGCCTATTCTATGCGTGACCGCGAAGCATCGACAGCCACTGTCAGGAAGACCAGAACGGAGAAGTGGCAGACCGACCATGTCCCAGACATGTTCGATGGGTGTCATGCCAGGCGAACGTCTACGCCACGAAAGCAGTGCTACCCGTAATTCTTCGCGGGAAGCTTGCACAATCCTCTCCACATGATGTTGGGTATTGCCCTGATGAAGTAGCATGTGGAGCTCCTCTCGGGAGGATCAGTACATCGGACTCTTTACCTCAATGATGTACCAGTTTCTTTTCAGAATTCCCTCGTATGCGGCGAGATCGCACATTGTAGTCAATGACGCCCCTAACCATCAAATTCGGCGTTTGTCCGTTGTGGCACGGAACAATGAAGTCTGGATGATTGCGATCACCATGGTAGCGATGATACGTACGTATCCATCGCTGAAAAACTAATTGAAGCGGGAATCATCCGAAAACACTAAATTTTCCCCCTCAGCACACTAGAGAACACGTTTACGTGTCCATTACAGTCTCAGGCGTTGCTGGTTTCTATTCAACGGAATCCGAAGTAGTGGGATGCCTGCCACCATTTCTGCCCGCAGTAGACGGTGTCGAACCGTCGACGCAGACATGACCACACCCGTTGCAGCTCTCCTAAGTCAACACTGTGGTCGGTGCCGTTCTGTCGGTCACGCGGACAAGATGATAGTCATCTCGCGCTGTGGTCACATTGTGTGGTTCAGTACTAGCTTGTCGATGTGTACGACGCTCCTCTATCCACTGGTTCCACACATGTATCACTGTCGTAGCAGAGAGCCCCGTCCGAGCCGTGATGGCACGGTATGACAAACCCGCATCCAGGAGATCAATCATGTTGCCCCGTTCAAACTCACTCAGATGCTGATAGTGCGCCCTTTGGCGCAGACGAGGCATACCGGCACTTGCTTGCACGTATTCACGCCGTTTAATGGCTCTATACCGACTAAATGATCCATAGCACTGATTTGACCTGTCACACAAAGGAGGGCGATGCTAGGCCAACGCGCACGCCATCTCTATGCAAATTCTATAACTTCTTATGGATGCACTGTTCTTCTCATTCACCGATTTTTAAGTGTTTCCGACCATTTCCTCTGGGTGTGGGGGGCGGTTTTTGCAAACACCAGGTAACATTCCGCAGTATACAGAAACTCTAATGTTCCATCCAGATTTAAATTCTTACCGCCCAACGAAATTAAAAATGCAATAAACTCTTATTAAAGCAAGCCCCAGAACGCATTAAATTAAGTAACATAATATGAAAACATGTGTGTACCCACACAATTACGTAATAAAGTAACATACGAATATATAATTCAATACTAAGAAGGTGCTGCTATTTATTGATATGGAAAAATTATAATATAGTGTACAAAAATAAAGACACAATATCTACCTTCATGGATGTACCCAAAGCGTTTGTAAGAGTGTGGCTCCAAGACCTGAGATAAATGAATAAGGAATACAACTATCTAGAAAAACAAGTACATAGCTAGTATACAAAAGCTTAATAATAGAATACTTGCGGATAACTGTTAAAACTCACATTTCTAATCCACGAAAACAAATAGAAATATTATCCCAATAATCATTCCCATCTATTACCCCTTTTCAAACTTTATTTGTTATATGAGTTTTAAATTGTAATCTGATGTAGAAGTTAATTCAAAGTTATTTGATTTCGTGGGATCCATGCAATTGGGTTGTTGTTTGTGTGAAGTGGGCAGAGGTGCAAACTGGTCTGAGTGAAAATATTTTGGTTGCTGATTTAGCCGGGTTTAGGTTTTTGTTCCATATAATACACTTAAAACATTTACTTAACAGCCCACATTTTCACTGCAATCAGCTTACCCAGAACAATAATTAGACCGCTGACGCTCTGTACATGTTCAATAAGGATCAGTGCATCTGAAACAAATAGAAATGAACTTCATATTATGCAAAAGATTACCCCTACATGGCTCCACCCGCTTCTTTGTTCTTTGAAAACGGTCAATTTCATAAGAAACTAATTCTATCACGTATTATCCACCGCGTCGTCCTTCTCTTTAATAATATCTATTGAACTATAAGTCAATAGTTCAGTAGCTCAAGCCATTCAATGTTACCCAGATATTTCGGTTATTTTCTAATCCGTATTAAAAAAGATATTTCCATTAAAATCATATCTCAATATTAAATTTGTAGATGCTCTTCTGTAAGTCTCCCTTGTTATTTTGTCATTAGTAGAATTAAATATTAAATTGGAGTAAGTATAGTTTTTGAATAATGGTTAGTTTTTAATACAATGTGTGCAGGAATTAAGTGAACTATTCTACATCAACAATAAATACAATAAAGATACTTTAAACGATTATTTTTGTAAAGCCACCGCTTTTATAGTCACTTAAAAAAAATCATTGAATGCACTACTTCGTTCCTTACGAATACAAACAATAGCGATAATGCCACTTTAATTACTCTTTTTTTATAGAAAATACTGTAACATTTCTGGATATTGTAGAGTGAAAAGTTTTTGCATATTTGTTACGAGGGTAAGACAAGTATCTGCACTTTCGTTTTAATTGCTTAAAGGTTAACTATACAGCTTTATGCACTCATTAGATTTAGATGACAACGTTCAGTTTGCTTTTAGTAAGTTTCAGCGTTTTCACTTAATGTTCGCTTAGTTGTTGCCACTCAATCATGGCTGTAGTAATCACGATTTGCACAAAATATAACAGGCTATCGTAATCCGTTTTTTGGGATCAGAATTTGCATCAAAAACGGAAATCTTTGGAAGGCTTTCAGCCCAAAAAAAGTGAAATGAGTTTTCTTGGCAAAGAGTTTATCAATGGTCTGCACCAATCAAAAGCAGTTAAACAAGCATGCATGATGAGAAATGAAATGAGTGATTAGAAAAAATGCCAGCCTTTTAATGATCCCAATATTGGACAAGTGCGTATCCTTCATTCTGAATAACCGATGACTATTGATGAAGTGGCAAAAATATATTCACGTTATTAATGTTTTGCATGTCAGTACGTCGAAAAGAATCGTTGAAAGACATTATTTTGTAGCAAAGACAACGCGCCTTCACATACCGCCACCCAAGCTCTTCAAAATACGTATTTGGAGGTAGCAGAGCAGCCATGATACAGGTCGAATCTTGTCGCGTCTAATTACTATCTGTTTCGTCCGTTTAAAAGTGATTTAAATGATCGAAAATTTGCCTCCAAACAAAAGATGATGCAGCAATGTTCACATAACTTGGTGCTCAATCAAGACTCCTTTTTTCTAAAAGTATCGGAGAGCTGGAGCTAAGATGGGGCAAGTAATTTGGAAAACGAGATGCTGTGTTAAAAAATTGCCTCATTGGTAATTCTGTACTGTTATAATCAAAACATACTTATGGTCTTAATCTCATAGTATTATTGTTTATCCTTCTTCATCGACAAAGCTCATTATACGGCTTAATTCCATGATTATTTCGGAACTGCCATTCTAACTAAAATGTATGAGATTTCCTGCTTGCAACAGAAACGGCGATGTGTTTAAGGGCATTATGCGGGCGTGTTATTCCATTTGCTCTGTCGTAGAATTTACCTTTTTATTTCACCCACGCCCTTGTTACGGCCGCCCCTGCGCCGGTGCGGAAAAGCTGCCGCGTTGGCGCGCGCGCCCATTCGGTGGTGCTTGTTAGGGAGGGATAAGCCGGCGCGGGCGACGCCGCCCGCCCGCCCGCCCGCCCGCCCGCCCGCCCGCCCGCGAGCCGACGAGGGCGCATACCGCGCGTGGAAGTCAGGTCTGCGTTGGGGAAGATGTGCAGACGGTGAGTTTTTGTAGGGTACGGAGAAATATAATGGCAACACACACTCTGAGCATTAAATGAGATATTCTCTCAGTTGCTGTGGCCATTACCACACCTACAGAAAAGAAAAATTGTGCTGTTGTCATAAATGAGAACTCTTTGAATGAACAAGTTTATTAGAGGGTTATTGATCAACTTCCATGCAAAGTTACAAAATTCAATTTTGATGGTTACCATTTATACGCCAATTATTTAGGAGTTCTCTAGTACGCGTGTAATATTTCAGGAGAGAATTTAAGTGTTTTAGACACGTATAATACACATTTTATTTTATCCGATCGACTTTTCAACATTTTGACATTTCATAACTGTATGATTCATTGTGTTATTGGAGAATATCCTTCATTACATCGACGTTAATAAAATATTATTTATCTACTTTGAACACGCGAGTAAAAATGTATAAAAATGTGAACAGTATGATAAAATAATTACATTAATGTGATAATATATTTTTAATCACTTACGTGTCACTACGTATTCATTTACATTTAACCATTTAAATTTATTTATATAAATACCCAAACTATACACCTGCATTATTTACGTTACGTCACCTAAAACATGTGTTTCTTCGGAAAATAAGAAAAAATATTTGAATTATAAGTTGTATTTTTAATGAGTCATTTCCTTGTTGCAGCCAGCCCCGCTCTTTTTTTGGTGGATCGTGGTTTGTCTTACCTTTGAACACAAAATCTCGATTTTTCCCCTCCATATTCTTCGATAAAAATAGATAACTTTTCTCCAAGATATTATTTTAGATGCCTGATAAGTGGAGTCGTAATATATGAAAGGTATGTTCTCATTTGGCACACGTCATGTATGTCACAAGACAATTAGAAAGTCCAATTTCATTTTTTTAATAATTTTGGAAAGGGACTATCAATAACTCACAGGTTTGAACGCATTGCAGGAAGGCAAATCATTTAAATATAATTTCGTTTTCCTCTTACTGGCAGCTCCATTCACATAAATCTCTGGCTAAATAGTTCTTTGGTAATAAGTTTGAAATTAAACATTGTTAACAAGTTTCAATGTAATTTTTGTGAAGTTATATAATTTAGCGTTAGCAACTTGCAAATTTTCAAAATAATGAAACAATTATTTTCTGACTGAGAGTTTTCGTTTTGTCTTATTTCAAAAGGCTTACTATCTGCAGAAATTTTAAATTTTGTTGATACTATGTGATTCCACTCTCACAATTGCAAAAATGTTATAAAAATAGTCTTCTTATACTGTTGTGTGTTTTTATCATATTACTTTCGGTCGGTGCAAAAAATGTATGGTCTTATTTTTCAAAAATGTTATTAAAAGAGAAGGAGAAATAGAGGATAGGACAAAGAGATGCTGACAGGAAATGCAAATGAGAAGACAGAGGCATAGGAAAGAAAAAGTATGAAGAGAAGTAATTAACAAAGACAGAAGTGGAGGCAATAACAACCGTTAATAAGGATATTAGGTTTTAAATTAAAATTAGAATTTATTGACGATTTCCTAAATTGTTATGAGAGATTTGAAAGTATGAGAACTATCAAGTGTTTCATTTCAGAACCTCATGTTTTCTGCACAGAAGCATTCATTGCAACCGTGAACTTATTATGATGCGAAAATCCTACCGCGCATTTCTCTAAATTTCAGAAGAATAATTAATTAAGATTAAGAAGAACAAGCGGAGAGAAGGTCGGCGGCACAACGTCCGTTAACTCTGTCTGGTCCCACCAGCGTAACTGTGTGAAGGAGGAGCGCAGGGTTTCACTGACAGCTTAGTAGCACTATTCTAAGACATGGGTTGGTTTTGGTCATCAGAAAATGGTAGTGCAGAAAAAAGTGGGACGGTAATTTTCAAAATAAATCCTCAAAATGGAAATGAAATTATATTTTTACAATCCAAGAGATGTATGAAAGACAAGATACGTAACTGTTGTTTGAACAAGGTAAAATAAATATTGAAATGATATTGATCAAAAATGTAAGCTGTTTTTACCAATCCAAAATTTCGCAAATACGTTGCAGAATGTCGTCGTAATAGCGATCGATGTAAACGGTTTGTAAAATATTGCTGCAAATTATTTTAAATTTTCGGTTCCATAAAATTTCTATCCTAAAGGCGGAATTAACTGTTAATATGATTTAAAATGAGGTACGGAAGAAACAAAAGAGGAGGGATCTTGAATACTGATGCAGGCAAACGGTAAGCCTATCATGTTCCGGGCGTGTGTTCTTGTTTACAGGGCCCCATCGAAGTGGGATTTAAATGCACGCCAGACGCTGTTTACCATTCCGTTCACGCACCGCGTGCGAGGGCGGAGGGGTAAGAAGAGGAGGGGGAAGGAGAGGTAGATGTCTGAGGCAAACGCATCGCGAGTCACTAAAGCTGGGACGATCGCACGTTTGCTTCCAGCTGAGAGAGAAAGGGAGGCAGAGAAGGAGAGAAAAGAGAGTGACAGAACAAAAAAAGAGAAGCTATGAGATACTATGGGAGACAGGGAGTAAGAGAGAAAGAGAGAGGAAGAGAGAGAAGAAGAGAGGGAGAGAGAAACGGAGATGGAGACACGGAGGAGGCGCGGAAAGAGAGGCACAGAGATGTGAGAGACAGAGACACTGATAGAGAGACAGAGGCACTGATAGAGAGACAGAGGCACTGATAGAGAGACAGAGGCACTGATAGAGAGACAGAGGCACTGATAGAGAGACAGAGGCACTGATAGAGAGACAGAGGCACTGATAGAGAGACAGGCACTGATAGAGAGACAGAGGTACTGATAGAGAGACAGAGGCACTGATAGAGAGACAGAGGCACTGATAGAGAGACAGAGGCACTGATAGAGAGACAGAGGCACTGATAGAGAGACAGAGGCACTGATAGAGAGACAGAGGCACTGATAGAGAGACAGAGGCACTGATAGAGAGACAGAGGCACTGATAGAGAGACAGAGGCACTGATAGAGAGACAGAGGCACTGATAGAGAGACAGAGGCACTGATAGAGAGACAAAGGCACTGATAGAGAGACAGAGGCACTGATAGAGAGACAGAGGCACTGATAGAGAGACAGAGGCACTGATAGAGAGACAGAGGCACTGATAGAGAGACAGAGGCACTGATAGAGAGACAGAGGCACTGATAGAGAGACAGAGGCACTGATAGAGAGACACAGGCACTGATAGAGAGACAGAGGCACTGATAGAGAGACAGAGGCACTGATAGAGAGACAGAGGCACTGATAGAGAGACAGAGGCACTGATAGAGAGACAGAGGCACTGATAGAGAGACAGAGGCACTGATAGAGAGACAGAGGCACTGATAGAGAGACAGAGGCACTGATAGAGAGACAGAGGCACTGATAGAGAGACAGAGGCACTGATAGAGAGACAGAGGCACTGATAGAGAGACAGAGGCACTGATAGAGAGACAGGCACTGATAGAGAGACAGAGGTACTGATAGAGAGACAGAGGCACTGATAGAGAGACAGAGGCACTGATAGAGAGACAGAGGCACTGATAGAGAGACAGATACACTGATAGACAGAGACACTGATAGAGTCACGGAGAGGAAGAGAGAGAGACAGAGTCAGAGAGAGACAGTGTGTGATGGAGAGAGAGTGTGTGTGTGTGACGGAGAGAGAGTGTGTGTGTATGACGGAGAGAGAGAGTGTGTGTGTGACGGAGAGAGAGAATGTGTGTGTGACGGAGAGAGAGAGTGTGTGTGTGTGACGGAGAGAGAGTGTGTGACGGAGAGAGAGAGTGTGTGTGTGACGGAGAGAGAGAGTGTGTGTGTGACGGAGAGAGAGAGTGTGTGTGTGACGGAGAGAGAGAGTGTGTGTGTGACGGAGAGAGAGAGTGTGTGTGTGTGTGACGGAGAGAGTGTGTGTGTGTGACAGAGAGTGTGTGTGTGTGTGTGTGACAGAGAGTGTGTGTGTGTGTGACAGAGAGAGTGTGTGTGTGTGTGACAGAGAGAGAGTGTGTGTGTGTGACAGAGAGAGAGTGTGTGTGTGTGTGACAGAGAGAGAGTGTGTGTGTGTGACAGAGAGAGAGTGTGTGTGTGACAGAGAGAGTGTGTGTGTGACAGAGAGAGAGTGTGTGTGTGACAGAGAGAGAGTGTGTGTGTGACAGAGAGAGTGTGTGTGTGACAGAGAGAGAGTGTGTGTGTGACAGAGAGAGAGTGTGTGTGTGACAGAGAGAGAGTGTGTGTGACAGAGAGAGAGAGTGTGTGTGTGACAGAGAGTGTGTGTGTGTGTGACGGAGAGTGTGTGTGTGTGTGACGGAGAGTGTGTGTGTGTGTGACGGAGAGAGAGAGTGTGTGTGTGTGTGTGACGGAGAGAGAGAGTGTGTGTGTGTGTGTGACGGAGAGAGAGTGTGTGTGTGTGACGGAGAGAGAGTGTGTGTGTGTGTGACGGAGAGAGAGTGTGAGTGTGTGTGTGACGGAGTGTGTGTGTGTGTGTGACGGAGAGAGTGTGTGTGTGTGACGGAGAGTGTGTGTGTGTGTGTGTGACGGAGAGAGAGTGTGTGTGTTTGTGTGACGGAGAGAGAGATAGAGAAGTCACGTAATTTTGCCTACTTGAGATAATGGGATCTTGTTTTGAAGGTAGGAAGCCCGACCTCCGAATTCTCTTCCAAGGCCCGCAGCGCTGCCTGTTCCGTAGTGGTGTGCCCGCGGCCGTGGCTGCTGCAGTCGCGCTGGGGGTGACGGGGTTGTGCGTCTTCGGGGAAAGACGTTTAGTGGAAGCCTCCTAAATGTTCATTTTCCGTTGCTGCACATAAGCGTAGATTGGGACGTCAGCGTAGGCCAACGAGGCAAAAAAAAGGAACGACGGTGACTGTGTTGACTGACTTGAGAGAATAAAGACGTCAACCACGTTCAATATTAGAATCTTCTATACGAAAATGATTCCGAGATGAAAGGTGAGGGGTCTGACTAAATTTACAGATGATCCTCTAAATGAACATGAGAATTGTTGTGGAGGAAGTACTAAATTACGTCGGAGCTGGGTAAAATGAACTAAAACATAGGAGCGAAGTTGCGAAGGAATTAATCGTGATTTGGAAATTGGACTCTGCTTAATGGTAAAGAAAAGGGATCGTTGTGGTGGGAATAGGACAATTGTATACTGCAGCGATTCTTGCTTTAAAAAGTGTAATTGCAATCGGTAAACGTAGAAGTAGTAACTTTAATTCTGCATTAGAAGTCTCGATACAGTACCGGCGTAGCTGATAAGGCTAAGAGCAGCGAATCCCAAGTTGGAGAATGGCGGTTGCTCTCTGTTTCAGAGTCACGGCGTGGGCTGTGGAAGAACGGTAAGGGCAAAGAGCGAGTCTGTAACCGACACGGCCAGCCAAGAGAACGGAAAGCGAGAGCAGGGAAAATGGAGGTCGGAAGTATCTCTTTAAAGCTGCTAGGATGGACGAGGAACCTACAGAATGCGCAGAAGTGCGAACATTACTTTCGGTGAGGATGGGAATCATGAAGTGATACTGTGGGAAAATGGGGCAGGTTCGTACGTTCGTACAGGTGATGAAAGTGTCTGATACAAAACAAAGTTGATATCATGTTCACGGTATTGGTAGGGCGAAGAGAAATAAAATTGTAAGAAATTATTTTATTAGTATTGTGGCACCACATTCTGAAAAGAAATTTGTGTTGTTTGTTCACGGTACATCTGAAAAATAGATTTGGGTTCTTAATTGTAGAAAATCTTAACTAGTACATCCAATTCAGTTCTTTGATTTAATTTTCCCTTTAATGGAGAACGAAATCCTTGGTGATGCCTTTAAGGACGGAAACAAATATAATGTGTTTTGTGAAGTGTTATATGAACCGAATTCCTATGATTTCATTGAATTGCATTAATGATTCATTTAACTATCGTAATACTATTTCCAACGCTGCAAAGAATCAAAGCTGAATTCTATATTTAATTACTCAAAACTAATTGTTTCAACATTGAGTTATTGGTCACTATTAACTGTCGAATGCTTGTAACTAATTAAAAATTTATCGAAGCAAACAATGATGTAAGACCAAGATATTCTCATAAATAGAAATGATTTTTATAATTAAAGACTTTACTAGCCAGTACGTTGAAAAGTTCGGGTTCCGTGGTGATTATAAATTCCACAAGTAGTATTCGTATTGGGTATTCTAATGTTTTGAATGTTTCGCGTTTCTTACGAGGGAATGAGTTTCCCATTTAAACAATATTTTGAAGACGAAGAATATTTTAATTTCCCATCTTGAACGTTTTTCGCCTCAACTCGTCGCGTTCGTCTCGTCTCGGCTGCGTTAAAGTAAAAAATGATGAGGAAAAACTCGCGTAATTGCGCAAGTTTCGCAGACGTTCTGTTGAGGCGTGTAACATCTGCGCCGCGCCGTTTCGGTTTTCGCGAGGGAGAAGGCAGGCGCTGCGCTCGCCCGCGCATTAGCTTCCGGCGCAGCCCATCAAATTTGCATGCGTTCCTTCTCCGACACACGCGCGAGCGCGCACCGCGCACTGTCGCTGGCAGACCGCCGCCCCGCCCCCCACCCCCGCGATTCGAACGCTGCACACCACCCATTGCCAGCTCCCCGATTCACACCGCTCCTGCCCCAACAATCCAGCCCCCGGCTCCACCGCTGCACGCCGCCAACACTCCTCAAACCGCCGTCTGGCATCGCCTCTACCCTCCACGCACCTCCCTCTCTCGACACCATCATTGTCCCACTTCTTCCCGATTCACACCGCTTCTGCCCGCCTCCGACAACAACTTAGCCCCGGCTCACCCGCTGCATACCACCCACTCCCAGTCTCCCGCTTCACACCGCTCTCGCTCCTGCTGCAACAATCCAGCCTCCGGCTTCACCACTTCACACTGGCAACACAACCCGAACCCTCGCCCCTGGCTCACCCGCTGCTCACCGCCCACTCCCAGCTCCCCCCTTCGTAACGCCCCTTCCCCCCTCCCCCAACAACCCAACACCGGCTTCGCCGCTGACTGCACACGGCCCTCCCGCCCTCTCCGCACCCCCGTCCCCGGCTCACCCGCTACACACCACCCACTCCCAGCTCCCCGCTTCACATCGCTACTCTGTCAATAATACAGCACTCGGCTCCACCTCTAAACACCACCATCATTCCTCGCACCCCTGCCTCCCACCGCCTTTGCCTTCCCCACACACCCGTGCCCGGCTCACCCGCTACACACCACCCACAGTTCCCCGGCTTTACCGCTGCACCCCGTCAACACTCCCACACCCTCTCATCTCGTCGCCTCCGCTCTCCCTAAACCTTCAGCCCCGGCTCACCCGCTCCACCGCCACCCACACCCAGCACCCCGTTTCACATTGCTGCTGCCCGCCTCCACCAACAACCCAGCCCTAGGCTCCACCACTGTACCACTCCCCAACTCTTTTCACTACCGCGGCGCATCGCCCCTGCCCCGCACCCCTGCTCTCGGTGTCCCAATGCACTCCCACTCCCACGTACCGCTTCTAACCGCACCGCCCTTTCCCGCACCGCGTACCACAGCTCCCACCCTTCTATCTGGCCCCACTCCCACCACCCCGGTTCGCATGGTCCCTGCTCTTCGTGGATCACCCACTCCCTTCACTTCCCTCCATTCACGTCTATTCCTCCCCACTCTCCACTCCGCTAATTCTCCCCACATCATCCATGCTCTCCTCCCGCCCCTGGCTATCCCCGCTCCCACTCCGCCACTCCACCCCACTCCGCAATAGCCAGGCCGTCCCCGCCCCGCCCATCTTCTTCTCGCGCCATCCCTAACCACCCTGCTTCCCACCCCCTAGTCGCACCACCCCTCTTCTACCCGCATCTCTGCTCCGCGTTGCTACCTATCCTCTCCTCCCCCACTCCTTTCCAGAATCCCTCTTCTTCTCCCCGCCCATCTTCTGCCCTCCCAGCACCCCTGCCCCAGCGCTCCTCGTCCCTCTCCACTCCGTCGCGCACCCGCTGCGTTCCCCCCACCCCGTTTCATCTTTCTCCACCCCACCCGCTCCTCGTCACGCCCCTCTCCTCACCTCCCTTCCCACCGCATTGCCCCTTCCCCTGCGCCACCACTCCTCCACCCTCACCGTTGCACTTCACCTTGGTGGAATATTTGCTGTTCGCCGCACTTCACCTTGCGGAAACGCGCGCTGGAGTATACACAGGAGTCCCCTGCGAGTCTGCCTGTAACGTTCAAATTTCGAGGTCATTGCATGAGAAACGCGTGGCTTTGCATTTCACCAGTCATCTTTTTTCAACGTTGCCGGCTCGTTGTTTTTTTAATATTTCTCAGTCATTTCACAGAAGATCGTTCTTGCTGGTTTCGTGGATCAGATTTGCAAATCTAAGTTCTCGGTTTATTTGCCGGCCTTGAGAATATGAATCTTCCACGTGGAAAGAAATAGTCGTGGAATAATGCAAGGGGAAGCGTATGAATTCTATTTTTGTTCTTTGTGTACAATCAGTATACAATAGTTGTGTAAGGATCGTCCCCTATATTATTTCAGTAGTTGACACATAGTTTGCTGTTCTCATACGCAACAGATCTTTATAAATGAGTCTCTAAAAAATAGAATTTCATGGAGGCGTGACGAATTGCACTTTGATTTTAAAAATACGAAGGATTTGTTTAAAAAACGCTTCCAAATATTCATGTCAAATGCAACCCGCATCACTTAGCTATACGTTTAAATAACTCCTAAAAGAGGCATTCTATGGCTTAAAAAACTGAGATATTGAGACCAAAGGCCTCAAATAAACGTTTTTCACACAGTAATCTATAGTATGTGATATTCTTGGACATTCTACAAATTTTTGCTGGTTCTGTACTTGTCGATACTATCAATGCTACATGTATTTCAACCCTTGGTGATTGTGACGTCACGCTTGGAAAGCTTGGATTCCCCTAACTTATTCTATTTTTTAAAATATTTACTCTCTCTGTGTACACTGTGGTTTTCTCAAGCTGACGAGGTTTATTTGCATATTATTAATTCACGATTCGCTCGCGTAGCAACAACTAGAAGTACCATTAATAGTTGCTTGATTCAAATCATTGTTTTTCATGCGTGTAATTAAAACTTTCATTTAAAGTTTTATCGGCGATTACAATGGCTATGTATTTCATAATATCTGTTTATAATACCTAATTGTGGGGGAATGTCGGTGCACATGAATAGTGACGTCGTATCTGGTTAGATTTTGTTTGTGTTTTACCTGTATCAGTATTTTCGTTATCAGCAGAGATTTGGTGAAACTTTCAAGCCAGCATGATCTGACACGTGGCAATATCAAGAGTAAAAAGCTTTTTAATATGTTTGTGACTATCACGAAGAGCAAAAAGCTAACTGTCAAATAATATTGATTAATTATTTCAAATATTTTCAAGGAAGTATTGTGAATTGTTCAAAGAAATCTCTTGATAAAACTGAATAAATCTTTAGTGAAAATTTATTTCCAACATCAATTGCATTGTTTTATATTTTTGATATTTTGTTAGTACATTGGAAGTTACCTTTATATATTTTTTACAAATAAAGTAAGTTTCGTTAAAAACTTACCGTCTTAGACTGGAAATAGAAGGGTAAGGAAGAGTGAGGTATTTAACATGCGAGAGTTCTCGCACGGGTACGCGGAGGTAATAGGGGAAAACATGTTCTGTGGCACAACACAAACAACAAAGTTTTTAAATTAACTAATGTGAAATAGCTTGAAAAACGAACAACAATAATCAAACGCGCTAGCCTATAATACTATGCGAATAAATTTTTAAAAAGCAACCAAATTTAAATTGTCGAGTGATTTGCGCTAATCTTTCTATAACTGCCAACGATCACAACCCAGATGCACGATTTAAATAATGGCGGTATCTGGAAGTGTGTACATCAATGCCCAGCTCTAAACACATATTGTAGATAATACACCGTTTATTATTAAACTTAAGGTGTCGGTTCGCTAAGTTATTCAATACGTAAACATTGAGAAACATTCCAAGTGCCGAACTGAAATCTAAGATTACTGAAATATTTCTAATGGTAACAAATGGTAGAAAATAATCCAATACATTTTAGTATACAAATTATTTTTCAATTTTCGCGCACCAGCAGACTAGCGCCCTACCTTTACAAAACCCCCTCCTGACCTCATAAAAAAATTAAGGAAAGTTAAATAGTATTGCCATGAGCAGGTTTGTACTTGCCCTATCCTGCATGGAAAACTTTACTTGGCTTTCTCAAGAGTGAAAACCTTTGCTAATATTCTTGTGACTATCCAGGAAAGCGAAATCTGTTTTTGAGGAAATGTGAATTTTTTTTAAGAACATATCTATATAATACTGTACAAACCTTTATTGAAAATCTGTTTCCAACATCAGTTGTATTGTTTTATTTTTGTTTAATAGTCTATATGTAAGAACATTTATACAATTTGTAACATATAAACACGTTTCATTAACAATTTTTATTCGTAATAGAAAGGATAGGGAAATGGTGGGCATTAACATGCGAGATTTCTCGCAGAAGTACGCTAGTAGACGACAATATTTCGCAATAACTGCCACGGTCAATCACTTTTTATTTGAATGAGTAGACAGAAGAACAAATTAGTTGCAAAACACAATTTTTTGATCCTAACTGTAATCATTATTTACTCTAATTTATCTCAATTTCATTTCTTGAATAAATAACAATTTCAGATGAAAAACATTTTATAATTACTATATTTTCTACTGATTACTTTCAAACAATTGAAATTCCTTTCTATTGTAATTCCTTCTCATAATATTTGCAAATTTAGTGCGTGATGTAGAATTGCGTAATAGTGTATTCTTGAACAGTGTTTTCCCACGTAGACGTAGAAAAACAAACTTGCTACGTAACGCGTGCGTAAATGCGAGAAGATCCCTATAATTTATGACATTATCATTCTAAACCTAAACCAACAAGTTATTACAACAAACGTAAAGCTCCAATAAGAGAAAACTCGACAGATTTAAAGTTCTGATTAATCTGATTCTAATTATGTCAAAATTTATCTACATGACAGGGCAATATAAATTGAAATGTCAAGACAATGTTTGTTGCAACGGTCATTGTTATTTTCCAATTTTGAACGAAGAAAATGCCAATGATTTTGATAGTATTGACACAAACAACACTCGGTTTGCATTGCCACACCACCGATTTGGTTTTCCTAACAAGCCGCACTCAATTTCATAACGCTATTAGCATTTGCAAACCTACACAGCTACTGTTACCTGGCTTTCATCCAGGCGGTAGATACCTGGCTTTTCCCGAGAACGGTTTGTTATTGTTTTTGTGATGTAATAGCTCACGTAATTCGGGCGAGAAATCATGTTTCTTACTGGAGCCTCCTTCCAACTTGGAGTATCCTGAGCATTGAAGAAGTCAGAAGGAGTTCCAAATATATGTTTGAATATGAATGTAGAATATTGTGTATTGTGACGAGATACATTTCTAAACCGCACTAAAGATGGTTACAATTTCAAAGAATAAATGATTCTAAGTCGAAACATTCTGCAGTTTTTAAATCATCTGTTTCTGACAACACCTGCAAAAAATGGAGGAACCTTCCAGAATGTAATGAACATAATACAATGTAATTTCATTGTAAATTAGTAATTGTAGAAATGTGCTTACAGTGCAAAACAGGATATGGTAAATATCATTCATATACGAGTATGACGGTTACATGTTATCCAAACACTCAGAAACGTAATTGACGTGATGTTAAAAATGTAGCATAATACGCGTCATGAATATACAGTGACTTAAATAAATTAATAAGGAGCAGCCCTTGGCGATATTACGCCACATTTTCTCTTTGATAAATCATGTAAATTGCATGCATAACAATCAAACGTACAAGAATAACTTAAAGAACCGTTCATACTTTACAGAAAAAAATAGTTTCTAACTGTGCCATGGTAATCTATATTATAAGCTCACTGTTTCTAAAGTTTTCTAGATTACCGCATTATTATGAACAATTTTTGCCTATAAACTATTAACGGTTCTTTAAGTTATTCTTGTACATTAATACTTATGTGTGCGTTTTTAAATGATCTATCAAAGAGAAACTTGTGGTTAGAAGGCCAGCGGCTGCTCATTTACACTCTCCAGCCTTGCATAAAAAAGAATTAAGAATAAAAACGGGTAAAGAAAAAAGAAAAACGGAATTGAAGAAGACCATCAGATGCTTAGTCAGAATCAAATAAAGTTGTCATTGCCCAGACTTGGATTATGGAGGTAAGGCATGGGATTTTCTCCCATTGTTAAGTGGTCGAGATGTATTTGCGTTGGAAGAGCGAGTGCTGTGACCATTGTTAATTGCCGATGTTGAACTACGTTGTGGACTACTGATTTTGTTGCAATGATGGTGAACAGTTCTGTGCTTTCGTTTCTTCTAATTACCACGATTGTTCTTCAGACTTTATATTTTTGTCCTTAATATATGGTTAACTGGTTTGTTTCTTGCTACGATTTAGATTTTGTTAACCCTTATAAAGTAAGCTCTGGTTATTTGTTATTCGTTGTTATTTCTGAACATAACATTTTTACAATGCCAAGAAAGAATATGAGACTACAACCCTATTCGCTGATGAAGTTTTTTACTTCTTCCCATGCGATCGCCGATGAAGAATCTTGCCTATCCTTACCTCCTTCCCGTAAAAAACCTCCACAGGTGCATTGAGACAATGTTCGTTGATTGTTTGGTTACCCCTGGAGAAACAGTAAAGAATTATCAGGATAGTACTTTTGTTTCTAAGACATATTGTTACAATACATGACGTAAGACATTGACAATTCTAGGCGCCTCTGGTATCTCAAGTTATGATGCATAATACCGCATTAAAAAAACTGAACGAAGGGTATCACTACGAACAATTTTGTTTTCCCATTTGCATCTAGCTCTCACGCGCACTCAGCCCCTTAACTGTTTTATGATTTTTTTTAATAGTATAATGAATATACATTTTATTGAAAAACTAAATTTACGTAAAAAGTAGAAATGAAATGCAAAAACAGAAGTAATGAAAACGCAATATAACCATCAGAGAATCCTTGCAATCCTTGCAGTTCTTGACGTCTATGCTGCAGCATGTATTTTATCAGACGCTTTAGGCTACTTTAGAATGTAGTAGAGGGTAAAATGGGATCGCTGGTGAGGTAGATACCTTTTTATTATGATAAATAAATAAAGATATTGTTTGGTATCAATACTTTTTAATCAGCTTATGATCGTTTCGATCATGTAGCGATCATCCTCAGAGCTAAAATGTGAAATACAAATATTATTAACAGGTTGTAGTTATTGTATGCAAGATGCGTAAGCAAACTGGATCGTACATACCTTGCAGCTTCTGGGCCGAAAACAAAGTTCTGCGAATTTTTGAGCGTGTGTCTTGTTTAAGAACACAGCCGGTCGGCAGCGGGAGGGGCGGGAAGAGGGGTGGGGTGCGGGTGAATGGTCGTAAACCGCGGGGGTGCTGGTGGAGGCTTGAGAGACGGTCGGGCGAGCGAAGGTCAGTAGAGTAGGGAGGGCTGGGGGTGGGTTAGGGGTGTACACTTTGGCGAATACGAAAGAAAGTGAGTCGTGCGTTTCACGCATGTGCAGCCTCCGGTGTGAGCGAGAAGCGTGGGAGCGCGTGGGAGGGCGGAGCAGCTGGGCGGGGCAGCTCTCTTTAAGGGAAGGGCCGCACCTGGGGCTCCGTGGGCGCTGCACCGGGTGGGGCGGCGCGCGGGTGCTCGCAGCAGGCGCTAACACGTCGCCGCCCGCCGCCCGGCAGCTCTCTACACAGCGCCGCGCCGCGCCACGCCACGCCGCGCTGCGGGGCAGTAATAATAGCGGCGCCCCGCGGCCCCACGACACGCGCAGCCAACGGCCCTGTGCGCCTCACTCCGCCGCCGCCAACGTCCCCTCATCTGTCTCCGCCTCTTCCCCCACACCGCCACCGCCTTCTTTCCTTTGACCTCTCATTCGCACCCACCTCCGTCGCCCCCTTCACTTCCATCTCTCCTACTTCGCTCCAACTTCTACGCCGCCTCCGCCTCTTCTATCGCACGTCCACTCCCACCGCAGCCGCCTTCCTCTTCACCCCCAACTCCTCAACCGCCTCCGACACTTACATCACACCTACATTCGCTTGTAGTCAGCATTCGCTGCCTCAGTCAATTCCACCGCATATCCACACCCGCAGCCTCCACCTCCGCCACTGTAGTCGCCTTTGTTCCCTCGACCATACATTCACACCCAACTCCGTTACCACAGCCGCCTTCATCTCCGTCTCTTCCTCCTTCGCTACAACTCCTCAACCGTCTCAGCCTCTTCCACCTCAGTTCCACACCCAACCCCACCACCTCTACCATCACCACTAACTCCTCAGTTCCGATCCTTACACCTCACACCCTCACCCACCTCCACCTTCCACCTCCTCAATTGCTTTTGCCCATTCCACCTCACATGCACACCCGCGTTCGCCGCTTCCACCTGCGTCCTTCGCCGCAACTTCTCAGCCGCCTCTGTCTCTTCCACCTCCCTTACACGCCCGCCGCCGCCGCCTCCACCTCCACCCTCAACTCCTCAACCGCCTCCGACCCGTCCACCTCACACCCACACCCACCTCCATATTTCACATCCTCCACCGCCTTCGTCCAAACGTCTTTCTCCCGAACCACCGCTTATTGCGCCTCCGTCTCTTACTCCTTCGACCTAACTTCTCAACTGCGTGTTTTGCCTCTCCTTCCCTCCTTCCGCTTCCCACCCTCCTATTTCCTCTCCACACACATCCACTACCGCCGCCGATTTAACCTCCGCCTCAGCCTTTCCCACTGACTCCGATCCTTGCCCCTGCCCTCTCCACTATCGTCTCCGCCTCCATCGCCGCCCCCCGCTGTCACCTGAGTTCGACTCCGCTTCCATGCCTCCTTCTCAGCTCCCACCTCCACAACCGCCTCAGCTGTCTCCTCCGCCTACACCTCCTCATTGCCTCTGTCTTAGTCATCGCCTACGTTTCATCTTCCTCCTCACCCAGTTTCGCCGTCACTACATCATCTGCCTCAGCCTGAGCTCCACCATTGCATCTGCCGACACTTTATTCGGCTGCTTCCATTTCTGTCTCACCGCCACTTCAGCAGCTGCCTTTACCTTCATCTTCATACCTTCATACCTCCTCTTCGTGCTTTAGCTTCACTTTCCGCTGCAGTCTCGTCTTCCATTTACTTGCACTTCCTTCTATGCCTCCGGGTTTGTCTTCTTCCCCCTCGGCATCCCTCTTCATTTTTTTTCCACATTCGCCTTCACTTGAACCTCTTTCTTCAATGCGTTTTTCCACCGTTTCTTGGCGTTCATTCTTTCTCCCGTTAGCCCATTCCCACCCCTCTGCCAGCGTTTCCGCCAGTAGTTGGCCTGGCAACCCTGCAGTCGCTGTCATGTGTGGTTCCGACTCCGTCGCCACCCATTGCCGTTTCCACTGGCATCGGATCTCCCTCAACCCTCAAGTCTTCTGCCGCCAGCGCCATCTCGACGCCCCTTGCCGCGTGCGGCCCCCCGCAGACGCCATTAAATTCCCTCAACCGCCCGTTGGAGAGGGCTTTCGAGGAGGATTCCGCCCTCGGAGGCACTCCCAGTGCTAAGGGTCTGCGTGAATGAGTTAAGATGTCTGCGTAGGTTTCGCTGCACTTGTGACTATATTAACATCCGGACAGTACAGTAGACCCCAAAAGCGAAACTTTCCCTGGTTTGTGTTCTTCACTATGTTGCTTATATTTACACGGCTCCTATCAAAGCATTTGCAGCCCAGTGCTATTACGGTGAAACTTTCTTCTTCATTTTTACTTTAACACATTAAAATTCTTCCACGTAAGTTTTCAGAATTAAAATGGGAAACAAAAATCTGTTGTAGTTGAAACGAGGTGGCGAACTGCATTCATTACCTAGCATTAACAACAAACATTAGCAAATAAATTATTATGTGTTGCTAATTTTTAGAGTGCATGATTCTGTTTCGGTTAGTTAACTCATTGTTCTTGCTTTACCTTTTGGCATAAAGAATCATGAAAATTCTGCCCCAAACACGTAATTCGATATTTTCAGTTCTTCTAATGTTTTCTGTTTGGTTTTCTAATTAATTACAATGAATTTTTCTGTATATCGAAGTTCCGGGTTTGGTACTATTCTTTAATATTCCTAATGTGAACAAAAGCCTTCAGAAAAATAAAAATGCAGATTTTAAGTATAAATCGAAAATAAAAATGCTATGTCATTCAGTAGCAGAAGAAAATTAATATAAAATATTATAAAGATTTTTGTGGTAACAGACAATGTAGAAATTAACTTTCAATTCATAATCCCTTTAAATTTTGATTTGTTAATTGTATGAAATATAATAACTTCATTAGAGTTTTTTATACATTTATTTCAGCAGGTTTCATAAATTTGAAGTTTCTCATATTAAATGCAATTAAGATACTTCGGAAATGATATTTCTCTTTTTCTGCATTATTTTCTTGTATTATAACAGATACTCGACCTACAAGTAAAGTGGAAACAAGTGGCCCCAAACGATCATTAGGAGGGGGAGGCGACCAGGTCTGGTCTGCCTCTTGGCGCACGCGTTTGTCACGGGCTGCACGAAAGCCTTCCGTTGTGCTTCTAAATATTTATTTATTTATTTAATAGGTAATTATTACAAACAAATTAGCTTACTTGATCCTATGTGGCTAGGTCGAAGGCCTTTAAGCCACTACACTACCTACATTCTTTCGTGTTCTAATCTTTCGAATTCTGGTATTCACCCCAAATGGTCTCTCCATCGCATCAAAGCCGCGGAAAAGAGACCATAAGGTACGGCTCAGGAAAAAACCCCTGAAGGGGGAAAAACCTGCCGTCAGAAGCCGAATACATACTAATCTATCCGACGTTTATTTTAACTATTTATTTTCTGGCGTGGGCGGCCCGCCGTCTCCTTCCAGTGCTTGGCCTCCTCAGCACCTGAAATCAAACAGCGCCACAGAAGATCTTCCGCACCAGCGCCTCTGCCCTTATATTTTCGATCCCCCCTTCTAAATATCCTTGCGGCTCCTCCGAGTGGCGGGGCGCAGCCACTCCCTTGAACCCGGTCGCTGGAGCCCTAATCGCTAGTAAATGTGCCCAGTATTTCTTTTCTACTCTGAAAGATACTCCTGAATTCATTTAAAATGTGTAACGGGAACGCAGACAATTCGCTCCTGATTGGGCAAAAAAGTGCCGTTTTCATAATTTTACAACAGAGAAAAAAGGAAATGTAAGCCGATACTGGCTAAATTTATGTGAATATACTTCAATACATATTATTCAGATACAAAGATATAGATATGTTAATGGTATTGAGTTAGTTGAACTTATCTTTATCGAACAATTTCCAGTTCACCAGCAGTACAATTAATGTTACCATTTTGAAGTCGTTGACAAAAATATTGCTCAGAACGTTAAGACCTGATAAGTTTTGGTAAATCTGAGCGGTTAATAAGATCGTAATCAAAATTTTAAACTTTTAAAAATCTGTTTGAATATTGCATTTTAAAGTTTTGAAGCCATATGGAGTGTACGATTCCTGAACAATCTTTTCCCTTCCTTCCTTCCTCCCTCTGAAATATTTTTATTGTTCTTATATTTCAATATGGTTCCATGTAGAAAAAGAAACCAATCCATTTAAATCACTACAACTTCTAAATATTTTAAAATCGCCAAATTTAGCTTTTAAATGAGTTACAGCTGTTTTGGTGATATCTTCATATTACTTAAAAGCTCTTACTTGCTATAATCGACAGTTCTAGACAATTTTGTCTTTAAAATTTAATCGCTTTGTTACGTTCTTTTGTTTCTGACGTCTAATTATCGCATATTTTTTGCAGTAAATCATCTTTGATAATAACATAATGTGAATATAATTGCTAGTTATGTCAAGTGCATTTTATTTAATCACAGGTAAATTGCTCTTCCCCGCTGGTTAATAAAGTGGTATGCAAATGCGACCAAAATAATTCCCGAACTAAAATATGTTTGCGTTTACCGAAAATGTACGAGACAGCACTTTTATAACAGTCAATACGCAACGAAATTTTTATACGAGTTGAAAGAGCTCCATTTATTCGTACTGAAGAGGGCCCTGGCAAATGTAGATAATGTGACTCCATTGTCCTGTCGTTTCCAATGAAAGTATTTCATTTCGTTTGTTTGCACAAGAAGTTTTATTTATACGCATGCGTACAATAACGAATCTATCCTGTTCACTGAATATAACCAGAATTCAGAGTTCGGTATTTTTAATTTTTCATTATTGAATTTCTCATTGTTTCATCATCAGATGTAATCGATTAAATTAACGTCAAATTTGTGCTTGTGTGCCATCTGAATGCAAACGTACATGCACATAAGGTTTGCTGTTTGATAAGTAAAAAGCTAAGCCCATGCGAAGGCTCCACACAATCTAAAACAGTTTTAAAAGTCAAAATTGTACAGTTTCACACTGGATTCGAACTTCGTACGGCTAGTCTCTGAACTATGCGTTATATCATAATACACCCGGTATTGTGCTCGAGTAAACATTCTAAAAATTATAGGCTTAGGGATGAAATTTCACAGAAAATGAAATAATCTCCTGCCATTCCCTCATCTGTCTCTTTAGGATAACAAGAGCCAGGTTTTAAGGGCCTCGGACGCATCGTTTGAGTTATGGCCGATTACAACGTGTGTATCATTAACCTGGTGTGTACGTCATAATCTGATTTTTTTTTAATTTGGGTGGTTGCGTGTCCAGAGAACAGAGTGAAATGGTTAAGTGCGTAGCGCGCTGACTTCGCAATCGGGACGTCCGGTTTCGATTCCTGGGCCGGCCATCCCGACCGGAGTTATTCGTGATTTCCCTCGATCACAAGGCGAATGCTGAGATGGTTCTCAAATACCACGATCACCTCCACCTCCCGCCTTCGTCCCAGTCCTTTCACCCATCATCATCACCCTATCACTGCATTCAGCATTCCCTGCAAAAGGCAGGAGGCCCTCGCCCTTAATGGGATTTTAGATGGCTAATAATAATAATAATAATAATAATAATAATAATAATAATAATAATAATAATTGTCATGAGAACAGTTCTCTGTCTAGCAGTAGCGAACTTTTGGAGATTTGTGTCGATGGTTTTCTTTAAAAAATAATTAATCATTAATGTATTATATAATACATTAGAACTATAATCGAAAAGACTATAATAGAAGATAAGTTATTTAATAAAAATGAATTCAAACTTAAGAACACTTGTTTTCATATCCATGGAATTCATAGTCATCCATAGTCAGCACCCGTCAAAGAAATTGACCCGACTTTTTCGAAAATAATACAATATTTTTTTCGTCAATATAGACCTAGAATATCTCTTTATACCCTTAAAAATTGTATTCCCTTGTATATTTGTATAAAAAATTACAAAAATAATTTTAATATTCTAGGAATGGTTAGGTTTGGAGTTTTTAACTGTCCGAAGTGACATCATAGATTTTGCCATATTAAATATTATAATATCGGTGTCTATCGTAGGCGTTTGTATGGGCTATTCAAACACCACTAGTTCTAAATTTATTACTATTACATTTGGTCATTTTCCTGGCCACAAGTCTCAATATCTGGTGTTGACGTTGCGTTGACCACATTCAATGTGTAAGAATAATTAACTACCTCAACCCGAAATGTGCGCTTCCTAGTATTGCCGGTCACGTAAATTAATTTTACGGTAGTTTCAGAAAAAAATTCCAAATACCATGTAGAATCTTCGCTAGAAAAACATTGTGTATTGTCTTATCTCTTGTTTTTATAATTTTATATTTAAACTGGTGTTGTATAACCCTGTGTACATTGACTACAGTACGTTAAGCAATACGTAATCTTTATACTAGTTGCTGAATCAAAACCACTACTTCAAATTTATTTTCTCCTCATTCGAAATTATTTCTTTTATGTTGTGAAGCGTTCCTGAGTTTGTACTATAAATTTTATAATTTTTCTTCTGGAAAAATATGCCTCTCAATGTGTCCTTCAATATTATCGTAATTTCATAATACTCCTAAATTATATATTATTTAAATAGTGTTTATTAGGGGGATTTTTTTAAAGAAATCACTTTTAATCAAATGATTTCAGGCTAGAAAATAAAACCTTTTAATTCAACGAACTCTTTATTATATTGACAAAATAAAATTGATTGTTATTCGTCGTATTTTCAAGAATTTTAGTAAGCTTCAAGCTTTATTTCGAGCAAAATAGTGAAGTATTCCAATAATGAAATAAACTAAACGAAGAGTATTTTACTTATTTTGTTTTGAAAGTTTCAAAACTTTCATATCTACCTTCAAAAAACAGTAAATGCGGTAGAAAATGCGAGAAAAGAGAGGAGTAGTATCCTGTCGTGAAATGACAGACCAGAGCCCCAGTGCACTTCGCCAGGGCTCCTTTAATCCTCTCCCTCTGGCTCCGGTACTTCGTGGCGCCGACCCACACTGAAACTTCCTGGCCAACCTCTCTGCCCTTTCTGCCTTCAACCAGCCCGCAGAGTGTAAGCATGCTCCGTTTGGCTGTGCTGACAGACGCGTAGCTTCTAGTGACCAACGTGGTTGCCTGGTCAACCGACTTTGACGTGCCATTTATGATACAAGTGAATAGTAGTATAAGTGAATGTAGTAATATTTGTAGTATATGAGCTGTATGTTTGCTTTGTAGAATACGTGTATTCCGGAAATACGTATAATGACTATAACGGTATCGGAGAGATATGGAAATGTAATTGTAAACTAATGTACCTCTGATGTATGCTTATTCATATTCGTTAAAGTACATTTGGTTGTTAATACAACTCTTACCATCGGTTTTAAATTATAAGCCTTCGGTTTGTAAAGGAGTTTCATATGTGAACACTTACGTGCAATATTACCCAATTAAACAGTCAATTTCATTTTATATTGTTAGGTAAATTGATATCGTGATTTTATAACCCTTTACAACTCGTTTTAATATCATTCTAAATAGGTAGTAACATTTTATCACACAGTATGTATTTGTTTTCCCACATCCAACGATCATGGCAATGAAAATATTACTCTACTTTAATAAGAAAATGGTTCTTAGTTTGTACAATAATTTTGAATTTTTGATCTAATAAATTTGGCTTTCCAGATCAAGAACTTTTACAAATGTTGAAGACTGGTATTAGTTATAATAAGAGTTCAATTCGATTATTTTTTATTCATATTAAGAAACCAAAATAATATATAATAAACCAAACTCGTGAGAAATAATGGTATTTACTACTAAACAACGCCGAAAACACAAGTGCCATTGAAAAACTTTAAATTAATTTTCAAACGAAAAACAAGTCTTCATGCTTAATTTGTATTTTTAACTACTTGTTTTTTTAATTTTAACTATTTGCAATAAAACGAAAAAATATTTTTCGTTGATTAGTATGATAAAACTGTGTTTTTAAATAGAGATTTCATTATTAAAAACACAGAATTTTGGAAAAAGTGTCTGGAGAAAAAATTCACAATAAGGTGTTATTAAATTTTTGTAGACCAATATTGGAATACCACAGCCGCAGGAGAAAAATATAGTGAGCGTTATTGAAACTGAGACTTTAATTCAAATTCCTAGTTATTACTTTCCCGTATACATACATATACATGGAGTCTGTATATATGGAGTAATATACGTAGCGTAGGGAAAGTTATGTAATGCTGTGCAAAATCGATTTCGAGATGACAACGGAAATACTCGTTTTGGGGTCTATTGGTACAGGAAAAGTGTTTTTTTTAAAACGTCTGTCTGCCCGTCCGTCTGGTGTATGTGAACAACACTAGAGACTAAACCATGGGTAGGATTGTTTTCCAAAATTATGAAACCCTTGTCAATTTTGGCTGAGTCGATGCTCCGCTATTTTGAAAAACCGGGTCTTCCTACAACTACATAATACAAGATAAAAATTTATCCTTGAAATGTGTTATTCATAATCTGTTCTTTCGTTAAGAACATGTACAATTTTTGATTTTTTTTTTGTAATTTTCGCGCAATATTGTCTGCAATAAAAAATACGAAAATAAGATTTTGTCAAAAACGGCTCCCAATTTTTTCCTTCAACTTTTGGTTAGAATTGTGCTAAATGCGCTCTAAAATGACACAGACGCTTCACATACACATAGTAAAAAATACATGTAAGAGCGATATCAACATAATTCTAACACCAATTTAAAGAGAAAATTATGAGGATTCATAAAACGTAAAATACTAAAAAACTGTTTTTTAACTGCAAAGCCATTACGTGTTTCCAAAATTGTCTAAAAAACGGCTCCAATTTTTTTAAACTTTTGAATATTAATAAAATTTTAAAACATATATACTTGGGCTTCGAAATATTGCAGGTGACTGGCAAGTTTTTATATCTAGCCAAGACCAAAGAAAATAGGAAATGAACATGGGAAAGTCTGTGCCATTCTGTAGCAGCACTAGTTAACAAGTACAGTTGTACAAATAGTGCAATAACATACAGTACAATTATACAGTGCTACAGTTCTTAAATACCAATAATGTAAAAAAAAGTTGCTGCTCCGTAAGGCAACGAGTAAATATTTAATAACATTCTGCATCTTCCTTGGAGTCTTGCTGTCGAGTAGCGTAATGAGTCTCGCAAATAGTAAAGCAGAGTATCAGCATTCAGATACACGCACCCTGAGAATAGGCTCTATCAAATATTACAACCAAATATTTGCTTGTTTTAGTCAAAATTGCATTTCTTTCAATGGTATTGGATTTTTGTCTAGTTCGTGGATATCTAACAAACCGTAGTCACCACTCATATGGCCGATGGCACCATAGTTTTCTAAAAATTTCCGCTCGCATTGGAAATAAATAATATAGATATTTTGTTTTTTCTCGTCCTGGGTATTTAAAGAAACCATACACACGTCTCAAAATACAGGAGCCTGCATGGTTTCTTTTCATTTATGTATGTAGTGAAAATTAGAAATATATTATATTTATGAACCGTATATAATGCAAATATTTGTTTGATTTATCTCAATCACACACTGACATTCTGCCGATGGGTCAGTGGTAGAATTCAATCGATTACAAAAATCACTACACCTCTGAGAGTGACTTACCTGCACGCAATGAAACGCTGTCCCACGACACATAATGCTTCACTTGTTCATCGAAATAGGAGGCAATACAAGTAAGAATACGTTAATGTTAAATATTCGCGTCAAATTTTGACAAAAATACAAAAATCTTTTTTTAATGAAAATGATATTGGAGTAAATTTAGGAAACAAAATGTCTTAAAATAAATCAATAAATAAAAGATT
Organism: Gryllus longicercus; assembly: GCA_038098605.1. Taxonomy (NCBI): domain Eukaryota; kingdom Metazoa; phylum Arthropoda; class Insecta; order Orthoptera; family Gryllidae; genus Gryllus; species Gryllus longicercus. The sequence goes on from JAZDUA010000139.1 coordinate 773,483, forward strand.
AGCTCATGTTATCGTTTACTGAAATCATTTGTAGTTTTACTTCCTTGCAATTCTTTCCATTTGAACTAATTAAAAACTAACTTTACGTAGAAAATGTGCAATTAATGAATATTAACATGTTCTTGAGAAATACATTCTGATATAATGTCCTTAATATTAATATTAAATATATATTAATCTATTTGGTAGGTAATTGTATAGAAACCACGATTTCTGGTTGCGTCTAATGCTCAAAGTCTAGGCAAATACAATATAATAATTATGATGTGATTGAGTAATTGTCTATGGTACTGAGAGGTTTATAAAGCAAAAATAAAAACAACAGAACGTTAAAGTATGCGTTAACGTAAAAGTTGTTGAAGGACATGTATTTATTGAAGTTCTTATAACTTAATTGAAAGACGAAGACAGAATTTGCACGAAAGGAACTGACGGTAAACGGTCACAAGATGAAAAGGTTTCCCCTACGGTGTTGCTTTCGTGCTCTATGGATTTTAAGGAATCGCTTTTCTAAGGTTTTTCCATATTACTATAGCAACTTACATTATATCAATTCAAAAATTGAAAATATTTCTCACTAGAGTTTAAGAGAAAACAAAGTACCCTCTCCAAACTGTAAGAATAAGCTGTACTGCAGTACACGAGAGGTTGCCTTTGAGGGAGGAAAATATTACTTCTCTTTATACGTGTCGCTTTGTCCTCAAGTATACACATTGTGCTCAGGGGAATCCTTTTTCGTGCTGCTGAGACTCTTTGACCGTGAAAAGAGTTCTCGTATCTTTTGAGATTGTTCACCCGCACAGTCGTCTTGGTAGTCTTTTGTTCTAGAAGCAACTCTTTGTAAATTCCTCTGAGCCTCTGTACTGTTATTCCCATTTTTCATGCTTGGTTTTTGTTGTTACGCTTTTTATTGTTTTTTTTTCAACAAACCACCTCAGTCATTTAAACACCAATTTACCCCTTACATAGTTGTATTTAGTTTTAGAAGATTAAAGGAAATACTTTTATCCTTGCCCATTATTAGTGTACAAAAATGAATCACACGATTAATATATCCCAACATTTTTGTAACCTAGAAAGCACCACGTAATGTGTCATTTCAAATATTGCAGAAATATTAAAAACTAGTGAGAATGCGCGGTGTTGTACCGAAACTGTTCTTCCTCTTAACTGCTATTACTCAACTACTACTTAGCTTTTCAAAAACTTGCATGTCATCATTTAAAGATTTACGGTTGAAATTGTGCACAAGGTAGAGGACTTAAATGATATTATTTAATATTAATATGATATTATTTAATATTAATATGATATTATTTAATATTAATATGATATTATTTAATATTAATATGATATTATTTAATATTAATATGATATTATTTAATTTGAATTTTGCTTTTCTTTCCATTGTATCGTTCTTAATTTGTGAGTTATTTTGTGATGAAAATAAAAACTTGGTTGAGTTTTCTCCCCACCGATGCTTCATAACATTGTATAAGAATTAAAGTATTATTTAGAAATAATTATGTGTAATTGAAAATACAAAAGAAGATACAAAAAGATGGTAACAATATACGAAAGTTACCACGTGGGATTTTTAATCTCTCTTTCTCTCTCTCAATCTCTCTCTCTCTCTCCACCTCAGTCTCTCTCTCTCTCTGTGTGTCTTTTGTGTGTCTTTTTGTGTGTCACTCTCTGTATGCGTCTCTCTCCGTGTGTCTCTGTGTGCATATGTGTGTGTCTCTCAGCGTGTATATCTCTGTGTGTCTCCGTCTGTGTCTCTCTCTCTTTCCCATTCCCACTTTGCCTCTCGCTGACTTTCCCTTTCTCTCTCTTTCCCATTCTCTCTCTTTCCCATTCTCTCTCTTTCCCATTCTCTTTCTTTCCCAATCTCTCATTTTCTCCATGTTGTTTGTCCTTTTTATTTCTCTTGTTCGCTATTTATTTCTGTCTCGGTTCACCTCCACCGTTCTATTTGGTATCTATCTTTGCTTCCCTGCCTGACTCCCTTCAGTTTATCCCTCTTGGGTATATTCTAACATCGATCTATTCATTTCATTTTACTACTTTGTTCCATTTCCCAGGGTCTTTCCAACGTTTCTCTCTATTACTTCGCCGCGTCATTATATCTCACTCTGTCCGGTCCAGTTCTATTGCAGCACTTTTGGGACGTTTAAAGATAGGGTTTCGCGCATCCATCATTTCTGGAGAGCGGTCGCTTCCCCCTCCGATGGGAGGCCGGGCATTCGATCTATTGGCTCAGCCATCGCGAGGGGGGAATAGGGACGAACAAAGTGACGTCAGCGTCAGATCTTATCGTCCCGATCGTGAATTCTGTGTGTAATGGTAACGCCAGAGTTGACAGCTGCGAAAAGAGAATGTTCTACCGTTTACAACCCCATAAAATATGGCTTGGAATAGATATACAGATCTGGAGCTTTTAGGTCACAAATCTCGTATTTTTCTTGAATAAGATGGTCTCATATGGAAAGAAGTGAGACAAATTACGTCAAAATGAGATAGTTTTCTCAGAATTAATTTATTTTGGGTCAAAATGTGTAAGAAAATAATTTCTTTGTAAATATTGATCGGTGTAAAAAGAGACTGCAACTGGAAATTATACTAGGAGGTTCTAGGTTTCAATTCAGACGATTGACACCTACAATACTATTAATAAACTATTGTTATTATTCACATTATTATTATTATTATTTTAAACATTAACTAATCATTGTCCTAATCATTGTCAGCAGTATTTAAAAAAATTAGAGACAGCTGTCAATTATTATTTCTCATAATTTCATTCGATGAATTTCTATCAATGCTGTATAAAATTCGATCCTTTTGGCCGAGCCATGTTTTGATTCACTCCACGAGATACATCCTGCTCCCTTCGATGAGTTACAGTGCCCCTGTGCGACTGATAATATGGGTGAGAGAGAAAGAGAAAGACATAAATAGATTGTTTAATGTTTATTTCTTTTCGTCTGACACTTTTGTCTCTTGAGGGGTTTAAAATATACATTTTATATTTTTAAAGCTTTGGGTATGGCAATCCATTGGGAAAAATATATATTTTCTACTCGTAGGCATGGCCCACAATTGGTAGATTAGTTCAACATTGAAGGTTTGATCTTGAGTGATGGAACTTAAGGTAGCGCTAGAAGAAGTACAAAACAAAAGTTTCAATGGTTTAAGTCTATCCTTGGGGAACTTTAATTTAATTCGGGGCCATGATGCACAACGCCCCAGATTAAAGATTGTGGTACAGGGTGAAGAGTAAATATGTTGACGTAAATGGTGAGCTATTTTACTAACTTGTTTATTTAATGGCACAGTATTTAATGCGATGAATTTCAGAATTTGGAATAAACCATGGTGTCTTTCTTCGAAACTTGAGGGTATCTCAAGAACTTATTTTGAAATGCAACTACTTTTGGAGGTTACATGGTGCAACGCCAACCCACACTCGATTTGCGCAGGTTATGCTAGGTTGAATAACTAATTATTATAGTATTCGGTATTTAGAGCTAGTGACAAATCGAAAGTAAATTGTAAGAAATATGTTTGATGTTATCATCAAAATGTTACTAACTACTACGTGTATGTGTAGTTTCCAAGTTAATATTTTGTCAAATAATACTCGTACATCTAGATACTTCATCGGTGAATAGGTCCAATGTATATAATTTCAGTCGAGGTGACATTAGGGAAAATGTTTTCATCAGCGTAATGCAACTTTATGCTTCGCATTTAGCACAATTTAACTTGATTCTTCAATTCTTGAACAAGTTGTTTAGATCGTTTTGAAAATGATCCCTCGTTATTGTGATATCACTGCAAGGGCTAAATAGAGCAACGTCATCGGCGTTTGAGGCAGCGTTAGAGTCACCTTAGATTGGAATGTCATGGCTGAAAATGTTGAATAGTTCAAAATGAAGAGGAGAGAACTGAACCTTGTTGCACTTCGGCCGCAATCGTGTTAGGGCTAGATGTGACGTGATTGACTTTAATTATAAACGATCTTCTCGTGGTTTTAAGATGTAAGTGAAGAAAAGTGACTGGGTGAAAGATTGTTGGTGGTTTTCGGTTTTGAGAGAATGATTTAGTAGATATATTTTGCAACGTAGTGTGGAAGAAACTGTTGACATTACGTAATCTTTGTTAAATATTCAATTATTGTAATGTTATGGCATTCTAGGCATCTTACACATTGAGATTGTGCTTTTTTTAAATTTTTTCAGTCGATGGTTTTCCACAAATTTCACACACATAGAAATGAAAGAACAATATGAGTCGTAATGTAAATGCCAACGATAACTTACCACAATACCAATATTCTTTAGAATATTCTGATTTGAACTCGTACTGCACTATGAATAAAACTGTACTATGAAACTGTAATATTGTCCTCCCTTGTATCCGTAAAATCAATTGCACTAACATGAATGGAATTTTGATGCTTGTTAAACAATATTTTCACTTTTAAAACTATAAATTGAATGGAATGAGTTCATTATGAATTTCTTTTTCATTGTAAGAAAACGTTTATATATAACACGGACTATGTTTAATCAAACTGAAAAGGGGTTTTGGCTAGAATATTTGTATGTAAGGAATTGCGTTTCCTTCGCCATTAAAGTTTCTGAAGCTATGGAAACCTTCAGTAAATGTAACATTATTTTATCTTTTTTTACTAGTTTTATTTGAAAGTTTGTAATGATTTGAAGATTTACTGTAATCACCTGCTTAATAATGTGTATGTCTGACTTTCACTAACGCGCGTTTTGATAATACACAATTTACTGGTTACGGGGCTACGAAAAAAATCGTATCTAGAAAATACTTTCACATGAGTTTTTCTTTCCTTGTTTTGAGCTTCACTGCCTGAAACAAGATTAACTTACTTCAATACCTGAAGAAATGTTTAGATAGTTGTTTGATTTAGGGAAGCTACGGCCTGTTGAAGCACACCTGGTTGTTGCTGGTGGAGTTCTTGCTTTTTCTACTTTTGCCGATTGGAAACATTAATGGATCCAATGACGTATTATTGTCGCATGCAATGCTCCGGTTACCACCGTCCGAGGTCGGATTATAGTCACGAAAAGATACTGCTGATTTTAGTATATCAAGAGGATATTCTATTAATGTAATCAATAAGTTGTTGGTAACCATCCAGAATACTGATTTAGATAGCACTGTTTGAAGATGAACGAAATTAAGTAATCAAAACAAGAGCGCTCGATATGCATGGTAGGGTTTCTCGGTGCGAACTGTGCCTCACAACTTATTAAAGATTATTCCACTCGTGAAATTCAATCAATATCAAAAATCAATTGATTCCAGACAACATCCTTTATTTATCATAATGATTTTCGTAATATGAACATCTGGTAAAACACCCTTGCCATGTAACTTTGTATCAAGAGCATTCGTTAATGTTGAGTTTCGTTTCAACAACAAACGTTCAACAAAAAACGAAAATTAACACACGTCTTTTATTTTCTTTAAATTTCTCGTTAAAATCGGAACACGACTTTAAAAAGTTATCGCATCCGTTAGAGTTGCCTGTCGATATGCAGCGAAGGCAACTTCAATTGGATTTGCAGTCCTCACGAATTAGGTGGGTGGCGCGCGGAGGATGACATGGTAAATCTGGAGCAGGTGAAGGGGCGCCGGCGCCTGGGCGACCGAGGGGCGAAAGGGCGTGCGCGTGGGCGTGGGCGGGGAAGGGTTCCGATCCAATCTGGCGCGGGCGGTGTGTCCCCAACCGCCGCACCACACCGCGCCACTTCACCGACGCCGCCCCCGTCGCCGCTGCCACCGCCACCACCGCCCCAACCACCCACACCGCACCGTCCCCGCCTCCCGCGCCGCCCCCGCCGCCCCCACCGCCCCCGCCGCCCCCACCTCCAATGCCGCCACAACAGATAGCGCCGCCACTAACCCCACCACCACCGCCCCCACCACCGCCCCCACCCCCACCCCCGCCCCAAAACCGCCCACGCCATCACCACTGCAGCTTCCCCCGCCGCCCCAGTCACCCCCACCACCCGGCCACCGCCTCCCCCGCCGCCAATGCCTCCATCACTGATAGCGCCGCCATCGGTCCCCACCACCGCCCACGCCACCACCACCGCAACCGCCACTGCCACCCCAATCACCTCGGCCACCCCGCCCCCTCCTCTCCCACCGCCCCTGCCGCCCCATCGCTCCCGCCATCTCCGCCGCCACCGCCACCGTCCCCGTAACCGTCTCCATAACCGTCACCACCACCACCGCCGCAGCAAGCACCCCCACCACCCCGCTCCAGCCATTCCCGCTGCCACCCTCACCACCGCTGCTTTCCCGCCGCCCCGGCCGCCGCCACCGCCGCCACCGCCGCGACCGCCGCCACCGCCGCGACCGCCGCCACCGCCGCCACCGCCGCCACCGCCGCCACCGCCGCCACCGCCGCCACCGCCGCCACCGCCGCCACCGTCGTCACCGCCGCCACCGTCGTCACCGCCGTCACCGCCGCCACCGCCGCCCCCGCCTCCACCGCCGCTGCCGATTCGGGATCTGATGGGGTCGCGTCGCCGTCCGGTAATTATCCCCCCATTTCCGGAGCGCTTCCCCCTCCCCGCCCCCGTTTCCTCCACGCCACGCCCCGGCGCTGCCCGTCGCGCCGACCCAGCAGCCACTCGCCCCGCGCCAGCTGATGACCCTTTGCCCTTCGTCCCTTCCCCAGTTCTTAGCCCCCAGCCCTCGTTCATCAAGCTATTTAGCCATTCCTTGTTCGTATATTTGAGCCCTTTCCATAATCATCCTCGACCTATTCCTTCTTTTTAATTCATTGCGTGCTACTTTCTTAGTTTAGAAGAAATATTGAAATGTTGGGGCAAAGATACGCCGATATTTCGATGGAAAAACTGGCCCTAGTAGTGAAAGAATGTCCAATTCGTGTAACTTTGTGTAATAAATTACGGATAATTCCTCTAACACTTTTGTAGTTAGAATGCAGGTTTTTTTGTTGCAGATAACGACAAATTGAGAGCGTAGGCTTTCGCGGCCGGAGTCAGTATTTACTAGGCTGTCCGGGTGACGCCGCGTCCATGGCGAAGGTGCCGTCGTAATGCGTAATGCGCATTACGCCCTGAGGAAGGTTGCAGAATGGCGACCGAAACGTCGGCACCTTCGCCATGGACGCGGCGTCACCCGGACAGCTTAGTAAATAACAAGAAATTGGTTTACGTGAAAACGACCGTTACCTGTGGTCAACGATTGTGCCTAAACCTTTCAGGCGATTTTCTCCAAAATTGATATTCCACGATTGATCAGAACGAACCATCGATTATCAACCTCTTTATCCATTCCCTGTTCGTATATCTGTCTCCTCTTCATTAACATCTTAGTGCTCATCCTAATTTTTTCAAGTTTCTTGCATACTACTTTCGTAGTTTAGAGTTAATTTTGTAAGGCTGCGACAAAAAACGCCGGCAGAAAAACGACAGAAATACTTGTATTCTGAGGTCCTGGAAGCGAAAAGTGTCTAATTCGTGATATTTTTTGTAGTAAATTACGGATTCTTCCCTTAAAATGTTTTCTAGTCAGAATTCACTTTGTGCATACTAGATTACGAAATATTGGTTTACGTAAAGACGTCTCTCTGTTGTCAATGATAGTGTGTAAACCGTTCAGGCAATTTTCTCCAAAATTAATATTCCCCGATCTGGCCGAACTCGAGGTCCAGAGAATTTGAAATCGATATTAGGAGTGTTGATGATGGTTTACAAGATGGCTCAACTACATTTTTAAATAGTTTTGCTGTCTGTTCTTCAAAATTAGATCTTTAAATAAGGTGATGTACAATTCTTTGAAATTATGATTAGTTTCAGGTAATATTTGCGAATATCTCCCGCATTTCTTTAGCTGAAGGGAGTCATCATCTTATACTACTTTTTATTAATTATTAGATTCTAAGCTCACTCATTTCATTAACGTTTCATATTTTTCGTCCCTTCACAAGTCCTCAATCTTCTTCTTAATAATTCTCTTTCCTTCAGTCCCATGCTTCAGTAGCTGAATCTAATTTTGTGATAATTTTTTCCCGATTTCACTTAATTGTTCTGCCGTTTAACCTTATTATATTCCATAATTCCTTCTATTATCATTAATATCTTCCACACATGAATAAGCACTAATTTTCTACTCCATTTCCTTCATTGTCCGCATGTTTATCATGCTTTCGTATTTCATCTTGATATTCACGGCCTCTCTAAGAATCATCATCGCCAACTCGCCGATTCATCGCATTTCAGAGCACCTGCGCTACCAGCCGATAGCCCTTCCGCGCATGTGGCACCAGCCGCACCAGCTGCAGCGGCGCCCTCATTCGCGCCAGCATCTCTTCGCCTCGCTGCTCCGGCGACCCCGTCCCCCCCGGAGCCACCCCATCGCTACCGCCGCCCACGACACTGACGCCTCCAGCGTCGTCGCCGCAGTCACCGCCGCCACCGCCACCGCCACCGCCACCGCCACCGCCACCGCCACCGCCACCGCCACCGCCACCGCCACCGCCACCGCCACCGCCACCGCCACCGCCACAGCCACAGCCGCCGCCGTCACCGGCAACCGATGCCGCTACCATATCGCCTCTACAATCGCCGTTACAATCGCCGCTACCACCGCCGCAATCGTTGCCGCTGAGCCCCGAACGCACCCTCGCTGCCATCATAATCCGTCGTCATCGTCGTAGTCCTCGTCGCCGTCGTCGTCATTGTTGTCGTCGTTCGCGTCGTCGTCGTTCTCGTCGTCGTCGTTCTCATCCTCGCCGTCGCCGTCGCTGTCGCCGTCGCCACCACCGCCGCCGCCTGCGCCGACAACGCCTCCGCCGCCACCGCCGCTGCCTCCACCGCCTGCGCCACCTCAGCGCCTGGCGTCGCGGCGCTCCCAGGTCGATATCGACGCCCGACCGGCCCTCCCCTCTCCCCCCTCCCGTCCACACCCCGCCATCCCTCCCTCCCACACCCTCGCACCACGGGCCGCCGGAGGGCGACACGCGACGGGAGCGGTGACTTCCGGATCCGGTGCTGACAACCCGCGAGGTTGTCGACTGCGAGAGCGCCGACCACCACCACCCGATCCGGGTCAGGGAAGTGGGTCAGAAGAAACAAGGGCGGTGGAATTTCCTTTCATTTTGGCTGCTGGCGAATTATGCATGTCTTGATTCTCTCTTCTTCGTGAGGTGTTCCCCAGGAATCATTTACAGCTCTATTTGAGTGCTTTCAAACACAGACAAGTAAGACGCTTCAGCAAATGACTTCACAAATGGGGGCAGCAAACTATTTTTGACAATTGTCTTGGTCACTTTTGTAACCGTTTGAAACAAGAGCGTATTTTTAGTATTTGTATTCCCTTTTGGTGTCTAGTTTTAAATAGATTCTTAAGATATTTCTCTATGATGCTGCCATTTTTTTAAATGAATTTCTTCTATGTTAAATATTCCAAAAAAACCGGTGAACCCTGACTTGAACTAGTAAGTTGAATGTGAATAATTTCCATTTCTAAAAAAAAAATAGTTTCATGAAGTTCGGCTTTTGGAAATAAGCCCCTTATTTCTTACCATCCGTGGTAACTTAATATGTTTCTATTACAGTATAATTTTACATTGATGGACAAACCAAAAGACACTCTGTTAAAGGGTTAATTTTTATTGGAAAATCAGTTCATTTCATTTGAAATGCGAATTTCGCTTCTCTTGTGTTGTATACTTGTTCAGTCATTTGATATAATCTAAGAATTTCTTTAGTTCCTTCCGCTTACTTTACGTAGTATCCAACAAGTATAGACATTGAAATGACCTTGATATTTTAATTTGTATTTTTAATCAATAGTTTAATATATTTCCAAGATTCAGAAAGAAACGAGGTCAGTATCTTTTCGTTGGTTTCTGCAATTCCGATTATGGATGAGATTTGTTTCCAATATTTCGATACCAAAATTATTGACGAATTCCAATGCAGTCTATAGGAAACATATTTACATTTTCATGAGAGATTTATTCATATATCGATATATCGGTATTGGGAAAGCAGAATAAATGTTTGGATATATTGTCTTTATCGTTTCTTGCAAAATGATTTGTTCCCTCTACACGAAAAGGCGAAATAAAAGAAACTCCCATATACCTTTCTGTGAAACATTTGAGAAGAAGTTTGTGGTTTTTACTGTAATTCTGTTTCATTCGGATATTTAAAATTCATGATTTTGCTAGACTGATATTCATTATTGGACAATGGCATTTTATGCTCGCCACTAATATATTATATAAAAATATTACTAACTAGAGAATAATCATTAAGAAAGTGTAAAATGAATGCCAGTTACTAATCCTGATGTTTTTGCTGATTAACCGACTACAATGATAAAATTATATTCTAGTTATATGTCCACAAGCTTCTTAAGATTGCGAGTAAAACTGTTTAAGTCTACCTCGTCGGTAATGAAAATAATACAGTAAAAAGTAAACGTTAAAGAAATTCCAGAAAACTTTTCTATTGATTGACCTCGTTTCCCGGGATACATTAGGAAAATGGGGTTTCGGAACAACATTGCTTCACGCAACATAATTCACATGCTTTTTTGGACTATCCCATATGTTAATTTAGACTTGGTCTAACTACATTACAAAACATTCCGTTCGTTAAAAATGATATTTAAGTCAACTTACTGATCATTTGTAGGTAATGTTTATTGTGTAATTCTATTAACATTTCTTCTTATGCGCTATCTAGGAAGCAGCTTTCTTCAAGGATTAAAAATGTTGAGTTTTTCCTAGGCTTATGAAAAACTAGATTTATTATATCATAAATTGTCAATTATTTTGAACCTTCGCGTCTCATCGGTTGGTCCATACTAGTGTTTTACGGATCATTTTAAATTTTCTCCAAACGTATTTGTCTCTTTTGGCGTCAGACGTTTTCTACGAAGCTCAATTCAATTTTATCTTCGTATTGTAACCCACCTCAGGAATAGGGGTCTCGAGGGAATAACTTAGGACGCCCTCTCACCCAACTTTTGCAGCCTCGGACACGTCCTGCAAGAGCGGCAGCATATCAGTAGCAGCAGAAAGAAGCGACGCGTAAAATAAACATTGCGTAAGGAGCGGCGCGGGCTCCACGGTCTGAGAGCTACTTTTACTGCCGCTCGGCGTAGGGGCCTTCACACGCGCTCTCCTCACCGCGCGAACCGGCGCACGGCCTTCACGCCGGCGCCGGCGCCTTCGTACACGCTCACGCCCATGCCTTTTCCCACATCTACACCCACGTCTACGTCTATGCCCGCCCCTACTCTTACGCCCATGCCCTCGCCTATGCCGATGCCTGTCTTCCACCGTGACAGCTCTATTTTGTGGGCTCTAAACGCCCCGCCCCCTCCACCTCCTTGCCGCCTACACACACCACGGCCACCACACCACGTTGCACCTACGTCCTCCATGCCCGTCGCCACCCCCCCCCGCCGCCCACACCTCGCCCCCCGCCCCAGCCCCTCGTCCATTGCTCCCCGCCCCTCGCCCCGCACCCCAGGCTACCCAGTCTTAGCTCCCCGTCCTCGCCCGTCGCCCTCTCGCTCCCCGTCCCCAGCTCCACGGCCTAGTCCCCCGCCCGCCGCCAGCTCCCTTGTCATGCCTTCGCCTATACCGACGCCCTCCCCTATTCCCGTGCCCTCTCCTACGCCGACGCCCTCCTTTATGCCCATGCGCTCGCCTATTCCGACGCCCTCCTCTACGCCCATGCCCTCGCCTCTGCCCACGCCCTCCCCCTCCCGTACGCCCATGCCCCCGCCTATGCCGACGCCCTTCTTTTTGCCCATGCCCTAGCCTATTCCGACGCCTTCCCCTACGCCCATGCCCTCGCCTATGCCGACGCCCTCGCCTATGCCCATGCCCTCGCCTCTTCCGACGCCTTCCCCTATGCCCATGCCCTCGCGTATGCCGTTGCCCTCCCCTGATATATGCTGACGCCCTCCCCCGAAGAAGATGGTACTAATGCTTCTGCTCTTCGTCCTAACGACTTAAATATTTTTACGTTTACATATTTACAATTGAGGCGTTCGGGCGCGGATAATGATAACTGATATTTAACATTATTTACGAAGATTACAGTAATCGTATTAACTAACGGAAGTGTGCTGCACATAAAGTATGAATGTACTGTCAATTTTTCTGAACTGTAAAATTATGTTACGCAGTGGCGAAAATCCTACTGCTTGAAACTGAAAACCTGGATCTCCTAATCATAGGCAGTGAAGTAACAAATGAATGCCCTTAGACACCTATGCCGGTGTCCCGCTCTTATTTGTTTTACTCTCTGTCCCTCTCCTCATCTCTCCGAGCTCCTGCCAACCTCGCACCAGTCCCTTCACTCACGTCGCCTCTTTCGCTTCTTCGCAGCGCACCGTGACAGCTCTATTTTGTGGGCTCTAAACGCCCCGCCCCCTCCACCTCCTTGCCGCCTACACACACCACGGCCACCACACCACGTTACACCTACGTCCTCCATGCCCGTCGCCACCCCCCCCCGCCGCCCACACCTCGCCCCCCGCCCCAGCCCCTCGTCCACTGCTCCCCGCCCCTCGCCCCGCACCCCAGGCTACCCAGTCTTAGCTCCCCGTCCTCGCCCGTCGCCCCCTCGCCCGCCCGCCGCCAGCTCCCTTGTCTGTCACTCCGTCAATATCCGACGGCTGCGGCCCTCCCCCATTCCGCCTCGCCTCCCTCGCCCCAGAGCTTTGCGGCACTGCCCGTCGCGTGGAAGATTTACTTTCGTCGCTCTAGCTAATGTACATCGACCGGGTCGCCAATATCACCTTAATAGTCTCTTTTAGAATCTTCATTATCTCTTCGTACGTCACGAACTCTTCTTAAGATCTTTATCGCTTCCTAAAATTACAGTTGCCGCCATTGCCACTTCAGCCAACAAAAATACTTTTACTAATGACGGAACAATCAACTACAACTTTCTTCAACACGCAAATACCTTACAAATTCACAGTAACCATTGGTCTTCACTACCTTGTATCTGCAGAGTCGCTGGAAATTCTAGGGTTCGTGACTTCAACCCAAACACTGTTTAGAGAGAATATTAAAGGCCGGGTGCTTTGATTTAGAGTTTTATGGGATTTCTCTAATCAGGGTAATACCAGAGAAGTAGTTACGGATGGGTTACGGATGTCGCCTCGGAGTAGAATCGGAATAGAAAGGAGTGGACTAGTATGAGGATACCTTCCTCATACTAGTCCACTCCTTTCTATTTACTCCCACACCTACAGGCATTATACTACCACGTCGGGAACTTAGGACTTGCACCGGTTGGAACGGTTCCCCACTTGGGGAGATCCCTGCAGAGAGAAATCCTGCATGCCGACGGGTGGGTCGACGCCGGAAATAACATTTCGCGGGAAGGAACACTTACCGGGATACAGCATTCATTAGACTAATGGAAATGGTGCAGTTAGCGTGCCCGGAAACAATTTATCTAACAACCAATCAGTCACCAGCATGATTGATTGATTGATAATTTCCTGTTGCCGGGCGCGTCAACTGCAATGGTCATTAGTTCCATAAATGCAGTGCATGTTCTTCTCTTGAGAGGCGACGCTGATCTTTCCTCGCTGGGTGGTGAGATCTAGAGCCGACACATACGTCTGTTAGCAGAATTTCTTCCCAACCAGTTTTCTCCCACCAGCGTGGCACCGCCCCAACCGGGACAAGCGCTAAGCTCCCGACTGATATCACGACATGTGTAGTAGTGTAGTGAATGTAAGTGTAAGTGTAAGTGTAAGTGTAGCCCATTTATTAAGTTAGAGCTCCGGCATTCGCGTGGTGTTAATTGGGGAAACCACGAAAAAGTCAACCTAGCTGTTGAACCGACAGCGACTGAATTTGACCTAACTGTCTAGATAGTATCGAAAATCCTGGTACCGTGGGGATTCGAAACATAGAACCTCGACAGAGTATAGTGTACGCTATCCTTGAAATGACCCTGTATGTGTTGTTGAGTGACGATGGGAAACCTCACTTCTCGAACATTTCACTATATAAATCCTACTTCTTCAGAGAAGACATAATCCACCGTTACGTTCAGAAACATAAATAACTGTCATTAAGGAAAAGATATAGCAGAGAGCGCAATGGAGTTCAAACATGGTTCCAATGGACTAGAAAAGAAAATAATAAGCGATTCATTTCAGGATGCATGGAGAATCGGTGGTAATTATAGAAAAGAGAGTGTGGAAAAGAGGAAATAGATATACGAAGTAACAACATCTATTTTTTCGTCAAGTGGATATATTAAATTATTTAACCTACTAATTAAAATAAGTTTCAGGGTTCAATAGAACATACTCGAGGCTAGCTCTTGGTCAGCGTGCGTGCTCGCTTTCCACTACATGGCCCCGGATTTGATACCTGGTCGAGCTAAGACTGTAGTGTGAGTTGTATGTTGATGTGTGACGATGACAAAATTCACTTCTCAGGTTGAGAAGACCTGAATACGGCCGTTGCTCTGCAAAGAGCTGTTGAGCCAGTAAGACAGAAAGGCAGACAGACAGAAAGGCAGACAGACAGAAAGACAGACAGAAAGACAGACAGAAAGACAGACAGAATGACAGACAGAAAGACAGACAGAAAGACAGACAGAAAGACAGACAGAAAGACAGACAGAAAGACAGACAGAAAGACAGACAGAAAGACAGACAGAAAGACAGACAGAAAGACAGACAGAAAGACAGACAGAAAGACAGACAGAAAGACAGACAGAAAGACAGACAGAAAGACAGACAGAAAGACAGACAGAAAGACAGACAGAAAGACAGAAAGACAGACACAGACAGACAGACAGACAGACAGAAAGACAGACAGACAGACAGACAGAAAGACAGAAAGACAGACAGACAGACAGAAAGACAGACAGACAGACAGACAGACAGAAAGACAGACAGACAGACAGAAAGACAGACAGACAGACAGAAAGACAGACAGACAGACAGAAAGACAGACAGACAGACAGAAAGACAGACAGACAGACAGACAGACAGACAGACAGAAAGACAGACAGACAGAAAAACAGACAGAAAGACAGACAGACAGACAGACTGTTCCACCAGAGAGGTCTCCCCTGAAACCAGATGCGGCACAAAGACGCACACGCAGCTGCATCAGCGACTTTGGCGCCGCGTCCTCCCCTCCTTCACAAACACATACATACACAGACACTCACTGACTCGTGACGCAAGCGCCGCGCGGCGAAAGACGGCGGCGCGAGCGCGCTCACCGGAGGCGGATGCTTCGGCGCCACCCGCAGAAGGCCAGCCGCTGCACATGGCCACCAGCGGCAAAAACAAGCGAGGAGCGAGGCCCGCAGCCTAAGCTTCTGCCAGCTACAAAACGATTACCAGGCGTTCTCGATTTCCGGTTTTCCGCTTGCAGCTCCAATACTAATGATCTGTGCGTGTAAAACATTAATGTCCAGTGGAAATAGGTTTTTGATTCCGTCAAGCGTAATATGACGTACTGTATATATAAGGTTGTACATAGCGTGTTATAAATGGATCACATCGTCCAAGTATTTCATTATTTTTCTGTATTCCTTGAATACAAAATTACTTATTAAAATATTTAATGAAATTGTAACTATAAATCGAGGTGGTTTAAAATGTTTAAAAAGTTGAATCACAGGTATCACACGTTTAGGGTGTGCTAGATTTTTGTGATGAGATCAAGCTAACCCATTTGTAAAACATGTGAATATTTCGACATTTACACAATTAAATATTTTACTTCGCAAAATTGAAAACCAAAAGTTAATTGTTTTCACGGTTTAGGTGAAGATCGTGCATAGCCTAGATGCGTGTAGATATGCGTAGAAATTCGAAGAGAAAATATTAAGAGATCTGGCACTTCGCAAATATCATACATTGGGCTTAAGAAACCCTGCAGTTTAATGAGAGTTCGGCTTTATTAGACCTCTAGATATAGGGGGCAGGGATGTTGAGGTGTCTTGTTACACAAACAGCTGCGTCTTGTAACTTGTCTCTGTAGGTTTAGTGAGGCCGGTCAGAGGAGTTTCGTGCGAAGATCTGAGGGGGAGACTATCAATCTTGTCTCGTGTTACAGAGTAGTTTAAGACGTCCCTCTGGCAGGGGATTATTACAATGACGTACACGTGGATTACTTACGCAGTCCATAAATCTGCATGAAGTTCGCGTCTTGAGTAGTCACTTGTTGTTTCAATGTTGTTGACAGTATTTGTACCGAAGTTTCATCGTTAGTTGGAAATGCCTAGTTCGCAACATTGCTCCTGCCGACATAGGAATTATTTGAATTGAATTGAATTGATTCCTTATATTACGTGGCGAGACTCGGGCCATCAGGTCCGCTCTTCCATCTGACCACGCAAAATTCGCCTTTCACCAACTACCAGAGAAAAGGGAAGTTCTGGGACGAAACAGGCGATTTGAATTTAGCTAGAGGCGTTAATTAGGCTTGAGGAAGTACTAACATGGGGCAGCCGACGTTTACTTCCCTTCCGAAGGGAGGGACGAAGGATTCTTTTGCCCTTAAAAATAGACGGCTCGATTGGGTTTGAACCCACCAACTTGGGCCATTTACGCTAACCGTTTCACTGCCGCCGCCATTTGACTTTGAAACGTTGACAAAAGAATAAAAACCTGCTAGCCGTATATCGATTTGAACTTTAAAATATCCCCTAATACGTTTTTAAATTTGAAGACAGAGAAAACAAGTAATTATTTTCATGATTGATAAAAATGGAAAGAATTAGTGGTCAATACAACTTACAAATATTCTGCAATACACAACACGGTGTATGATGATCGGACGGCACGATAGGACCCAAGTGCGAGATGATTGCTTCACAAGAGGGCGTCATTTCGCTAGTCTTAGGTTATTTTGCCCTTGTAATCTGAAAGATAGTAAGAAATGCATTTCTTTGTAAAGTAATTTAAGTTAAGACTGTCCTTGCATGTTGAGATGGAAAACTATTAATTGAAGTGACGTGTATGTGCGGAGACTCATTTGTGATTTCGACTTTTTTTTTAATTCATTGAAGAGAGAAGTATTTTGCACAATCAAAACAACTAATTATAATTGTTTCCAAGTATGTTTCGTCCACATCTGCAGTGAAGTGGACAATTATAATCAGTCTACTGTAGTGAACAAAATTTACATAGAATATATTTTCTTTATCGATGTTCAAAATGTATGATTATTATCGTTATCAGATACAAGTTTATTATATTTTATTTATTGAGAATTGACAACTTCAAGAAAATGGGGTTTTTTTAAAATTGAATACATACAATTAACCTTTGATTTTCGAGCCTTTTGTATAGTCTACCGTTATTGCGCAGTTCGATTTCTGAAAGGGACTTGTTAGCTTTAGTCTAAAACGTTAGTAGTATATTTGAGAATAGCTTTCTCTAATTCTACTGCCCAAAATTTTAAAGTAAATGGTATAAAGAAGCTGAGTGATATTCAAGCAATAAAACTCTATTAGTAAAAAATTACCCAATAACAAAGGAACGCAAATTCAAGTTACATTCATATGCTATAGATTAACACTTAACCATCAAAATTGCAAATAAGAAAAATTAATATATGAAAAGGGACAAAATAAGAGAACAATTACTTAGATTTCATGAAAAAAGAATAAGCGAATTCTTCTTAAACAACATGCTGCATATAAAAACATATAAATATTAACAATAATACGAAAAAATTATAACAATATAAATATTACTTGCTCTTACGTACCTTCTTTATTTTATAGCAGTTTTGGAGTGTGTATCTTAGTTTTATTTTTATAAAAGCTCTAATTTTGCTTTGAAAACGATGTAACTTTAAGGGAAAAATGATTGATACTCGTAAAGTAAAAAGATAAGTCGCGTTCTTTTTAAATCGTTCCATAGCCCAGTATTCGAAGGGACTTTTCTTTATTTGAAGAATACTCTTTCAGAACATTGATAAAATGCACAGCTTTTTCTATGCCGAAGATATCGTGAGAAGAAAGATTGAGAATTTCTAGTCACTTTTTTTGTTCAAGTGTATGTTGAACTACCATTTGTAAAAGGAATACTTTGCCGGTTTATCGTATTGAGGACGTACAATTCAATGGAAATATATATTACAAGCAGTCAAAGGCTTCAAATAAATTACATTGATTACAACGACTCATGATAGATGTACCTCGCTGTGCGAGGTTTTTGCCATCCAGCAAATAGACGTATGCATAAAGATACATTGTATATTACACTTATATATTAATTATTTTATTACATTGCATTGCAGTTATTAGTTATTTAGTTATGGGATCAGTTTCATACAGATCTCGAGAAACATTTTTCTAAACGTTGTTTTAACTTGTTTTTGACACTTTTGTTAGGTTTCTAACCTCATGTGTTTCTCGGAAAATATTGTAACTTTTGTTTATAATTACACCAAGACTAATATTGCATCTGGAAGTGAAATATTAGTAACTACAATATCAAAAACAGAAAAATATTTTAAATGGATTTCTTTATTATTAATTGCTAATGCATGCAGAAATTGAAAGTAAACCAGGCAGACTCAGGTCTTACGAGTGATGTCAATGATTTTTAGGTACATAGAAACTCGGAAAAAAATCTAAAGACTATTAAACAGTTCATGTTTTGACGGCAAATTCAAATATTTGATTGTAATATTTGATTGTTATTCAACATATTCTCATACTGCAAATATTCAGTGCGTCACTGCTTATAACACAGCTGACGTCATATGATTCCAAGGCTCTAAAGAAGAACCTTCCTGGCATAAAATATTTCCCATTTACGTGTGATGGAACAGCCATATTTTTGTATTCTTACTACGTGCAGAACTAATCCACTGTATACAATATACTGTACTACTTTATTGGAGTATTATTATTAAAATTGTTTTTATTAATATATTTACTTTATTGAAGTGTTATACAATGTTTTTATTTGTTTTTCTCGAATAATGTGTACTAATATTTAGAAAACCATTTTTGTTGTTTCGTTCAGCAGCATTTTTGCTCTTGCAAGTCACTATTTGTATCACATTTCCTTTGTTTTTTCATGAAGTTAAGAAATATTTTTGTTAAGATCTCAAATTATAAGTTAAGAACTAGAGAATGAAGAAAAAATATGAAAGGAAATATCAAATTGTTTACTCGGTTTTGTAATATTAAAAACAAAATGTTTATTCCGTTTATAAATAGATGACAAAATATGCAACAGAAAGCTGTTTATATCGTAAACGAGAGAAATGCAAGCTAATTGAAAAGGCGAGAACACAAGAAAACTTAATTCAAGAACAATGGAAAGTACTAATTAAGAAGATTATAGTGTTATTTAGAATAGAAATATTAATTAAATTTGTTATTATCAATATAAACAATTTAATGAATGAAGTACGATAAGCAACAGGAAATGATAATACGTGATAAATAAAGCAAAATAAGCAGCTGTGAACAAGTAACGAGAGAAAAGCGAGTTAAATATTATTTTGCTCTGAGAAGACGCAAAAAGTGAAGGGAAGTTTTTTACAATTTTAGAGCAGAAAGAGTTCGTATGTAAGCAGGATGAGGTTGGAACGTGATCTGTTGACGAACGTCTCAGCAGGTGATAATAATTTTGATAAAAATATAAATGAATTTTAAAAAAATTATAGCTAACAGAAAATGTTATTGTGAAGGAAAGTCAAAAAAGAAATTTCAGAATAGTGATTCGGGTCAAAGATTATTAACTTGCAAAAGTAAATGCTAAATTTCAATAAGAATGACCATTCATTAGTTTAAAAAAATCAGTAGCAATATTGCACAGATCTGTGCATAAATGAAATGAATGGGCGTAAGTACGTTTTGTAAGTTTATTTGCCAGAGGAAAGTTAAGAGAGTAAATAGCGTAACCACCACACCATTGCGCTTCATTCTTTTTATACAAAAGCGTATTATTATTTTTGAGTAGTATAGTAGCACGTATCCCAGTAAATTCATCAATCCGGAGTATAAAAATTCTATCAGCCATAAATTTGTACCAGAGGGGGGTTTTCAGACCCACTTCATTAATTACTAAAATCCTTTAGATACTGAATGTTTATAACGAACGATTTTCATCCCTGAGATATCATAATTATTAATAAAGAATACGCAGGTTGCCGCGAGCTATTACAGAGATGGTGTAGATAGAGAGTTTTTTTCAGAATCTCTTTGAAAGCCTCTAATTAATGATGTTTTATGAGCCTCAAATTATTTAGCTAACGAAAATGTGAATACATTCAATTTTTTAACAAATATTTGTTTCACTAAAATTCTTAACAATATTTTATAAATATTCTATCGTATTGAGAGACAAACAATACCAAACTTATAGAAGCTTAAGAAACAATTATACTAAACGGTCACTAATATAAGCCTTCAAAATTGTGTAGCACGCCCTTCTGAAATTCGGTGAACGCCATTCAAGCAACTTCGCATTGGTTCTTGTCGGGAGAGGGCGCTTAAACGTCAAACACATGGCTGGAGCAAGTTCCAAAACGCCGCTGAAGTTCCGAGTTCAGAGCTCTCGTCACCCTCGGATTCTATTGTCCCTGAGGAAGGGGCTGCGAGGACGGCTAAGGTCGAGAAGTGGCTTGGTCTTGAACAGAGTAGAGTCGAGAATCTACAAGTTACAAGAAAAAAAGGTACGAACATTTGTAATTAAAATTTCAGAAAGGGTGGCTAACGCGCGTAAAAAGTTGTGAATCAGGAACTACCGTCTGTTTAGAGCAAGTTTCGTGAGTAAGGCTTTTGTACGTGGTAATTGGTAGCTACGTAGTTAAACTTAAACAATTAGAAATGTAACAATAGTCTTGGCTATTTGCATGTGGTCACACGAGTTTAAAAATGGAGAAGTACGTATTATATAGCCGTAAATGTGTAATCGGAGCAATTTTAAAGGAACGCCTAGCGAGGTGTCTAAGGAATGCCTCATTATACATTTTTGTATTCACATTTTAGCATAGCGGTCAAAATTTTAAATGAAATAATTTGAACAAAATAGAAAAATATTTGCCATTTAGGACATGTGTATTGACGTACTCTACAGAAAACATAAAGTTCACAATACCCAGCAAGAGAAAGTATATAAATGTTTACATGTTCTTACTGTTTCGTCTCTTCGTACATACAATTTTATGATGTCGCGTTTTTCCCGAACACACTCACCAGATACAGAACTTACTGACCCTACAACTCGTTACTTAGTACTCTATACTGTGTTTATAAAAAGCTTTTACGAATATGCCGCACAGTACTTTTAAAGAAAATAGAAAGTAAATATTCACCATGTAGTGCATTGTTCCTAATTCTTCTAATGTGCCTTAGTCTTGAAAACTCTCATTGACGAATTGGCCTTCAGACATTTTAAATAATTAAAAAATGGTAAAGGAACTCTAATCTAGGAACTAGAAAGCTTACGTTGTCTTTTAAAATTATTAAAGGGTCAGAAGCAGATACAATCCTAACAACTTCAAACTGAAATTGAGTTACAAAGTATTTTTACGACTTAGTGTTCATAATGTAACTAAAATTGTAAATAATCGTTAACTAACTTTATTGTTATCAAATTTTAACACTACTTAAGCAGACACAAACAGGAAGGCTAATTCCAGTATACTGTTTATATTAATTGTTGCCCAAATATGTCATAAGAAAATATGTTCTCATTCATTTAATATTTTCAATAAAGTCTTTTCAAGAGACACTGAAGAAGAATGAATGTAATTTGTGCAAAAACAAAAAAGTGCTCTGAGTACTTTCCGAAATCTCATTATATTCGCAAGAACGAAAACAGAAGAATAACTAAATACATATGTTTGAAGTTATTATGGTTCGTGGTTCGTATTGTATTTATATTTCGCACTGGCAAATACTGCATTGCAGTCTTTTCCATCTGACAGTTTAAAGTAACCTCATTTCGAAGAAAGATTGTATTGGTTCCATGCCAATATTTTATCTCCAATGTCCTTTTGCAAGAAAAACGTCAGGCTCGTAGCTCAAAGAGAACAGGAAAATATTCTCTGATACCTATTTGATCGGCGCTGGAAGGCACAAGGTTTCTTTCGAGTAATGATGTTCCTTTCGTTTTCAGAGTGGGACTTCAATATTCACTCAACAAAGAAAGTTCTGTCATCGACTACTGAATTGTAATCAAATATGATATTACTGATGTTGGCAGTCAAGATGAGTTAGATAGGAAGAACGCACTCATTCATTCATAACGTATGTGAATACAGTATATATTTTGTTTACCACTCGTATGTTTTGACACTCATTACCGTAAGTTTTAATGAAGAGATTGATAAAAACCAACCTATCGGCTTCCCAGTCAATGATTAAGTAGTATATCAAACCAATTTTGTGAATACCAGAGGCATAGTGACTCAGTGGCAGCATTATTTCTGCTTCTGCGACGTCGCTGATCGAGACGTCATACAGTTCGAGGTCCGAGGGTGTCGGATATATTAGTACAAAGCAACGTCGAAATCTACAACGTCAGGAGACTTCTAGCTGTCAGCTGCTCGAATTTAGCTGACGTAGAATGACGTGTAAATCGGAGCCGGATTTCCCTTTGCAGGTAACAAGGAACACCGCCACCTCCCGGGATGTGATATGGACTTCTTTCCTGTGACTAATGACCGCAGTAGTTGAATGGCTCGGATAGCAAATAACTAGACAATCATTACAGGGTGACGCAATGACTCAAACGAGTCGCGGATTACGGTTCCCGCTCGCCTGACTCAATATCGACATTTTTCGGGCAAGACTTCGTCAACACTGCGATTTCCGTGAACTGCAGAAAAGTATCTGATCTGGTCTAAGGATCATTTAAGTATGTTTCTGTGAACGTGTATGGTTGTATGTGAAAAGAGAGAGACAAAGGGTCAGAGAGAAAGGGTCAGAGAGAAAGGGTCAGAGAGAAAGGGTCAGAGAGAAAGGGTCAGAGAGAAAGGGTCAGAGAGAAAGGGACAGAGAGAAAGGGACAGAGAGAAAGGGACAGAGAGAAAGGGACAGAGAGAAAGGGACAGAGAGAAAGGGACAGAGAGAAAGGGACAGAGAGAAAGGGACAGAGAGAAAGGGACAGAGAGAAAGGGACAGAGAGAAAGGGACAGAGAGAAAGGGACAGAGAGAAAGGGACAGAAAGGGACAGGGAGAAAGGGACAGGGAGAAGGGGACAGGGAGAAGGGGACAGGGAGAAGGGGAGAGGGAGAAGGGGACGAAGAGAAGCGTGGAGAGATATGAGAAAAGAGAGAAAGGGAGTGAAAAGATAAAGATAGAGGAGAAAAGAACCTGTGTATATGATGTACAGCAACACCATTTTGGGAGAAACATTAAGCGCACGAATGATCAATAGCTTTCCTGATTGGAGAAATGACACTCTTTGTAGATGAATAATATCATCCATTCTTCAGTAAGCAAGATATTACATTTCATCTGCCGAAAATGCGCGGGCTCGTCAGAATTCATCGACGATACGGGAGCGTTCAGAGAACGCGATAAAGTGTCGCCACATTCTCTTCTTGCACTTTCATATTGCGGCGCGGAAACGAAATGGAAGCAGGCGTCCCGGTTTATTGAATGCCAGGGCGCTCCCTGGCAGCGCGGGCGGGGTCAAGGTCGCCCGGGGCCGAGCGCGCGCGGTGGGGGGGGGGGGGAGGTCTTAAGGGCAGAGACAAGCGCGAGGAGAAACAGATGCGATCTGCCAGATAAGCGCCGCGCGCCGGCGCGATGTGCTGCGACTGCAGGGAGCGCCTGGCGGAGAAAGGCCAGCCGGCTTCGCTTCGCGCTCCCGGCAACGCCACGCCCGCCCGCGCCACGCCACTGCTGCGCACAGTGGCCCCGGCGTTGCCAAGTTAGGGGTTTTCTCCTAAATGTTCTTTTGGTCTTTAGTGGATGTTTGGTTTTCGCTGAGCTTTTTTAGTGCTTCGCGCAGTGGCTCCGGTGTTGCCACGTTAGGGGTTTGCCCCCTTAATTTTTGTTTTTTTAATCGTTAGTGGATGTTTTATGGAGCAAATTTATTTGAGGCTTTTTGTTGGAGGTTTTCGTTAAACTTTCTAAGTGCTATGCACAATGGCCCCAGTGTTGCCAAGTTAGGGGTTTCCCCCCTAAATTTAGTTTTTTTGTCTTAAGAGGATGTTTTATGGGGCACATTTATTTGTGGGGTTTTGTTCATTTTCGTTGAGATTTTTTTAGTGCTACGCACAGTGGCCCCAGTGATTCCAGGTTAGGGGTTCCCGTCTTTATATTTATTTTACTTTTTTATCTTTAGTAGATGTTTATGGGGAACATTTATTGGTGGGGTTTTCTTCGTTTTCCTTGAGATTTTCTTGTGTTATGCACAGTGGCCCTAGTGTTAGGTTAAAGGGTTCCCCCAAAAATTTAGGGCTTTTGGTTTTTTAGTGGATGTTTTAGGGGTAAATTTATTTGTTTTTTTTGTTGGAGGTTTTCGTTGACCTTTTTAGGTGCTACGCACAGTGTTGCCATATTAGGGGTTTCTCCCCAAAATTTAGAGGTTTTTTGATATTCAGTGGATATTTCAGAGAGCAAATTTATTTGACAGTTTTTGTTGAGTTTTTTAAAGGTTTTGTTTAGTATATATTGAGTATCACAAAATCCAAAAATAAGTAAGCTTAGTAAATACGTATCGGCTTGCAAGATCATTTGAACGTGACACAGTGACGTGATAAAACGAAAATGCGTTATGTATAGAACGCTGAGTGTACGATAGTGAACGAATACTGATTTCTGATACGTTAACTTGCGAGATCATATGTCGCGCATTTAATCACGAGAGGTTGCGATTTTCATTCCACAGGGGAACTAATGTCAGGCGACGACCTAAAAGCTACTTTGCGGAGTTCCTCTCTAGGCATCTCCTCCAGCAGGGATATAGTAATAATATATATATATATATATATATATATATATATATATATATATATTGAAACACAGAATGTTTCCTTATACTAATTAGAATCATTAGCATAAGAAATTTGAGTTCATTTTGGACTGCGTAGTACAGGCGGCAGACGCGACGGACGGCAGTGGGGAGGCCCGCCGCCGCCGCCGCCGTCGCTGCCGCGAACACAGCGTGGGAACGACGGTTACAAACCGAGCGTGGAGCGGCGGAAAATTCAGCCGTTACGACAGTTGCGAGGAGGGAGACGGACGAGGCGGTCGCCAGGGGTCGGCGGTGGCCGAAGTGTGGCTGGAATGCGGCCGGTGTTATAGAGTATTAGCCAACGCAAGAACAATAGGCATGTTAGGTAGAGGCCGGGAAAGTGATAAATATGAGAGATCAGTTCTAGGAGAACAGTAAATCGCGCTTATGCTATTTGACGCAGTGGGAACAATACCAGAACTGTGTGTGGCGAAACTGACGCCGATACGTGCAGTGGCCGCGTGTTAGCTAGTTATATCAAAACGATGAAAGATAATTAGAGGGAAGTGCGACGCCGAAGTACCAGGAGCCAAGCCCGAGGGATTCAAGAGGCCGTCAGCCGAGGCGACCGCTACACCACCAGCCGCCGACTGCGCCAAGCTGCTGTGAAGGTCGGCGATACTTGCCGATGCGAGCCGTAATTCAAACAACGGAGGTATTTGTTGGGGCCCCAAGGTATGATAAGAACTCATGTTAAATCTGATCTTGGTACCAAGGCAAAGTGTATTAGTGTTCTAAATCCTGTAATTAACAGATTTGGTTTGTGAATAAATCCCGTTTATGATTGTACCACATTTACTAATTAAATTCCCCAATGCTATATCGACTCCTCGTAGGGACCCATTCACGAAAAAGATACCCTCCTTTAGTAATTTCTTGCAGTGAAAGTACCGGCATTACCAGGTACGTCACAATATATATATATATATATATATATATATATATATATATATATATATATATATATGTGTGTGTGTGTGTGTGTGTGTGTGTGTGTGTGTGTGTGTGTGTGTGCGTGCGTGTGCGTGCGCGCGTGTATGTGTGTGCGGGTGTACGTGTGTGAATGAGTGCGTGCTTGCGTGCGTTTGTGTGTGTGCGTGTGTGTGTGCAAGCAGAGAAGGGGCGAAGAATTGTAAATGATTAGAGAAGGATGGGGAACAAACATTTTGCGAGCTGTCCCTGGTCTCTTAGTTAAGATACTACTCCGGCATGAACATAGTATTGATCGGAGAAATTCACTGACTAGTAGCAAAGTGGAGTTCAGCTGCTGTCTCGAGGACAATTGTAGCGGCCGGAAGTTCTGATTAGTAGTTTTCCGTGGTGTCTCTGTTTAATACCTTTTCAAACAAGCTACGGACTGCGCAATCTTTCTTTCCTTTTTCTTGCCGTTTCCTCACTCCTTACTTAGACACACAATTACATGCACTATCACACATGTCGGAAGTCCCGGAGGGAGTTCAGATTGGCCAGGCTGGGGCAGTGCTCTGCTGGTGGGAGATACCTGATTGGGGAAAACCCGCAAGCCAACGGGTAAGTTTGCTCCAGATCTTGCCATCCAGCGGGGGATCACCCCCGTCGCCTGCGACAAAACATGCACTACACTTACGGGAATAATGACCTTCGCAAGTTGATGCGCCCGTAATCAATAACAATCAATCAATCATAAATGTATATTCGAAAATCTAATAAAGCAACTACATTTTTGAAACGATTTATTGAATGCCTTTTCATATTTTGAAATTTGACTTAAACGAAGAGTAAATTTTAGTAAATTTCCATGCGTACAAAACATCAATTCAATTTAAAAACAAATTACGAATTGGGTATGAGGTGCTCTGTTTTAAAAAAATTCTGACATTGGGAAATCTTTCTATTGAATTTCTATTGAATTCAGACAATTTGTATGACCTGTACAACAACCAGTTTGAGCTGTGGCTGCATCACTAGTTTCGAACTTAGTGCCGCTTGGAACATTTCGGCCCAGTGTGCTCGGCTGGCAGAAGACGTGCCATCCGTCACGAAAGCAACAGCTTCCCACGACAAGCGCTCGTTTTCCTACTCCTTGCCTTTCCACCCCTTGCTCTGCCATCACCACTCCCTCCACCACCATCACTTGGCTTGAAGGGATGGTGTCGTCGCCAGAATCTTCATCTCTAGTTTTCCTTCTTCGCGTTTTCTTGTGTTCGTTATCTTTAACGTCCCTTTCATGTCGCCCAAGATCCAGTTGCTTCCACTGTCATCGTAGATAGCAGCTATATCTCCAGCTTCATAACCACCCCACCACACCAAATTACATCTGAACTGTAATAAAAATACAGCTTTTCTGCAATTTGAATGTCGACCTTACTATTTCTGTCTTGTCGCGCACCATTCCCCTGTTTAGTAAACGATTCTCGTGTTATCAAGTTATAAGTGTCTTTATTTTTGAATGGACGGGAATCACATATATTTGTAAATCGGAGGCCTTCAGGGGGCGGGGATATGTACAAATACATTTTCAGTCTCCCGCGTCTAGCGTCACTTGTGAATGAATATAAAACATATTTTAACCAAACAATTGTTGTTTCATCGTCATAATTAAGACTGATTTCCATGCGCGTTTCCGGACACGTCAATTTGTAAAGTCATCGGTCCCATAAATGTTGTGCATGTTTTACCTCAGTGATGGCGGTGATTTTTCTTCACTGGATGATGAGATCAGGCGCCGGCCTATACGTCGGTTTTACCGACCAGATATCTCTTACCAGCTGACACCGCCCCAGCCCGGTGAAGCTTCCGGACGGGCTAGACTGTAGCGCTATAGTTAAGAACATGAAACTATTATAACACAGTAATGTCAGAGTCCATTTCCTTTCAATAATCTTGAACTACTGGGTCAGAAATCGTCATTAAAAGAAACGTGAACGGAGTAAATATCGCCCATAATAACTCATTAATCGCCTACCAGACAAATCCATTAATCATTACCCCAAACCCAGACAATTATCTTTCTGGACCATTATTCTGCGCAGTACTAAAAATAGCAATTTTATTACCCGTACGCTCAGTATTCCATTATGTGATTTCGTCTCAAACCATACACCCTGTCTTGACTTTTCTCGTCTTCTCCACTTCTTTTAATGTCTTCTTGCAAACTCACAATCAGCAAATTCAGCCATCAATACCAACCACAATCTCTGCTTGTGACATCCGTATTCTTATTACCATTAAACTTAGATTTAAACATAAGGTATGTTGGCGTAAATCAGCTGTTACCACGTACTCCAACCGGGAGCTTGGATGACACCACAGTAGTTACGTTTAAATTGCCGATTCGATGACACCGTATGATGATCTGTCAAAGCTGATGCATCACCAGCTAATGCTCTGTCAAAGGATACTGTAAATAAATCGAAGTATACTTCTACGATCGCTATTGACATCTACATCCACTTTTACTAAACCACTTGATACAATATTCTTGATCTCGTCCTCCTACCACTCCCTCGACTCCCTCCTACGACCCTCGAGGTCGTGAATACCCAGGAGGGCGTCGCTTTCACGTTTCCGTCCCAGTCGTCGTCTCAGCCCATAAAAATTCCAGGCGCCTCGAGCGCCGCCTCCCATCACCGCGTCTGCGTCTGCGTCCGCGTTACCTCTCGCCGCCGAATTCCTTCGCCCGGGATTTGTCAGCGCGCGGCGCGGCCGCCGTTTGTCATTCTCAGCGGCGCCGTCGTTTTTCTCGTCCTCCAGCTCGCAGCTCCCGGCTCGCGCCTTCCCAGCCGCCCGCCACTGCCGCGCTATCTTCCCGACGACGACGATGTCGACGACGATGACGACGACGATGTCGACGACGATGACGATGACGATGTCGACGACGATGACGCTGACGACGACGATGACGATGACGACGACGACGATAATGACGCTGACGATGACGATGATGACTACGACGATGGGGACGGGGACGAGGAGGAGGCCGAGGCCGAGGAGGAGGCCGAGGAGGAGGAGGAGGAGGAGGAGGCCGAGGAGGAGGCCGAGGAGGAGGAGGAGGCCGAGGAGGCCGAGGAGGAGGAGGCCGAGGAGGAGGAGGCCGAGGAGGAGGCCGAGGAGGAGGCCGAGGAGGAGGAGGAGGCCGAGGAGGAGGAGGAGGCCGAGGAGGAGGAGGAGGAGGCCGAGGAGGAGGAGGAGGCCGAGGAGGAGGAGGAGGAGGAGGAGGAGGAGGAGGACGCCTCGCACCCCGCCCCCACTCGGCGCCGCACCGCTCCGTCAACCCTCTCCCCGTGCACCGCCTGGGTTGGTTGATGGATTGTCAGTGACTCTGGACGCGTCCACTGATAAAGTGACAAGTCCTGTGAGTGTAGGGCTTGCTTTTTATCTCGGGAGGTGGCGGTGATCTTCCCCCATTGGATGGCGAAACCGGCCGTCGGCTAGCGGGGATTCTCCTAACCAAATATTTCCCACCAGCACGGCTGCGCCCCAGTCGGGTCAAGCTTTAAGCTTCCGAAAAGTCTCCTGGCATGTGTGGTAGTGTAGTGCATTTTACTGTGAGTGTGTGTAAAAAACGGTGAGGATAGAACGAGGATCTCGTAGTGTTTTTCCTCCTCCAAGAATCTTCCGCAACGCGGCACCGGCCGAGATAAACTCGAATGCTCCTGACTTGTCTCGTGACGTGTGTGGATGTGTAGTGAATATAAGTTAATATATATGTGTGTAAGAAGAGAAGAGAGGGTCATTGAGCGATGAATGGGGATAAATTGATCTGTGGTATGCGACCCATTTGTTAAATCAGGTAGTCCGGCATACACCCGGCAGTGATAATAGAAACCGCAGAAACTTACTAGTCAAAGCAGATGGTCATTACAATTCTCCTGAATATGGTGGTTCATTCGACCAATCTCCTTTGTTAGTATCAAAATTTGCTACATTTGGGACTCGCACCCTTCAATCTCCCATCGTCCTGACATCCCTCTCCTTTTCTTCCCTATCATGCCTCCACTCCTTCCCCTTTCTCTTTCCTAACCATCTTTTTGACACCTTAAAACAGGCTGCATTAGGTGCAAGCATTTCCCGCATCTTGTCTGTTCAAGCAACATTAGCTAAATAGCTACGTTCCGGAGAAGAATCCTTGCGGTCGGCTCCTCTAATCGGCTGTTTTCCGTGGTTTCTGTAATCAACACTAGTCAGATGCCTGGGCTGTACCCTCACAAACGGGCCACGGACCGCACGGGCTGTTTTCTTCCCATTCCTTGTTATCTTCACATTGCTTCACATACATGCACTACCCTACAATACATGCCGGAAGACAAGTCGGGGGCTTAGGGCTTGTCCGTGTTGGGGCGGTTCCCCAATGGAGTGAGACACTGGGATGGGGAAGAGCCCGCTACCCGACATGTAAGTCGCCACCGGATCTCAACATCTTGCGAGAGTATATCCCCGCCGTTACGTGCAGAAAAATCATGTACTACACTTACGAGACTAATTGACTAGCAGTTGACGTACACGGACTCTGTAATCAATCATTCTGCTAAAGCCATCCCTTTTCCTTTCTTCCCGCCACCGCCTTCCACACCGCTCTCCCGCTTCTTGTTGCGGATTCCCGACGTCGCCACTTCCTTCACCTTCGGCTGTCTTTTCTTCGCAGCCTACAAGGCGACAGTTCCCGCAGCTGACACGGGGGCGCCGTAGTCTCGCTTCGCCGCCTCCGCCGCTGGCGTCGTTCGCGGAGATGTGATGCCGTTGTCTGAACACGATCAAGACGCGACGGCTGTTTTTCCCACGATTGATGGAACCCGTCGGGGGATTCTGCGAGGAGAAGCTATCTGACGTCTCCTTGCGGAGACAAATTGCTGGGAGCGCTTGCTGGAAATTCCGAAACGCTACTGGATGCGCACAGAGGGTGGATGCGGGTCCATTCTATCGTGTTTTTAAAGGAAGTTTCTCATACTTCATCTGTAAGTTGCAATGTAGTATCTTGTAGTTGGTAGAGACATTTGGGGCGACGCGTGAGGCTATCAGTATTTATCAATAGTTCTCTAACGTCCATACACAAGGTATCTCATAATAGGGCACCCTTCAACGTCATCCCTGATATCAGCAATGCAAATGATGAAAAAGACCCGCCAACTGGCGCCAATCTTTTTTTTTTCAATCTGTGATCAATGTCAAATAGTCACACCTGTGCCGAAGCTCTGTTATCAGTTTCTGCTGCTTCAAAGAAGAAATGTATCAAACTAGGCAGGTTAGGGTCTCTATTTTTTTGGAGTTTATTTTTTATATTTCTTCATTATTATGCCTATTGGATTCCAATTTAACACCGTGAACTTTAAATTCACGTAGGAATACTCTCCATAGACATCTAGAATTTGGCTTTCTCTTTCAAGATTCATTCTACGATCACCAGTACTTGATTTCTGCAGTCATAATTTTACATGAAGACGCATATGATTTGAATAAATTCAACTTCTTTTATGAAGAAAATAATTATCTTTAACCTCTGTAATTGTATTAGAATTGTATTACAAGTCCATTATTATGGTTGATGCCTTACGTGATTTTTTTATAGTAGAATAAACCGAATACGCTTATTTTCAGCCGGAAATTGTTTTGTTTTGAATAGTATTTAATGTTGACATTTTGCACATCGTTCTACATAATGTGATCACTTTCGTCAACTCAATAAAGTAGGAAATAGAAGTTACGTTTTCAACCTCTATTTCTTAATACAAGCTGTAATTCACTTAATTGGGTAAGGTTTTTTAATACTATTGTATGGTCGCTCATAATATCTGAATGTATAATCTGTCACCGAAAATAACTGTCTTTCACTAACATGTGTGTTTTGTGCTTTTTTGAATTCCATCATAATACATTGAAAAACTGAATGAAATTATTGTAATACGTTAAAGGTTGTTTTTTTTCAAATAAAATCACTTCATTAAAATAATATGATACGAAAATATTATTTAAAATTGTCTATTTCTAATTTAATGAGAGAATAATAGCTGGGAAATATTCATAATTGCCGTAATTTGACTTTTATCTGTTACCATTTTTTTGTGATCCACTGTTTCACGAACGAAAAACGGAGAGTTCGTGGTTTCGGTTTCAGAAGCCAGAACATTCATATGAATAAATATTTAATCGCAATGCTACCCATGAATAAATATTTTTAAGAGATACGTGCGTTTGAATCTATAAAAATTAAATTTTATAAAATAACCAGTACACCAATCTATCCTTAACTAATATCAACCGACCTGGACGGCCGAGGTGGCCAAGAGCATGTACCGACTCGGCGCGTGGGTGCCAGGGGTCACGGGTTTGAGCCCTGCCTTTGCATTAATTTCTGTTCCTTGTCTCTCATGTATGTGTCGTCGCCGAAGGTCTCCCGTTTTGCTCACCTCAAATCAGAGAAATCTGTAAGTAGGTTTGTGTCTAGTATGTGGTCGAATATGCGTCACCTCGGAACGCAAAGGGTAATTGTCGTTCCATCGAAACGTAAAGGGTTGTCGGATGGATAACAGCCATACCAAAAAATCTAATGCGAGAGAGAGAGAGAGTGAGAGAGGGACCGGAGAGAGAGTACCGGAGAGAGAGAGACCGGAGAGAGGGAGACCGGAGAGGGAGAGACCGGAGAGAGAGACCGGAGAGAGAGACCGGAGAGAGAGAGACCGGAGAGAGAGAGACCGGAGAGAGACGTGGGAGAGAGGCGTGGGAGAGAGGCGTGGGAGAGAGGCGTGGGAGAGAGGCGTGGGAGAGAGGCGTGGGAGAGAGGCGTGGGAGAGAGGCGTGGGAGAGAGGCGTGGGAGAGAGGCGTGGGAGAGAGGCGTGGGAGAGAGGCGTGGGAGAGAGGCGTGGGAGAGAGACGTGGGAGAGCGACGGGGAGCGCCGGGCGAGGCGGTGGGCGCGGTCCGCGGGCGGCGCCGGGAGAACTCATTCGCAGCGAGGGGGAGGGAGAGGCATCGGCGCGCGGACCTCCGCGCGTGACCTCGTGACCCCGCCCCACCTCGCCACGCCTCGCCACGCCACGCCGCCTCCCGCGACGCGACGCGCTGCAGCTGCTGCCGGCCGGCCACTTGGCACGTGCGGTCAACACGCACGGGTCAACATACACAGCTTTTTCGCTCATCATTAGGGGACGGATTCTGACGGGCTAAAACATCGCCAAAATGATCAAATAAAATTGTCTTAAAATTGTTTTAAAATGACATAAAAGCGAAGAAAAATGTCATAAAAAATTATCAAAACCAGTTCATATGAACTACTTAAGCTTTTGGATTTGTTACTGATGTATTCGAGTCTTCTTCCTTACGTTCCTGTGAACACTGCTTGCAAATTTATAGTTTGGACCGTTCTTTACCGGAAAATCTCTGATTAGTTATCCCGAAATCGACCAAACTGACAATGGTAGGCGTTACAAGAACCTTTGAATACATACTCACACCGGCAGATATTTCGATTTCAGAGTGAAGAAATTGAATACTCTAAGTAATTCTATGGAGAACATTTGTTGAATCTCGTAAGTATTATTTGTAGCAAATACAATAAAACGATATTAAAATTTAGGAATCAGCGAAAAATGTTTTAAAATGACAAAAAAGGGTACATAATATCTTATTACTGGAAGACGAAAAATACAAAACTAGGTCATTTGCTTTTGTAATTACCTAAAATTAATGTCTATACTAAAATGCATTGTTATAAAGTGAACAGGAAAAAAATGACATTTCATTGACACGCACCCTATTCAACATTAACTCTATAACAGCCACATATTTTCTGTTACACAAACTGTATATGGAAGTCACATAAACCCCAAAGATTTTAATTGTTACAATAGTCTAAAAATTATGTACTATTATTCAAAAGTGTGTTCTTGGGGTTTATTGTTATTTAGAAGTCCATGAAAACAATGAAAAAACACAAAAATGGAATTTAAAATAGAAAGAAGTATCACAATTTGTAATACATAATATTTCTTCAGGTATTAAAACAATGATTACAAATACACTTTGAAATCATCAAACAACAATGCATATGGATAAAAAATGTTATGAACTCCGATCGTCACATGGGATAAGCAGTATAGAAATAAAAATATTTCAATTTTGTGATTTGTGTGTTTTGTTATCAGGAACTACATACTGAATACCAGGAGGCCCTAGTTGCACTACCACTGCTTCTATTCTAGTGGAACCATTGGTGAATTGAGACTAAATAGTATGTGGGCAAGCTGACGATGTACTATTTCAAAACAACGCTGTTCGGCTGTCTTCAGAAAATTCCACTAAGTGTGAATTTGAAATGTTGTTGGTGTCCAATAGACTCCAATGTGCAGTTCAATGATTAAATCACTTTTCTTTAATGTGTGCGAAATAATTTTCGTTTATCCGAAAAGGTTTGCAACCTGTTACATGACTGGTTCATTTATAATGTATTACTAGTGCAAATATGACGTAAAATATTTTTAAACAGTGAAAAAAGTAATGGCTTTGAAGTAAGTAGTAGGGAAGTCCGCTGTCACAAATTCATCTTTAACTCTTTAAGAAATTCTTAAAGAATATGGTGCCCAAGATAACGCTTCTCTTCACTTGAGAAAACGTTTACTGCACAAGTAATTGTTCTGAGAACGACTTATAGCGAAAAGGTAAGCAAGTAAAGCGGAAATGAGCAATGGTCAATAAAATGTAGAGTAACATGAAATCAAACTCGGAAACACAGGAACACTTCGTTTCCTGTTACTGTTATGTGTACGCTCTGTTTACTGTTAAGTAATTTGCAGCTCAGTTGTTAGAAAGTTGGTAAACTGAAATATGATTTTCGCATAGTCTTAAATGTTTGTATTAATAAAAGAACTGACAATATAACATAAATATTTCATTCAACGAAAAATATTTTCAAATAATATCGAGAAGTTTAATAATAAAATAGTGTTGCAAAAACAGCACCTACATTTTTCGCATGATTACATAAAATTGTAACGCCCGCTTAAATTGAAGACAAGCACGCAGAGCAGATTAACCAACATTTTGCTGCTGTGGAAATAAACAGACATTTGAATAAAGAGAGGCAAAAGTATCTAAAAACGCTATTTATATATTTATAATTTTTGCCTTAATGTAGTGTCATTTTAATATTATCATTAGCAGTATGAAACTATTGCAAATAATTCCTTCAAAGAGAGACTCCAAACTTGAAAAACCGCATCCCGTTTAGCTGCAGAATTTCAATATTTTCACATTATTACGTAAGTGGTAAAGAAAATTTTTAAAAAAGTCCCGTATTTCTTCACCTGAGGCATCACTTCGTATGTGTTGCTTTGGATATCAAAATATCATTCAAATACACAAAAGTTCAGTATTAAAATATATTTTTTCCACAAATCCACCAAGAATTCATTGAACACGAAGGTTCACACGGCTCTAAATCACATCGGCAACGTCAGAAACCTTAAAACAATTTTAGATAAATATTGTTCTTGCAACTGGAATGGATTGTAAACATTATCTTAGTTATGGCAATGTTAATTAAATATTCAGAAACACATAAATTTGCAAAAAAAAAAATTAACGGGTATTTATGGCGAAGTAATAATTATTTAGCCGGAGTTGTTCGCCGTTTTTTGCAATAAAAATAACTTTTGAGAATCTAAAAAGTTATTCAAAATTAGTTTTATTTCCATTCTTTGATTTATTTCGCCACTGCTTTCTCTGTTCAATGCTGAATGTCTATGGGGTCTGATATTTTCGCGCCGTCAGTGCTAAACGCTAGTGCATTGCGTCAGTTAACTAGAATTCGAGTTGTGAACCAACCAATATGGATGAACACGGTTAATCGTATTTATATTCGAGTCCTAGTAGCGCCAGCGAGGCACTACGGCTTCATTTTGTTTGATAGCGTTTTTTTGTTTTGGGTAGATGTTGTTACGTCAAAGGTTTATTATATTGTCCTGATGGAACATCATTAATATTCATTTAAAAATATGATGTTGGTATGCTACTGTATGAAAAAAAGATTACGGTTTGGAAAAATGTGAATACTTGTAAACATGCTTAATGCGACCTATGTTCTAGGATGACTAATATTGCCCAATAAATGAAATGTTACGTTTGTCTGCAGATTAAAGCACTTTTTACGCTTTAAAAATTAAATGCATCATTCTTAACGTAATATTACAAAATGAGGCTGTGCGCGATCAACATATGTGCTTTACTTACCTTTGTCAGCCCGAGTTATTATCGTCCGTTAGACACTGCCCTGTAATATATGTGTACAAATGAAGGGCTTGAGGTAATATCAAAATAAGCCACAACAGAGGCCTCCTGCCTCTGTAAATGAAAATATCTCGATTTTAGTACAAATGTAGCTCTGTGTTATTTTACATGTTTTTTCATGATAATGAAGAGCTTAAAGCAGTGAAAAAATTATGTACCCTTCGACCAAAATCAAAATATTAACATTTAAAAGAAGCAAACTTGTTGTAAATGGTGTAATTTATATTGTTACTTTTTCTAATGTTCTTTTCTTTATCTTTACAAAAGTTAATGTTTTAATAACATAAATATTCATCTCGTAAAATATTTCTGTTCAAACAAGTGATATTTGCTCATCAGAATGTTTTTTCTGTGTAATTTTCTTTCTTTCACATGATGTGGCATCTCTTTTCATCCCCAATAATATTAGACGGGGAATCTTCGGACCACTGTCTTCTTAATTTAGATAACAAGTAGTTGATTACCCTGAAGGACAGCAGGAGTAAGGCTGAAAGGATGAGCAGATAGAAAAGAGTGGGAGAGGCGGGCGCGGCGGTTAAATTCGGGAAAAAAATACTTGGGCGACGTCGGTTGATAATTTGGCAGAGAAGAAAACCAATAAATTCATTTATTCCAGTTTTATTGAATTCAAAATGACAAACATTGTTTCTTGCCAAAATAACAGAAGACTGCGTGCCTGAGTATTCTATAAAAAATCGAAATAATTATTTTCGTTGTCATTTATTGACCAAATGAGAAACGGCAGTCGCTTCGAATGTTAGTAAAAAAGTTACAAAAGAGTAGAATTGAAATCGTCTGTCTTTGCGAGGTACAAATACCTCAAAGTGTCTAAGAGACACTGATTTCACAAAGAATATTTATTTACATAATTTGTTGATTTTGATAATATTGAGATAATCTGTACCTGGGTCATTACAGAAAGTCATGTTAGGTTATTATGATATGTTGAGTACATTAATCCCATTTTAATAATAATTTTACAGGGAATCGAAGTATAAAACAGTATTTATTTTAAAAGAAAAATATTTATTTCTGAAATAAATTTTAAAATAAAAAAAACAAAATTTTTACATAGGCAAATGGTAATGAGAGATCTGGAACCTATAAGAATACGACGCTCCGGTCGGTAACGACTATTTCGGCAAATATAAGATAACCAGAGTCTGACACAGTTGTTAGATCAGCAACTGCTGCTACAATGGCGGTTTATCACAATTTCAGTTAGTTTCAACGTGGTGTTATAGTCGGCGAAAGAGTTATTGAGTGTAGCATCGCCGAGGTCGCGATGACATTTGGATTTTCCTGTACGACCATTTCACAAGTGTACCGTGAATACCGGGAATCCGGTAAAACATCAAACCTCCGGCATCGCTGAGGCTGCAAAAAGATCATGCAAGAACGGGACCGAAGACTTCGGAGAGACATTGTCACGTGACAGAAGTGCAACCCTTCCGCAAATTGCTGCAGATTTCAATGCAGGGCCATCAACAAGTGTCAGCGTGTGAACCATTCAACGAGACATATCGATATGGGGTTTCGGAGTCGAAGGCCCCTGATGCCTGCACGACACAAATCTTTTCGCCTCGCCTGGTCCCATAAACACCGACATTGGTCTGTTGATGACTGGAAACACTTTGCCTGGTTTGATGAGTCTCCTTTCACATTTTTTCGAGCGTATGGATGTGTATGAGTATGGCGACAACCTTATGAATCCATGGGCCCTCGTTGACAACAGGGAACTGTTCAAGCTGGTGGAGGTGTGATGGTATGAGGCGTGTTCAGTTAGAGTAATATGGAACCCCTCATACGCCTAAATAATACTCAGACAGGTGACACGTATGTAAGCATCCTGTCTGATCACCTGCAATTCTTCATGTTCATTGTTGTACATGATTGTGATATTCAGATCTGTAAATATGCATTCCTTGTTTAGCTTGTGGCAGGAATATCTATCCTGCTTAATAAATTATGTAATATGTTGCCTTACAATTATCTTACTTGATCTGATGTGAAGTACGGTCGATTCATGTGGATCCCTCGTTCATCTATATTGTCTTTATTTATTTTCAGTTTTTCAACTAGTACTCGAAATCTTTGCGGTGACACTTTGAAGAAATTACACAATGTTTTAGGAAACAAACGTTCCATTTTTCTGTTCAATAGCATGAAATATGTGATAGTACAATGCCTCAAGGGCACACATTCTAAAGTACGTCTTTTTGACTCTGAGACTGCCACACACTGCTGTGCTACAAATACTTTTCATCATAATATAGAGCACAGAAGTTTTCAAAGAGCTCCCCTTTCAGGACACACTATTATTCGGCATTACATTCTACTCTGCATTTACAGGACACATTCTGAAATTTATACATCCAATTTAATTATATTGATGCTATTATCATCAGCGAAAACGAATTTGAACACAGCATGCGTAAGCTTTGGCGGAAATCGTTGTTTAACCTACGTCTTTTCTCCAACACTGGTTTTATTACATTCCTAGAGCTTCTATACTCTTCACCGGAATCTCTACATTATTCTTACATTACAATTTCACTTTTCAACATTTCTTCTTTTTTCTTATTTCGATAACTTTCTTTTACAGTGGACAGAGAAATACTTATACGCTCGTTTCGGGCTATCTTGCCAGAACTTACATCGTTGTTCCACATTAGCCAATATTTGTAACCATATTTTTCATGCAAAAATAAACTTAACCATTCAAATAATATGTCAATGGAATAAAAAATTCATATACATTGTTCCATAGAAAACCGAAAATTGCAAAATGAGTCGCTTTCGTTGTGCCAAACGACGCTTTGATTGAGGAGTGATACCTCACGACCGTTTGGTGCTGCAAAATTTAACTTTCATAACTCTGACTTTTTCCTAATACAGTAATTAGATCTCCTTGTCACAAATAATAATGTATCGATTACAAAGTTTGCAATCAAGACTCAAGCCTTCCCTCATAACGACCTACGTGTTTGTATAGCTGTGATTTCCGATTACACACGATTATCTGTCCTGCATAGAAGAACTACTTACTTGTATAATAAGCATCACAGTATGCTTTATTTAGCTTTGCGATGTGTAATGGTTTGTTCATAAAGCTGTAAAATCTCCATATGATGAATTTTTGAAAAAGTACGTTTTTTTCATATTTACTTTTCCACTCATGGGATTTAAAATAAACCGTACCTAGTAACAAACGCACATGGAATACAATTTTTCCGGGTTGACAAAATTTTCCCATCAAGCCACAAAACGAAATATATTTTTAACCCTTCCCGCCAACGAGCAACAGCGTCCCCTGACACCGAAAGTAAACGACGTCAAAAAGGGGAAGCCCCTTTACCACGCGCCCGTCATGGGGGGGGGGGGGAGGTCGGGACGAGGACGTCCAACTAGGGCTCACCGGAGAAGGCGAGGCGGCCGCGATCAAAGCGCTCCTAGCGGCGAGGGCGGGAACGCGCAGCAGAAGAGAAGCTCGCAAGGCCCACTCGATGAACTTTTCAAATTAAAATTCATCTGCAGAAGGGAGGTGGCCGTCGGAGAGAGGCGTATTAGTTTCGGTCTGGCGCCGTAAGGAAAATATTTGCGAGCACTCGACGATCCGGCTGCCCGGCAGCAGCTGCCGGATTACCACGGTGCCACGCCCCGCCACCTCCGCCAACCCCAGCCCGCCATGTACCGCAAGTCACGCCACATCCCGCCGGCCACGCCCCGCTCTACCATGCCACACCCGGCCCCACCCTACCTTGTTCTTCTCCACCCCGCCACGTCCTGTCACGCACCCTCCCCTCCCCGCCCTGCCCCATCCCACCAAACTCCGCAACGCACATGCCTCGCCACGTCCCGTCTCCGCCCCCGCCCCCGCCCCCTCAACCACGCCATGCCCCGCCACGCCCCACCACACCCTGCCACGCCCCGTCTTGCCCCGCTACGACTCGTCACGGCCCGCTACGCACCCTCTCCGTCCGGCCCCCCACGCCAATCTCCACCACCGCCCGCCCAGTCCCTCCACGTCAGATAATGCCCCGTTCCACCACGCCCTCCCTCGCCCACCGGGAGAGGTGGATCAGGGCATCAGCTGGTGTCACTGGCGTCCCTGTAACCTTGAGGTCCTAGATTCGAGTCCCGACGGTGGCAGGATTTTCGACACTAGCTTTTCAGCTAGGTCGCATTCAGACGCTGTCTGGAGGAGAATTCTCGTCGCCGGTAGATCTGACTGGTAGTTTTCCGTGGTTTCTCCGATCTACACCAGGCTTAGAGCTTGGGTTGTGCCTTGCTGGTAGGAGATAGCTAGTTGGGAAAAACCCGCTAGCCGACGGTACGTCGGCGCCGGATCTCGCCAAACAGCAACCCACCGCCACCTCCCGAGCATAACTAGGCTCTACACTTACGGGACTGCAATTATCCTCGAAGTTGACGCAGCCGGGATCACTAACAATTAATCAGTCACGCACCTTTCCGTCATGTCCCGCCACTCCCCGCCAGACTCCGTTACGCCATGTCACGCTCCTCCAACCGCCTCGACCCGTCCCGTCCAGCCCCGTCACCCCTCGCCCATTTCCACCACCACGCCCCTCTCCACCAAGCTCCGTCACTCCCCGCCACGCCACGTTCTGCCACGCTTCGCCACACTCCGCCATGTTCCACCATGTTCCACAACACCCCGTTATGTCCCGCCGCGCCACGCCCTCCCACGCCTCTCACTGCTATGCCCCGCTTTGGCCTGCTACGCCACGCCTTCGGCACGTCACGGAACCCCTGCAGCCTTTCTCCGGTGCAACACGAAGATTTGGCGTAGGCGGGGAAGGGTAGGGACGGTGAAGTCTTTAATCTGAGAAGCCCATCTACAACTCGTTTTAGCTGCATTGTAGTCACTAGCTCACAGCTGGCAAAGACTGATGGACAAGATAATTAACCTTCGTTGCATGATGTTTATTCTGGGTTCCTTTTTAGTAGAAGACATTCATTATTTTTACGAATTGATTTTCTCATCGCTGTTTCATATCAGAACGTAGTCACAGCTGACTTGGATTACCGAGTCGTTCAGTTGATGCTGCTTTCTGCCTTTTAGGTCACGCCCAAACCGCCACGATTCGTATCTCAAGTAATTAGCTCAGCCTTGGTTCATCAACATTAATTTGTTCAAGTATCTCAAATTAATTAGTTTATTTGGATAATATAGTCATGCGTAGAGATAAGTAATCCATCAATTTAATTTCGTGCCTAAGCGTATTTCTCTCGTATTTCCATCACTAGGACATGCATTTTCATATAAATACATATTTTACAGGAATAAGAACCCTGAATTCAATAATATTTTTTAGGATTTACAAGATATTTGGAATGAATTAGAAACATTTTTATTTCACATATTTTTACATATTTCGATGTATTAACTTATTTTACGTAGTGCTATATATTTCTTTACATTTTAATGTATGAGGACCATTTCTGACGCGAGTTAGCAATTTGACTGCTCTTCTAAAACTATCGGAACTTCGCCATCAATTGTGAAACTCACACACCCTTGTTTCTTAGAAACTGCGTACTCGGAATAAAGGAAGAGCAGATGTTGTTAACGCCGAAGTAGGACGTCTTCCTCAAGTTTCTTATGGCCCATCCGTAACTGTATCAAAGACTAAGAAATATTTT
This sequence comes from Gryllus longicercus, assembly GCA_038098605.1. NCBI lineage: Eukaryota > Metazoa > Arthropoda > Insecta > Orthoptera > Gryllidae > Gryllus > Gryllus longicercus. The sequence continues at coordinate 815,443 of JAZDUA010000139.1, forward strand.
TTACAGATTTTATCGCAGTTGGGGGAGGGGATGGTTTGGAGGGCGTGTTCAGTTTTCCTCTCCACACACCGCCGCGCCGTGCGAAATCCATCACTGTGTACACGGTAATACGATTCACTTGCGCACCGGTGCTTCGTCAACAACTTTGTTTATACTGCAAACGTATTTTATCTTTAGAATAAAACTCTGGTGGTGAAGACACGTGTACAATCACTTTGGGAGAGTTACAACCTTTTTTCAGCAGCTCCAATCCTATTTGAAGATCTGATCGGGCACGTTCCGTACCCCGAAAATGCTTGCAAAGAGTAATTTTAAACAGTAAATTGATTTTTATTTTACGTATTTTCTATTTTTTTAGATATTAACAAAATAAAAACAGACATGTACATATTTTGATTTTTTTATTAAAATAAATTCCGATTATATTCATCACTGTCACGAAGTCCACTCTTTCCGTTTTTTGGAGGCTTCTATTCGTTGCGTCCCCTCCATGTTTCCTCTCTGAACCCTCGCCAAAAGGATTTGAAATCTGGAGACTGAGCAGCACAGCCGCTGTTAAGTCTTTAATCTGGAAAGCCCATGTACAAGTTTTTTGTAGCTGTATTATAATCATTATTTCTGAACCGGAAAATTCCTGCAGACATTGATATTTGGGCGGATAATATTCTCAGTATAATTTTGAATTCGCTTCAAAAGCAGCATAAATTTGTCATTTAATAGATGTCGTACGATAATTCTTAAATCTTTAATCTATTAGTAAAATAAGTTTAAAATAATACTATAGTGTACTTCTTTCATGCATCAGTCACTATTGTACAAAAACCTTTCATTTCTAAGTATTTCGATTATTGTGTTTAGAAATATACTGCATTAAACAATTTAAGTATTTTTCCTATTGCCATAACAAGGCATTTGTTAACAGGTTCTTTGTTTGATGCCAAGTGCTTGAACATTTATATCTATTTATTAAGTTAGGGTTTTCATCAACGGAGATATATTATTTGGTGGTCGATACTTGAACTCAATGTAATGCATCAAATTTTGGCGTCAACTTGCAATATATTTTCTTGACGTTTCTCCTGCCGCCACGCTCAGCTTTGAAAGGAACATAGAGATAACATTTCCACTCTCTGCGATGATCTACTGAGGAGCATGAACGTGATTGATAACGGGCTTTGTCACCATCAATATCTCGCCTTTGAGCCAACCATGTAATCTTTCATCGTGGAAAGGTCGTTTGATGTGAAGCAATAATCTAGTTGAAGACGACCAAAAGATACGAAAAGGAGAGTGACAAAAGGAAGAACGTAAAATGATAGAATGATTACAGTGTCTTTCAAAAATTCGAAGACCTTTTATAAAGGACGGTCTATGCATAGGAAATGAACCATTTGATTGGTTTAAAGGGATGATACAGAATTTTTTTCTAGCAAAACGAGAGACACATATGATTGATGACTGCAGTGTTCATAAAAATATATTGAAATAAGTGAATATATATTCGTTTTGTCTCCAGCTTTTCAGTCCTGAGTAATGTGATATTTTTTTCAAATCATTGCTGCTTATAGTACTTCGTGTTCTAAGAACGTTCACGACCGTTTCACGGAAAATTAGGAGTAATTTCTATGATTGCTTCATTGTATTACTTTCCTCATTTCTGATGGTATATCATTCGAAGCGTAAACCATTTTTCATTAACCATTCAGTTCAATATTGCAAACACTATTTTTACTACATGGATTCCAAACTTTTGTTCATTATATTAATAGAACATTACTATAGAAATGTAGTATAATATAGCTGGAATATTTACTCGTACATCATATTGAATCAGTGAAAAATTCAATGTCGTTTACAATTTGGTTAAGTTCTGTTGATACGAATAAGAAGATGTTCGTTCATGAGATGAATACAATTTTATTATTGCGCGTACAGCGTATCTTAAATTTCTACATCAATTCCATTTTACACGTAGAGAAGAAAATTTGGAGCGCGTTTTCTGAAACGCTGGCTATTAAGCCTGGCGATTAACCCTCCGTGAAGCGGTTGTAGAGCCCAGCTCCGCCTTGTTTCCCGCTCATCGCCGGCCGCGATGGAAATGTGGTATAATAAATCTGGTATATTTACTCGTACATCATATTTAATCAGTGAAAAATTGAATGTCGTTTACAATTTCGTTCAGTTCTGTTGATACGAATAAGAAGTTCGTTCTTGAGGAATACAATTTTATGATTGCGCTTACAGCGAATCTTAAATTTCTACATCAATTCCATTTCACTCGTAGAGAAGAAAATTTGGAGCGCGTTTTCTGAAACGCTGGCTATTCAGCCTGGCGATTAACCCTCCGTGAAGCGGTTGTAGAGCCCGCGACGCAGCTCCGCCTTGTTTCCCGCTCATCGCCGGCCGCGATGGAAATGTGGTATAATAAATCTGGTATATTTACTCGTACGTCATATTTAATCAGTGAAAAATTGAATGTCGTTTACAATTTCGTTCAGTTCTGTTGATACGAATAAGAAGTTCGTTCTTGAGGAATACAATTTTATGATTGCGCGTACAGCGAATCTTAAATTTCTACATCAATTCCATTTTACTCGTAGAGAAGAAAATTTGGAGCGCGTTTTCTGAAACGCTGGCTATTAAGCCTGGCGATTAACCCTCCGTGAAGCGGTTGTAGAGCCCGCGACGCAGCTCCGCCTTGTTCCCCGCTCATCGCCGGCCGCGCCGCGCGCCCGGGGCGAGAATTACGGCTTGGCGCGCCGCCGCAAACGCAGCGGAGGACGGCGCATCCCTCTCGCGGCGTAATGGACGCCGACTCCTCGCTCGGTCAAGGCCGCGCCGTCGCCCCCTGCGGGAGGAAGAGCAGCAGGAGATCGCTTTGGATGGGGAGGAGAAGGAGAAGAGTGGATGGAAGGGAAGGAAGAAGAGAGGGAATAAGAGTAGGGGAGGAGAGAAGAGGAGAGGAATGGACAGAAATGATCAGGAGGAGAAGAAGAAGGGGAAGCGAAGAAGAATGAAGACGAGAAGGAGAAATAGAAGGGGCATCAACAAATATAAAAAAATGAATGAAGATGAACGAAGGTGAATAGTGATGATGATTGAATTCATTGATTAATTATTTAGTGATTACGGGCGAGCCAACAGCGAAGGTCATTACTCCCATAAGAGAAGTACATGCTTTGTCCTCGGGGAATAGCGGTGATCTTCTCCCGCTTAGTCGGTGAGATCCGGCGGGGTTTTCCCCAGCCAGCTATCTCCTACCAGCGAGGCACCGCCACCACCGTGACAAGCTGCAATCTCCCAACCAGTCTCATGGCATGTGTGGTAGTGCAGGGCATGTAAGTGTGTGTAAGTAAGGTGTGAGGATATAACAAAGAAGAGGAAGGTGAGATCGCGCGCGGACGGTAGTATGTGTGTTAGGATAATGCTCGGGCATTCACCTGTTATTGATCGGAGAAACCACGGAAAACTACCGATATGAGCAGCCGGCTGGAAGAATTTTCCTTCAGAGAGGCTAAATTCGATTTAGTTAATGTCGAAAATCCTGCCAGCGTCCGGACCCGAACCTAGGACCTCCCGGTCAGAGGCACTGCGGTGACGTCAGTTGATGTTCTGAGGCACCTCTCTCGATATGATGATTGAAGATGAATGCAAATGGATGAATGAATATGTACGAATGAATATGTTCGTATGTATGAAGAAGGATGAAGTCAAGAAGATGCTCTAGAGACGAGGAAGAGGTTGCGAATGTCGATGAAAGAGAAGAACGAGATGCCAGTGGTACAAGGGTCGGAAGTGAGCGCATGAAAAGAGATGGTACAGAGAAATACAATATTGGAAAGGGAAAGGAGGAGGAAAGAATTGACAAAAAGGAGAGGGAGGACGAGAAAGGGAAGGATGTAGACGCATTGGCGATAGCGATACATCAGCATTGCAGAGAAAGAGAAAGAAAGAGAGAAAAAAGGGTCACACGAATAGAAAGTGATGACTGGATTGATGGTGGTGACGACTCCGACCACAGCGAACCAATAAGATGGCATTGTAATAACTTCAAAGTTTCAAATGCAGTATAGAGTAATAAACATATAATCTGCGGAAACGTATTCTAGTGGGGCTTTATCTGGTGATGGGTGTGTAAACATGAATAATTTGAAGGAACGACGTTACTATTTTGGGTGTTTGGAACGTTCAATAAGAGGAGGGAATAATGGAGGCTTTGATGCAATTTAATACTAGTTTGCATATTCTGAGTGGAGTGGAAAATATCCCGGAAAGAGTGCGGTAAGTGGAGGGAATATTTTTGTAGTCATGATGTTAGAAATGAAAAAAAACAACAACTTGTAAATCTTTTATTAATGAAACAAAGCTATTATTCTGCCAACGGCTAAAACAATAAGTGTGAGATTGCTCTGAATGTGGTAATTGATAAGATTATCTTAATGTTGTTATAGGTAACGAAGAAGATAACTATGTTAGATAGAGTTGTGGGCTTCATAATGACGCTAATGGGGAAGGCAACGAGATAATCAGGAATGTTATTTCGCCGGTATAGGTGACTTAATGGATTGGCGGTGAAGAGGTAGCGCTGACGGTAATGGCGTAGACATAAACGCGAGTTGAGTTTGTAATGGCAACGACTGTAGCGTCCAGAACGACGTCGGAGGTGAAATGGGCGGCAGTAGCCCAAGTAGGCCCGGGGGCAGGGGCGGGGGCGGGGGCGGGGGCGAGCGCGGCGGCGGCCATCGTATTTGCAACGCCCTCTGGCGTCGGATTTAATTACTCGCTGGTTCTAATAACCCCGCGTTGCGGCGACGTTTTGATGTCCGCGAAGGACGCCGATTCCTGGGCAGCAGCAGCGCGAACAAGGCCCGGCGGCCGCGCGCAAGTCGCCTCATTCTGCTGCCGCTGCGGAGATGAGGCCGAAGGGGAGGGGGAGGGGACGAGGCCGTGAGGACGGCGGAGGGAGCGGCCGGGAACGATCCTCGTTTACACAACCTGACACCGCTTGCTCCCATCGCGTCTGCCAGACACTGATTTAGGTTGTTTGCTAGACAGCTGCGCCGTATTATCTCCATGGCACGGTCCTGGAGGAGGTACAGAATGGACTCGATTTCTGAGGATACACTTCGTAGTCGTAGAGAGTAAAATGATGTTGTTAAGTTTTAATCACATTATTTTGTGAGTACATGTAACATAAATTGTCTGATACGTGTCACAGTTTTATGTTTGTCTCTCAACGTTGCGTTAATAGTACATATTTATTTATTGAAAATTTCAAAATTTTGCGTTACTTTTGGATAACTTCGTTCTAAATTTCCTTTCTAAATGTAGAAAATGTGATTAATGAATGACTGGAAATATTTTAATACATATGTTCTTTGATAGCCATAAAACGTCATACCAATGAGGCAATTTAACGAGTATGAATGTCATTATCTTCTATGATTCGCAGAAAATGACTAAAAGTTTGGATTCTTGATGCTGTGTTGCAGACAATAGTCACATGTGCATTACTCTATCTTGAAATGTTTAACATTTTTTATGCTAATTGTGAAGTGATAATACTCATTTGTTTATGAAACACGGTTTAATAAATATATAACAAATCAGTAATTTGTAATATAAAATAAACGAAAATTCAGCAAAATAGTGCAAGATGTCACCATTACTTTTATTGATATATTGTACTTGTGGCATAATCATACTCCCAAGATTTAGAATGTCTTTGAATGAACATCTAGTCTGCTTAGAAAACAAAAGCGTTTTCCAGAACTTCAATTTAAATATGAATTTTCACATACAACATTTCTGGCTCATAGATGGTCAAGACAAACATGGACTTGTCATGAACATTTCTTTTCTTTTCTTCAATTCTTTGTTTCGTGGTTAAAAACTCTTGAAACGTTAAATATCGATATGTAAGACATTGGTATTTGTAGGATAAATCTGTCATTATTTTGCTTCAGTAATTACTACTAGTACGTCACCTCTTTGATCATTAATTTTAAGACTTCAGTATGATTAAAGAACGGCATGGTTCTTGACTCAATTGGCCCTGTCAATCACAGTCGGCAACAAAGTAAAGAGACGCGTAACGAACACAGTGTGGATTCCCTGCGCACTTCTTGCAGGCCGCTTCACCAGCATAAATGATGTATCACAAACATGAATGAAAATAATGTGACCTATTACTCAGAACATTGTACTGAGTTCTACTTTTGTGTTGACAAGGCATGCACACGGTAAATGAGTAGAAGAAACACTTTATATTCTAATGTAGTGATCAGATACTAATAATAAGGGTTGGAAATATAAACACCCTTTTTAAATATCAGAATTACGCCTTCAATGTAGCAGTATATTGCTATCAAACACATATTTTGTTACATTGCAAAACATTAAAGAAAACGAACAGTTTTTAATACACAATTAATAAAGGTAAAACAAAATTAAACCCAAGCACTGATCAATACAGTTAATCAAACATAAAAAATAATTAACTTCAGTTTACAGAGATACTGCTGACCCACTTGTTATCTACCTAGTATTTGGGGTGTTCATTCAAGTCCGTATTGCGGAAAGGTCTGTATAGGCCGTTAAGTATTATATATATAGAAATAAAAGAAGAAAAAAAGATCTAAAAAAATGAGCTTTGATATATTCATAGTAAAAAACGTCATAGTTTCAGAAATTATAATTTTACAGAGTAATCTAAAAACGTGTGTTATCAAAACGAGATATGGTATTAGAAAATCACATAGACCTGCATTTTTTTTATTTGAGACTAAAATCTAAATGAATTTGTTGTCTTTCTTAAGTCAAATAAATATAGTATTCATTTAGAAACACAGTGTCAGCGTTGTAAGTGAAATTTCGCCATTCCTTCCACTTTTCCTGTGCTGCTTCGTGTCCCTATCCTGCCTCCTCCAGCGCCTCCGGCCGCGAGCCGGGCGCCGCCGCTGGGGATAACGAGATAAGGGCCGAAGGGCGCGGCGGCGCCTTCTGCTGCCCTTCGCCCGCGCTGTGCGGGGCGTTCTGCCACCGCCTACCGCCCTCCGCTCTCCCCCCTCCCCCCTCCACTCTCCGCCTATGACTCTCCGCCCGCCACCCTCCACCCTTCGTCCTCCGCCCTTCGTCCTCCGCCCTTCGTCCTCCGCCCTCCGCCCTCCGTCCTCCACCCTTCGTCCTCCGCCCTTCGTCCTCCGCCCTACGTCCTCCGCCCTTCGTCCTCCGCCCTTCGTCCTCCGCCCTTCGTCCTCCACCCTTCGTCCTCCGCCCTCCGCCCTCCGTCCTCCGCCCTTCGTCCTCTGCCCTTCGTCCTCCGCTCTTCGTCCTCCGCCCTTCGTCCTCCGCCCTTCGTCCTCCGCCCTTCGTCCTCTGCCCTTCGTCCTCCGCCCTTCGTCCTCCGCCCTCCGTCCTCCGCCCTTCGTCCTCCGCCCTCCGTCCTCCGCCCTTCGTCCTCCGCACTTCGTCCTCCGCCCTTCGTTCTCCGCCCTTCGTCCTCCGCCCTTCGTCCTCCGCCCTTCGTCCTCCGCCCTTCATCCTCCGCCCTTCGCCCTCCGCCTCCGCCTCTGCCTCTGTTCTCCACGCCCCGCCCAAGCCACTGCCTCCACCATCGTCGCCGCGCGCCAATCGCCTTTGCCCTAATTCCCCCCTGCCCCCTCGCCAGTCACCAGCTCCGCCGCTACCGTTGCGTGGGGTTGTGAGCATCCAGTGTTTCTGGGTGCGACTGGCGTTGTTAGTTTCATGAATGCAGTACACGATATAAACAGGAGGCGGCAGGGTTCATCCACTACAGAAACGTGAGATGTGTCAGACCTAAAAGTCTATTTGCGGTGGTTTTACCTAAACGGTAATTACCCCCATATGGTACCGTTCCACCCCGGACAAACTCTAAACTCTCAACTGATCTCCCTAAATGTGTGGCATACACCTGTATGTGTCTAATAATCGAGGATTGGACAAAAGAGGAGAAGGAAAAGATCAACGTGATTCATGGCTAGTTTGTACTGCTCAGTATTTTCTTTATATTGTTTGGGTACCGCCTTATATTGCCCCCCGCTGAATCAGACATATCTAGCTAGTATCGAAAGAAAACCACCGTTGGAACTCTAACCATCGACCTTCCCGACCAGAGACACTGCATGTGCCACAGCTGTTGCTCTTAGTCATCTCTGTAGGTGCTACCGCCTCTGCCGTTGCCTCACGCACTTTGACTACCGCCGTAGACCCCTCTGGTAAAGAGATATTACTATAGGAATGGACCACTTTGACAGCTACTGCTTGGCCACTGTTGGCAACATTGCTGCACGTTACGTCCACGCACTCGTTTTGTCAGTTCTTCCCTTTTCAGTTGGCTCATTTGTAAATAGCTTCATCACTATCTCTTGCAATGTCCTCACCCTGCATGACGTTCATTTGTTCTCCGACCAGTCAAAGTGGTCCCTTCTTAAGGCGGCTCCACACATGCGGCGTTCGGTGAATCCCGAGCAACCGCTCGCCGAATACCGAGTAGTCTGGACGGGCTGCTTGCGATTCGTCGAGCGCCGAACGTTCGGTATTCGCCCTACCCACCGCGTGTCAATATTTAAGACGCATCAAAGGAGCGAACATTCGTCGACATTCGGCAGCTGTTCGGGATTGAGAGAGGTGCTCGGCGAATGCCGAATGTGTGGAGCCGCCTTCACCTAACAACAATGTGGCTGAGATGCACCACCTCTAGTTATATTTTGTGCTGTAATCGGCGAGTAGCGAGCGACCGCTCGCCAAAACCTGATTAGGTACCGATGCGTTGCTTAGGTACCGATGCGTTTCTACTTGCCGTGCAAAGGAAATTCGATGTTCGCCCAATCCACTGCGTCTCGGTCTTTAGAACGCATCAAAGGGAGTGAACATTCGTCGAATACGTCAGCTGTTCGGGATTAAGCGGGGTGCTCGGCGATTCCGAATGTGTGGAGCCTCCTTTAGAGTAACCTCTCTGTAACACCATCGCAAGTGTGCTTCAGTTGTCGCCGCCGCAAACTTCTCCTCGTGTCCCGCCTCCTCTTCGCTCCGGATCGCCGTTGGCAGCGTTGCGGCCGTTGGATCTGCCTCCCACGCCGTCTCCTGTGCCGGCCGCTCAGCGCTCTCGGCACCGCCACTCCCTCCCCTCCCCCTCCCCTCACCGCCCTCTACCCCGCACCGCGCCAATCGACCGTAGCCGAACGCCCCCCTCCAACGTCGCCCCGGCGCTATTAGTCTTGGCCGTGATCTGAAGGCTGATTTCAATATCCTCTGCCATTCCAGTTCAGTTAGCATAGTTATTAATGGGACGAGATTTGTTATGAGTTTATATCAAACGGTGTCACTTAGTACTTTATCTACCACGATTACCGAATTATTTTGTTATCTTCCTGGGTATTTGTGATTATTAGACGACTCTGAGACTAAATCAGTTGTTGCAGGATGTATCGTTGTTCAATAAGTTTTTGAAGTAATGTAGTTGTTGGTTGTTGTTCTTTTTTACAAAATTAGTGGTTCATAAATTCTTTATGTACAACGCTTATGAATTCATGACAGACATGAATTTTAAGAACAGTACAATACATGAATAAACATACAGTATAATATTGTGAAATGTTTATTAAGAAATATAAATACTGACGACTGTGAGAGTAAACTTCATAACTCATCAAGTAGTTGATTTAATATTACATAGATTGAGGTATTCTTCTCATTTCTCGGTATTCTCCCGTAGTTGAATGTGCATGTACTAACAAGAGGTAAAACAGAATAATTGTAATTCATGATTTAAAAAAAAACATTTTGTTGATTTGGCTTAAGAAACTTAATTCGGGCCACTCATGTCCCCAGCAGGTACCCTCATATGATCTCCACACATTATCCGTGTTGCCCTGCATGTTCACCGTGCGTTTCTAAAACGTTTCCAGTGTTTTCTCTTCTAGATTTATCACGCCCCCATGTTACATCAGAGGTTAGACCATGTGTTCTCTACACGTTCATGCATCACCTTTATAGATCTAATATGTTTATCGCATATTTCTCATACGCTCCACATGTTTGCCCCACGTTCCTCCGCTGTTTTCCATACCGCCGTTCATAATCCGTTAACACTAGCTACATGTTTATTATGTTATCTCGCATGTTGCCAGCATATTCCTCCTTATTCCCCTGCGTTTTCACCTTCATTTACCCCTCGAGATGTTCGCAACATCCTGCACTTACCTTTTTTCCCTCGTGATTCACACAGCTGTTGAACTGGAAGTTATACTGGTAATTCTAAAATATAATTCACGTATTTTCTCTTAGAAAATAGATTTTTACGGACTTGTGGTGACATTACGACGACCATCAACAATACGACATCTGACATATGCAACGAGACATTATATGTTAGTAGCGTACTTGGAAGGTGTCTCCTTACGTTATATCGTAGGAGATAATCGAATGTTGAATGAATGAATTATTCTCACAGTATGTGTGCTTACGATTGTAACAAGATCCCTTTCCTATATTCCTTAGTTACTTTCCTCCATGAGGGATAAAACCTCTTGATATTAATATTGTGGATAATGAAGTATTGTGCTGAAATAGTGATTCATTTTCCGGTTCCTCTTTATATTTTTTCTTCCCAACTATGACGTTTTAGCAACTTCTGCTGGAAAGAAAAATCTTTCTCTTAGCTTGAAAGACGTACCTTTCTGTTTGTTGCTGTAGCGTAAAAATATTCAGAAATGACTTTCATCCACCAATTGACAATGCATTTCATCAAAAATAAATTTTAAATGTTCGTATTTACAAGTGTTTTATTCTCACAACCAATGGAACATATTCATGCAGGTATAATAGACAATTACAATGTCCACTGGTCGTGATAAGGAATCAAGAACGGTCGTTGCGATTAGTTCTGTTTGAAGACACTTGGAATACTACTGAAGTGCCATGGGGTAACTTCGGCAGGGAACATTATGCCATCTGGATGTGTTCCAGGATGGCCCATAAAACGGAAAGCATGTCCCTGAACTGCAACTTTGCTGTTGTGAGTCACTGTGCCCAGAATATATTCTACAGTTGAGTAGTTTTGGTGTTATTGCCAAGTGGAACAGCGATCAGACTGCTTCAAAAAGAGCTTACGCTTGAACTATGAAGCTAAAGTTGCCAATTGTGTATAGTTTCACCTAGGTTATTTTTTATGGAATAGTTTAATGAGATCTACAAATCCTCTACTTTAGCATGGAACGAAAAATCATAAACGTGTATTTCGTTAAAATATGTGCAATATTTTTTTAAATTCAGAACATTTTCAAGATAACTACAGATAGCGTCGATTGAAGTTGATTATCTCATATTTTGATAAAGTATAGGACTAAAAAGGAGCTCTTCCTCATGATTGTGGGAATAGAGTGGTTTTCAAAACCCGAAGAGATTGTAATGTATTTTAATATTTGTTGAATGGTATTCGCGATAAGCTAATTGGAACATTGTGGTTAATGTGAAAATCGTTGTAAAGTTGCATCGAGCAGTCAACAATTGTTTATCTTTATTATCGGAATTATATAAACAATTTTATCGAATTTTCGGTCGTAAAATCTGTGTTTAGGGATTTTTGAAATGTAACTTCGATTAAGAATTATTAGCACTGTTTCAAAGATGGAATATTAGTGTAGGTGATGAGGAGTTACACGCAGTTTTGTACCAGAAAATCAGGATGTCTGTATGAATGGACTGATGGAAGAAGTGTGTCACACATAACTCTGTCAGATTAGAAAATTATGAGCGGAAACTAAAAAAGTTTGTGAGGAACAAATTCAATTATGCTCTTCTAGAGATCTTTAACATTTTATGGAGTAGCTGTTTGGAGTTATTTTATACGACGCTACTCCTAAATTTTCATAATTCTTTGGAAAATGTGATTTTTTTCTTTATTTTTTGCTGGATTAGAAGAAATTTTTATATGTAGTCATGTTCCGATTTTGATTAAAACCTCTACAATTTTTAAAACTGTAATTGTTTATATTTACCTTTCGTTACCACATGACTCGAAAGACCTGGAATCTATTTCAATCTGTCATTGAAACCACACCAAAAAGCCTCTAAATACGAGGTAATTATTCTTTCTACAATATTATTTCTTGCAATAAATTAATCATGAAATTTTGAGAAGAAAATGTAAGGAATTTAAGATATGAAAGATGTAGTATGAGCGTGATGCCTTCTACGTTCCTATGTTTATCTCTTTCACTGCTATTTTCTTTTATTTATTTTTTGTTGGTTTTATATATTTTTTCTATTATCAATTCTTTATTTTGTATACCATAATTCCAACCACCTAGCCAATGATGGAGGAAATGGTATTACTTAAAATAACAAACTATATTACAACAGTTTCGAAACCCATCCGTTTGTGACGACACGTGCTTGGAGAGGCATTTCTAGGTACTGTTGGATTCTTCCCAGGAGATCACGCGATTCGCTCCTCGCTCCTTTTTTACAAAGAAAAGCACAACGTTTTCCCAATATTTAGTAATGAGTGGCGGTATTTTCGTTGCGTCAGTGCCCTCTGTAAGTGCATAGCTCTCGGGACAGGTAACTTTGGAATTTGTTCGTTCTGCAAGCAGATAGCTTCTACACTTCTTTCCAAACCGTCACAAAGAGGGGAAATCCTCACTGCTGTGCCAAATGCGCGGCGCAAGGTGTACATTCCGCAGATGTGTAGAAGGTGAGTAGAAAATTCAATGGGGGGTTAGTGGACCTTTCAAAGACACAAGTTAGTATTTTTCTAGGGGGAAATACTTCGCTTTCTAGATGGTAGCTTTGAGGTCATTTTATACATTATTCGTTATATATCATGCCAAGTCTTCTGTAAGTAATTTATTTCTTATCAGTGTTCACTTAGATTTATGAACATCAATGTATGTAAATTTAAGTTTTGCATAATTTTCTATTTTTTGAAGCTTCATAAAGACATACGCTCATTCGCTATTTCAATAGTAATTCACGTTGTTGGAAAACGGTGTAGTTTACTACATTAATGAAGAGTAAAATTTATGATGAGGAACTCTTGAATACCTCACAAGCCAATTTTTGTGTAAAAATTTAGATAGCACTGTTACAGTTAGGAAGAATCCTTAGGAACATTGCATATTGTTAAGTACACAAGAATGTGTATTTCTTCAAAGGGTTTCATTTCTATTTTTTGTTGTGTATCAGTGTATTCATATTATTGCAGTGCTCGTTTCATATGTGTTTCTCTTTTTTTGAAACGTTTGTTGTTTTTTTCATTTTTTAAGTGTATCTTAGTGAATTCAATTATACTGTGGTTGTTATATTTACATCGTGCCTAGGTTTTTTGTTTTTACGTTTTACATGTGGTTTAGTATAACCTTGTCCCTGAGATCATTCTTTTTAAGCTTTTTCCAATTTTTGCTTTGTGGTCAAGTAAAAATATAGGCCCTAAGCCATCGTGGGGACGCGACACCTTCAGCCCCAACAGCACACAGTGGACGTGGACCTTGCACGAACCGGGTTGGTGCAAAAAGCTTGCACTGAGAAAAGTGTGCCTGGGTGCACGCACCGCGGGGGATCGCATTTGATTTTCGTGGGAAGTACTATATATGAAGCCTTAAAATTTACAAAGGTTTCTCAAAAACATTTTAAAGTTTTTTTAATACTTTTTTCCTCAAGTAGCATACAGATAAAAACGAGTAGTTTCCACGTAAGTTTTGCTTGCAATTAATTGGAGTAATAAAAAAATCTGGAACAACGATTCCTATTTTTTCTTTAAATATAGTTCTTGTATAAAGCTGGCGATTTTAAAGATTGGCGCAGGTCCCATTTTCGACACGTTCAATGTATTTTCGAAAATTTCAAACAAAAAATATTGATGATAGTAATTTTTCTTATCTAAATATGTTATTTAAAACTAGATCTTGAAATAATGTTCCTGAAAATCTATGGGTACGAATACAAATATTATAAAATATTTTTCGGAGATGAGTCTGTGGAACGGAAAAGACCGTTAAGAGCGGCCACGTTCAGCTACTTCCGTTATAGAAATCGCTTGTACGAGAGCTGATATAAGCTGTGAACTAGTGCTGCTAAAACATTACTTACATTTTCGCCCGCACTTTCACGCAAAATAACCCGAAAAGTACTAAAAGTTTCGAAAAATTCTACACGATCTAATTGCAAAATCTATCTTTAAGAAACAGATTTCAATAAGAAAGAAATCTGTTGCTTAAATTACACCAGTCAGGCCTATTAACGGCCAATGAGAAGTATGATCTAAGAATAATCGAGTGCCGAATTAATATATTTCAATGGAAAGAATGTTATCTTGTATTTTCGTAGAAACCTTTAAATACTGCATCCTTATGTAACAATTTAGTTACAAAAAACTTTCAAAATCAGGTATATATATTAAATACTGCACTGTGTTAAGAATACTAGATAGTAATTGTGTTGTATTCCTGAAACGTCATTAAAGTGGAAAAGAGGACGTTAACGAGTACGGTAGTTTCCAACCGTGTAAAAACTGTCTGCAGCAAACTTCACTTTTACACCAACATAACAAAAAATTTAGTCGCGGTAAACTTTGTTAGTAGGGCAATTTTCATCTATTGGGTACCAGCAACATAAGGCGTCCAACTGAAGAGACAATCCTTACAAAAGCTGAGGAAAGACCTTTCATTAACCAGGACAAATAGTCCCTTAGGAATTTGTGTGGGGGATTTGGCAACTCTGAAAACTGTTCCACATAGTTATGGAAGTTCGTTTATTGAATGGCTTCGTTAACCCGATTCCAGGGCTGCTCGTTATTGAATCTCATCATAGCCAGTGAGCTGGTATATTCTCGTAGGAGTTCTGCAGCCTGTATGAAGCAACCCGCAGTACACATCTGCAATGCAGATGGCAACACTTTCCAAAATTCTTGTACACTGCACGCGTTCGGTGTGCGTGGTATACCGTGCGTTTGAGGCGTGCGTGCTCCAGGATCGTAGATGTTAAAAAAGTAGATTTATTTCCACTGCATTTTGGGGTGTTGATAAGAAAAAACTCTGAACATTGTGCGTTAGTTATTACTGCCCCGCCCTATTAATCGCGTGTGACAGGTTATTTTGTGTACACATGTGATGTTAATTTTCGGAAAGTAATTATGTCATGATATAGTGCTTAAATTTGGAGCAAATTTAATGGCTAAATTTCATGACTGTATGACCAGTTAACGTTAAGTATTGTTATTTTTATTTGTTGACTTGACAGAGCTCAATGAAATACAGGAAACAGAGATAATGATATTCAAACTCTAATCTACTATATTAACTGTCATTTAGCGATTGAATTGAACATTATTTTATGTACCTAATACCACGCAAGTTAATATTACATCATTGTGGTTTTAATTTCATACTGTTAATATCCAATTCCATTTGCTTGTTTACCTAATAATTGGAATTCTTAATTTCTAGCTCCAAAACACGATACTTTTGTCGTGGTGACTTAATGCTCGGATTTTCAATTGTACAAATACATTTAACCCTTATTCAAGCAACAGCGATTCATTGGATCCAGAAGAAATTTTAAAAAATATTTTATATGAAAACTATCTAAGTTGTTAGGATAGTTTTTGACTCTGTTTTTATAATAATTTTTAAAAATTATCGTATCAATTTTACGAAAGAGTTCCTGAATAACAAATATAAAATCTTTCTTTTATCAGCCGTAAACGGACAAGCGTGAGCCATTGGACCCAAGCCTCTTAATCTGCGCCTGATATTGCATTTTCTGGTTTTACTTGGTCGATTACTTGAGGACTGCTTCGTGCCCAAAGAACGGACCAATGTCGGGTTGCGCCACATCTTTTCATTAGGAAGTTATCTAAAACCACTTATGAGAGATTCTCTGATCGAATCCTTCGTAGACAGTGTTGCTGCGAGATAGTATGTAGGCGAGTCGAGAGAGTGAGTTTTTGAAGTCGTGTGCTGCTGTCCAGGTTTTGCGGGAAAACTGCACAGCGATAGGAATGTTGCAGACCCTCACTGAATGCTAGAAAACATGAAATTATACGATTTTTTATGTTGATATTTCCAAGAATTTGGTTCATACACAAAACGTAAGAAGACGGTCAAACAGAATTGAATAATAAGTGTCGCCTGACAATCGTACACGTTTTCGAGAACGAAAGAGCTTCCACATCGCAGAAAAATTATAACAATGCCAAAAAAGATGTCATTTGTGCTATAAGGAATTAGGAAACTAAGATATGCAGCACCTGTTCAAAACCTGTCTGTAATGAACATAACCAGGGTAACAGTGTCTGCGATCTGTAATAAGACAAAACTTTTAATGAACAAATGTAAAGTTGTTTGTTAAAGTTAATGCTACTTAATATATCTTGTACTTAAAAATGTTTGAAATGTTATGATATATTAAACAAGTATATTAAAGTTAAGTTTCATTATCCATGTCAAGAAATTATACCTGTAAGACTAATTTCGTCACAGACACTCCTGAGTCCGCTGAATATCGTTTTTCCGATTGCGTTATTAAAATTAGTTGCCCGGAAAAGGGTTAAAGTTTCTAATCCACTCCAGCAGTTCTACATTTCCTGTCGTAAAGAACGTCTCCCAGAAACACGCGATCGACAAACATCCCAATATGCTGTCGGCGTCGTACACAATCTGGCCGAGGATTAGACCCGGCCGTTGCTCCCCCGCAGGGATTGAAAACGCTGCTGTCGTAGCTCTCGGTTCGCTGCTGCTTCATCTCCAGAGCGAGCGCCGTAAGCTTTCGTCTGGCTGCTAGAGAAATCGGCCCCGACTCCCAGTGGGTGCTCCCCGGCCGAGCCTAACGAGTTCCGACCAACTCAGCGATTGCAGCTCCCACGCAGCGCACCCGCCCCCACCCCTCCCTCACCCCCTCCCCTGCCTCGCGCGGGCTCGCGACGCGGAGAGTGTATATCGTAAGTTGGCGATGAGGGCGCAGCACGTTATCGCCTCGGCTCTTGCCACCCTCACCCCCTTCCCCTCCCCTTACTTCCCAATCCCCACCCTCATCCCTGCTTCTCCCTCCCCCGAGGATACCCGTCGCAAAGAAGCGTGGGGCCTGACGGGGAGTGGCGGGGCGGGGAGGGGAGAGACGGGGTGGGACGGGGAGTGGCGAGGTGGGGGGAGGGGAAGAGAGGGCGGGTGCCAACTGCGTAAACACCAACAACGCCCCCGCACCCCCAAGGTCCCCTCGCACGCTGGGCCACCAACGGCGCGTGCAAGGTCGAAAGATTCCTAGAATTGCGGCGACTAACTCGCGGAATATCTCCTACGTAGTCGTCGGTGCCGGCCTCGATAACCGAGATTATTAAGACTGAAGAGCTGCCTGTGTACCCACAATGTTACTTTCAGTAGTCGCTATGGTAGTAGCGTACTAGTAGTTGAAAAGCGACCTTAAATAATTAAAAAAGTCGTCGGTAATTTATTTTACAAAATAATTGTGTCGCCCTCAATGATATAATTTGGACACAGAGACACAAGAAAGTTCTTCGCAACCTTCAACAACACAGTTAAAAAAATATGATATTTTCGCTATGGAATGACGGTAAAGTATCTGTAATAAACAACTAAGAATAAGCAGAGTTCTGATGTTTCACGTTGACAAAAAAGCACTTACTGGAACATAACAATAACAATACAATTTCAAGAAACAAATTTTATCATTAACACGTTCACCTTTAAAGATTGTTGAACGTACCATCTTGAACCACTATCGTGAACGTCAAATTATATTTAGATAACACTGATTTTACTCATAATTAATTATTTAACTTTTCAACTGCTTCATAACGGGGGAAAATACGAACGCGAAAATACGAATTTTGCATTTGAATTTGGAATTTCGGGAGAATGCACCAGACGTTGTGATACTTATTAGTTTCGAAGTTATCTCAAAATGTTTGGATCGACAGTACTTAAGTACTTATGTGGAACTCAATGACAGATTAGCATACATCTTTACAAATACATATCTTACCTAAAATGGCAAATTTTTAATTTATTCGGTTTTTTATTAATTTATTTCCCTAAACTGATTTTATTGAAGTACTGCCTCTTGAAAATTAAAAAAAAGTTTTGTTATGTTAAGATGCTCGGCAGAGTATTGACTAATCGATATTCTACTTTTTGACCGTGTTTGCCCCCAAATAAATTAAAGAAAGCAACGGAATTTGTTACATCATTACGTGTGCCAATATAAATAATACATTTTCCACTTTCTGTGAAAACATAAATATCATAGATAAATGAATTATCATCATTTGTAGTCTTACTACTGCAAATCAAACGCTGCACATTCTGAAAGTTTGAAGCGAGTGGAAAGGTTCGCAATTCTTATTTTTCAAATTTTATCTGAAGTGGCTACTACTTTCGCAATTACCTCTACTCGTGTCGTTATCCTATTCAAGGAACATTTCATCACATTCGGCAAAATACAGAGCACACCTACGAATGAAGATTACAATAACTCGTATGTTTCAATCCTTAAATACCTTCTTAAATCTATTAGGCCTTTAAATGCATTTTTAATTTGGTAAGCCTTTATTTGGTTTGATTTGTGCATATTCCGACGATTACTGTCACATCACAGCAGCAAGGGAACTGTTATTTGCTCATCGATATGCAAAACATTTATGCTGGTGAAAAAAACTTTACATTTTGCACATCTGAATGAATCGAGTAATATTTAATCGTGTTACGAGGAGACATGAGAAAGTGCAGATGTTTTATTATTCGAGAAAAAGAGATGGTACTCATGAATTAATATATATTTACCATCTGATAAACATAGCGATTCTTCTCAATCAAATCATGTTCAGATGCCTTCCAAGGCAAAGTAATAACAAAATTGTGTTACTAGTATGCCTGCAAAAGTTGGAGATATCAAAACTGCTATTGTGTTTAAAAGATTGTGGTATTCGGAAAACAGATTAGTTGCTAAGAGTTTGATCCATTTGTGGTTTCCGTACGTTAGTTTTTACTTTGGATCAATTTATTTTCAATATAAAATTCGTAAAATGGAACTAAATAATTTGTTTGCGAAATCTGTCGGAAATGTGTAATTCTTGGACTTATTTCTTAAAGTTATTTGACCGTTTCATTCACATATTTCAAAGTTACTGAGAAACTTCAAAAAATCTTCATGATGTTTTCTATTGACATGGACTCTCCAATATTTGTTTCCGGGAAATGTATTTACACCATGTACCTCATCCAATCACAACCCATTATTTACGTATATATTTTTAAACTACAAAGCATGGATATTTGTAATCCATTGAAAATTTACCTCATTATTTTATCTCTTTCTAGGTTTTGTATTGTTGCGAGAGAACATTTCACAGGGGTCTAGTTTGTTTTACCACGATATAGGGTATAATTTGCTTTTTAAATTATTACTGAGTTCTTTAATTTTCTTTCATATAGTTATTTTCTATACACTTATTTCAACTGCAAAAGAAGAAAAATGTTGGTCACCACATTGCTGAACCACGTTGGGTGTATTTTCAATTTTATGGTGTATATCTTTATTATCATAAACTCTATCTTTGTACTTAAATTGGTGATTCTCTAAGTATTCGACTGTTTTGTATTTAAGGATCCATGCTAACTGATTTGCAGGCAGGCCAAGTATACATAAATCTATATATTCTTTTTGCGCAACTTTTAAGCTTCATCTAACAGCTTTGTTAAGAATACAAAACACATTCACTTGTTTATGTTCCAATCGAATCAGCAAGTTCTTTTCTCACAGCTGTTAAATACTATCTTAATACAATTTTACTTCACTTACCTCTATGTACACAGCACACATCACATCACAACACACATCATTGTATTTTTAACACTGCACTTTTTCAATTGTACTAGTTTCAAATTCATAATTCTCGAGTGTATTTCATTTGCTACTCAAAATCTGAAGCTATCCAGTTATTTTAGTAGCATTACGTTTAAATCTACCTAGCGACTCGGTAGATCAGTACGTGAGATTCTAGGATTCAATTCTCTACATCGACGGATTTTCGTTACTAGCTGGGTGGAAATCTATCACTTTTTTGCAGACGATTCTGAGCGGTCCCTAGCTTTGAACGGTAATTTTACTTGATGTTGAATGCCGGACAAGTATCTCAACAAACGAGTTTCGGACCACATGATATCTTTCCTTCCTCATTCTTGGTCCCTCCTCTTCTTTCTCAACACACACACGCACAGTCACACGCACATACTCGTACATACACATACATTCCTACACATACATATACATACATATACATACATATACATACATATACATACATATACATACATATACATACATATACATACATATACATACATATACATACATATACATACATATACATACATATACATACATATACATACATATACATACATATACATACATATACATACATATACATACATATACATACATATACATACATATACATACATATACATACATATACATACATATACATACATATACATACATATACATACATATACATACATATACATACATATACATACATATACATACACATACACATACATACACACGTACACACATACATATATACACATTCATACATACTCACACGCTCTTACATGCAGGCACAACACTACTACACATCTTCGCAGACCAGTCGCGAGCGAAGAGGTTGTCCCGTCTGAGGGTCCCTCTGCGGAGAGATACTTGAGGAGGGAAATGCCGCAATCCAACGTGTAGGTCGGTGCCAGATATCACGTTCCAGCGTTGTAGGATCACAGTATCTTCTCATAATATACCATGAACTCACTTTAGGGACTAGTTATAACAATATTTGACAAACCGAGAATCGATATTCTGTGACATATTCGGTTGACCTAGATACGTTGTAGCTTTGATCAAATCTTCCTCAAATGGACTATCAATGAAACGTACACGAGTTGTAACATGGACCAGGAAAGTCTCTCCGCCCCAAGCCAAATCCGAGACTTCTATTAAAAATTGCATTTATGTTGCATCAGCTAGATCACTGAGAAACAACTAAATGAAAAAAAAAACACTTCCAGCATCTGTTATGACTTTGGTGGTACGCAATTTCTGTATTCGTTTGTTACAAGCTGCAGTTGGTTCTGAGAGCGTAGGCGTCTTCTAACGGAGTCAATAACTACTTGGTAGTCCGGGAGATGTCGCTTCATAGGTACCAACGTTTCGGCAGGGCCTTTCGCCCTGAGGAAGGTTGCAAAAAAGTTACCTAAACGTTGGCACCAGTGCCTAAGTCGCGGCGTCACCCGAGCTGTTCGTGGTACCAACATAATTCTGCTGTTGGTTCTCTTCCCATCCACGGGTGGCACTGCTGAAAGACTTTCCTCGCGTACTGAACATTCTCTTATATTTTCGCACAGAGTACTTGAATTTTTTTGTCCACCTCTTTGTGCAGCGGACGCACTGCGCAGGCCGGGCGCGCGGGTAGGGGGCGCTGGTGTAGCCGCAATAACACGCCGTGCGTGGGCTGTGTTATTTCTATGTTGGCTACGTCGCGCGCGTGTGATAACCGAAGGGGGGTTTGAGAGGGATGAAGAGAAGGCAAAAACATCAAAGCAGAGAGAGAAATAAATATCGTTTTGAAATGCTGCAGGGGATTTGTTTCGTATGTTCGGCTTCGATTCGAGCGTTCTAGTGGCAGAGTTGCGCAACAAGAGTTTCAAATAGTTACCAACGTTAAATATTTGAAATGTTTTTCATCTAAAAACTACTAGAAGAGATAAAACGCTTTCTGACTTTTCGATCAAATATTGAATAAGACTAGTTTTGAACTTCTGCATCATACTATGTTAATTACGCATGCCCTATCAAAATATTGCCTAATAAATTAGAACTGAAAATCATAGTAGACACGATATCATTTCATCAACTATAAGCATGTGCTACGAGTATAGTGATAAGAAATAATTCATACTTCAACCAAACCCAGTTGTCTACTAACAAACAATTATCAAATATTCCCGGCAGTATAACTCACGTTTCATGCACCTGTTTATCTTTTAGAATTAAATAAAGTTACTGCACAAGTGCTTACATTGCAATGTTCTGTGAAAAGATACTCTTTGAGTATAAAACCAATATAAAGCGTTCGATGAAACTTAACATGTAGAACTAAATGAGTAAAAGAGCAATTCAACGCAATTAAATTATTTAAAAAAACAGAGGAAAGTTCAAGAAGTTTAGAAACAGCTGCAGTTCTGCTGTGAAAGATATTATGGACTTTTAATAAAAATCTCAAATGAAGAAATATCAAACCTTTTTAATAACTGGAGTACCCGTGTAATTTTGTTATTAATCAGTAAATATTATTTGTTAAATATTTTTCCTAAAGTTACGTTTAATTTTTTAATCTTTTTCCTGTTGTAAAAAGGTATATTATATCAAACTAAATATTTAGAATTAATTATTGTAATGTATCTTTCATATCAAATATGAAATCATTCTCGAATGCAGTGATTTTAGTATATTCATTATTAATAATTATGCAACACTAAACATAATTTTTTGCCCAATTAGTTGGTTTGAGTTTACTATTTATTTATTTATTTACAAAGTAGTCGCAATAACTACCATTTTATTGAAACCGAAAAGATTTTGCCTGCCATTTTCAGGTGGAACATTCGATCAAGCTCTTGATTTCCATCCCAACCTATTCGCTATCTGCCAATTATCTTCACATTTTTTTATATTTAACCCACAACTATGATAAATGCCACGGTAGGCACAATTGAAAACATTTTTGTAGATTTCTAAACATTCTTCGGCTATAGTACTAATAAGCATATCTTTTTGTGAATAGCATCATTGCCTGAAAATGGCCACTTTTTTATTTGTTCCATTTTTCATTAATTCATTTCCAAAGCGCAATTGTGTTCCAGTAGTGGCCACACTATTGCAAACGTTTGGTGGTGGTTAGATGATAATAATCGATACAGTATTTACCAATCAATATTGTCGATATTGATCGTGTTTCAGAACAAAACGTCCAAACAATTAATGGTTCATGTTATATTATTGCAACGCCAGTATTAATAATATGTAAGTATGACAAATAAAAGATGTTGTCTGGTAGCAACAATTTATTTGGCTGATGATCGTTTCGAGCTAAAATTAGAGCTAAAATTTCAGAGCTAAAATTAGAATTATGGAAATAAATTATATTAATACATGAATTATAAAAAAAATAGGGATAAGTTAATACAAATATTATATACAAGATACAGACATTGCTATCTATTGCAGACTTCTTGTATTCGTTGATTTGTTCTTTCCCTTGTTGATTTATTAGTCCATAGTCTCACAGACATAGTATAACAACACACACGCGGCAAAGTACCAATCTATTATACGTATTACACCAACCAACCCCACAAGTGTGGTTGGTTGGCCCATCTTGACTTGATGATTTTTACCTCCTACTTGAAAAGTTTTGGTTTCAAACATTCACAAATAAAAACAGCATAAGACAGTGTAATAAATGAATTGTCTATTGATACAATAAAACGTTATCAAAACTAAACCGATGTTGCGTAAAAATGTAAGACTACCAACTGGTCTCAACCAGACCCAGTATCCCCTACTTTGACGAATATACTCAAAAATAATACAGAAAGGATTCGCCCAGTTGTGATAAAAAGTACGTATGGAAATTAATATATTCAAAATAAAAGGTATACGGTTCAAATAATTCCACAATCGTGCCACGTCTTGCCGTAAAACAGCCAGAATATTACCATGTGCAATGCCGAGCTCCAGCAGAAAAATGCTCCAATTTCGTGGCCTCTGTCCCTACGGCCACTTGAAGTTGTCCAAGGCTCAAAGGTCCGTCCGTTGCCGTACATTATCACAGTGGAATCTCGTTACGCCACTTACAACTCTTTCAATACATTTTTGAAAAGGGTAAGTTAAATATTTTGGAAATCTTTGTAGCCATTTCAACCATTAACATATTTCAGGACATATTATTCAGAAACATATTTCTGAGCACCTAAAAACTTGTGTTATATTTTATTTTCTGAGATTTCCATTTTATCAGTTTTAAACATTTTACTTTACATTTACTATTAGAATTCAAAACATAATTTCAAAATATTATTATTATATACTCTTCGTTAATAAAATAAAGCACAACTTAATAAAATAAAAACAAAATTCAAAACTAAACTATAATTTACGATATTTCATAAATCCACGTCCCAGAAATTCCTTCAAAAGTTTTACAATACTTTTAAAATCTATTGACTAGGATTTCACAGAAAACAACATTAAATTCATTACAGCAAAAATCTGCGGGTATATTAATGTAAAAATGTAATCTCATCTTGACAGATCAACATGTTTACTTCAATTCACCAGGTTTTTTTCTTATGACTTTCTTAATTTGTCGCACATTCTTTTGTAACAAGAGAAATTTAAGGCAGTAGTGCCGTAGCGATCTCGGACCGAAGGTTCTAGTCCATCCTCGGGCATGGTTATATTGTGTTCGTCCTTTCACTCCCTATCATCATATCGTGTAATCCTCAAAGTTACCATACCGTTACAAGCAATAGTGGCCGCTAATGACCTAGTAGTTGATGCGATCTTATATAAAAAAAGATAAAGTTATGTACACGTGCGCCTGAAAAAACTTTTATTGCCGGATCCTTGTAACGAAACAGTGGATAAATACAGTTGAAAAATATAGATAAAAACTCTTTAACGCGTGCTGTAGCCAGATTTTATGTTCTCTGGGTTCTTAAAGCCGAAAAACCAGCGGCGAGTTAACTCAGAGGATCCGAGTTCGAGTCTCCCAATGGGAAAAACATCTTGCTGTTTGAAAACACTTATAGCGGAGCAGTTAGAAATAATACGAGAAGGTATGTGCTATTTTAGCTTACCTAGTTAAAATTTGTATAGAGTTATTGGTTTTAAAAGTTCTATTCTTGTGAAAGAACTGTATGGAATCACAAGCCGAAATGTCTCAGGTGCCACAACACCGCGACAGTGACTTGTTCCTTCGAGTCAGAAACACGATTTTTCGAAACTTCTTCCGAAAAGGTTTATTCCGGGCTTAGCGTCGAAGGAATCGATCCCTCGCGGCCTCCTCGTGAATGGCCGCCCCCACCTCGCACATGGAGCGGCGCTAAATGCGGCCTGATGTCCAGGGCAGTGTTCGCGGCGGCCGACGCGCGGCGCTCGCCTCGCTGGCAAGGAACGGCTATAATTAATCTTAGGCGACGAGGCCGCGCCGCGCCGCGCAGTGAACCGAAACCTTGAGGCCACCTCTTTACTTTGTGCATTCGGAAGCAAGCGGTCCCACAATTGAATGAGTACAAACCAGAACGGTATAAGTGATATTTTATAAATTCTAAGAAAAACGTGTATGTTTTAGTATATATTTCAGTGACAATGTATTTTTTTGTTTTTTTATGAAAAATTGAAATGCCGTAGTTTTAATGATGAAAGAAAGCACCACGACTGTATAATAACATTATATAAATTTAGAAAAATATTGTATGTTTATACAAGTCACACATTCAATTAATATTTTAGGAGTAAAGGAAAAAAGAAACTATAACGATCAGTAAATATCAACACTTTACGATCAATAGAAGGAAAAACGAGGAGTGACAGTGTAAAAAATAAGTCCCAACAAACCAGTGTTGTCATTACCATATTTGGAGAAAGAAGGGAGAAATAATGAAATAACCACATAAAATGAATGAGCGGCGATAGACTGGTGAAAGTAATGAGTAATATAATATAATTACGTAGGGTCGAGCAAAGAGGCTTAGTGCTAATGCGCTGGATTCGCAATAATAATACTAATATTATTATTATTATTATTATTATTATTATTATTATTATTATTATTATTATTATTATTTATTATTATTATTATTATTGCGCATCCAGCGCATTAGGCACTAAGCCTCTTTGCTAATAATTAATAATTAATTAATAATTAATAACTAATAATAATAATAATAATAATAATAATAATAATATCATCCTATCCCTTCTAATTGATATTGAAGGTTAACAACTTTGTCTTAACCAAGGGATGCATCCGAAAGGCTGATCCCTATAATTTGACACGATCTCTCCAGGATAGAATACTACTGGGCCTTGGAGAGAGAAATGTGTTGCGTGGTCAGTAGTGCCACATACGCAAATAATAATAATAATTAATAATTAATTAATAATAATTTTATTTCCAAAAGAATTACATTGACAGTGTACAAAAACCATCACCATAAAAATAAAAAATAAAAACAATCATATAATAATAATAATAATAATAATACTAATAATAATAATAATAATAATACTAATAATAATAATAATAATAATACTAATAATAATAATAATAATAATAATAATAATAATAATTTTAACGTTTTCAAAGGATGAACCATAGAAGGCTGAAGAAAAGATGTAGAAAATACATTCACCAAATATGTAGTGAATTTCCTGAATGAAGCGTGAAGAAATCAGCAGTAAAGCGTAGAAGATGAGTACAAGTAGTCAAGAATAGCTGAACGTGAATCAGTGCCTTATTTCCTTAAACTATTTTAGGCAGTTATTTTCTCACTCATACTCAGTTTCAGAGTAAGAAAAGGTGGAACTCTATATTTTGAAATTCTTTTCCACACAAAAATGTAGTCTAAAAACAAGATTTTATACAAATATAAACTATTTCTTGTAATTTCATAAACTGGCAATGAAACTTTCTCTTCTAACTTAACAACTTTACAACGTAACAACGTAAAACCATTATTTCATGCGAAGATCAGATCAATTAGAAATTTCACTATCTTATCTCTTATATCACGCCATCTTCAAAAATCATTTATTGGATTTACATCTCAAAACTTCAATTATTTTCGCATCATTTACTTTCAAAAAGTTGCATGTAATATTTTGAGGAAGTAGGATTTGTCGAACAACATTACCTACTTAGTTGTCTCAGAGCTCGTATCCGAGTCCCCACAGTAACAGACTTTTCGACTCCAGCTGCATAGCGAGGTCGAATTCACGCGGTAACTGGAGGAGAATTCTAGCAGCTGGCAACAATGATTGGTAGTTTTTCTTGGTTTCTTCAATCAACACCAGGTGAATGCCGGAGCAGTACCCTAAGAAAAGGGGCCACCACGCACGATCTTTTCTTCCTCTTCCTTGTCATATTCTCGCCCGTTACTTCCACACACTTACACATACATGCTCTACACATATCGGGAGACCAGTAAGCAGCTTTGAGCTGTGGCGGTGCCCCGTTGGTGGGAGATACCTGGTTGGAGAGGACCACGCTCGCTGACTTGTAGGTCGGCGCCATATCTACCAGCCAACGGAGATGATAACTGCCGCTTCCTAAAATACATACACTACACTTACGGGGCTAATGACCTTAGCAGTCCACACGCCTGAAAACACGCAAAAGTCAATAAATCAATGGAACAATGTGTCTCCTCGCTGGCTGAGTTTCGGCCCAGTGTGCGGGCGGCGCGCAGCTGGCCGTGCGTTACAGAGGCGAGGGGGCTGGATCTCGTAGTCGCTGCCTGCGCCTGTAGACGGAGGCGCTCCATCAATAATGGTTAAGGGCGCGTTGCCGATCGCCCGCGGCGGCGGGCTACCCTTCGCCCGCGAGTGAAGGGCCGTGTCCGCGCCGCTGTTTGCCTCGGCGACGCAGTCACGGGCGGCTTCTCCCCAGCCCTTGCTCTCGTGGTCGCTCTCGCTCGCTCTCGACCCTTCGCGTCCTCGTTACCGCTCTCCGTCCTTCCCTTGCCCCTTTCACCGCCTTCGCCCTGCTCTTCGCCTTCACCTCCGTCCTCGCCCTCTTCTCCAATCTCGCTCTCGTCTTTGCTCTCACGCGCTCTCGACACTTCCCGCCCTCTCTCTTCTTCGTTTGCCAGTTCCCACACTCGCCCTGCTCCGTAAATCTCTTTCGCCTCCGTCTTCGCCCTTTTCTGCATCCTTGCTCTCACAGCTTCCCTCGTCTTCTTTTCTGCCCTCATTCCTCTCCCCACCCTCGCCCTCCGTCCTCACCTTCTTTTCCATCCTAGCTCTTGAAACCACCCTCACACTCTCGTTCTATGACCTGCTCTCGTTCCTCTCTTCACACTCACCCTGCTCCGCCTACGTCCTCGCCCTTTTCTCCACCCTTCCTCCTGCTCTTACCATTGCCTTCGTCTTTGCTGTTCTCCTCGCCCTCACCTCCTGCGCTCTCGGCCTCGTCCTTGCCCTCCCCTCCCATCGCCTCGCCGCGCCTCCGCCTGCGCCTTCGCCGCCTTCGCCCTCTCCCTCGCTTCAGTGCCCGTCCTCGTTCCAACCCTAACCTCATCCAGTCCTCAATTTCAATACGCCCTCTAACTTCATTTTTATTCTCACCCCCATTTCCACTCGCACCCGTCCTGCCCCGACCCTCGCCCTTATCTCCCGGCTCCCCCACACGTCAGTCTGAATCTCAGTTTCCTGCTATGTTCAGCGTCCTCGCCCCTTATCGTCTCCCATCATTACATGTTCCTGTGGAAATTTAATTTACGCATTTCTTTATTGGATTCTTTTCCCACAACTCTTCTGGAAGTTTTTGCTTCCTTACTCGTTCCGCCTTATTTCGACGCAGTACCGGCCTACATTTCTTTATATTCTTCCTCTATCATAACTTTAAATCAAAACATTCTCTGTTCTTCGTAATTTGTGTTTGTAGCGCTTTTCGTATCTGTGGGCCAGATCCAATTGTATGCTTCTCTGCGTGACTTTAGTGTCAACACTCTTTCTGCCATTCATTATTTCATGAATGTTCGCCGACGATTTCTCTTTGCACTGGCAATCTCTGCCACCGTAACAGTTCTTAAATCCTCCGTTGCCTCTTTCACAAACGCCGCCATGTCCATTTCTTCTACGCGTCCTCTGCTGCGCCGCTGTCTACAGCTTCTCTACGGACTTCCGCACCGCCGCTCTCGCATTCTCCTGGGAAAGCTCAGTTTGCCAAAGGGTCCATCCGAGGAGAAGGCTCTTTGACAAATCGTTCGTGAACCGACTGGTCATCGGCGAACGTTCGGGAACCGTGCCCAAAGTACCTCTTTTTTTAGCCCGCTTGTTTTCTCTGTGTACTCAAAGTTGCTCTTTCATGGCAGTATCACGGTATCAAAAATATGAGTCCACGAGTTTTATAGTAGTTTGATCCGTTAAAATTCGGAACCTTCTAATCAAAATGTTAAGTTCAATGTGAAGTAGTAAATCACTAAAAACTATTACTCATTACAGTGAAATTTGAAAACAAACTATGAAAGATATTTGGATCCCAAAATATAGTTATCTCTGACTTATCGCGTGCTTTATCATACCAAACCATAGTATATTTTGCGATAATAGGTATTATGGTGTGAGCCGACTTGGGTGGCTGCTAGGGTGATTTAAGAATTAGCAAAACCTCTGCAATTCTACCTAAAGGCCGGAGACATATCTCTCGGTCCTGTGTTGGAGGCGCACTGCCACCTCCCGTTTATATCACGCACTACACTCATGGAACTAACGACCAAAGATGTAGCGCCGACAAACACTCACGCGACGCGGCTGAGCAGAGACTGGCGAGGTGGTGGGGCGGAGGGGAACTAGCTGGAAAGGCGATTGGCGCGCGGTGACGATGGCGAGGGCCTGGGCAGAGGGCGGAGGGTGGTGGGTGGAGGGCGAAGGGCGGAGGACGAAGGGCGGAGGACGAAGGGCGGAGGACGAAGGGCGGAGGACGAAGGGCGGAGGACGAAGGGCGGAGGACGAAGGGCGGAGGACGAAGGGCGGAGGACGAAGGGCGGAGGACGAAGGGCGGAGGACGAAGGGCGGAGGACGAAGGGCGGAGGACGAAGGGCGGAGGACGAAGGGCGGGGGACGAAGGGCGGAGGACGAAGAGCGGAGGACGAAGAGCGGAGGACGAAGGGCGGAGGACGAAGGGCGGAGGACGAAGGGCGGAGGACGAAGGGCGGAGGACGAAGGGCGGAGGATGAAGGGCGGAGGACGAAGGGCGGAGGACGAAGGGCGGAGGACGAAGGGCGGAGGATGAAGGGCGGAGGATGAAGGGCGGAAGATGAAGGGCGGAGGATGAAGGGCGGAGGATGAAGGGCGGAGGATGAAGGGCGGAGGATGAAGGGCGGGTGTAATGGGTGGAGAGTGGTGAGTGGATGGGGGGAGGGCGGAGGGCGGAACGCCCCGCACAGCGCGGGCGAAAGGCAGCAGAAGGCGCCGCCGCGCCCTTCGGCCCTTATCTCGTTATCCCCAGCGGCGGCGCCCGACTCGCGACCGGAGGCGCTGGAGGAGGTAGGACTGGAAGCAGGGCAGGGGAGACAGAAGAAGTGGAAGGGATGTCCAAGTTTCACTAAGAAAGTTGATACGCTCCTTGTAAGTGAATACTGTTGCATTCGACTGAGTAAAGGCAATAAATTGATTTCCATTTTTTGTCATAAATAATCACGTCTATTGTCATTTTCTAATATAATCAGATTTCGATTACACCCGTTTTTAAACTCGTGTATAAAATGATTGTACGGTATCGAGTTTTCTCGTACGGTCTCGTTGCTCTTTCCTTTCTCTTCCTCATCCTATCCTCATCTCTTACTTATACAAACCACACGTGTTGAGAAACCACGTGAGTTTACGTATGTTCCAAATGCAGCGGTGCCCCGTTGGTGGAAGATATCTGGATGGATAAACTTCGCAAGCTGACATGTAAGTCGGTGCCAGTTCTCACCATCCAGCGGCATAAAACAGCCAATTCATGATTTAAAAAAAAACATTCACTATACTTACGTGACTAATATCCATAGCAGTTGACGCGTCTGCATACATGTTATAATTAATCACTAGTGTTCTGCCGTGGTAGATTGTGATATTACTGCCCGAGTTTTTGCTATTCTGGTCACGAACCATTAAAGTTGGAATATTTTATTTAATTCTTTTGTAGAAAATGTTTAATTTGAGTGTCTGTATGCTACAATAATGTTTAATATTACAGTATTACTTTAGTTGCATTCTGCTTCTATATTACTTCATGTGGATGAGTGGATTTGTAAGTTTATTGTGAATTGCTGTTGCCCTTCTCCCAGAAACTGTTAGCCTAGATCTATCACTTCAGTTTTTCTTCGTTGACATATATTTTTACTTTTTTCTCCTAGCACTTGGTACATTCCACTGATGTGTATATTATGATAGTGCAGGAGTTGGCGAAAGAGTCTGACTTATTTTTAATTCCGTTTGCATTGAAGTGGAGTGTGGTTAGTCACATTCCATTATGCATTTGTTTCTGAAAGGATGATAGGGGAGTTGTATTAATGAGGAAGGGGCATAAATAAGGAATTATTTTTCAAGTTATTAAAATAATGTTCTGTATGTCCTCATGGAACACATTTGTAAGGCACAACATTAATTTAGGAGGCCTTAACAATGTTACGTATTTTGAACATTTTAATGTTAATAAACCTATATGAATTGTGATGGGCGTGAACAGGTTATTTTAACTGACATCGAGGAAGCGGTGGGATCACAGTAGGCATGATAATGCATATTCCTTTGTTCATTGAAATCTCTAAAGTCACATAAGTCGTTCATTGTTTGAAAGAATATCTCTATGTTGCTATTTTCAGTTATTTTGTGAAATTTGCCAGTAGTAACACTTTTAACGTTATTGATTAAGCGATTACAACTTCATGAATTATTAAGATACAATGCTTTGTGAATAGTTACTGGTGAGATTTGTATATTTGTTGTTTGACTTTCGTTTGGTTTAATGTTGTTTGTGGCTATGAGTTCATATGTAATACTTCATATCAATTGGATATCGGTGTACAGAGAAGGGGGAAGAATACCTGGAACGGGGAGGGGGGCGTTAGCGGACTGAAAGGCCCTTCTCTGTACAAAGTAAATTTTTACACCGCACCGGGCCGTGAGGTGCCCGGGGGGGGGGAGAGGGATGGCGCTGGTTAAGAAGGGAGGCGGAGGATGACGAATTTATAAGAATTTCATTGCACATACGTTTTATTGATATTAGATTTCTAGTCTACGTGAATGGGATGATATGATAAATGAAATGTTAATTTACAGTAATGAAAGCAAATGAATTGTATAAAATGGATATTCGTTGTTACGTCAATGTTGCTTCTCTCCGTGATGGTGACGTAGTGAACGTTTGTTGCACTACACGTCCATGGGCACACGGCGTTGCCGAATACCTGACCTCAGAGCTGCTCCTCTCCCGGGCGAAGCGGGAATGCAGGCGTCCCACACAGTTCGCTAGTCGGAGAGTCTGTCCAGCAGCTTGGCCACTGCCCTGGCCCTAGGTGGGCCCTTACAGCAGGAGTATGTGGTTTTTGCACAAACAGTCTCTCGCCGGCAGGTGGCTGACGGTGTGAGTCGGGTCTGTCCGATGTAGTACCCGCTGATGGCAGGTTCACAAGTACACGTGCCGAAGGCAGCGGGTGACGTGCGCGAAGCGCAAAGCATGAACGTTGCTTGTAAACGCGGAGACTGCTCAGCGGAAAGGCCTTAGGCCGGCGGTGTGGCCTGTGCCTCCCGTGGTGGTTCTCGCGCGTCTCTCTCCTGGCACAAGTGAAAGTGGCGTTGCAAGCCAGAAGGCTGCAGCCCTTCGGGAAAGCGGGAGGGGGCGCCGTTCGGGGGAGGGGCCGGCGGCGCGGGTGCGGCATGGGTGCGGCGGGCGCACCCTGCGGGAGCGGCTGCCTCCGGAGGGAGGGAGCGACCACCCGCCTTTGCGCGAGGGCTTTGTGTCGTGGACGGAACAATCGGTACAGTATAATTTCATTTTGATGTCTATTTGATCTTTTAGGTTAATATGATTTGGTGGATACCGAGGCACTTACAATTTTTGTAGCGTTTTTGCTTGTTTTGCTGTTGTCAGATATTGTAGATTCAAGGTGCCTGTGACGTCAGGGCCTGTGACGATAGAGAATGTAAATGCGAGAAAACAATACATTATGCAGCAGTTACGGTGTCTGCTGCAGCTGTCGTAATTGGTTTTATTGCAATCTCTGGCGATAGAGAAGTTCTTCAAAGCCCATTGCGTTTTGTTTTGTTTTATTAATGACGTGTGTTGTAAGAGATTACCGGTTTTTCAAAGCCAACAACGAGGCTTCTGGTATTTTCCTTCACGAGAAGTGACTTGAACATCACACTCTCGGTACTCGTTACAATTAGAAAGAATATGTTCACTAGTATAGAATTAAAATGATTTGCCGCAGTGTGCCGCAATGCGGTACTTTTGGCCTTTGGCCACACTGAGCGTAGTGTAGCTTTCAGCTTCGCGACCTAGGTTGCCACTGAGCAGCAAAAGCTTTGGCATTGACCGATAACGCCCTCTGCAAACGAATATCTCTTAAAGCGCCGAGTGCGCGCACCAACGCCTTTCCCCCTTCGAGGTCTGACCTCGAACTGAAATACCTTAAATAA
This sequence comes from Gryllus longicercus, assembly GCA_038098605.1. NCBI lineage: Eukaryota > Metazoa > Arthropoda > Insecta > Orthoptera > Gryllidae > Gryllus > Gryllus longicercus. The sequence continues at coordinate 848,950 of JAZDUA010000139.1, forward strand.
ATGTACCACACTGCAGGGCGTCTTTAGAAAGCCTTACAATATCAAGAGAATTATGGATTTTTCTGTGAATAAATTCACACTTATTTCCCCTATCGTAAAATATATTATGCATTTTGTGGATAGGTCGAATAATGTAATTTACATTAAGAATTGAACTCTCATAGAGAGAGACACTTTAAACGATAGGAACAAGTAATAATTGAATATCGAATCCTTGCTAATATTAAATGTGGTTATTGATAAGGAGTTGTTTACAACTATACGAAATATTTCGATAAGACGTAATATTATTCATTACAGGAATAAATATTTAATGAGTTCCGGTCTTTCCTATTCTCACATAACAGATTCCTATACAGTTTGAATATTTTAAATTATATTCATCTAATCCTCCAATTTTGTCCGAGAGTATCGGTGTGAACCAAACTTGTAAATTTGATGTTAAATCTCTCTTTCCATATTTATTTTTTTTAATTTACTTATTTTATTCTTCGTTCCTAGTGCTGCATCTCAGATGATCGTAAATATAACTGGAACGAGTAATACACGCGTAATTTACGCGTAATACACGTGGTGAAAATGCGCATCACATTCATACAAATAGAATTGTTCATTACACTGATCCATAGCTGTTTTGAGAAGGATACATTAAACTGTAAATCCACCAACAACGATACATAATAATAATAATAATAATAATAATAATAATAATAATAATAATAATAATAATAATATATGCCTTTATTAATATGGCGAGGCTCGGGCCATCAGGCCCGCTCTTCCGCCTGACCACATGTCACAAGTATACAGAGTAATGTATTAAATAGTAAAATTACTAAAAAGTAATGTTATCTAAAAATTTAAATGTAATATAATCTACAAGTTGTAAGTAGTTAGTGGAAAGCAAACGTCATTTAAAGCAACTTATAAATAGACAACATCAGAGGTTAAATGGATAAAATGTTACAATAATAATTTTGAAATAATTTTAAAATCAAGTCTGAGATTGAAAATACAATTTGAATTAAATAAGATTATGTGCTTTAAATATCTGCGCGCTACGCGACAGCCTGGTATTCACCCCGAGCGACTGTGATCTATTAATACAGAAAGACACCATCACACGTCGCTCGATCCTGGAGGAAAACCCGCTAGTCGGGGAAAACCCACCAGGCAAACTGTGTCCTAATACAATGGAAACTAAGCTAACATGAAGTAACGGGTCTTTGGGATGGTATCCTCAGCTGCGGTCCATGCTGCAAAGGGTGGTTTTCTTGTTTAAAACCGCCTCTGCTCCTACGGATGAAAGTACAGTTCCGGCAGTATCAAACAGGTCGCAAGAAAGTAATATTTACAGAAGAAACATTAATGTTATTTCTAAAACATATTAATCTTAACACTCCTAAGAAATAGCTTTTATTTGACCCGTAATCTACAGTGATTTAAATAGCAAAATGGTGTATTTTACTTTGTAAAAAAGTCATGCAGGTGCTTCTTAAAAGATGTTAATGAAGAGGAGTTTTTAATATTGGGAGGCAATTTATTCCATTCGCGGGCTACAGTAATTGCGAACGATTTATTGTAGTAGCTGGTTTTGCTTTTTGGAATGCAGAGTAACTGGGATTTTTGAAATCTAGATGATTTAAGGTGTACAAAATAATTTGTTAAGTATGTCGGGGAACCCATTTTTAGCATCTTAAATAAAAGACAAAGGCTGTGATACAAGCGCCTATCCTTTAGTGTTAATATTTTGTGCTGTTTATAAACTCCAGAGATGTGATCGTATTTTTTTATGTTATAAATGAAACGAATACAGGAATTTTGAGCCCTCTGTAGAGTTTGAGCGAGTGAATCTTTTAAATTGTTATACACAATATCCCCGTAGTCGAAATGAGGACACAGCAGGGTTTTTACCAACATTTCCTTCGTATTAGTAGGGAGACATTTATCGATATATCTAAGGGATTGCAAAGAAGCATAAACTTTCCGACAGACATTTCGGATCTGATATTCCCAACTTAGATGATCATCAAGAATTAAGCCCAAGTTTTTGACTTGTGTATGACGAGGTACTACAATATTGTCTATAAGCACATCAGGAACATATGAACCTTCAAGTTTCTTATGCATTTGAGAAGAGCCAATTATGATGGTTTGTGATTTTGTAGGATTTAAATTGAGTCCGTTTCTCATTGACCATTTGACTACAGATGAGAGTTCATTATTTAATTTATTTATTAGCATTTCTACCTGTGATGGTTTCCCGGAGATATAAATTTGCAGGTCATCCGCGTACATATGATGACTACATTCCGTAAGTTCGTTTGATAGGTCATTCATGTAAATTAAGAAGAACAGTGGACCTAACACGGATCCCTGAGGTACTCCTCGTTGGAGAGGTTTTGGATTGGAGTGCAGATCGTCAACTACTACAATTTGTTGCCTGTTGTAGAGATAGCTTGCAATCCAAGAGATGGTGGAATCAGAAAAACTTAGATTTTTGCACTTCGCTATTAGGATGTCGTAATCTACAGAGTCGAATGCTTTACTAAAATCTAAAAGAGTTAATACAGTTACGAGGCCATCATCTAGCGCTTTTCGTATGTCTTCAGTTACTTTCAATAAAGCGGTTTGTGTGCTTCTACCTTCTCTAAAGCCGGATTGAAAGTTATCGAGCAGATCTGAGTCGGATACGTGTTTTACAATCTGTTTTCGAACAATTTTTTCCAGAACTTTAGACACTGTCGGCAATATGCTAATTGGGCGATAATTGCAAGACGCCGAGGTCAGTTCAGATTTTGGCAGGGGGCGAACATGTGCAAGCTTCCACGCTTGAGGAAAGGTTCCCGTTGTTAATGAGAAATTAATTAAATGCGTGAGTGCCGGAAGGGCAAATGGTAAAACAAATATCAATTGTTTGGCTGTGATACCATCGGAGCCATTTGCATTTGATTTTAGTGAAAGAACAATTTTACTAACTTCTTGATGATCAACGTTATGGAAATAAAATTTATCCCTGATAGCAGGTGAGTTGCTTGAAAGTCTCTGTAATGTATTACGCTTGACAGAAGGTGGTATTGGTTTTGAAACATTTACAAAGTAGTCATTAATATCATTCAAGGGCATATCGATAGAAATTTCAGAAGAATTTGCTTTCGTGATTCCGAGGTCTCTCAGTTTGTTCCAAACGTCTTTTGAGTTTGTATTTACTTTAAAGACATCATGATAATATCGAATTTTTGCGTTTCTAATCTTTTGTTTTACGGAATTTCGTAACTTTTTGTACTCTCTTTCATTTTCAGAGGTTTTATTACACTTGAAGCGATGGTAAGCTGAGTCGCGTTCCTGCATGAATTGCTTTAATGTATTTGTAAGCCATGGGGCCGCGGGACGTGTCACACGTCGCGTTTTCCATGGTGCATGTTTATCGAAAAGGTTAGAAATAATTTCGTTGAAGACTTCTACTTTACTATTAAGAGATGTTTGACTATAAACGTTATGCCAAGGAGCTTTGGCACTGTCGTCGAACATAGCCTCGGAATTAATATTTTTGTAGTCACGGTAGCGGATAATTTTTTGCTTATATTTAGGACATTTTATAGAGTACACCATAAATAGCAAATCATGCTTTGATACTCCCGAAATAGATATCTGACCGTACATTAATACTTTCGAAGTGTCTGACACAATCGCGTGATCTATCCATGTTTCAGCTCCTAATGCTAAGTGAGTCGGGCCAAATTCTAATATTTGTAAATTGTATGAATTAAAAGTATCAATAAACTTTTCGGCCGAGTTTGTGAGCGGTACCTTCAGATCGCAATTGAAATCACCCATGATTATGATATCCTGATATTTACTTGCGAACTGCGAAAGGGGAATCTCTAATTCGGATAAAACTCCCGTTTTCGGGGGCCAGTAAACAACAGCAACAAGTAAATGTTTCATTCCAATTTGGATTTCTGCAAACATGTATTCCATGCCAGGTAAAGAAGATGTGGAGTGAGCGACTACTTTAACCTTAATGTCATTGCGAACAAACAATGCGACCCCTCCACCCATCTTTTCTTTTAAATTGCTTTTAATTACCGACCTATCATTCCGAAGGAGTTTATAATTAGATACCGATACGAGTCCTGATTTAATTGTAGATTTTAGCCATGTTTCGCTTATTAATAACAGGTCTGGTTTCGTTTCAGTTATAATATTTGAAATTTCGGAGTAATGCTGCTTAAGTGATTGGGCATTTACGTGGAAAACAGACAAGCCACGAGGGAACTGAGACAAAGTAATTTGTAAATCCTGGAGGGTTGCGGGGCTACTTCGAGCAGGTATGGGACTTTCGACGGGGCTGGGGTGAGCCAGTATCCTCTCCACTTCCGGATTGGCACTAAACACAGGTACAGAATTCCTGGAACGCGTGTACTGAGGAAAAGACGGTGTTAAGCTTCGTTGCCACATTTATGAAGATATCCGCGGTGAAAAAAAAATCAAAAGCAATAAGCAGAATGGAATTTGAGTTAAATAAGTTACTTACAATTACACGTGGGGCACTAACTACTTAGAATTAGTCTAATTATTATAAATTTCTTATAACTAATAAATATTCTAGGATAATAGTTAACTATAATTATAAGAATAAGCACACTAGTGAAACAAATAATATAATTAAAATGTTGTAATATAAAATAATATAAGTCTAATATTAGTAATAATAAATTGTAAGTAAAAGTGTTAATAGCAAATATTATGATAATATTAATAATAGTAATAGTAATTCAATAGCACTATAAAAATTAGCAAAAGACGCAAAAAAGTAAAAAATTATAATTAAAAATATTTTTGTTTTAAGAACGAAAAAATAGTACATAGTCTTTGCTCCTAGTTATGTATACTATCCAGTTCTGCTATAGTTCTGACGCGAACTTTGGAATTTCTCACCTTTACGATGACGATACCATCTGTTGTCCAAACATTCTGTTGGCCGAAACGTTCCACAGCCTTTTTTAACACTTCCAGCCGCATCCTCGTCAGGTCCTCCCGAATTGTGATACCCGTTTTCTTCAAATTTCTTTTGGATGAAAACATTTCCCGGCGCTTCCTATAACTGATGAATTTTACAATTATAGGTCGAGTACCACCATTCGTTTTCCGGCCAACTCGATGACTGCGATCAATATCGCTTAGGTCTAATTGGACACCTATCTTTTTGGCAACATTGATTGCAATACAGTCGGTGTCCTCGCCATCACGCTCGGGTTCCCCAAAGATTCTTAGGGAGTTTCGCCGCTGGTACTGCTCAAGCTCGTCAGTCCGCTCCTCCAGTTGAAATTTGAGATCATCGATCTCCTTAGTTTTCTCTAATAGTTTCTCTTCGTAACGAGAAACTAACACCTCCAATTTCTTCTCCACTGCTTCCGAAACAACCTGGGCAATTTTGCTTATGAAAACATCCGATGTCAGGATGCTTTCAATAAGCGAAGCAGAGACAGCGTCATTCGCTTTAGCGTTGCGTGTGGCCATGATGTTGAAAAATTAGAGGTAAAACGAACTTATTTTTATGAAAATTACTTTTAGGAAAAAACTAAAAGTATTAACAATATATTATAAAATTAGCGAATATTGTGGTTATACTTAGCTTATACCAAGCAGACACTGGCGATGTGTGCGGCGCTCTTCACTTACGATCGTACTGCTGAACAAAACTACCTGCTGCGCCGCTCACTGACAACTACCTGCGGTGACCCTCGGAGCGCTTAAGAAATACGTCCTCACAGCTCAGAGACCATGACCGAAGTTGACGTTTACCTTTTCAAATTGATGAACATTGGTGAGTTGGAGGATAGATGAACTTTTCTGTATTTCTTTCCAAGACAAAGTTTACTAGTTCAAATTAAATTTATTCTGATTCTTATGAAATTATGAGTTTCCAGAAAATTACGTAAATAAATAGGAATGTGCCATTCAGACCTTGAGATTCAAAAGATTGTGAGAAATGTTGACATTCTCAAATTACCGCTTATTATCCTATGTGCTTAATACAAAATTTTACCTAACTCTTTGAATACTCTTTTTGATCATATATCATGTTTATCAAATAAAATCCGTAATTTCTGAGAGTTTTATTATAGTTGTAAAAAATAATTTAGTTGGATAAATATTTTCACTTTTAACTACATCTTTCTTTTAGAATATTGAGAATACCACGGAGTTAATTAGTGGAGAATTCGAAAATTGCAAGGCCCTTTAAAATTCTGTTAGCTTGGTGTAGCTGTGGCATATGCATTAGTACCTAAATCAATTATATATGTTATTAATTTGTTTTCAAAGACTTCAAAATATCAGAATTAAATAAAAGAATTCAAAAATCGATACATTAGAGATTGTTATAGGATTTGCTTTCAAGTTAAGTCTCATTAAAATTCGTCCGAACCTTATATTAAATAGTTTTGGGACACACTAAATTCCATAATGAATACTGTGTTTGTGATTATCGAATAAAATGTCGGTTATCGAATAAATTGAATTAAAACGTAAAAACAAAGAAATAACGTTTCATCCGTATGATATAGTTTTATCATTTCAATCTTCGCAAAATCATTTGAAATATTATCACCAGATATTTACTTAAACAACGGTAAGAAGAGCTGTTTTAAAGTGTTATTTAATGAAAGCATAAAAAACTTTAAAGATGCTGTCTCTTTGCTTCTCTTCAATTGTGCTTTTATTTTGCTTTCCATTACATCTTTGTTTCAAGACATTGGCAGTCGTCCGACCACTGAAATTTGGCCAAGTACTCTATACAAGAATGACCTTACATTCAAAAAGCTCATGAAGTAAACTATTGTCTTTGTTGTGATTACAATGAAGTCAAAAAAATTAAAGCACGAACTTTGTCTAACATTCCGCTCTTTGCATTTTATTATTTTATTGCTTTTCACCAATTATCTGAAAGCGTCACAAAATTTGACGTTTCGAGTGAGTATTGAGTTTTTACGGACGCGCCAACTACAACGGTCATTAGTATTCTAAGTGTAATGGATGTTATATCCTGGGAGTTGGCGTTGATCTTCTCCCGTTGGACGGTGGGATTCGACGCCGACGTATGGGTAGGCTTGGCGGATACATCTCTCCAGTTACCTCCCCGCAACGGCACACCACCCTCGCCGGGACAAGCTCAAAGCTCCCGACTGTCTTCTGTCACCACACAAGTCGGGATATCAGTGGGGTGCTTAGAGATAGTCTTGGCTGGGGCGGTGCCTCGCTAATGAGTCACCTGGTTGAACAAAAGACACAAGCTGACTGGTCGGTCGGCGTCGGATCTTGCTATCCAGCCAAGGAATATCATTGCCACCTTACGCGATAAAATTATTCACTACACATACGGGACTAATGACCGTGGCAGTTGGGGGAACCACAAATCAATAAGTCAACTGACGTGTGTGGTACTGCAGTGCATGCTAGTTTGTGTGTAAATAAGATGTGAGGATGGGACAGGAAGATGAAGGAGAGATTGCATTCCGTTCGTGGCCCGTTTGTTAGGGTACTGCTTGGGAAAATAACGAAAAGCCACTGAGCAGAGCAACCTGCTGTTAAAATTTTCCTCCAGGCAGCGACTGAATTCGACCTAGCTATCTAGATAGAATAAAATATGCTGCCTGCCATTGTCGGGACTCGCAACCTAGAACGTACCGGTCAGAGACACTACAGTGGCTTCGTTGATGACCTGAGCCTCTGCTGTCAGTCAGTGAGCTGTTCTTAGAGTGAACTAAATGCTTTATGAATTACATGAAACAAAGATTTTCTTTTAAATTCAATATTTCTGAAGGAGATGGTTGTAACTTCGTTTTTTGTTTGATAAAGATAAAACTATAATTTTACGTATATAATGTACACTTGCTTTTGAACTTACATCTATTTCATTTGATGAAGATGCCATATTGGGTTCTGTAGTGAGGTTCAATTTCGGCGTATGGCTAGACAAAGATAACTCTTAGTTATAGAGCCGTAGAAGCTCTTCAGATTCGTTCATTTCTTTTTGCGTTTGGAATTCGGTAATTCGTAGAACATGTCAATACATTCCATAAATCGAGATGGGCCTTATCCCTTATCATATACCACGAACGAGTCTACTCCGTATGTCATCGGAGAAATAAACCGGATGTCGGAATGTCGGAAATGAAATGGAGCAACGTAAGTTCGGAGATCAAAGTGCGGCATAAAATTCATAGGAAATTACGAGTTGTACAGACGCAAGGTTATTTTGCTTCTCTCGGAAACCGAAAGCAGGAGTCTTGTCGCCAACTTGGACAGGCACTGCAAAAACGTCAACTTGGCCACTAAAGTTTTAGTATAACGCATGGAGGAACGTTCCGATGCCAGCCAGGATAATCGAGCTCGCCAAGGCTGCAGGGTCATAGCTGCTTGCCTTGAAGGGTCACGGGTTCGAATCCTGCCCCGGGCATGGATGTTTCTGTGTGTTATTAGTTTGCATTCCTCAACCGCTACCCATTAAAACTAAAAATTACTGGTCGCTAAATGACGGAGGAGTTGAAAAGTGAACACCCCACCGAAAAAGGTTTTGATAGCAGCTTAGAAGACGCCATTTGGTATAATCGGTGTAGTCAGCAGAGAATACCCATCAATTTCCGGCTTCCTCTTTCAGTTTGACATTTTTTCGTCCGCCTCATTCTAATCGAGCGTTGTAATTTTTAGACCGGTTTTGCTGTGCAATTTCGTCGCGTACGGAGCCAATAGGGTTGCGTCGTTACCTCGAAGAGAGGCCACTTGTCCGCTCCGCCTGCGAAAGGCGCGGCGTCCGCCACGCCGCTCTCTTTTCGCAGGCGCGGACGGGAACGCGGGCGCGTTTTACGGGGCGCTTTTGTGACGGCCGTTTCCGCCGCTGCGTTTCGCTCCGGATGTTTGTGTCGCTGGCAAGACGTAACTGTCGAAGGGAGTGCGGCGGGCGCTGTGTCGTCATTGTTTACTTCTGAGAGTAAACTGAAAGGCGCGCGTCGCCCGCGGAGCTTGTGATCTTGGTGTTTAGGTAATGGGATGTGTGCTGTGGTATGCGCGGGACGCGAAGTTCATATGTCGGTTTATGAAAAGAAATACGGTACGTGCCGGTTGTTTTTGATGTTCGAGTTGAGGCAAAAGGCTTCATAACTTTGGTCCTTTATTTGAATTAAAAATGTGGAGATTACGCCTGCATTTAAAACTAGATGAATTATTGAAGGAGAAATTTCAGTACTCCCATTAATAATGAAAACGTTAAAAGTCAAAATTTTGCGCGTAGGAAACCATTTTATTGCATTATTGCCTTATGTAAATTTTATTTGTAATTTAGTGATTAGAGTTTATGCATTTATTTTAAAAAAATATACTCTTTGTTGCCCAAATGTTCAAATCTGACTAATGTGTGATATAGTCGGTAAATCGACCAAATAGGGGGTATATATTTCAAAGTAAAAGAAAGGTCGAAGCATAAATTTTGGTTTCAAAATTTAAGATAAATGTGATTAACAGGGATAAAATAGATGAAATACAAGGTGTTTAGCTGCAAATTGAATTGTATCAGTCAGTATTTCTACTGAGAGTACAACACCGTATCTCCCAACTTCATTTTTTCCTACGCATTACCTATTTCTGGTGATCACAATTCAGCCTTTGTAACTTACATGTAACAACTTTCAGTCTAAGCTGCATATCATTTCCAACTTTTTCATTTTGGGAGAAAATATTTCTCGTGAACACACAGACATCTCACATTCGGACTATATTCTTACCGTAGCCAGCGCCTGCCGTGCAATTCAATATTTACCCAAATGATGTCCAAAATGATCCCATTTAAATTCTTACAGATTTATCCTAGCCGTCTGTCTTATCAGACCATGAACCTGCTGGTAAGCTAATTAGTCATATTTCGGACGTAAGCGGTAAAGTACTACAATGTATCAACAAATTAATTTGAAACAAAAGTGACTTTCCTAAAAGGTATCTATAACTTTTCGTTTCTAGGTACAAAATTGATAAAATTATTTCTGGGTGCATACGATCAATTACTCTGCTTGTCGAGAATTTACTTCAGAAGATTATGATACTTGTGTATCAGGATCGTATTACAGATTTTAATCATTCTGAAAAACTGCCCTTCACTCTCATGAAATTTAAATCATGGTGCTTAACCAAGCGTGAGTGGCTCAATCGAGTTGCGAAGAGCGAGATATTGCATTCTATGAGGGGGGTTTTCAATTACAAATGCCTGGAGATGTAATTGTGTTTGCCTAGAGGTATAAATGTAACTCGAAACATATGAGATTATTCGTTGTGATATTTTCTCCCCATTGTTTACATTCCTGCGATATCACGGGTCTGGAAATTAAACATTTTTTATGCCACAAGAACTTTATTGGCTGACATATATAGGAAAGTTAACGCCGAATTCAAAAATAAAAGGTATTAGTAAGGTTATTGTAGTTATCACGTAAAGTTGTTTTGTGAAAGTTCAGTATAAATTTAACGTCCTTGCAGAAATTAAAAATGTTCGACATTCATAAAAGATGTTAATTGATGATATGTTTGAGTATTTTGCACCAGGAACGTCCTTTTTGAGAGTCAGAGAGTAATCTACCAAAATAGTTGAACACAATTGTTCTTGGTACCTTTTTTACATGACTGCAAAATCCTGATGGAAGCGTACTCCGTTTTCGTCACATACAGTTCTCGAATTTTCGGCAAAGAAATCCAAGTGAGAGTCGAGGAAGTGAATATTAAGAGACATATTACATATCAAATCTTCAAATGATTTAAGTAACTGTTTTAGTTCCCTATATTTGTCAGACTTCTTATAAAAGGTGTTCAACCAGATTCTTGAAAGAAATTCATTCCCTTTTTTCTAAATAATTAAACTTTCCTTTAAAATTTGCATCATTCACATACTTGGTTCCGACGAATATTTCATCTTTAATTTTCGCATCACTAATTTGGGAAAAGTTCTCTTTCAAACTCAAAAAGCTCCTTTCATTCCTGTCCACTGCTTTCATAAAGTTTTTTATCAAACCTAATTTGATATCATGAGACGAGAGAAATATATCTTTTCTGTCTACTAAGGGAACATTCATAACACTTTTTCCCATTCCTCTCAAATATGAGCATGTTCTAGGGTGTCTCAAGTGTCTAGCACTGACAAAATATTCATACAGTACACTACATCACCTTCTTGAGTAAAAATCCTTATATGACTTAAGAATTTCAAATCAGCATACCTTAGTTTTGAGGTGAAGAAGGTACCATCCTTTTAGTTGAGACCCCAAAAGTTGTACCGTTTTTCCGGTAAAGATTTAGATCACACACTAATTCATTCCGATTTTCTTGTGTTAATAAATGAAGCATATTCGAAAACTCAAAACTACATCGTGCTGATCATCGTGATCTGCACCTTGATTCTCTTCTTAACTGGAATTTTCAATACGATACGATACGTTCTGGATAAGGTGGTATTGAGAGATGTTCCCCATTGTGAAGAAGTTAAATTGCTGAAGGTATATTGGGATGCTTTAAATAATATTTTGACTTTTCTTAGATTCCCGTTGCATTAGTTAAATAAAAGCAACAGACGGCTCTCTCCACACTATAAAACAGCAAATGGTACACAACGAAAACCGTTTGTCCCTCTGTTAAATTCGTTACACAAATAACAAAATAGACGTACGAGACCCAAATATTATCCTGATCCTCTAATTTGAAATCTAAATGAAAATAAAAACACTTTCGAACAATAGGAGTGAAGTTCGTTGTGTGCTATTTAAAATTCAATTCAAACCACATATAAAAATCTATCTGAATGGTTTAGGCATTTTCATGGTATGTTTAAGTTTTCACACACAAATTAAAGTTACTAATAAAGAAATATATTAGTGTACACACTTCAGAAGTATACGACGAACTGGCGCAATGCAGTGATCAAGCTAGGAAATGTACGGTACGAACCCTGCGTTAGTTACCACTCCACACACATGCACTTGTTCTAGCAGAGGGAACAAGTTCCCGGGATAGGCACCTATAGCTTTTCGCCTTTCCCCCACCGACGCAGAAGTACACTGACAGGCTGGAATCCGGATCCAGCTGAAACGCAGTTTGCCCTCACAGCTATCTTCCCATCCAATGCCTGGGCTAGGTCCAGCCTGCCAGCTCAGAGCTACTAACTATCCAGGTTCGTACCGGAGTCCAAAGAACGCTCCGGAAAGTCCCTCCCTCTTTGCCCAGAGTATCAAGCCACTGCCACGAAGCCGAGAGCCCAACGAGGGGCCACGCGAACAAAAACTATCCTCTGATGATATATGAACTTTACACAGATATGTATGCCACCTGAACCTATTATTTACATTCTTCATATAAATAAACAAAATAAAAGTTTAAAAACAGTAATTGCATAAATAACCAATTTAACACAAAAGTTGATGATAATGTACTAATATCTCCAAAACTATACGTGATAGCAAAATTTTTATATCAGGACTGGATTTCTCATGTACAAACATTAATTATATTAGGATATTATTGTTGAATTACCATACTGTTGTATATAAACAAATATTTTTCGTAAATGACACTTCTCAACAAAAATCAATAACATACGGTATTGAAAGGAAGTGAGCTACGGAATAAGTTATAAGATTGGCGCTTTTTAAAATACTCGTATCAATTGGCATTGATTTAAAAGAATATACTGTATATTAATCCCTTCTGACATAATAAATGGGGATAATAATTTAGGCAGATTTAATTCTGATATGAGAATAAATAGTTCTTCTGATATAAAATAATAGTTATTCACCATTAATAATGGAACTTAAGCATACATTTCATTACTTTATATTTTTATATATGTACTATCCACGATAAAAGTCATTCGTATTGTGACAAAATTGTATTTAGACATCTTAATTTTAGAGAAATGATCATAAAATTAATTTCATATCCGAGATAATCATTAGGTGCTGTATTTATATATTTATTATACTAATTGCTTTGTCTTTGTTTAAGGAACCATCGTTTCTAAACAATTGTTCAACTTATATAATTAAATATATATTTTGTGCATTAAATTTGTCCTTGAACTATTTCTTCTTCTTTTTTTTCAGGTACAGATGACGAAGAAAGATATTCGTTCTGATTACGAAGAAAGAAATCACTTTCAATGAATTAATGTCATTCCTGAAAATTAATGCAATAGATGTCATCTTCAAGTAACAAATTATGTTGTAGCAGAAAGTTCACAAAAATGTTTATTGGAAGTCACATTCCAAGTACACCAGAATCAATATGAAGATGAATCATACATAATACGAAGGAAGATTACTGTGAAGTGTTCCCTTGCAAAGGTAGACAATCAGTGTTAGTGGTAATTTACTTAATGTCAACTTTAAAAATGATTTGTCTCCTCTATCAATTGCAAAACTGGTGTAGTGTGGTGTGAAATATTCTCAAGCACATGTGATTTTCATTCTTGAACCACAACCTGAAATTTTATTTTGTGTCACTTATAAATTAAGCTTTACATGGTCAGAAGTAATCTAATGAATATGGGAAGTTTACGAAATGCTCCGGATTATCCTGCAACGTCCTTGATGGAACTCTCTGGCGTAGAGAATCTTTACGAAAACGAGACATCCCCCCTGCTGCCCCCGTGGCTCTCGCGATGGCGGCGTCGCCAGCTGGAGTGCATGGCGCGCATGAATGGCTCGCAGACGGCGGCCCCGATGACAAGTGACAGCAGTGGGGGCGGGGAAGGTGTTGCGCGCTGTCCGGTGTCCTGGGACCAGGTGCACTGCTGGCCGCCCTCGCCCGCCGGCGCCCTCGCCTTCGCCCCCTGCATCGACGAGCTCAACGGCGTCTACTACGACACCACCCGTGAGTACTCAAGCACATTTCTGTATTTCACAGGTCATTTGCCAACTGAAGCATGTGTTCGTCTAACTGCCTAGGACACAATTTCTCTATGCTCATCACAGGTCGTTTCTACTCACCACATTACTTACTCACCACAGGCCGTTTACAATGCCAAGTGCATTCTGGAAACAACCTAGGATATCATTTCTCTATACTCGCGCTATTTTACTCTCTTCGGAGCATTAACAGTGATGCGTGCGTTCTTCAAACCTATGATATCTTTTCTCTATGCTCATGCTATTCTGTACTGATGTCGTTAGGTAATATTACTATTTTGCTACTTATATGGTGCTGAAGTTGCTTTATGTGATCCAAATTTGGACTATTAGGTTTTTTTTTGCATTGTTCATTTTGTATTTTACGATAAACCAAATACGTTCGGGTTGTCTTCTATGATTTAAATTATGAAGTACAGTATGTTTGATATAAATTATACTTTTATGTGATTGTTTGATCCTTTTGTTGTATACATAGCTATAGACGATTATGATGATGATGATAATAATAATAATGGTGATTTTTTAGTATTATAACACTCACTCACAAGAATTGATATGACAGTGAGTTTCGACCTTCTACTCCAGACCAGCTCATAATTAATCTTGTTTCTGGTGGGTCTCGAAAACTTGCAGTTTGCTGCAGACATCAAAGTGCTTAACAAATTCACTTGATGAGCAGTCATTATCCCAATGCGTCTTAGCGAAGCTAGAATAAAGTAGTTTTTGAATAACGACCAGATTACGTGGTTTTGGGATGGGATTCCAGATGAATGAGGGTAATTATGCATTAAACAGAGCAAATTTAATAGTCTGGTAATGCGCGGTGTCCAATTTTGCCGATTTCTCATTCATTTCCCGTGGCCTTCGTTACCTGTGTAGTCAGCATGTGCAATGCCAACTGAAATAAAAGAGTACCGTGCCGGAGGTCATTGGCCTCCCTTCTCAAACGGTCATAGGTCAGCAAAAGTCTGGCAATCGCCTCCTAGGATCAGCTGGCTCCCCTTGACTACCTCCTCGCAGCTTATAATCGGCTTACTTTCGGGTGCGCGATAATGTTTCGTTACTTAGCCCCATTTCTTTGCCGGTGGAATTACGCAGACTATGGCCCCGTTCTTTCATTTTTTCTCTATTTCTTTCTTTCCATTTTTTCTTCCGTGAAACTTCACCTAATCTGCCTGTTCGTGTGTTTTTCAGCTTCATGTGTTCACAGAGTCACATTCATGCATTCTATCTAAGACACGGTTGCAGTGAATGTTATGTGTACTCTTGGAACCTGATAACTCATTTACGGGGCGTCGTGTGCCCTATCAATAGTTGAATGGCGTTACCGTGTTCCCTCGTAACCTTTTAAAAACACGCCGTTGCGTTCGCGCACCCGTTCTACGTGACAGCTTGTCTCATTTCTTACATTATTCTCTATCTACGGCTAGGTTGTCAAGAGTCGGGAACCCCTTTTCATAAAAAGCTTTTCTTCTCCTTTCGTTGGGTTGCTTTACACTCGCCTCTTTCGGTTTGCCTCTTTACTTAGCAACATTTGCATAATATGTCTACATTATTGATTCTTTTAGTGTCGAACCCTAGTCAATGTCTGATATACGCCCAATAGTATCGGATGTATAAGGTCGCTATGTCCGGTAATTCAACGTTTCTGAGAGAATTTATTATTTAAACGTCAGTACGTGCTTGTCATGAGAGACGGTTCCAGGGTGCCAATTAGCTTCATATTTATTTCCCTTTCATTCGAGAGCACCGCGACTTCCAGGCCTGCCGCAGTCCTAGTCAAGTACATGGAATGTTGGTAATAATAATAATAATAATAATAATTAATAATAATGTCTAAATTAATAGCGAGGCTCAGGCCATAAAGCCCGCTCTTTCGCCTAACCACGATGGTGTCATCGTTTACGGAGTAATGTATGCAACTCGTGTTATTAAGTGCGAACAGTCACCATCTCATCGGTAGTATCATAATAATACTTCTTTATTTATCAGTGTTTACAAATAAAGTAGTGGCGTGTGTCAACATAAGCTTATCAGAAATCGAATAAAGCGATAAGATTAAGGAAATACAATGAAAACTAATAACATTTTGCACTTTGTAAGAATATAAACGATATTGTCAAGATGGGATGGATCGTAGGCTATTTTTTTGTTTTGTTAATTTATTTTTATTTTCCTCAAAATTATATATTTTAGTATGTTCATAAATTTGAATAAGTGATCCACGTGTTAGATTATGGAATATAAATGAAGTAAATAAGGTAAACAAAGAGTGATGGATGGTTCCTAGCGTTTTGATGATTTTTAGATTGAAAAAAAAAATTAAGGGTAGAACAAATAAGGTTTAATTTCCTGGTTATGTAATTATTTCAAAAATTATTGTTCACTAACTCCTGTATATACTTTTTTGTTGCACGGGAAACTTAAATAATGTCATTTTGAATGGAGAATTCTG
Source organism: Gryllus longicercus (assembly GCA_038098605.1). Taxonomy (NCBI): domain Eukaryota; kingdom Metazoa; phylum Arthropoda; class Insecta; order Orthoptera; family Gryllidae; genus Gryllus; species Gryllus longicercus. The sequence goes on from JAZDUA010000139.1 coordinate 865,354, forward strand.
TATTTGGCGTTTGCTTGCCAAGGAAACATCTCTCTTAAATCGTCCTTGCAAATATCACTTTTATACTCACTGAAACATTACTTGAACCCTGCTTCTTGGTTTTACAGTAATGTCTCATGATAAATGTCCAATACTACGGCTGAGATCATTAGATAAAGAAGTTTCTTGAGAGTCTTGTCACAAACGTTAAATGTGTTTACTCAGTGAGACAACAATATATATATGTATATATATATTGTAGCGATACAGATTTCGTCATACGTTTTGAAACGAAATTCAGCGGACTAAAAATTTAAACAAACAGACTCGGCCACCCTGAGTTCTGTTGGGAAATGAACAGACAGCGTTGCGCGCGCAACCCCGCTTATCGGACAGCCGTTTCCGCCCCCGGCACATTAAGAAAGTCGTTACAAGGGTCAGTCGTCGACAGATTCACTGCAAGACACACGTGTTCGCATGGCCAGCTGCGCGGACCTTCTAGAACGCTCTTGAAATCGACATCCAGGGAATCCCAGAGCGATAAATTCTTTCACGGACAACGCCTGTCTTGTGCAAGCATGTTCTAGAAGGAATAGGAAAATTCTGGACGCTCACAGTGATGCAAAGAGTCGAAACTCCATGCTTCTCTCGTCGCAATTGGTTGAAATTAATGCGCTGCGCCAGTACCTTTGGCCAATAGCGACGTGACTTTTCTAAGGAGCTGAAGCACACAAGAGAAACGGGAGGGGGTAAAAGTTGACCTAATACAATTTCAACTTACAAAAATCAGAAGGGCCAGAGCATCAGACGGGGCCAGATCATTTAGACGGGGAGCAGTCGGGAGAGAATCTTCTCTGAGGGCGTAACTATTCGTCGGAGAGAGACCAGTGTGCCTCTGAAAAACTTATAATTATTCGTCGGAAGGAGCCTGAGTTCTAGGCTGAGGGCAGTTGGGAGAAAAACTTATCTGGGGTGGGAATTATTCGGGCGAATGTGCCTATGTGGGATTTTATTATTTTGCTGCGAGTTTTGAGCATTGAGCCGGCTGCAGTAGACAGAGAAAATTCTCTGGGGTGGGAATTCGTCGTGAGGCGAATGTTTCTCCGAAGGATTGCTAAACTGTCCGAAGTTGTGATCGACAATTATTATAATGAGAACCAGAGGTACGCATAGTTAATTACTACGTTCCTGAGATTGAGACCGCCCGTCCGCTCCAAGTCTACCAAGTCTACCAGTCTACCAGTTACTACCAGTCTACCAGTCACTACCAGTTCTCTACCAGTTACTGCCAGTTCTCCCAGACGCCGTTTCAACGCAGCCACGCGCCACCGCCCTTTGGGTGACGCCATCAGACGACCCGACCGCCATCTGACGGCCTGGGGGGCCATTGACCTCCGCTGAATTTTTTTTGAAGGACGCCCGCCGCCTCCTCGCGCCGCGCCCGTCCCCGGGCGCGCAGAGACCCTTCTTTCCAGGCAGTATTTTTCAATGGGCATTCGTCCCGTGTAAAGTTTTTTGTAATGCGGCGCCGCGCTATGGCGCATCGATTTGTAACTTTCGTATTTTGTCATTGTAATGTTAGTCATATTTCTTCCTAATTTTAAGCTTTATTCTGAATACTAACTTTTTCATCTTCTTTTTCTATCCACCTAATTTTCAGATTTCTTATTCTATTTACAAGTGTAACTTCCCTGGGGCATTTTAAATTATTTTGCCCAGGAATAAAAGTGATTTTTACCAGTGATCCAAGTGTTTCTTTCATGTTACCAGTGTCTGTTTAACAATGCCTTCCATCACCGACTGAGCTAATTAACCGGGCCGCTTACCGGGTGTTCTCTCACCGGGGGTGTTATATATATAATCACTGAATAATTACGAATACGATGTTGTGGATATTAACCAACTAATTGGCCATTAGCAAGATTCGGAAATTAACCGTAGCAGGTTCTTGGCGCATGTGGTGTGTTGGGGCGGTCTGCGCATTCATAAGTTTTCATTTTGATGGTCAACAGAGAAAAGCAGAAAATATTTCTGGGGTCCGCTTGATACAGTATATTTTAATATTCATGTTTCATTACGGTGTTCATATCTCAATTAAATGTGTATAATTTATAATTAATGACAAGCAGAGTTCACTAATGTGAATTGAGGCTGGATACAAAAGCTATTAACAGTTTTATAATAGCATAGATGATGTAATAACAAGTTTCCTCAGAAAAATAATAGTACATACATATAATTACATATTACAAGCGGTGAAATGAAACATTATTTTTTAGATATATTTTACGACACGAGAACGTAAACGCCAAGGTCAACCAGAACACAGGAAAATAGAAGAAGTAGGCATTTTGACACAGTTGAAATAGAAGAAACAAAAAATAACCGAACAGACATTACATGTAAAAGAGGAAATATCAGAAACTCGGGTCCTTTTCATAACGGAAGGTGGAAAATTTTCTATGTTGTCAGAAGACGAGTGGCTTATTTTATGTAGTCAAGACTTTCACGATTTAAAGAACTTTGAAGGACATGGAATTACAAATAAAAATCATCTTCTGAGATCCTACGTTTTAGTAATGTGTTGCACGGATATTTTTAGAGATAGAACTCCAACTGGCCGACCTTGCTAGCCAATGTTTTGGAGGTCATAGCGCCCTAGCGGTCTCTGTTCGAAGAGATCGGGATTTCAATTCCGCTTTGAGTGTATTTGTTTACTTGTGATTGTGGGGATCTGTTAATCAGTATTTATCATGTTTCATGACCCAGGAGCGAGTTTTATTAGGGCTGTGGATTCGAATCTCAGGGAAGCACGAGTGTCTGACGTGTCTTGTGTCATTGTGTGCCTTCCCACCACAATACGCAGCGTCTTAAACCTTTAGTTATTCCCCTACCCCAGGAAGAGGTGTCGTCGGAGAAAAGTGCAGAAACGCAACGTAAGGGCATTTGAGGCACTGTGTCAGCACCACCCAGGTTTAGCCGGATTCTCACGAGCTGGCCTACGAGTGATGAGTGTTCTGTATTTGTGCAACGACCGATAAGCTGGCAAAGTCACTGTAGCACAATCACATAATATCAACTGCAGAATTTAGTTCGCATTTATTGCTAATTTATTACCTAAAACCTAATATATTACTGTTGCATTTTGTTAAATTCGGTTGGGCTGGCTTGTTGATCAAGCGATCAAAACCGCATTTTAAAATGTCGGGACTATCAATTCAAGTTAATAAGAATATTTACTACTCAATTATTACTAATTTATTTCTAAAAAAGTATATTGTTTAATGTTGCCTTTATTAAATGAATGCGGTTGTGCTGGTTTCATAGTCAATCTGGCAAAACCAAATTTTAAAAAGTGACCAGGTAATCAGAACAAAAAGGGAGGATATAATCCCATTGCTGAGTTTTTATGTGAATACCCAAAACATTTACCTGAAAGATAATAATTGTTGCGTGTAAATATTTTGAAATACAATGCAATATTTTCAAGCCCAAATTTTTTAATATCATTCTAATTTCAATGTTTAACACAGTAGGTTTTTGTAATAAAAGTATGTCTTAATAAAATTGACTAAAGAAAAATTTTAACAAAATAATTTTCGCCTCAATTTCCTTCCAAGTGTAAGTTTTCTTTTAACGTAATTTGTAAGTTATACCACTCTGTAAAACCAGAAATATTTTTAAAAATATGCATCAATTAACTCAAAAAAGTATACAGAACAGGTACGGACAGTAAAAACTTTTAAGAGTCGTAATGGAATTTATTCCCTCACAATTTCTACTCCTGCAAACCGCTGAACATTTTTTTTTTAAATAGGCGTTTTAAGTAAAGAGCCCTGTGCGACATTCATAATTTCCATCACGTCCGGTACTCACGAAATGAATGTAGTGCCGGCCGTAAGGCACGCGAAACAGGCGGCGGGCGCGAGGCGCAACGCCCCACGGCGCCGCATGTGCGCAAGTGCGTGCGTGGGAACTGGCGCCAAGAAAGCGCCCCGTGCGCGGACGGGCGCGAGGAGATAAGTTTTCTAATTAATATTAATGCGAGCCGCCCCGCTCGCGCCGTTAGACGCCGGCGAGGCGAGGCGGGGCGGGGCGGGGCAGGGCGGGGCGGGGCGGGAGAGGCCGCCGCGCTCTTCCATCACGCCGAACTTCGCGCCGCGCCTAATGGCTCACCTGTGGCTAGGCACGCGTTGCCCTGGCCTGACCCGCCGCGCCCTGCCCTGCCTCGACGTGCCCCACCCTGCCCGCATCTGTGGTCTGTACTCTCTGTTAACCGCCTCCCGATTTCTGCCCTCAGCCATCTGTCCTTTATTCTCTTCCTTCTACTCTCTGATGTTTGCTCTATTCACTGTGCCCTACCTTTTCTGATCTGCATCGTTCTGCACTTCTCTCTCTCTCTCTCTCTCTCTCTCTCTGCTATTCTCTTGCTGCACTTATCTTTGTTTGTTCCATCTCTTTGTTCTTCTCGCCTCTCTCTGTTGTTCTCTCCTCTCTCTGCTGTTCTCTCCTCTCTCTCTCTGCTGTTCTCTCCCCTCTCTCTCACTCTACTGTTCTCTCCCCTCTCTCTCACTCTACTGTTCTCCCCTGTCTTTCTGTTATCTCCCCTCTCTCTATGTTCTTCTTTGTCTCTCTGTTGTTCTCTTGTCTCTCTGTTGTTCTCTTCTCCCTCTGTTGTTCTCTTCTCTCTCTCTTGTTCTCTCCTCTCTCTCTCTATTGTTCTCTTCCATCTCTACACGTTTCATCACTCTCTACTCTTTTCTTCTCTCGTCTCCCTGCTCTTGTTCTTACTCTCTTCTCTTTACTCTCTTCTCTCTGTCCGTCCCTGTACCCTCTCTCTCTGACGTGCTCTATATTGTGCTCGGCTCTTTGCTCTTCCCTCAGCGCGGCGTGGATGCAACGATCTGCCTGCAGATAGGTCATGAAAGGTCCCAAACTTTGTGTACTAGCTCAGGGACTGTCATTGACACTGCAGGCCCCCGGCAACCACAAAAAGGCGTGGTAATGATAATTCACCTACAATGAGTCTGAGAGAGAAGCGCCGTGAACAATAAATGTTTTTACGCAATAACAGAACAATCTCACATCACTTCATTACATTATGAACTTTTAAGCATTATAACGTCTCATATAGCATTGATTTTAATTCTACGGAAGTTTACTACTATGGGGAAATGAGTTCCATCAAATATAATAACTCTCGCTTTAATGAAGAAACGCATTACAAAGCGAAGCCATTCTTGACGCCCGACGCAGGGATAATTTTTGCTTGGAATGGCTCATAAGAGGTTCGACAGTGGCACTTGACGACAAGGGTCGCTTTTAGTACTATTGCAAATATAGGAAGAGATATGAAAGATTTTCACATCAACCTAACGTCTGCTTCATTTTGATATACTCGTATACTGTGACACTACACGCATAATAGAGCTGGTTTTCGCTGCAAATTATTTTTATTTTTCCGAAGCCCAAGGCGTTAAGTCGTGCCCATATGGGAAATTGGGGGTCGCGCCGAGACTCTTAAGCAATACACTCTTAAAGACGGTAATGAGTCCCTAACATTGAGATATGATAGCTGTTACTGAGCAACTCTGAACTTTCCAGTGTAATACCCCTACCAAAGGGAATCACCAATAACATAACATGTAGAAACGAAGTTTATTATTAGTGTTAATCGTATAGTTTAGTGACGCACCGGAACGTTTTGGTTTGTTCCTTTAATTATGTCTGACTTCTCGTGACCACATGAACTAGAACTTTCAAGACATCTTATCCTGTTCTGAGCTGTGTCTTAGATTTTTCAGTTTTTTATGTATTGCCTCTGAAACCCCAACGATACATCTCAGTTTCTGCTTATCTTTCCCCGGCTTGGCTTCCATCTTACAAAACTTCAAATCCTTTCCTAGTAGTCTTTTTATATAACTAAATTAAATTTACTTGTAGAATACAGATTTCAAAGAATTGTGAAGAGGCAGTTTGACAAAAAACGTATTAGTTTTACTTATAGAATAATTAAAATTTTATTTTTACTACAAAGTAATTTGAACCTTGTGGGTCTCCTGGATATAAAGCCGATATTAGCACATTAAATGCATTGATTTCTATGGCAGCGCTGATTCGGTCAGCAGAACAGGCTTCGGCAGGAGTGGGGGCGGGTGCGGGCGGGGCGGGGGATCAAGAGGGTCCGCCCCAAGGGTGGACTTGGGCGGAGGGTGAAGAGCGCACCGAAACCCTAGACACCGAAACCCTAGTTGGCCAGTTGGACTATCAGTTGTAGATTTGTTTAAGGCAAATCGAAAGGAATAACTCAACTTAAGAATAATGTGGTAGCAGAATTGTTAATCATCCTAGTTGATGACAAAGTGTTGAAGAAAATACTAAAAATCGGGCAGAAAAAAAATAGAAAGTTTAGAAATTGATTAACGCTACAATTCTGACAGACGACCGTAGTAAAATACAAAGTATGATTGATGAGTAGAGTGAAATGATCCTACAGAAACTTAATTATATAGTAAAATTACCTCTGATAATCTTACCACAATTTTCACAAATCATACGATTTCTCAAGATAGGGATCTGGTAGAAAAAGAAAGAAAGAAAGAAAGGAAGGGAGACTGGGTACATTACGATTTCCAAAAATCAGAGATGCATTGTCTAGCAAATCCCAAATAATTGACTAGCCTATACATAATCCGGCTATCAGCAAGAAATTATGAAATATTTCCGCCAGTGTAATTCACGCTACCTGTATCCCTTTCATTAGTCAAATACGTTTACATCGTGAATGCGAACAGAGTCGGCCAGCAGACCGGGTTTCGGAAGGGGCTACGTGGAGGAGGGAGCGGGTGAGGGGGGAGCAATCACCCCCCCCCCCACTCGAGGAAAGGGGTGGGCGGAGGGTCAAGGGCGCGCCGAAGCCCTGGGCGAATGCGCGGCAACAGGTGCCCCCGGAGAGGCGCGGCGATCGGTCAGCCCTTGGGCCGTGCGCGAGCTGCTAACGCGCCCGGCACCCGCACCTGCGGCCAGCGCCGCCCGGGCGACAGGCCTCTCGCGGTGAACGAGCTGTGAGGGGACGCACTTCCCAAGGAAGGGCACTCTGTTCGGCCGGGAGCGGCGAAGAGGATTGACAATGCACCTCCATTTCAGTAGACTTGAAAACAATGCGAGCGGACCGGGAGAGGTGGCTCAGGGCATCACCTTATGTTCAGTGCTTGCGTACCATTGACTGTATGTCACGTTGTTAGTGACATTCTGCCACGATCACAGAATCCGATGCCTGCAGCGGAGAGGATTGCCAGTACACCTCCATTTCAGTACAGGGGGAGAGGTGGCTCAGTGCATCGACTTATGTTCAGTGCTTGCGTAGGATTGACTCTATGTCGTATGTTTAGTGTATCACCACGACTGTTGGCACTATACATTCCCCCTGACATTCTAACACGATCACAGAATCCGGTACCTGAAGCAGCAGAGAGAATTGCCAATACACTGATAAACAATGCGAGCAGACCGGGATAGGTGGCTCAGGGCATCCACTTATGTTCAGTGCTTGCGTACGATTGGCTGTATGTCGTGTTGTTAGTGTCCCACCCCGCCTGTTGGTACTACACCTTCCCCCTGATATTCTGTCACGATCGCAGAATCCGGTACGTTAAGGAACTCCTAGCGGGTACTTGCAACTATTATTGCTATTGTAACAGTACTTCTCCATGAATTATAGAGGAACTGAGTGGCCTAGTACGATTTCTGAATCTTGTTACAATAAACATTTTTCTTTTGTGGATTTTTTGTTTATTGTCCTTTTCTTAACACATCAGTCTTACCATTGTAATTCGGAAATAATGTGGATATTGCGCGTGGTACAATGCGTAGGATTTTTCCAAATTGAAGAAACCCCCGTCCATCTGTCTCAAGTCCAAGCTTTGAGATTTTGAAAAGCATCTTTAAAATTTGGGGCTACTTTGCATGGCCCTTTGGACATTTTCAAAATTTTCTCAAAAACGACTCTAAATTGTTTCTTGAAATGTTTTCTAAGAATAGATAAACACATACTTATCAATGTCGCATATGTTCGATTTTCAAGGTTAACTCTGAATTGTCGAAAATGTCAAAAGTACGAATTTTTTCAGCGTCTTCTCGTAAAGTTTCTCGAAAACTCAACCGTTTTCTGTGAAAACTGATGTCGAAATTCCTCATTTTCAGAAAAGCTCAAACGCCATTTTCTCAAAAACAGCTCCCAATTTATTTGCAAATTTTTCGAACGCATAGTGATAATTGATCTATTTTATATGACGTACAGTTCATTTCTGTGCAGTTTTTAGTTTTTTCAAAAATTACACAGATTTAATATTTTTGAAAAATCTCTCACGCCGTTGATATGAACATTTCCTGCAATTTGTAAACACTATTGTGATTGAGAGTTTAAGCTAAAGTTACTTCAAATGAAGTTTTTCGAAAACTAAAAAATATTCTCTGAAAAATAACTTTAAATTTCTAATTTACATAGCGTTTCATCGCCAACTTTTTAAACACAGCTCCAAATTTTTCAAAGAAAATTGCCGTTTAGGACGAGATTTTACTGTTCTTTAATAATCTTAAAACAATATTTACGTCCTTATCCGAAAAAATTAAGCAAACGTAAAAAAATATATTTTGTGTGGCAATAGATAGCAGCTTGCAAGAATATTCGGCAAGTCCAAATATCTAGTCGATACCAAAGGAAATAGAAAACTAATACGGAATAGTCTGTGCCATTCTGTAGCACCACTAGTTTACACATCGAGATCCGTGATATTATTCAGAAGAATAAAATGTATAATTTCCTCTAATCTGTTTTCACGTAGGGTATTGATTACTGTTTCCTTCTTGTGGTCCAATTTTTCTTCCAAGTACATTATTTCCCGTGGCATCGGCACATATCCACTCAAAATCAAAACTCCTATTAACACTTGTATCTCATCAATAGAATGTTGAAAATACGTTTTTGTGCAGCATACATAACACTATATTTTACAAAAAATCTAATAGATCTGAGAAAGAAAGCTAAAGATCTCCAGGTGAGTTTGGGGAAATTAATAAATATTTTACTTTATTCCTCACTTCATTTTTATTTGAAGGGCGTCGTGCCGCTGCCTTGAAAACATTAAAATATTTTCTGTATATTCACTATCCATCATATCATCAGTTCCTCTTATGCTGTTAGCTGTTTACCCGTCAAACTGTTGTAATGTACAAGCAATCAACATTGTCGTTAAACACTGTCGTAATCAACACTGTCGTTAACAGTCTCTAACCTAACATCAGGAGGAGCAAAAATACGTCGAATCTAACAGCATTTTCATATAGCTCCGAATTCTATTCCAGAATAGTCTAAAGTAGTAAATTCTCTGAGAAAAAACTGCAGGTAAGAGTGTTATATAAAAGATGAAATTCCGAAATGTGTTGCGTTTTCACAACACTCATATTGGATGACAAATAATTTCTGTATAATTGCAGATGTGAGCAACTAATAATATTTATGTATTATAACAGAATAATAGACATAAATCATTGATCTAACAGAAATAATTCATTACAATAAAAAATATTACTTTTGTTAACATGGCCGGTGTTCTTTCCTTCCATTTTCAAAGTAATGAACGACACATCTAACCTAAAAGCAACGATTATACGAAAAATGACCAACACATTACATACCAAATTTGTTTTCCTTAACTTCAAGCACATGATATAGTACGAATTGTTGCCCCACACAAATATTCTTGAAAATTAAAAGTAGGTATTGCTGCACCTTGATGCGAAAACGCAAGTCCGGGCATAAATGGGTAAGACCTACTAAAAACAATTGACGTCAACATTAAGCTTCTTTTTTCCACTAAAGAAGATTAAGGTTTTAGGGAGAGAAGCCTGAGTGTTCAATGCTTCTTTGTTACTTTCGGTCAAGTCCCTAAAAGCTATTTTGAGAGAACAAAGGAGGAAATATTATTTCACTTAGACTTGACCGAACCCAACTACACTTATTATTTGTGTTGTAGTTGGTATTTATTTTTTCGAAGTATTTTGTCTCGAATAATAAAATGATTAATAAAAGAAATAAAGATTATTTGATTTCCAAAGTAGGGTCAAAGAAACCTAATCTAATTATAAAGTATTATTCTAGAATAAAGCCTTACTTCCAGTGAGATATTTTAAACCAAACATTATTTTGTTCTATATTACATAAATTGTTTTAACATAAACTGCAAACACATATGCTTAGTTCATTTAGAAAATGAATGGGAGAGAAATCATAAAATAGATCAAATGATCTATTTTAATTTTTTAGCTAAATTAATAGATCAAAGCTTACTATTTCTAAATATATGAACATTTTTCTGTTAGGACGCAAGTAAGTTTTTTAAATTCTTATTTAAATGTCCTTATGCGCATGAGCCATCCCACCCCCCGTTTTTTACACTGCATTCAAGTACGTACAGTGTGTGTGCTATTTTGTTCATAATATTGAACGCATGTTGGTTTGTTAACGAGTTAATGAAAAATGCTCTTGTTCATACGTTGGTAGCATTGGTCTTTTCGGCTGAAGATGGTCCTCCAGAATATGGAGCAGGAATGTTCTAGTAGATCAGGGACAAGTACACACTTATCTCAAATGGCGTTTCCCACAAATACATTCATTTCATAAAAATTGAGCCTTTTCTTAGAAACAATTATTCAACATTTATTGAAATTTACAGGATATATTGATTTTTGTATTGGAACAAAATTGAAAAATTTATATAAACATTCTTCAATTTAAAAAAATATGATTGTCGAAAAATGCTAAAAAAAATTAGGACAAAAGTTGTAAATGAAAAAGTGATACTAATTATTTTTAATAAACTCAAAAATGTCAAGAAGAAAGTTTTATCTCGAAGTTTGTGAAATACTAAAATTTTCTAGTGAGCCATTTTCAAGAAAAGGTACATTAATAGAAGCAGATTTACCATGGGCTGTATACATGGTACCCTCTCCCGTAAAGATATTTTATGCTTTACTTTTTAGTCACTGAATATTTTTTTGTTAAAATGTTTTAAAATGAAAAAAATTGAATAAACGCAATATAGCATTGGTATATGTTAAGTGATTTTCGTTTGAAAAGTTGTTTAAAAGAAAACAAAAGGACAAACTAAACTTAAGAATAATTTGGAACCAGTAATGTAAGTCATACCAGCTGATAAGTTGACCAGTTGAGAAACGTACTGCATATCAGGTGGGAAAAATTGGAAAGTTTAAAATTTGATTGACGCCGCAGCTATGCTGTGACGACCGTAGAAAAAATACGAAATATGATCAATGAGTAGGATGAATATGATTCTACAGAGATATAATTGAATAGTAACGTTTTCTCAGATAATCTTATAACATTTTCACAATTCGTTCGGTTTTTCAGTATATGGTTCTGCAAGATAGGAAAAGAAATTAGAGAAGTATGATAACACCACGGTTTCCAAACAACAGACATGCAGTGATTAGAAAATCATAATGCTGTGCCTAGACTACACATAATCCAAACTGTCTAATAGCTAGGAATTATGGAATATTTTCGATAGTATAATTCACACTACCTATTTTTCTTTCATTAGTTAAATATATTTACTATGTGAATGCGTTCATTGCATTCTTCTGTGAAAACAAAGTTGAAACATTCCGGTGAAATTTCACTTGAATATGTAGATGAAAAATTAGGAAATCACTACCTCAAAATAGCAAAAACCAACAGGGAACGAATTTTGAAACAACCAGTGGTTTTGTTGTGAATATTACAATATTTCACTCCAAACGTCAAATGAGCAGATGCCCAAGAGCCTGAAAAACTACGTTAATTGTAAAGGTTTTTGATAATTATTCAGACAATAAGTTAGTGTCGGTTTTTTGTGTTTCTAGACATGTTGATTGTTTCTTGTTACTAAATAGGTATTTTAAAATACATACGAAACATTCATATACCATTTTCTTAGTATAACTTGCGTACCGTACAAAATAATTCTAGGATTTTTGATATTAAGGCGTTATGTATTTAACTGGTAAAAGGTAATATCTACCTCATTACTCTTATACGTTTATTTAATAATTTTATCTGAGTTTATTGAATAATTTATTTCCGAAAATCTATACTAAAAACCATATGAACATAGGAAATTATTGATGAATCCACGAGTCGCGGAACAACAGTTATCTCATGAATAGTGATAAAAACAAACAAAAAATAAAAAACTAGGAACGTTATGTGACATAATTCCAAGCTTGCCAACAAACAAGGAAGCGTAATGAGTCTTTTATACGTTGCGATATCACTTCCTCGGCAATCGCAATGTTTAATACAACGCGCGATTTATTTCCATTTTATATTTTATTCTCCTTTTAGAGATTTTCATTTAGAAAAACCTTTGAAGCAATTTGGCGTTTTGTGTTGCAGGCAGACGTCTAGAGAACAATTTGCAACATTTCTGCAATATCCTATTCATTTCATTTCTGCAATATCCTACGTACTTTGATAGTTCGAAGTACGACGTCCGTGGGCGCAGATGCAGAAAGCTTTGATACGTGCTCACTCCTCTGTATATCACATTCAAACAACTCTCTTCTTCACATTCAAAGGTTCCGATTCCATGTTCATCAACGTAGCCAATGAGCAATCGATTTCCGATAATAAATGTCAGTGACATAACAAGAGATGGAAATTTGTACATTTTACTTTTTGGAAGTTTTACGTCACATCACTATCATTTCGGTGATTTCATTTATAAATAATATTTTCCCATTTTGCATTCAAATTAACATTTGTTCATTACGCATATTTCATCTAGATTTTAACAAATAATGTGTATATTTCTTATTTGTAAGTAGAATATACTAAGATGACAAGTCATGGAATTGCAATATGCTAATATATAGATGGCAATAATATCGCGTAAAAAAGGTATTGCATTGTCAGAGCTTTCATTTGTACTCAAGTAACTCATGTGAAAAAGTGTCTGATACGATTATGTCGCACGCTGCACGTGCGTAAGTTTCGGTGTGAGGAGAAGGCAATGAAGAGGAAGACAAAATGGCGCGCGGCCCGTGTGTTAGAAAATTACTCCGGCATTCGCTTGGTTGATCGAAGAAACCGAGTAAAACTACCGATCAGAGTATCTGTCCGCTAGAATTCTCCTCCATATAGCGGCTGAACTCACCCTAGCTATCTTGACCATGTCGAGTATTATGGAACAGTCTGGACTCGAACGCAAGGACTTCCGAGTAGAATCACTGGAGTGACGTTAATTTAATATTCTGAGTCACCTTAACCGGTGAGGAAACACTAGATATTAACTTCGGTACAGTCCAGTACTTTTAACACCGGATAAAGGCCAAGTAGCGCAAACGGCAACCGTCTTCACTCGCAAACATGAAGATCACGTGAATACCTTGACCGCAAAGAGAAAACACACTCCTTTCCTACTCTTACGAGTTAAAATTCTCCCTCTGATAGACGTTGTTCTTGCGTACACCGAAGCCTGCGCTTTTTTCAATTTTCCCTCTTCTGTATCCCTCAAAAGGCGGGAATTTATTTGTAAATTGGGAGTGACAACCTGCCGCCGACTTGGCTTTTGCAGTAGGGGCAGGGCCTTTCTTTAATAAACTATATGATATGTATATATAATCTTAAATACTATACTATAACTAATTTCAAAAAGCCTCTTTGAGCCCACTTTGGTTATACTTCTTTTTTCTAAGACTCTTACCCAGCCGACAGACGGTTACCCTTTTCGTCTGGATGGAACGCATATCCGACCATACACTAGACGCCAAGACACTTGTGGGCTCTTCTGATCTGGGGTCAGCAGAACGGGAGGCCCTCCGCGACAACACTTACAGTGAGAGACAAGGGGAAAACAACCATGCCCAAAACGGGGCTCGAATGCGCAACCTTTCGGACCGAAGCCCTGAGTCGGTACACGCCAGCTAGTTATACATACAAGTGTACATTTTGTTGAGAAAGTTCTTTTATCTTCCATTTTCTTTTACATCACAATCACGATCTCATTCATTCTTAAACTCTAATCACAAGATTGACAGCACTCTCCCACGCCCTGGCAGGGCCCTTGCGGTGCGGGCGCGCGGCGCGGGGTTGGCGCGGGGTTGGCGCGGGGTTGGCGCGGGGTTGGCGCGGGGTTGGCGCGGGGTTGGCGCGGGGTTGGCGCTGCGCGTGTTGTTGGCGTGCATCGCTGGCGGCGTGCGCTGACCTTTCCTGTGAATTCGGCGCGCCGCGGCGGTGGCGTCGCAGCGAACTCCAATGATGAGCATAAAGATGACTTCTGACCTTTGCTCTTCTGGTTCCCGGAAGATTTCTCATTTGGCTGGCGGATGAACGCTCTGTCTTAGAATATAAACAGTTGGCATTTAATGGGTTGGAATGGGTATAGGAAACTCTTAAGCTCAGACGTTCTTGCGGAAGTGGAGGCAGAGAAAATGTCAAATAATGAAGCGATAAAAGTGGATGAATTGGAATTATATTTCAGGAAAGCAAAAACAGGAAGACAGCGAGATTGGATGGATTTATGGGAATATGTATATCAGATCAAAAAGTCTTTAGAAAAATCCTTTAGCAATCTTTGGATTGAATGCAATGTAACAGAAGAATGGAACAAAGCCTTAGTAATTAATACACGTAAAGAGAGATCATCAGAAAGCCATAATAATCTTTCAAGAAATAAACAAATAACAAAAATATCTTGAGAAATAAAGTACTCGTGGATCTGAATTATGCAGATGTTCATGTTTTCTTGGCTACTCCAGAAAGCAACAACTAAAAAATGTAAGGTGCCAGAATCTAATGCTAAAACGTTGTAATTTAAGGGTATTTAAGAATTAAAAAAACTTATGACAATGGGATTCCCAGGCAAATATTTCTGAAGAATAAAAATTGTGATCAATTATTGGGCAAGTGTCGAATATCACTTACCTTGTCTGCAAAGTCTCTAATGTCATCAACTACTAAATGCAAGAGAATATAAATACAATGAGTTGAATGGTTTTCTGAAGAGGCATTTTAAAAACAAAACTTTGAATAGTATACTAATGAAATTGCATGATGTAGGGTCTCAACCTCCTTTTACGTTTCAAGAAAATCGTGGCCACTGAGAAAATGATCAAAGAGGTTTAGAGGCTTCTCCCAATAAGCTTTTTAAGAGCTCATTTGGAACTAAATGTGAAGGTATTTCAACGTTCCTATAAGTGACGATTATGGTAGTAAAGGTTCTTAAGATTATTTTGTTGCAAGAGCGAAAGTAATAAAAAAGGTAAAAATGAACATTTAAACATTCGAATGCAACTAGAAAAGAATATTGTTAAATAAATTTAAGAGTACATTAAAGTAATTTGCCATTTTATTATGACGTTTGAATCATCTTTAGCATGCCTTGCAAAAATTCAACGCAACATTGCTGATGTTGCGAAAATCAATGCCTCTATCTCTATGTTATTTTATGTAAGGGCGTTTTGGGAATGATTAACCCAAGCTCTGTTAATCTGTTACAAATAAAACAAAGAAAAATTGTCTTATCGGCACGGTAAATATTTTGAAGTAATGTTGTACAACGGAGTACATATGTGAGCAGAAACTTAAATTTAATGGAAGTATTCATTGACATAAATGTTCCTTGTAAAAACACGAATAAATCACTCTTTTCTTCCAGCTCTGTGCTTTGGGGGCTGAAGATAATTGGTTATAACGAAGATGACCATACGTTATTTTATATAACAATGACTATACAATAGTTTTTTATGTCTAAAGAGGAGGAGATTATAAAGAATGGGGAAACATGAGAATAGAAAGTAAACATTGCGTAATCTTTCCCCACTTATTGTCAATCGTCCTCTCCAGGTGTCAAAGAATTCAAATTATACTTTATTTTTCTGAACTAAGCAAAATTCAATTTGCAACTTAATTATTTTAAATGTTTTTTAAAAGTTAACAGTGATTAATGTTTTCAACGCAATTAATAATTACATTAAGAACTTTAAATAAAAATTGTTAAAGATGTGACATCCCCTTTTCATATGAGGGAATTATCACGTATCTTCTCAAGGTCCTGATTTAGTTCACACGACCCGGCTACTAACACGTTCACGCCGTTGCCATGGTGATGTAATTTGGTCGTAATTGCGTTTGGGTTAATGAATTTGATGCACGTATGTGCTTATTGAACTTGCTACTGAGCAGATATTGAGGTACGTATCCTGATGCCTTATCACACATTATTTGACAAGCAATAGCGATCATATTGTATGTGCAAGGACGTGTAGCTTTTAACAAAGCCAAAGTATATTTAATTGAAAGGGAAAATGTGAATTTAATAAAGTCAATCGTAAAATAGTTATGAAATTGTATTATGTACCCCTATAGCCTGCAGCAGCACTTTGCTGCTGTTGAGTTTGATAAAATTAGGTCCAGCAGCAGTAGCTTGGTACATAACATTCAAAAGTTCTTCATACGCCAAAAATATTGATAATATAGCATATTCTGAAACGGCAGGCGTAAATACTGAGTAGCAGATTTCTTTCTCCTAAGATTGATAGCTCTATCACTGGCACGCTGAGTATGAGTATTAAAGGCACAGAAATAATAACGTAATCAAATATTTGCAATTTTCAGTCGATATCAATTTTTTTTTACTTTTGCCGAGTTATTTGGTATCTAATAAAATCGGTGGCTAGATTGTTTTCTCTCAATTTCTGGGCACATTGAAAATAAGTCCTACAAAGTGTCCCACTAACTATGGACCACCTCCATAACATCTAGACGGTTCAGAATATTGAAATGATGTTTGGACAATGAGGAATCATGTAGTAGCATGTCGTAGTATGTCGTAGAGAAATCGTATACAATATTTTTAGTTGTCAAGAAATTGAATCATCTTTGATATTTTAAATAGAACTATATGATTTTCTCACCAGTAATGAAAAGAGTAATAAAATAATGTATCATATGTAGGTATTTTGAGTATATTATTAAGACTTTCTGACATATGATTTTGAATTAAATAGACAATATTTAATGTAGCAGCCCTTGCAACTCTCGCCTTTGGAGAAGGTGGCCTTCCCGGCGTCAGGAGTGTTATGTGGTGAGGCGGGGACTGAGAGGGGTGTCAGTAACATAAGAGGTTTAATTACAGCAATCCATGTTCTTGACATGGTCGCACTATCTCGTCCCAATTATAACGATCAGAATGAGAGATTTTTCCATTGATTCATCTGGATTTAACTTGTCTTCGACTAAAATCTCAAAAATCAATCATTCCAAAAACGATATAAGAATTGGTAGCGTAATGAAGATGATAATAATAAATATAATTTTCAAACTTGACAAGAATCCAACCACTTTCGTTGGTAAATTTAATTTTTCATGAGGATGATCACACCTGCACTTTGCAACCATACGACTGCTGCTGTTCATGAATTGAAACGAAAACATTACACTTCCGTTTTCTGTTGTTGATTTTCAAGTTTGAGGCAGCACTAGCGCTCTGAAGTGAGAAACTCTCCAATCAATATTAGCAGTCGCGAATGCAGATGCGCATTTTGTTCAAGTTTGGTAAATTTACAGTGTCAAGAGTATTTAAAACTTTGTATTAAGTTGTTCTTTTGATACATTTTTAATCGAAATTTTATTAGTTAGTAAATAATAAGATAAAATGTCTACCTACATATTATTTAAGTAATTAATCGAAATATATTAAGTATTATTTAAAGTATGAATGAAATATATGTAAGTATTAATGAAAATATTTACGTATTTATTCCCTTTCCATGTGTTAAAATGATGGCTTATCTCTCCCCATAACACAATGACTTCGATTCTTGTGAGTTTGAGTATCACTATTATTATCGTACTTCCGATAATATTCATTTTTTATTTGTTCTTTTCAATTATCGTTGCTTTGGAATTTCGTAGAAAAAAGTTCAATTCAGATGAACAAATGGGAAAAAACTCTAATTCTGTCCGTTAATATTGGTTTCTTCATTCTGTGTTCTACGTGCCAAAACAATGGATTGCTGTAGTTATGCATCTACCCTTTACCTCGCTCAGACTCCTGTCTTCACGAAACAGTATCGACGCCGGGAAGACTTCCTTCCGTAACGAGGACTGTTGCAAGGGCTGCTACAGGAAATGTCTGTTTACTTAAAAATCACATGTCAGAAAATCTAAATTTATACTCAAATTACTATGAAAATACTAACATATGATACATCGTTTTATTCCTCTTTTCATGATCTATCCATTGCTAGTAAGAAAAATATATAGTTCCATTTATAAAATCAAAGATGATTAAATTTCTCGAAAACTAAATATATTATCGACGATTTCTCTAAGATATGTTACTTGCCTCATGATTGTGAATTGTTAAGCGAAAACTGCCTTTCGATATCGCGGACTGTTTAGAAGTCATGGGGGTGGCCCATAGGTGGTGGGACACTCTTTATAGGTTGCGGCTTCTCTGTTCAGAAAAGTAAAGAACTCTTGTACTATATATAAACTTCTTTATTTAATATAGGAGGAAAAATATAATGTTTAAATATAGTTAGTTTAATACAATAAATAACGACAAAGAAATTAAAACTTGAAAATTGAATGAGGGATAAATTGAGAGTTGATAAATAAAAATATATTTTGGAAAGCAATAACGGCTCTGGAGCCTGTTCAAAAATATAATGTTATATTAGGATAACATGAATTTAGAAATATATTCAATACCTGTTAGTCAAATTATACAACTACGTTTGTTTAATAGACATTCTAAATATTTGTATAGAAGTACTTTACAAGCTTTTTTTAGAATGATCTTGAAATTAATAAAATGATTTATAATGATAATTTACTCAACTCGACTACTGCTCAAATTTATTTCATAAGAAACAAGACGTCCCGTACTTTGGAGATAACAATTCCGTTACAAAAACCTTTCAATTTTAATTATTAACCCTTCTTACATTTATTTTTAATTATTTAAAGATGTAGGTAATGTTTTAAATAATTTTGGTATCAGAAATAATGAGGTTTATTATTTATACGGCATTTATAGTTGTATTTAAAACCTTTAAACTCGGAAACGTTGTTCCTATTTGCTACACTTTGCACGAAACTCATAAGAATTAATTTACCACAGATTTCCTTTCTCATATCCCACGTTTCTCAGAACAATTCTACCAAACAACAAAAAAAACGTTTTAAAGTGAAAGAAGAGCTTGAACATTGCGATAAAATATTAACGTAGCATTTTTTATTCATGATACCCCCAGAAGCTGCTTGGCGATGAAGTTTTGCTGTAAAGGCCCGGAGGAAGTGGATGGCGAGTGCACAACGGCTGCGACAAGGGCTAGCAAAGCGTGTTGATCACCGGGTACTAACTCACGAGGCTGCCGCCCGAGTGCGCCACCGATGCTTCTCTGGGCGCGCTATGAATAGTGATTAACCGCGTCGCCGAGTAGAGGCGTCTGTAGCGGCGGCGACGGGAGCCACTGGCAACAATGGCTGCCGAACAATGAGTACAGTCTACACGGCCACCTAGAACCCTGTGGGTGGTGCCAGCGCCGTCTGTATTACACTAGGTCACTTCATGACATCGCTCTTGATGTGTAATCAATGCAGCTATGTGTATTCTGGTATATAAGATATGGAATCGTGAACATATGTCAATAAAAATCGTTTATTTTTTGAAGCTCCTATGTTTCGGCTGTATATTTCGTCTGGTTCATGGCTATGAATATAAAATAACACACAAAATAAATATATAAGTTGTGCAATTGCTTAACACGGTTTAACATTGTATAAGAAAACCATCGTATTCAAAATACAACTTGCTATACTCCAAGGTAGAAATAACACAACTGATTACCTGTAGTTAAGGGTACGTTGAGCGACGTATGTTATACATTTCATATACTTTTATATAAATTGTTCCTCCTGCAAAATTAGAATAGCGGTGACTTTGTTCATGATTGCCTACTGCATGGTTCTAAAACACTGTTTACAAATTTTACAAATATAGTTTTTATAATAATTATTAATATTTTTTTAAAATTTAATTCAAAAATCTTGACCTCGAATTGTACTCGAGCAACAGAACAGAAGATATACACATTTAAAAAAATATTTTCTTCTTCTTTTTCCCTTCCTCTTCCATTTCTTCTCTCTCCATTTTCTCTTCTTCTTTTCCTTCTTTCCTTTTGTTCCTGTACAACTTGTTTATGTCACAATTCTGCTGCACGCAGCAATTAAAGTAATACAGACTTGGTAATTCAAGGCATTGAAAAATACCAGAATACAGGATAAATCTTTTAATTTAATTTAATTTTTTACTACAAAGACACAAACACAAGTTCAAAACAGCATGCTTTGTGCGATGTTCAAAACTACAGGATCAAGTTAAGGCGAACATCGAAGACCATGAACTGTAAGAAAAGTTCAGATTTCATTGAAATTTATGAACCTGAAGGGTCTATGGTTTTCTGTAAAATTCAAAGAGGTCGTAGTGTGTTCCTTTAATTTACAACTCCATCATGCCGATAATGAATCAAACAAAATTGACAATATGCCTACACAAAATTATTGTGTTGCCAACCGCAATGCTAGTTTTACACTGGCAACAAAATGCTCAGCAAAGTAGCTTGCGGAAGCGAAATTGCGTGTGTGAATGGCCTTGCCAAGTTTTGCTCCGCCGTGGCAAGCAGTAGCAAAATGTATTTGTTCTGCGTCTCCCAAGTCATGTTTTAGGAAGCTGCCCCAAGCTTGCTCGAGATCGAATTCGTAAGAAGTGCTAGCAAGTTTCTTGAAGGTCGAGCAGAGCAGCATTGTCGAAATATTCCGACATTCCAGACGCAAGTTGTTACGTGGGATAAACGGAATCGTGAATTGCATCTATTCTTTCTCTGATTTTATTGTAATTTATTTTTATGGTTTAATATATGCAAAAATGTTGGATAAGATTTTCCACGCGACCGCCTCCCTAAATTGAATGGAGCATATATGTTTTATGATATTACACATTTGCATTTGTAGTATTATCACGTTCACTGTTTCTCAGTGTAATTTGCCTGCATCTTTCGGTAAAACAACTAAAATGGATAGCAACAATAAACTATATTAATAAATCTTGTATAAGTTAAATTATGAAAACTCAAATGTTCAAGGAATAAGAATAAACGCGACAAATATTCACACCGACCTTCATATGATATAATTCATACCTATTTCAAGCTAAAACATCAGCAGCAAGCAATATTTAAAAGATTTAGCAATGGCATATTTGGCATTAATCGTCAGAAATTATTGATATATATATATATATATATATATATATATATATATATATATATATATATATATATATATATATATATACTTTTTACGAGACATGTTCTGCGGGTTATGTCATCGAATGTGCTCGTCATTCCACGTATGTATTACGGGAGAAAGTATTAATATTCGCAAATTGTACGAATATTTGTAGCCCTACACACTTGACACACGGTTTCTATCGTCTCATTAGTTAACATTAAATGAAATTTTCATTCGTACACCAAAAATTCACTTTCTTTACCATTTATATCTAAATAACACTTATAAACCTTGCTTGGGATTTTGTATTGTGATATTTATTCGTAAATTCTTGTAATAAATCAAATAAATTAACAATAATAATTAAATACGTTAATGAAATGCAGTAATAAATAATACTATTCTAAATACGCATTCATTCGAAGAGAAGTCTATAAATGTTATAGAAAAATACATATATCCCCATGTATAAAGATTCTTTCATGCATTCAAGTATATAGTTCCATTTATATGACTTATTTGAAAAACGTCTTGGACATTGTTATTTGTTATGAATAAATAGTAGAGAATTTCTTGCCAAACTAATTTCATTTGTTTTTCTGATCCTTCCATAATGGCATCGATTTTTCTTGTCTTCTGAGCTAGAACGTTTGTTACAACCAGGAGCTTCATCTGTAATGATAACATTGGCCTCATTTTTGCTGATTGCTTCAGTAAAATAGTGCCTTTAGTGAGCTTCTGTAGATCAACATCATATATCATACAATGCATTTATAAATCGTTGAGAATTGATTCCAGACTCATCAATTTCTTAGGTTAATAGACTTATTTGTGTAGTGCATGTTATGGCCCTGGAAATGAAAATGTTGCTTTTCCGCTGAAACGTAAGATTCGTCGCCAAAGAACGCGTTGCTTTGTTGGTTTCTTAACTTCGGGATATCTACACTTCAAAGCACCGTCCAGCTGCAATACGCACTATACAACACACGCAACTAGTCATCTCCTAGTGTGTTAATGTAAGTGAAAAGTGTGTGTACGGAAGGAGATAAGAAGGGCCACGGATGAGGAAAGAAATTCGTTAGTAGTTCGTGGCCCGTTCGTTTGGGTACTGCTCCGGCATTCGCCTGGCATTGAATAGCACATTGTCTAAATGTCATCCTTTGTGTTGCCGTTAGCTATTGGCACACGTACGTTTTGTGATTGTAATTAAAATATTTAACATAACAGAAAAAGTACCAAATCATTATAACTAAAATTTTATATTTCAATAATTTTTGAAATAGTCAATGATCCGTAGTAAACAACATTTCAATGATGTTACAATTTATCATAGGTAATACCAGGAGTGCTTTGGAACTTGTCGATAAAACTCTGATTCGCAAAGCGAGGAGGGGATATAACTGAGAATTTCGAAAGAAGGAGTGTTATTTAATAGGACTCTTCCACGAATGAAATTACATCCAACTGACTTCCAAAATGCGCAAAATATTTAAAATAACTGAAAGTATGTTAAAACCAAAGAGGTTATGCTATAGTACACACGCAATTTATTGCACATTAACACAGATATCAATACATACTGCCTAGTAATGTAGGTGAGTGGCAGCTTATTATTGGCCACAGAGGGAGCGGTAAGAAAATCGGATGGAAAAAGCGATACATTTTTTGAGATACAACGTCGTGATTCAGACACTTCACGAGTAGAATAAACTAAAACAAATAAATTACATGATTTACGTCCTGACTCAATTCCCCCCGCAGCCGCAAAACCCAGTGAGTGGAGTTTTGAGAGATCCCACACTTTGAGCGCCGCTGGCTTTAACTCATGAATATGCGCAGCCCTGTAATTGAATATCATGTGAAGGGGGCGTGGCCACGGCACGGCTGGCGCAGATGGATCTGCGCCTCGTGTTCCCGTGAGAAGGAGCCGATTGCTTCTTGGTGCCGAGCTAACATTAGGACTTGAACATAGATTTATCGTGAGGCAAATATGCATGTAGGTAGCAACCATTTGTAAATGTTACGTACCTAACAATTCGTAATGTTTTCTACATTACCAGTATACTTTAATTTGAACAATGCATTCCCTTATTACTTTGATATAACTAGTTATATAAGCATCAACATATATTTTATTAGTATGCAATTTCTACGTGAATGTTTATCTGTTCTGACAATTACATTTTTGTGGGAAGCATTATCAACTGGAGATATATACTGAACCAGTAAAATACTGTGAGTAGAGTTTTATATATTTCTTTTTTACAATAGCTTTAATTTTCTGTCTCTCGAGAATATTTTGTTATGTAACTAGTTGCCGGGGCCGAATGTGTGCATCAGTTGTACATTTTTTTAAAGAAATCAAGTTATCTGTAATAAATTGTATAGAAGACATATGTTCGACTTTGTGAGATACAATTTCAGCTACCGCGACTAGCAATATTTCATTGTGAAATAATGTATTCTTTGAAGACTTTATAGTCTTCAAAGAATTTGTACTACTATTTGTAAGACTTTGTAGTCTTTCCTCCCTTTTTATTCTGCTTTAGACCCCTGCGTTATCGGGACGCATATGCTCTTCCATTTCTTTTTATACTTCACATTTTCTTCTCTTTCTTTATATAATTCCGTCGCACATTCTGAAGTTTTGCCAAATAAGGGCAAACGAGATGGTGAGGAACATCGTATTCGGTGCAATATTAACCAGAGAGAGGTTCCGTATTGCCTAACATAACCAATTGTTCGCCTGGGACAAAACGGACACCAGAAAATAAGTTGTCCAATAAATGTCTTCTAAGCTCATGCTGTACAATAATTAGGTATTTAAGGTACTGTTACCGTCTTAACCTCATTTACCAAGTATTTTTTGTTTACAATTACTTTTATCAATTTATAAAATTCATAAAGTATTTGCTGGTAAATAAAATTATACAGTTTTACACACAATCTTTACTTTAAAATAATGAATGAGATATGTATTGTATATTTGTATCCTTCTGTTTTCTTGTACCTGTCACACTCAGGGTGGTTTTATGGTTCAAATTTCTTGGATATATTTTTCATCTTACCTTGTTAGTTTTGTTTCTTGCAACTTCTTTATCTTGTTTTTATTGAGAATGCGAATATTGTGCTATTTTATGTATCAAATCTCGCGTCAATCCTGCTAGTACTGATCTTAAAATAGACCAAGAGCAAATAAGATGCAAACTTTCGTCTGCAATTCCTGTTTCTGTTGATTCTGAAAGTATCCATAATGGTTTATCCTACTGAAAGTTGATCGTCATTGGACTTGTCACAAGAAATGGATCGCAAGGGCTGAAGGGCAATTCGCCAGTCAGCCCTGATTGTCAACGGTTGTCTAACGTAAAATGAGGATGGCCTGTATTGCGACTATAAGGCACCCGTGACATGAAATTATTTTTTCTGAGAATCAATAGACAGCTGCAAATCATGTAATAAGTAATTTACGCTAAATAAATAAAAAAGAACTCTGAATAAAATAAAAATATTCCATGTATGTACATAACTTAAATTTAGAATTTTTCTTATACATAATTTTCAAAAAAATTTAATGTTATTTTATTATTATTATTATTATTATTATTATTATTATTATTATTATTATTATTATTATTATTAACCAAAACTTTACTTTGACGATGGGATCCTGCAGTAAGGTTAATAATAAAAAGATAAAGGATTGAAAATTCAGAACTCTGAAAAAGATGGATTATATAGCGCTTTAAAAAACCTTCCATCCCTCTAAAGAAACTGATGGACATTTCAATATTTTTCACTAATTTTTCTCGCCTTTCAAACCAAGGTGATGTATATAATAAGAACAAAGCAATATTTCAACAAACGTAAAACTGAACAGAAATGTTAATTTTTTAAATATGTTTTGTTAGATACCTGAAAATTTCAGTTAATACAACCAATAAACTTTCAATACAAAAGCTTTGTAGTAAAATAAACGTGTGGTTCCTCATGTGTGAATACACTAACAATAATGAGTGAAGCAATGTTCTTGCTCGAGCTGAAGTACTGAGCATATAACGCCTGCAATGTATGCAACCCTCTCCACATGTGTGTGTTCATCGCTGCCCACTCCTAGGGTGAAAAGTAAAGAGTACGATAAAATGGAATTATTCACAATAGTGATATGACCCCTCCTTCAAGAATTCAATTTCAATTTTTACTCATAATTTCAAAATCCGTTTAATGGCTACTTTCACTTCGTCGTAAATTGATAGGAGTTTTCAGGTTGGGATGTAGTAGTGAATGGGTATTTTTTATACATGCGTATAAATGATTTAAACAAGATTTCTATTAACATAATGTTCACCTTAATTATGTAATTTTTTGTATATATCAAAATATATACATGAAAATCAAAAATCAATATTACAGAATATATACATTAAAATCAATTTCAAACAATTATCTACAATGTTTACTGGATCTGGGGAATGAAACACTACGATGTAATAATTCTGACAAAAAAATTGTTTATATTCCCAATAAGTGTGAAAAGAATTCATGTAACTCTTATTGCACTTATAGCTATAGAAATATATCTTATCAATAGATGTTATTCCTATTCTTTGCATATTATTTTTTAGAGTATTAGCTATTTGATAAATAATGAAAATATTTATTTTTATTGTTAATATATTTCCAGAGATCTTTCAAATTACAGTATAACAGCCTTACGCAGATCCCATGCAAATGAAGTTCTCTGATGTTTCTTTAAAAAAGCTTGTAGTAACAGTTCGTTCATCTGTTTACAACGGACAAAACAGAAAGGATTTTGAATTGAGATTCGTTTTTGTGAAGTTGTTTTACCTTCTAGGTATAATATGCCAATTACCGTTACATTTTATGGAATTGTGCAGTTTTGTGGCACATATTTAAGTCACTGAATAACACAAAATTAGTTTTTTTGTTTTACATAATTATCTCCATTATTTGAAAATAATAATAAGTAAATGTATAATGAAAGGCATCAGTGTTTCGATAATTTTAAGAGCAAGTTAAACTAAAACACCTGTCTTAACGGTTTTTTAGTCTCTCTTTTGGTCGTAAAAAGTCGTTAAACGAACGTCTGTTTATTACTCTTGTCGCTGCTCGCGTGTGTGCACACAGTGTTCGAGATGGCGTGACACATGAATTGAGCTCGACGTCCGAGAGCATTCCCGTCTGACGAGCGGGGCCTGAGAGCGCCATTGTCTGGTTGCTTGCTCGCTCCCCTCCCGTGAGCTATAAACATCCAGGTAATCAGACCGAGACGTACGAAAGTATCTTCTGGTACCTTCCTTACGTCAGGAGTAATCAAACTATTTTTAGTCGCTCTGGGTTCACGAAGAACCTCTACCCTGACAGGGGCGTATTATCACCGGTCTGGTTATAGTCACAGAGTAAATACGTAGTTCGCGCAACTCCTAAAGATAAACTGTGTTGGAACATTTTACTTTGAATTTGAAATGAGGCAGGGTATTCTCATTACTTCAATTAATGAAAATCCTATTTATAGGGATGCAATAAAGTACGTTTCAACTTCAATGCAATAAAGTTAATTAAACGGCTGGCAAAGAAGCTTTGCATGAATAAGGTTTTGGACTTTTTGTCTTTTATTGTTCTTTTCTCAAATTTGTGCACTTCTTTCACACAGTCAGTGCTTAGCACTTTTCGAACAAATTAATACTTTTAAATATCATTGTCGTACATAACACACTTTAAAATTTATATTATTTTATGAGATTGTAGATTTTTTTAAATATTCTCCACATATTTATAAAATCATTCTGCATTTAATATAATAAGTTTTAATGTTTAAATATATTTTACTGAAATATGTTTTAAAGTTGTTAATGTGAAATAAACCAAAATTTGTATTTGAAAACGAACATTTATGAATCATAATTGTTTCTATTTTTCTTCTGAAAATTGGCACAAATGTATTAGTGATTTTTTATTAATAACTACAGTGAAAATCTTTTTATGATATACTGTTGATTGTTTCTTATAACTACAAAAAAACTCCCCTTTAAGAATTCAGGTACAATGGTGATAATATGTTTATCAATACTTATAATCCTTGTGGAATGTGTCACGTAAATACCAAGAAATAATTAACCATAACACAGTGCAAGGCAGAAATGTTTTCCTGAAATCAAGAACCATATAAAAACAAAATCACCGAACTGAAAAGAGGCAATATATTTTAAAGTATTGCTACAAACTGCGTATAAATAGTATATTTAGTAATATATTTTTTTTAATTCACGAAGTAGTCATCTGTTTGAAATGTTACTATACGACGTTTTAATTCAATTTTAGTGATACACAAACTGTTATATAGTGAAGGTAACATTATGTTTGAAAAACCGTTACGTAAATAGGTGTCTAATTGAAATCATTTACATGCACGTATAAAAAATACCCATTCACTACTTCATTCGATCCTGAACACAATGTATGAGTAGAATCGTAGCCATTACTTGCATTTTTAATTGATGGATAAGGATTGCAGCTGAATATTTGAAGAGCGAACCATACCACTATTATCAATAATTCCAATAGATACAGTGTATTATTTTTCATTTTCTCTTGGAGTGGGTACAGAGGAATGCTTTGTATTGGAGAGAGTTTCATACATCATACGTGTTATATGCTCAGTACTTCATCTCTAGCAACAACATTGCTTCACGCATTATTATGACTGTATTCGTATATGACGAACCAGGAATTTATTTCTTCTATACATTTATTGAAACTTGTGTTTTTTAATAATTAACTAAATAACACAGCTATAGTGGAAAACGGGCTTATCTTCCTATAAAGTAGGTCTGCTTTCACGTATGAACGAAAAATATTGAAAATGATTTATTTAATTAATTTACACATTAGTTATTCCTGATAATTCATGAGGTAGTTCGTCAAATTCACGGGCGCTGAGCCAGATAGCTTATTGGCTAGACGGCCCTGCCCCTGAAGCTTCTTCAATTCTCGCTCCCTCCGAAAAGAAAAAAAAACGCTCGGGGCGAATCTCAACGCCTTTGCCACGAGAGGCGGAGCGGGGAGGGGCGGGGCGGGTGGGGGCGGCGGCGTCCCGGGAGGGCGGTGGCGGCGCCCCGACCATGCGGTGACTGCCCCCGACGCCTACACGTGCCGACCGCCCCGCCGCGCCCCCGCCCCGCCCCCACCCCCGCGCCATGGCTCGGCTCCGCTGGGCTCCGCGGAGCGGCCGCGCGCGCGATGGGCCGCTGCGCAGAGACGAGAAACGCGCCTCAAAGTTAACTTCGCGAACCCAAAGCAACCGCACTTGACCACCCATTTGCTGGTGGAACGTATATAAAGGTTCGAATGACGTATCATATTCATATACAAATATTGATGATGCATTATGTTTACATTTTAATGGTATTTTTTTCTGATTGTTACGATTTCCAATTTTTACGTTCGCCATGTTTTACAGTCAGCTGTTTGTGAACTGTCCGATAATAATTCCTGTTGGTTTTAAGTTGTAAATATAGCAATTAATATAATTGCAAAAGATTTCATTCTCTCCCTTGGTAACATATCACTTTCCCCCCAATAAGGGAATTCAGTTTTAGACCTTTCCTCCCTACATATGTGGTGAAACGTATGTAAAAGTCCGAATGACGTATCATATTTATATACAAATACTGATGTTGCATTATGTGTATATATGAGACATTATATTAAAATTTTAATGGTAAAATATTTTTTTCTGTTTATCACGATTTCCAATTTTTACGTTCGCCAAGTTTTTAAGTCAGCTATTTGTGTACTGTCTGATAATAATTCCTGTTGGTTTTAAGTTGTAAATTTAGGAATTAATATCATCGCAAAAGATTTCATTCTCTTCCTTGGTAAAACATTTATGAGTAACTCTTCCCATACTCTGGGGGAATTCTATTTTAGACCTTTCCTCCTCATATAACAGAATAGAGATGCTGTTGCCATCATCATGCCATATGAGAGTATTGACATCATCTCTACAGTACGGTTTTGAATTTTTGGTGAACAATCAAGTGTTTGAGCTGTAACTTCACACATGTCTGGATTAAAATTGATCAGTTCTGGTCCAAAGATGATTAGGATTGGTAGCGGTGGCGTGGAGATTCTCGCAATTATGTACTCAAAATTGATTTGTGTATGTAAATGAATGGATAGATGTGAAACGCATTAAACTGTTAGAATAGATTATTTAGAGCTAAAACGAATTGCACACATCTAGAGAAAGATCTATTAGTGCCATTTGAAAGACCAAAAAGAAATATTAATTTTTGGGGATACTTTACAAGAAGTTTCTATCTTACTTTTAACATTTGCTTGAAAATGGCTTTCTGGTATTATTTTTTCTTTTCTGTTTTGGTCACATATGGTGGAAAATTCTTTTCTATTTTGGTCATATAAAAAGAATTGTATTTTCAAATATGGTGTTGTTTCGATTTGCAGTAAATCTCTGGCATTTAGAAAATGGTAAACGTAAAATATAAAATGAAAAATTTTTAAACTCCAAGACATTTCGTTGAAAAGAAAGTTGAGCTTTACATTGAACCAAATACTCTGATTTTTTATTATTAAAAAATATTAACCTCCAGATGTTTTATCTCTTGCTATTAATAACCGGTTTTTTAGTATAAACACAAAATTTTATTAAAATCATAAAGTTAATAGAATGAGTACTTAACTGCTGTCATTTGTTCCCTTCTTCATTGTGTGAGTTGTAATTAGCCTATTGAAAGCTTTCAACATTTCGTTTTTGAGAAAATATATTACGGTAAAGCCGTTGGAGAAGCTAAAATCGAGGGTCGAAGGGTGTTTTTAAATACAGAGATTTACGAGTGTACGTAAACTCTATGTCTAGCAATCACCAGACTTAATTTTTTTGTTTACTTAAGTCCGCTTTTCGACCACTAAAGTCATAAAGCGACAACTATAATTAACATTGATTTTGTAATTTGGGGAAACAAGCGGATTCGGACACATACAAATACCCATTTCCCGGGGGGGGATTTGAACTCGCAACTCTTCAGCCTTAGAGACATCGGCTATCGGGGCGGCTCATTTATTCTTTCACAAACAAAACTTACATTGATCATAATTATCTATGGTCCATTGGGCTATTAAGATAAAATGGATAGCAGTATTTATTCGTCATATTTTCCTACAGCACACATTTATAATCTTGGTAAATACCAAACATTTCCATTATGGTTTTAGAAAGATAGTAAACTGTGGGCTCACTCTGAATAGTGATTGAGTTGTTCCAGTATTTCCAAACCTATCTTATTTCATGAATTACTTTCTTATTTCATTAATACTCAATAACATGAAACAATGTTCTTGAGTTTTCCTATTTTCCTTATACTAAATATGAGAACATTTTCTAACTTTTCTAAAGCCACATCCTACATAAGTCTAATTTTCGACGTGCATCCTTTCTGATTGAAATTTAGGATATGACACAATTTTTCAACCAATTTTCAACTCTACTAATTCTTTTGGCTTGGATATTTTCTGCATAAATTGATTATATTTTTGACCGTTAAATTATGTCAGGCACGTGTTTTCACATCTGAGTAATTGTTGAGTACACATAAGAGGAGGAAACGTGTTGGTATTCCCCCTACATTTACCTCGAATTTTCTTGATTTCAACATGTTTTTACTAATAGCAAGTTCTTATACGCCGTAACTTTTCAACTTCCTTAGCTCAGAAAAACCACTCTATATTCTTGTTTCCATTGCATATTTGCTATTACTAAGTCGTTTATTAGATAATTTCATAAAATTTGTTTACTAACACTCCTATAAAATTATATTCTGGGTGAAGTGAGAATTTGCTAAGGAAGAAGGTAGTATTGAAGAATGTGAAAAATACGTCTGAGCTACAGTAATGTGGAGAGAAAACATCAAGAGGAACTTGTTTTGCAGAAACAAGTATTGGGAACTGTCTGAAAATATAATTACGAGGCTATGATGGCAATGGCGACGACGACGATGATGAAGATAATGATGATGATGATGATGATGATGGGAGACTACGGTGGAATAAATTGGCGTGGTACTGCGATGGGTGTGGGTATGTCGGTGCGGTACGACGGTGGGAAATATTGGTGGGGAAGGGCGGTGAGGTAAGACACTGAGGTGTTGCGGTGAGTTTTTGCAGTGGTATATGGCGAGGGGTCTGGAGATGGAGAATAGCCACGCAGTACGGGGGTGGGGATGATATGGATAACGATATGGATGTCTACGGGGATGACACTGAGGGTGCCGGTGAGGGTTATTTTGGGATGATGTCCGTGTGATGATCTTCGGCGAGGGAGTGATGGTGTGATGATCTTCGGCGAGGGAGTGATGGTGTGATGATCTTCGGCGAGGGAGTGATGGTGTGATGACGTTGGTATTGGCGATGACTTGTTACGCACACTGTGCAACACTTTCTTTTGTTCGTCCGTCATTCCGTTCGGTCTCACTGCCCGGCGTGGCGTGCCCTCGCGTCCTCTCCCAAGGCGGAATCCGCCGCCTTCCGCTCCCTTCCGCCCCTCGCCTCGCTCGCTTATATTTCCGCCCCAAGGGCCGCGAGGCGGCGGAGGCCCTGTCGCTGGCGCCATCTCCCAGGCGCCGCTTCCGCCACCGCCCGCCTTCTACTCTTCACGGCCCGCCGAGCAACGGGGCCTCCGGGCCACCGACACCCCGCGCGCACCGCATGTGGCGCGAGCGTCGTAATGGAGTCGGAACATCGCCATGCGGCGGCGATGGTGTAACGGTTAGCGTATCGGACTGTTATACCAAGTTGGCGGGCCCAAACCCGATCGAAGCGGCGACGGTGTAACGGTTAGCGTATAGGACTGTTCGCGTATAGGATCCGAGTTGGCGGGCTCAAACCCGAATGAATCGGCGATGGTGTAACGGTTAGCGTATCGGACTGTTGTACCCAAGTTGGCGGGTTCAAACCCGATCGAAGCGGCGATGGTGTAACGGTTAGCGTATCAGGCTGTTAAACCCGAGTTGGCGGGCTCAAACCCGCTCGAAGCAATGGGTTTTCGAAGCAATGGAAGCAAGGGCAAAAAAATCCTTTGTACGCCTTCCTTCGGAGGGGAAGTATAGCCGGCTGTCCCATGTTAGTAGATTTACTTGCATGTAAAAGATCACGAAGCCTCTGAGCTAAATCCAAATTGCCTGTTTCGTCGCCCAAGAAGTAGGTTACTTCACCGCTAGTTGGTGAAAGGAGCGTGGCGAAATTTGTGTGGTCAAACGGAAGAGCGGGCCTGATGGCTCCAGTCTCACTAGGTAAAACAAGGCATCAATTCAATTCAATTCATCCGCTACGAGAAATTGCTGATTAGCTTATTCAAATATTTTCATTTTGAGTCGAAGTTAATATTTAAAAAATGTAAGTAGTCGTGCGTATTTTTTTAAACTGCACATTTGAATTTCCCACACTTTATTTTCTAGAAACTTCGACGAGTTGTCAGTTCGCAAAATGACAATGAATAGTAACGTCACTTTACGTCAGTTTGAAAATCTTGGAATAACTTCCCATTTTGGGATATGTTTCCCGTTGTGGAACGCACTTTTGGATTGTCGAATTTATGTTAATATACTGTGCGTCGGGAAAGTTTCTCCGCCAAATGAGCCTATCCTGAGACTTGTATTAAAATTTGCTTTTGTATTGGTAGCAACCAGATAACTGGAAAACCAGTGAAGAGAACAACACTTCCAGCATCCGTCATCATTGTAGTGAATACGCACTTTACTTGTTACAAGCTGCAGCCCGTTCATATTTAATAAACACAATTTCTGCTGCTAGCACTCCCACCAGCAAGGTGCCACTCCGGAGAGACTTTCCTGGCGCGCTGCATTAGCTGAAATGCATTTTCGTGTCTAATGCGCTACGATTGGTAATGGGTTTTACAAGTGGTGGCTGAGATGTGTTACTATGATCAAATTGCGGTAACACGTAAGCGTTACTAAAGCGAGAAAGTACATGCTTTTGTAGCACCACTAGCTCTATAGGAAAATGCCACAGTTTGCTACATTACAAAACTTTCTGTACACTACGTATGTCGTATGCGAGAAACTAAAATGATAATCTGTGATTAATAAGTATGCGTGTTGTGTACTTTCTACGACTTTTTATACAATTGCTGCGATGCACCAAGATGACTGCCAATAAGACTTCTATATAGATTCTTCTTCGGCGGAGGGATATATTGCGGTTTGTTTACGTATACTTTATTCTCTCGTTGGACCAGAAATACTGACTATTGTATTTCGCGGAGTGATTCACACTAATTACACATGCTATGCCGCACAGGTTCGCGGTCCCCGCTCTTAGCTTTGATGTCACCGAGCACTAACTTTGTCAAATGCTCAGCCATGGGCGTGGCATTGAGCTGTCGCCCCGACCGGGCTCCATTTTCGCGACTTGTCAGGTGGCAGTTGCTTATCGCAAGAGCAAACACTGTCAGGTTGCGACCAGTCAAGCAACAAAAGAAAAGACAAATGTTTCCCCTGCGCGCAGTCGGCAGCAATAAAATACGCTTCTAATTTTCAAATGCTTTCAAGCTCCCACGCACAGTAAGGCATAATGGACATCCGAAATCTGCCACTTGTGAAATGCACTAAAACCACTCACGAGGTTTGGCATTATAAATAAGCATTTTCAATCATGTTTACCTTCCAATCTAACGAATAGAATTTTAAAATACTTGGTGATGTCATTGCTTGCGGTCACACAAATTCTTGGTTTTAATTGTATTGAAATCTCAAGTTTAATAAAAACAGTGCATAGGACCTATTATACGAACAATGATGTCGTGTTCGGTGTTGATGAAGCCACGTAAGATAAAAGAATTTGAGTCGTAACATTGAACCAGTACGAAGATGTAATGTTTCTATTTGGCTAAAAGATTTTGTTTAGTGAAGTAGTGTACACTCTGAAGTGGCAAAGGTCATGGGGACATATCGTGTCGGACCTCTTTTGTTCGGCACGATGTTCGGTTTTGTGCAGAAACTCGACAAAAACACTCGCGTTCAACAAAACGTTGGAGGACCCCTGCAGAAATATTGAGCCATGCTATCTCTATAGCCGTCCATGTGTTGCCGATGCAGTATTTTGTGCATGAACTGACCTCTAGATTAGGACCCATAAATGTTTGATGGGATCATGTCGGGATTCATGTCGGGCGACCTCGTAGGCCAAATCATTCCCTCAAATTGTACAGTGTATTCTTCAAACCAATGACGAAGAATTGTTCCCGGTGACTCGGGCCTTATTATCCATTAAAATTCCATCATTATTTGCGAACATGAAGTCCAAGAATGGATGCAAATGGTATTTAAGGAGTTGAACATAACATTTTCAGTCAAGTTGGTTTAGTTAAACCAGGGGAAAGAGCATATCCCATGTACAAGCCGTCCACACCAATATGAAGCCACCACCAGCTTGCAAACTGCCTTTTTGATAACCCATGACTTTGTGAGGCATACGCCGCACTCAAACCTTACCATCAGATCTTATCAACTGAAATCGGAACTCATCTAACCAAGCTACGGTATTTCAGTCGTCTGTAGTCCAGTCGATATCGTCAGCCTAGGAGAGGCACTGCGAGCGATGTCGCGCAGTTAGCAAAGACACTCGTGTTTGTCTTCTGTTGTCACAGCCTATTGAACCCAAATTTCACAGCATTGTCCTAGCGGATACGTGTGTCGTACGTCCCTCATTTATTTCTGCGGTTATTTCACACAGTATTACTTATTTGTTAGCACCGAAAAGTGTACACAAACGCCGTTGCTCTTGGTGGTTAAGTTAAGGCCGTGGGACACAGCGTCATTCATAGTGAGAGGTTATGCCTGAAATTAGGAAATCTCGGCACAAACTTGACACTGTGAGTCTCGGTATATTGAATTCTCTAACGATTTCAAAATGAAATGTCCATGCTTCTTGATTTACATAAAATTACGCGTTTAACATCTGTTAATTACCGTGCGCTGATAATCACATCAGAAACCTTTTCATATGAATCACTTGAGACAAAATGAAAACTCTGCCACTTTTATACATTTTCAACGCGATACTTATGCGCGTACCCTCCCTTTTATACCTTTTGTACGCGATACTTCGTGTATTTGCATATTACTACCTATTGGTCCTTGTCACCTTAGTGTATTTTATTACACGCCTAATCTCCTTTCTTTGTCCATTTATTTCGTTTGAGTTTGTAGGAACATTGAGAGAGGAAAATAATAAAATACTATAACAGTCTCTATCGTTTTTAAACAGGCTCTATGGAGCTGTTAAAGTAAGATAATCCCAAATATTAACAGTTACTTGACACATACTTCAATATTAAGACATGGATCTCCGCATCATCTACTGTGTTTCGATTGAACGTGTGTGGTATATAATTCGATGGTGATTTCATAGGTATGGTATATATTTTCTCTTCCACAATAACACAAAATATAGTTACTTCGGTAAACACATTTAAAACCCCATTTCATACTGGAAGAAACTGCCATCACTGAGTCGCGTTTGTGTGAATTGGTGGCTTGTTGCCAGAATATTCTGGGGACATGGTACTAAAAGAGATGTAATTAAAGTGTTACAGCAATTTTAATGGACATTGTAACTGCGTTTGAGAAATCTTGGGAGAGTCATTGGGCCCTACTGTGTTGATTCAATGATAGCGCATTGTACGTGTGGTCTTTTGGGTCACAACGTCTGGCCGCGTCGAGCAGAGGACGTGAGGTTGACGAAAGCACACAGCCGTAGTATTCAGTTTGCGGTAGCTCAAAGGAGAAACCCTCTTGATTCTACAGGACAATTTTCCTGTAGATCTCCGGGATCGCATTCCGTCAGAGGAAGATTTTGACAGTGGTCGTCTTGGTACTTGGCTGGAACGACTTCTTGCGCTATCTGGAGGAGAATTATAATCACTAGCTGCTTTGATCGATAGTTTTATTTATTTACTTACGTCAAAAAGTTAAAAACTGTGTGTGACGTGCTATAGGTTCCGTGGTTTCCCCGATCGACGCAGAGAGAATACTCAAAATTCCATAACAAACGGGCCAAGGACTGCATGAGATATTTTTGTCTTCGAATTGGTCTCCTACTCTCCTTAACACACACACACACAATTACATTCAAATGTACTGAACTAGCAGTTATCCCGGAAGGCAAGTCGAGATATTAGAGCGTGTCCCGATTTGAGACGTGAACCACTGGGTGATATACCTGGAAGATAAAAACCTGTGCGTATTTGACTACACCGGATTTCACGTTAAATTGGGAGAGGTGAAGCTTTTCCTCCAGGGATATAACAATCACTAAACTTGGAAGAAAAATTACTGAAGTATTTGACGAAGCAAGAATCAAAATCTTATTGTTCAGTAAGATTCAGTACTCATGCTGAAAATTATATCATATGCATGGGTGATAACCACAACTATATAAGTGACATTTTATACATGATGAGATATTGTTTAAACTATTATCACTGTAAAGTCGTAATGCTTTGCTTCATCTTTAAACCCATTAAATTGAAATTGTTCATTAAAATCACGAAAATACATTGCCACTAAAACAGAGCCTAAAATAAATGTGTCTCATATATTTATGTTTCCCGGTACGATACATGTAGATCTTACTCCTGACCTGTTTTTGAATCGAACATTAGAGATCTAATAATTGTAGTGATGCCAACACTTTACATTCTTTCTTACAGATACCTCTTTCGTACCCAAATATAGAGCGAGGAAAAGTGAAAATGTATTTCATAAGCCCCTTAGACTCATATAATTATTTTATTGTAAATACAAACGATAACTCACCACAATACCAATATACAATATTGTTGGCAATGGTGACTCATATAATTATGTCACTTAGACTCTTTAGTTAAATAATACTGCACTGATATCGTCATCACCCCTTTATCGTTTCGAAGAAAACAACGTTATGGCACAGAGTGTACACAGCGAAAGAGTGGGAGAACCGCACCTCGGCGCTTGTACGAACCCGAGATCATTACGAGGCGGTGTGTGCGAGAGCGAAGGCCCATGTAGGCACTGTCGGTTGCGCTGTTATGGGCTACTATAATACACAGTGGACGATGTTTTAGTGCAGCCCGGAGCAACGCGTAGTAACTCAGGTCTCCGAGGTAAAATCTATTGCGTATGGAAAGGGGAGAGTTGTGTGCAATCGTCTGGCACAAATTGACTCCACAAGCCTTAATATTATTTTCTATTTTTATTTTTCAGCTCTCCAATCGTTACTTTTTTGTAATCTTAGTATGGACACATTATAGAAAGTCACAAACATTGGTATCAAAATGTTGACGGAGATACACAATTTGAGAAAGACTGCTAAATAATTATTTTTATCAAATATGTCTAATCGTTTGTCTGTCTGCAAGTAGTAAATAAAGAAAAGTCACTACACCAGTAGTAAATAAAGAAAAGTTACTTTGAACAATGAGATTTTCTAACATAGTTATCATAAAATTGGCTATTCAGAGAATCTAGTGCCTTAAAATATAGGTTACAAAAATTTTCTCAACTCACTTCTTATGCACAATGACATTTGAGAGCTTGGTGTGTTTTCTTTAAAAACATTATCTCTCAGAACATTTAAATCAACTCAAGCTTGAGATACGTCCGCAAAGATAAACAAGGACGAAGGGAGTAAACACAGATGCGTCGTTTGATTCTCCGGCCAAGCGCATTGCTTCCTCGGCGCACGTCCTCTTGTCATGCGCGAAACCCGCAGGCCGGAATCCGAGACCCCTCTGTCACCGCCGACCCCTCCTCTGTCCCCGCCCCTGCTTCCGCCTCTACCACCTCGGCCTTCACCACTACTTCCGCCTCCGCCTCCTCCAACGGCGCCGCGTCCGCCGCCGAAACCGACACTTCCACCGCGTCCGCGTCGTCTGCATCGTCTCTTCCTTCGCCATTTTTGCTTCCTCCACTTCTCTTCCTCCGCTTTCTCAGCCTACTCCTTTCCTCTGTCATCGCTACCACCACCGCTTTTAACACCGCTTCTACTTCGGTTTCCGCCTCTTCTGGCTTCTAGCCTCCTCCGCTGTCGTTAACACCGTCTCCGCCACTACAACCGTCTTGGCCTCCGTCTCGTCGTCCGCCTCCATCTCCACCACCTGTACATCCGCCTTCTCTGCCTCCACCTCCTCATCCTTCGCCTCCTCCGCCTCAGCCTCTTCCGTCGACTCTGCCTCCGCCTGCTCCACCTCCTCCTCTACCACCACCCCCATCGCCGCCTCCGCTTCCATCGCCCCCTCCGTCTCCATCGCCGCTTCCACCTCCGCCTCCAACTCTGCCTCCACCACCGTCTCCCCCTCCGCCTCTGTCTCCATCTTCTCCGCATCCTCAGCCTCCGCCTCCAGCACCGCCACTGCCTCCACCTCCGCCTCCATCGACTCCTACGCCTCTGCCGCTGCCACCGCCTCCACCTCCATCTACTCCTTTTTCCTCTATCACGGCCTCCGCCGCCGTCTCCACATCCATCTCTGCCACCACCAGTCTCCGCCTCTGCCTCCACCTCTTTCGCCTCCTCTTCCTTTTCCCTTTTGACCACAACCTCATATTCCTCCGCCTCCCCAGCCACTACCACCCTCATTACCCCCATCACCACCACCGTCGCCCGCGGAGGCTGCTCCTCTCAGCCGAGATTACGCGAGTTCGAGCGCGTCCCTCCGCGCAGACACATGCGCCCATAAATCTACGGGGCGGTCCACTCTGGCTGCGGCGGCGGCCGCCCTCGCCCCCCCCCACCCCCATCCCCATCCCCAGCCGTGAAGAGGCCTCAGACTCGGCCCTCGCGCGGCGATGAACCGTCTCCGGCTCCTAAAACGGCCGACAGGCTGGCACAGGAATCCGGTGGGCAGAATCATCACAGAAACATCGCCTCATTTCTTGAACAACTTCTCAACGATTCACAAAACGAAAGCAGTAACACTTAATTTCGCTTGCCATCAGTCTCCTACTAAAGCATCAGCCCTCTACAAAAAGAAAATTAAAGCAATAAATATATGTAACCTAAAAGTATTTTAAAATATTGCAAAACTATTTTTTTGCAAAAATGAACTTGTGCTATAAAAGTAGAACTTTTCGCATTATTTGTATTTTTTCGCACTATTTCCAATTTTTCAAAATTCAGACCGTTCAACGAGAATGAGATCTGCGAAAATATTTCAAGCGAACATAGTAAATCCGAGGACAAAGTTCGATAAAAAATTGCAGCCGTTTTGGGAAATAATTTTGAAACTTTTTATCGGGGATTAATGTAAAGTACATTCAGAAATCAAAAAATTCAGTTTCTAACTTGCAGGGCCTTGAGTTCCTTCAATCCGATGGGAAACATCAATATTGGAGAAATTTGTCTGCACTGTTTATGCGCTCGCTAGCATTGACCTCAAACGGACAGACGAAATACTACGTCTCAGTTGTCAGAGCGTCACATTTACGTTTTTAGTGACTTCCCGTCGATCGCTTCTTCTTTCAGAGATTATGCACTTTCTCTACAACAAATTTAATTTCAGTACTTCTGTTTACAATTAACCACTTACAACTTCTTAAAAACTTCGAAGTTACTACTGCTCCTAGCATTACATGCATAAATTTGCATTAACCGAAATACCCGTTGAAATAAGAAGCTTTCAAACGTCTCTTCACGACTTCGCAAACCATTCTGCTTAGAGTCTTCTGTCATAATACCACGTTGCTAAGAGAAGGGAACTTACAATGATAACCCGCTGTCTTTTGACATGATAGCTCGTTTCTACTGGCAGAGTTTCTTTTTTAATTATATATTTCCTTAAATATATAATTAATAATAATTAATATAATTAATATATAATTAAATAAATAAAATATATCTTTCAGGTGTTTGAAGATATTTTATATCAATTACATTAATTTTGTTGTATACTATAAACATACGAAACGCATTAAACATAATTAACAATCTTCAAGGCAATTTCAAGAAGGGACCTTGGAGAACTCACTTTAATTTTTGATAATATTCAATATTACTATTGAATAGGTAATCATTGGAATTGAGGAGGATGTAATACATTTTTGAATGACGAGATTTAATTCTGGGTAAACTGTTAGATGGCTGTCATAATTGGAAAGTTGTCACTGAGCAAGAGGTAAGTGAAGAATAGAAAAGTTTGATAATTTATTTATCGATGTTTGACGGGGTTCTATAGAAAGTTCTATCTGTATTTGACTATTTCTACAAAATTATGGAACATTTAAAACATGTCTAAAGAAACTATTTTGAATAACTGGACACGGCAACCCGCTACGTTACAAGACGGACACCGTAGTATTTGTCAATCGATTTTTTGGTATCAAGGACTCATAAGATGTGGATTCGAACTACACAACGCATTAGATGTAGTAATTTACTACATACAGAAACTAGATAACAACTTTTTGTTCCTAGGGTCCAGCAATAAACGTTTACCTGTCGAAGAATTGCCGATTTCGAACGCTGGATTACAATACTTTCTTTTCTTACAAAGTACTCGTAAGGGGAGAAAGTGAAAATCGATGGATATACCTATCCTGATAAATAAAATATGAAGATAAACCATGATATTAATGTTTTTGGGGATGACAATAATTTTTGTCATTAATTATTTCAATTTTGATGGGAGTCACTTGCCATTTGCAAATGATATGGAGAGGACAAAAAATCCATTTCATCAGGGGACTTCGTAAGACTTAGTTTCTTAACATTGTTAACATTTCATGTGCATGTCAATGTAACTGCATTTCTATCTCTTTCTTATTTATTGTGATCGAGGTTTTAATTTCAATTTTGAAAAAGGATAAATTCCTTGAATTCTGCGGTTTTGTAATTAAAAATCATTTCATAGCTTCCTATTCTGCACTATGGTTCAACTTCCATGTCACCATTTTACGTAAAGGAGAATTTTCGCATGATTGTATTACTTGATCTCTCATGAATTGAGGTTCATATTTACTTCAGAATTAACTCGTAAGAAATAGGGGATATTGTTTTAAGTAAAAATGTTTTCATTACTTTGAGTTGCACGCGACATTTCTGCTTAACGAATTTCCATTAGGAAAATCAATGCGAGAGGACTTCTGCTAAAGATTTACGGGCAGTATTTGTCAAGTGATATCTTGCATTACACCCGTAGCAGATATCGTGCAAAGAGCAGATATCACGGGAACACAGGACAATAAATACGGCTTCCAACCTCGAACCATATCCATCAGCCCTACTTGGTAACGCCCCACCACGAAGATCAAAGATCTCACTATGTGTAAAAAGCGGATTTCACTGCTTAAAATAGAGAATTTTTTATTAATTCAGTGACATTCTTGAGCAAAGGGGAGTATGAAATTATGAGTTCTTTGTTAATTACTAATATCATTTTTCGAAACGTCAAAGAAGTAGTTGATAAAATCAATTAAATCAATTACACAGATTGAATTAAATCTTATAAAATCTATAAAAGTAATAATAATAATAATAATAATAATAATAATAATAATAATAATAATAATAATAATTAATAATAATAAAGAATAGACGTTTAGGATAGTAATGCAATTAATAATACTTACCAATTATGTTAACATAATATTAATATTAAGTAACATACTTTAATACTCTGTTTTAATAAATCATACAACAGATTCAAATACCTGAACTTCTAAATTTGAAATTTCACTATCAATGTACTCCAGTTTATAACATTAAAAAATTGTTCTGGAACTGGATAGAAAACTTTAATTTACTAGTTATTATGATAAATTTCGGCGGTCGGACTGCAACGAAATGAGACCAATGATAAATAGGATGTGAATGATATCAGCATCAAATACTCACTGGCAAGAGGCACTTTATCATAATTCTCATAAAATATGTAGTTTCCTCTTTAGATGTAAGGGATGCATTGCAAGCAGCACCAAGAGTCTGAAATTGTCCAAAGTGTCTGTGGTAGTTCCCAGAGTCTCTGGTAAAAAATCATGCGTATGCCACTTAATTGCCAAACTGAAATTATTGTTTGCAAAAACATTACCACCGGCAAATCAAATCCCATATTCCATTATTTAATTATTAATTATTTAATAATTAATAGTATGATGTGGCTTGGTATTAATTATGTTTCTTTCATATGAAGGATATATTACATTAGTAAAAGTATCATAATTCCACGTCAAATTCCTTAGATTTTGAATGTAATCATAACCAATCTGTTGTACTCGTTCTGGTGCAATATTTTATGTTCTATTGAACAATAATTTGTTTACAAAGAAAGGTTTTATTCAGTATTTATTTAACAATGTGATTCTCCAGTGCAGTTACTTGATATATTTCAAACGTAACCAACGAAAATTGCTGGAAAATTATATTTTTGAAAACTTATGATCATAACCTAAGAGGTTTCAACTGTTATTGATTTATACATACTTGTATTACAATGTATTATATCGTGAATATTAGTACGTAATATTTTGACAAATACTACCAAGAATCGTACCATGTTAAACATGAAACTCTTCAAAATATTCCTTGGTTTATGAAAATAACTTAATAATAATAATAATAATAATAATAATAATAAATAATACTAATAATACTTATATTATTATATATTATTGTTATACCTGTAAATAAAATATAATTTTGAGGGAGTAACGAAATAACACTGAATATTATTTCAAAATAAAATAAAATAATATAATTAATATTGTGCTCTGCAATACAATAAGCGAAAGTATAATACTAAAGTGCAGTACCTATTTGTTTATAGTTTGCTTGGTAACTGTTGTTTATTATTGAAAACTCTTTGTTTTTGTTGAGACTACTTGTTTAATGCAATGTGTAAAACCATATTAATATTGTGGTATGTGGAAGTGGTTATAGAACGTAGATCTTACCGAATAGTATTTCTTTACAATGAAGAAACGGACGCAGACAAGTCGTGATAATTATAATACCAACTCCATTTATAACATGCATGATCAAGGCAAGTTTAATAATCATTCTTCCTCTGAAGAAAGAAAATCGGTTCACAAAACCGATTCATTGAAAGGGGTTTCTACAGCATCACTTCAACTGACTTCAGAATGTGTTAGTGCAGGTTCAGAATCAAATAGGTATGTCGAGTGTCCGGAGGTCTTCTTTGAAAGGTGTATTAGATCAAGTAGAGAGCAAAGTGATCTTCATAAAACTCTCAGCTACTCTATTTCTAATCACTTGAGTGTTAATAAAAATGTACTCCAAGTGAAAGGAATTACAAAAACGGGCAGCAAAGATAGCATTGCAAA
The DNA here is from genome assembly GCA_038098605.1 of Gryllus longicercus. Lineage (NCBI taxonomy): Eukaryota > Metazoa > Arthropoda > Insecta > Orthoptera > Gryllidae > Gryllus > Gryllus longicercus. The sequence continues at coordinate 909,058 of JAZDUA010000139.1, forward strand.
TAAACAATTACCCAATTCAACACGTTATACAATACCAGGTACTTTTTCACATGAACATTATTCTAAATCAGATGAATTGTTTCATTCTTTACCTCCAGGATCTCAATTGGGAGCGCGTGCTTCAGTCCATCAACTCTTGCACCATGAAAAAGCTCATACAAACTCTTCAGTGATTTCCAGTTCCTTAAAGGAGACAAACCTTTCAACAGATGACTTTGATTACTTATTGAAACCTCCCGGAGTGCCACTGAAGACTCAGGCATTAGTATATGTACAACAAAATAAACATTCGAATCAAAGTAAACATTTGAATCAACCACCGCAGCAAGAGGAAAGTTCCTCTGCAGCTTCTTCATCTGGGACGCACCACCCTATAATTAGTGGGAGTCAGCTAAAGGATGACTCTTCAGTCGGTTCTTCGCACACGCAGTTAATATCAGGGAACCGGCTGGTGTCAGCTGTGGCATCCGTACATCAGCTCCAGGTTTCTCAATTGCGGAACCGTCCATTGCGAAATCGATCTCCACAAACCCAAGATCAGCTGCAAGACCTGCCACTTAGTGAACCTCCACAGGAAATACAGCGTCAACCACACGTCCGTGTTCAGCGCAAACCCGAACAGAAAAAACACCAAAAGGAACATCCATCCCAACCTCAAAGACAACATAAAACTCGGTCGCAAATTAGATCAGAGAGTTTAGCTCAAAGAGAGCACGACAGCCAACGCGTGAGTGGAAGTAGCGCAGAACAGAATAAAGAAATAACTCGAAAACGCCGCTTGTCAGGGGAGACGTCAGGTAACGAACAAGTAATGGAATCTCTGGCAACAGAAGAAAATACGCCTGGCGTTAGAGGACGACCCCGACACGAGGGCCCATTTCGATATCAACAACAGGACGAGATGCAAGTTGAACTCCCCAACCGACCACTACGTCCGACCACTAGATCAGGACCTCATACGCAATCTGTCAGTAAAACGCAAGAATCGCCGAATTCAGAAGGAAGGGAACTGAACATGCAACGAGGGAATCAACCTCACGTTAAAAGGCGTGACATACAACGAAACAAACATCAAAGTCAACCACAGGGCGAGATTCAGGTAGCGACACCTAATCAAACACAAAGCCAAGTTCGGTTGGAACCTCAGGCGCACCTTGCAAACCAAACGCAAGTTGCACCACAAACAACGAAACGCGATAAACAACAAAACAAACATGAAAATCAACCACAAGGCGAGATGCAGGAATCGACACCCAATCAAATACAAAGCGAAGTTCGGTTGGAACATCAGGCGCACTTTCCAAACGAAACGCAAGTTCGACCACAAACAACGAAACGCGTCAAACAACGAAAGAAACACGAGAATCAACCTCAAGGCGAGATGCAGGTAGCGACACCCAACCAAACACAAATGGAAGTTAGGTTGAAACCTCAGGCTCACCTACCGAGCGAAACGCAAGTAGCACCACCAACTCAATCACAAGGCGAATTACAGGTGATTGAACAACAGAGCCAATCGCAAAATCAGTCTGAAGAATCTATTTTACAGAGACCTCGTCAATCAGTGTCCAATCAGTTTGACCCCATCGTGACAGCGAATGACAATGACCAATCAGCAGTTAGATCTACCTCCCAATCGACACGTCTGTCTCTTGCATCTTCACCCACCAGCGCCAGGCGGACCAACGTTCATTATTCGAGTAGGGAACTGTCACGTGGAAGCGAAGATCCTATTCCTGCTCCTGAAGTTCACAACGATTTGTCCGATCCCTGGCAACATGCCAAGTTGCTCTCGAATTGTGAAGCATGGGTGCATGTGATTAAGGGAATCCTAGGGGCAGGGGTGCTGTTTATCCCGTTTTGCTTCGCCCACGCCGGGATTGTCGCAGGAATACTTGTGTTGTGTGGGAGTAGTGTCATTTGCTACGTCGGGCACTATGTAATTATTCGTCGGGGTCAGGAGTTTCGTCAGCAGGAAACTGAGTGGGTGGGATATGCAGGAGTGGTGAAGTTTGCCTTCATGAGAGGTCCTTGGAAGTTTCGGCAGAGTGCCTCGTGTTTTGAATGCGTCACATACATGCTTATTGTAACGCATGGGATGATGTTAGGTTATATTTATGTCGTTATAGTTTCATCAATAATTGGTGATATCATACTAAAATATTGGATGGATGTAAGTTTTGCCCAATCTACGCTTTTTTCATTAGGATTAATTCTTCCTCTTAACTTAATTCCTACACTTAAGTATTTGTCTACCTATGTTTTACTTGGCAACTGTATATTTCTGTCAGGGATTATAATACTTATGTATTACTTAATAGCAAATCCTACTCCACAGCCGTCATCGACTAAAGTGGCCTGGCATCTTCAGGGAGTTACAGTATTATTTAGTAATGCACTTTTTGCTGCGCAAGCGGTTCCTCTTATTTTGTCTGTGCAATCCTGCATGTTGATCACTGAAAGTTTAATAAATCGATTTCAGGTTCTGGAATTTGTCACAGTGCTTGTCACAGCCTTATTCCTAAGCCTTGGAGTACTGGGTCACCTGAAGTATGGAGATGAAGTGAATGCAATAATTATTCTTAATCTTCCTCAAGATTCGTTGGCATATTATTGCAAAGCCGCGTTTGCATTAAGTATATGTTTTTCACATGCTCTTCTTATCTACCCCGTTTACGAATTTGTTTGGGAGAAGTATCTCAAGAAATCATTCATAAATTCAAAACTCTCGAATATGCGTATGGGAGCTATAATACTCCGAGTGGCGTTAACACTTCTTACAGTAGTTCCAGCTTTCTTCATAGTCAGTCCTGCAAAATACTGCTTGGTTTTCGTTGCAATGATAACCACAGTGCTAGTCATAATTTTCCCTGCTCTAATAGAAATTTGTATTCGTTGGGAAAGTAGAAGAGACGAAACATTTTGGGCAACGCGAGTAATTTTGTTTTTGGAAATATTAGTGGCTTTACTTGGTGTCTACATTTTTGTTTTTGGCACTTTCTGGTTGATAGATGTTATACGAAAATATACGAGATAGAGAGTTTAATGAACGAAAAATAAATATGCTGAAGCTTTAAGGAAAATAAAGTATATAGGACCTACAACAGAGGCTTGTACATGCTACTTGTTTGCATTATATATATATATATATATATATATATATATATATATATATATATATATATATATATATATTGTATGAATTATTCGATTCAAACTGTTGGTAGATATTTATACACATATTACAACAATGTGTTGTAACCGGAATATTTCGAAACAAAGTAAAACAAATTCCACATTTGTCCGTAATATTTGTGTGATTTTTATCCTTGGGTTAGTGATAATAGATGTGTTAAATATTAGTTGCACGTGAGTGCAATGAGAACGAAGAGGCGGAAACGACTGCTTCGCACATAATGAATATGTCAGGTGGTGTGTTCGTACCGGTCACTAGTCAAATACTCAATCATTTGTCACAGCTACAGATTAACAATAACTGCTTATAAATGTGAACGGGGCATTTAAATAATGATCTGTAAATAGTTAAAAGAGAAGCATTGAATAATTGCTCCAGAAAAACAATGTTTACTATTAAATTTCGTCTCAAGCATTGTCTCAACTTCATATGTTGACAGTACTAATAGATGTTAGGTCCAGCGCCCGTACTTTTATTTATTTCTGCATGGAATATTAGTCCACCTTGTTTACAACAAAAGTGAATTATCTTCAAATAATATGTGATTGTGTGTAGGACACAGTTTTAAGTTATCAATTTTTCCTGGCCTCATCAGATTGCACCATAATAAAACGACTATAGTGGGAGGTAACTTTGCTATTATAGAAATTAAAAATAAACTTTTCCAAATTATCTATTTTATATTATTGTGTCTGTTCGTACTCTATTGTCAAACTCAAATATCTCTCAACGGTCGGGTAACTATTATTCAGTTTTAACAATAGTTATTTAATAAACGGCAACAGTAATAAATTTCTGTTTTATTTATTTATTTATTTATATATACAGGCAATTGCCCAATTTACAGGTAGTTACATTATCAGTTTGTCGCACTTAATTGTGAAATAACATATAAAGTATATCATACAAAATGTGACAATATTACATTCTTCAATATTTTTTTTTTACTAATTCTCGAACCATAAATACAATCTATATCAATTTCATCATACATTCTGCACATTCTCCATAAAGGAGCATTCAACCACGCATTTGTTCTCGCAGTAGGATAAAAAAATAGAGAATGTGATGTATGTCTTGTTCGGATAATCGGTGTATTCCAACAAAGTTTCGAAGATAAATATGTACAGTCAATATCATTATTTAAAAGATCAAATAAAAATATCAAATCATTAAAATTTCTGTGTGATTTTAAGGAGCTAATACTAAGTGCAGTTGCAATCTGAGAGTAATCATGAGTCATTCTAGGAGAAGACAGTTTTAGTTTCCAGCACATATAAATAAAGAATTTGTGTTGTACTGTCTCCAGATTTCTTTCGTGTATTTCATAGAAGGGTGACCATACTTGTGAAGCATATTGTAAATTTGGTCTGACCAATCCAAAGTATAATATTTTCAATATTGATACGTCGTAAAAATCTGAAGTCATTCTAATTATAAATCCAAGTGATTTTCTTGATTTATTTATAATGTAATTTACATGATCTACAAATTTCATTTTTTCATCAAAAATCACTCCCAAAACCTTAAATTTATGTACCGTTTCTAGAGGCTCATCGTTAAGTACATAGTTTAAATTAGGAACTTTCTTTAACCTAGAATAACACATGACTTTACATTTCTTAGTATTTAATGTTAAGTGATTTCTCTCACACCATATGTATAATGAATCAAGTGCATTTTGCAAGTATAGACTATCATTTTCATTTTTAATCTCATAGAATATTTTTAAGTCATCTGCAAATAGAAGAAAAGGGATCGACGGAATTGTGAATTTTATATCATTAATAAAAAGCAAAAATAATAATGGACCCAGGTGTGAGCCTTGAGGAACTCCAGATGTTACATTAATATTTTTCGATACAAAGTTCTTATATTTTACATTTTGTTGTCTTCCAGTTAAATAACTTTGAAACCAATATAAAAGAGATCCATGGATCCCAATATGGTATAATTTTTCAATCAGAAGGATATGGTTAACAGAGTCAAATGCCTTAGAGAAGTCTGTATAAACAACATCAACTCGTGAGTTTGTTTCAAGCTTCTCCAAAACATAGTGTTGAAAAGACAATAAGTTGGTTGTAGTTGACTTTTTGTTTCGAAAACCGTGTTGTTCATCTATCAGTACTACATTTAATAAATTTTTTATTTTATTGACTATTATTGATTCAAATAATTTAGGAATTATACTAAGCTTTGTAATTGGTCTATAATTCTTTACATTAGATCGATCATCAGATTTATGAATTGGTGTTATGTAACTATTTTTCCAAAGAGAGGGAAAAATACCCTCTTTGATTGATCTCATAAATAAAATATGAACAATTGGTGTAATATTTGTCATACATGATTTTATTAAACTTGGAGGTATACCATCTGGACCCATTCCCTTGTTCACATCTAGGCTTTTTATAGCATTAAAAATTTCATTTTGAATTATTTGTAATGAACTCAAGTTAACGGTAGAGTTCAGATAAAAGTTTTGGGTTGATAAAACTGGGTATGATATTGAATAAATAGATTGGAAATGATCTGCGAATAGATTCACAATTTCGTTTTCAGTTGTAGCTGTTTTGTCATTCAAATGTACAATATTCGGTAGGCCATTTATTCCTCTCTTTGAATTTGTGAATTTCCAAAAATATTTTATGTTATTGCCTATACATTTTTCTGTTTTAGTTATAAATTTTTCATAATCATTTTTCAATTCTTTTTTACAATTTTTACGCAAATTTGCAAAATTAATGTAATCTGAATCAGATAAAGTTAGTTTATAAATATTATGAGCAACTAATTTATCGCTTATTAACTTTTTCAGTTTAGCCGAGTACCACGTTGGAAAAGTAGATGTTGCAATATGTCTTATGGGTACATGTTTATTAATTAATTCATAAAGAAATTTGTAAAAATATGCTGTAGCTTCTTCCAATGGAGAGTGGGATATGGAAGAAAACCAGTTTATCGATAAAAGTCCACAATTTATTGCACGATAGTCAGCTAAACTAAAATCATATCGAAATTCATCATAACTCAGTTTTTCAATGCTTTCATCAATTTTTAGTAAACATTCAAGGGGTGGGTGATAATCATCACAAAATACGATCGATTCACTAGCTCTGGATAATCTGTGAACAGTATTTTCTGCAAATATGAGATCCAATATTCTGTCATGATTATTTCTCACACTATTCAATTGCACAAGATTTAAATAATTCATTGTATTCACAATCAAAGAACTGCAATCAATTTCACTATATGAAGCATTTACAGATTTACATTCAGTTCCCATTTCTGTAGTTTTCCAGTGTGTGTGAGGAAGATTAAAGTCTCCAACAATTATAAATTTAGCTGTAGGATTATATTCATAAAGGGTTTCTAAATAATTAGTAAAATTTAAATATAAGTTATATGAAGAATTTGGTGGAAAATAAACTCCTCCGACTATTATATCAATTTTATCTATATTAATATTTACAAAAACACACTCAATATTTAAATTATCCACTGGTATACGTTTACTCTTTAGTTCTCGATGGATCAGTATCGCTACACCACCACCTCGCTGATGAGTACTCGTAGCTATTCCCCGATCCTGTCTATAGATGTTATGGTTAGAAAAATTCAACTCAGCATCCAAGATATCTTCATTTAGCCAAGTTTCAGTCATGACCAGCACTTCAAAACTCCCAAACATAGGTGCCGATTTGTTGAGTAGTGATATCTTCGTTCGTAATCCACGAACATTTTGATAATATAGCGAGATGTATTTGGTCAATTGCCTTCTGTTTAGTTTTCCTGGTTATTGCAACTCTTCTTCACAGGTTTATCAATCAACTTGGGTATACCATCAATATATTTAATGATCAGATTTGAATTTCCTTTCTCTTCTTCAGCGTTTAGTCTGGTTAATAGCTGTTTAAAATATTCACGTTGAATTCTAGTCTTGTCAGATCCTATACGTATGTCATTTGAGATTTTATTTTTTTTATTTCTCAATATAAATAAAGCTTGTTCAGAATTTGGAAACGTCACTTTAATAGGTCTTTCACGTGGTGGCCCACCATTTCGTGATGTGCTAGTTTCATTTTTATTTTTCTGAACATTTCCAATTCTTGATATAATCAATTCATTTGGATTTATTTCTGTAATCTGATTTAGTATTTGAATCACCTGTTGTTTATCTTCTGTTAACCTTTGGCTTGAACCCATGTTGATGTTTTCCGTAACATTATAAATGATAATATTTTTCGATCGCTTTTCTCGATCAATTACCTCAGCACATATAGCTTCCATATCAAATGTCGCTTTTTCATCTTTTGTTCCAAGAACTGAATTTTTCAGTTCTTTCATCTCTTCCATAAGCATTTTATTAGAAGTTTTCAATTCATCTATCATTCTCATCATGCTTTCTATGGTTTTATTCATATTTGGGCGGTTGGTCTTGCATACACCACAGAAATTCTTCAGTTGACGCTTAGTTGTTTTAAGCCAAAAGATTTTTATTTCTGACGCTGTTAGTGTGGTGTAGTTAGGGTGAAACTTGCATGAACACTCGTCGCACTCAATAAAATCCGCTTCGCCAGACTTATTCCTTATGGTGATTTCTTTCAAACATTTGGAGCATTCGAAATCCATATCAAGCAAGATGATGTTAATAGAATTAGTTGAAATTAGAAAAATGCTAATCTCAAAAATAATTTTTCAAATTTATCACTCACAGAGAACAAAATCACGACAAATTAACTTGTGTTAAATCACAATATTATTGATTGATTATATAATATTAGTGTGTTTTAGGCAATAAACTATTATTGAATATGTTTTAAATATTTATTTGGTTTTATTTGATTATGCCTATTTGAACTATCCATTACAGTACTGGAATAGCTGGCGTGGTTGCATATCTATGACGTTTTAAAAAAAATTAATAATCGGTAACAGTAATAAATTTCATTTTGGGGAAATAAATTAACAATAAATGAGTACTAAATATTGATATTAGTTGAATAGATGGTGTCATTTTTTTAAAAAAATTGTGCTGCTAGCTTTACAATCACGGCACTACAGCTTCATTTCCTATTTCATAGACGGCAAGAGTGATAAATTTAATGTTTCGATAATAAATTAGTAATAAATCATAACTAAATATTACATTTAGTTTGATGTGCATGTGCTATAATGTTGTGCCAACTTTGTCACACCCTTCTATGTTTGGAATGTTGTCATCAGTGCTCACTGCGAGCTTTTGTTTTCAATTGTTTATTGCTCAAGGGAGGAAGAAGGTAGGTCATCGGTCAAGAAAAATTGCGCTATTATCACACAACTTTTCTTGAACGATGACCTTGCCTCCCCCTCTCTGACACAATAAACAGTTGAAGTCAAAATCTCGCAGCACAGATGACAACATTCAAAACAAATCTTTACGGGCTGGAAATAGAAACTATTTTCTGTTGAAGACGAGAACTTCTGTTCGAGATTTTCTTCAAACAAATCCTAAGGATGTGACCAAAGCAGGGGAAGATCCATCACAGGAGATACCTCGAACTCCTGAGAAAGAAGGCAAATTATTGAGAAAGTTGCGATGGGATGACTGAGTCTCCAGGCATTAGCGTTGCTTCATAAAATCTAATGACCGATTTCGTAACTAATACAGCCAATTCTACCCGCATTTCTTCAATCCATCGTTCAAGAAAAGGTTTGCGAGTAATACAACGGTCTTGTCTTTATCATTCAAGAAACTAAATTTCTTTCTTATAACACATACTCTGAATTTTTCCCTCATTGTAGCCTGTGTTGAATTTTATTAAATGCAATTTTTAAAGAGGAACGGCAACTTCACATAACCCGAAATCTAAATATTTTTACATATAGATATAAGTAATTACCTTCTCAGTATCAAAATTGTTCTTTTACAAAAAAATGTTTTGTTCGCACAAATTTCAAATATAGACATTATTGTACAATAAAGTGGAGAAAAACACTCTTATCGAGAATTTATAAACTAGACTTTCACAGATCACACGCAAACCATGCTTCTGCAACGCTGTAAAGTTATAACTGTAAGTAATGACGTCACAAAGAAGATGGTCGTGTGCCAAAAGGCCGGATAATTTAGATGTCATTGGTTAAATACATTTGCGGACATGGAGCTTACAATGTTAACTAGAACAAGCGCTTCTAAATTAATGGCACGTGAGGTGTACTTTATTGAACATTCCATGGAGCTATAAATGCATGGAGGGGCCGTTACTCAACTTCTTCCGTATTCAGTGAAGACCATCCGCAATATTAGTGTGTCCAAAACACGTCTGTCAAACACGAGGATAAATAGGTAATGCTCATATTTTCAATCGATCAGTATACTTACCAAAACGTAAATAAATTGGTAAATACGGTAAAATACTATTTGTTAATATTTGTAATTTCTTTATTTGTGTATTCACCCTGTAATATAAAATATTTGTCATATTGTCATTTTCGGGCCATCAGCCCTTGTTATGATTTTCCTGGTTTTCAGCAACAACTTAAGACAAATGTTGGGGAGGTCACTATTTTGCCTACCGAATTTACAGTAGTTCGTTACCTACCCGTATTTCAAAGTCAATGAAATAAATTATTGCATATAAATACCATTTCTTTCTGTGTAAACCATCACGTGCATTCGTGTGGGTTCGTTTAGTTGTGTATTGTTTTTGAGATTTAGAGTCAATCGCGTCATAGTTAAATGTAATTTCGTGTACGTTTCTTCATTTTGGATTTTAGGTTGAGGTAAATTTATTAACTTACATATTTTATCTTTTAATTTCTGTTTCGTAGCAACCTTAATTTAGAATGTAAAGCGCCAGAGTGGTAAAGTGCTCCATACTGAGAGAAAAAAATTGTTATTAATGTGTATATCTATTAAATGGTAAATATGTTTTCGAACGGGACTCCTACTAAGTGTCTCCCAGGAGATTATTGCCCACTCTCCCGGAACAAGGCATTTCGGCTTCCCGTGAATCAAATCAGTTTGTTCCCATCCCTCCGACTTATTTTGTCGTCAAAGGAATATTTTAATTATTTTGTTTGGTAATTAAAACTTATTATTTCTCTACTGTAAAAAAGAAGGGAAGAGCCTTGGCCTTTTTGCAACTGGAGGTGGTTGGCTTGAAATTTGAAAATTGTATTGAAATAGTGGTGCACTTTAAAATTAATATTTCTTCCTTATTTCTAAAGGCATTTAGAAGTACAAAGGACGTGCGAAGCTTAACAGAAACGTTTTCTGTGTATCGGAGTCAAATGAGAATATTTTTAGATATGAAGAAATGAAAGAAAATACTCTTTCATAAAATTGGAAAGGTTCCAGACAAAATACTTTAGAGCTAAACTAGCGCTCCGCCCGATTGCGGGATTCGTCGTCACCATCGAGCGTGCAACTTTCGCTTCATACAGTACAGCAGAAAAGCGCCATGTTTGGCATCACTGTTGCCATAAGTCACCATCCATTGTTAACCTCGAACGTGCCATAGACGCAATGGAAATTGCTCTTTTTCTATTTCAGAATGTTTTCACACTTCTTTATTGTTGCAATATTTCGCTTACGTAACGGCATTAAGTTAAAAAGACATATTCAGAACATATAATAAGCATTTTATGATTAACAGGAGGGTGTTCATCCGAGCAACCAAAGCATTAGCCATCACTGGTGAAACAAAATATTTCTCCGTAATTTTGTAAAAATGTAATTAGTGAAATAATTTATTAGATGAAGACGTAGATGTAATGTTTTTTTTTCTATTACCTTTCTCAGGTGTTTTGTGTTATCTGTTTCAAAACCACAAACCCTCGAGCGGTAGTACTTATCTTAAGAGTTTAGAACCGTAGCCATCATTTAATGGCAAGGAAGCAGTTCGAGAAATCTCAAATCAGCGGCGGTAGTTGCAATGTTTCATTCTCGAGAGTTCGTCGCTCTTATCAGACGCTGTGCACGACTTGAGGATGTTTGTCAGGGAAGCTAATTAGTTGGTAATTACAAACAAGTTTGCTGCCTTTGCAGAGAAGCGTCTTCTTGCGCGCGCCCCTCGCGCCGATTCGCAGCAGTCGCCACGTGGCGCGGTTCCTGGCACCTCCTTTGGTATCGCAACGCCTCCCCCGCCGCCAGCTGGGAAGAAACTTCAGAACCCTTTGGGCACTCGACACCGGCGGCGCGGCGTTCCTTTCGCCCCACCCCTGCCCTGCCATTGGCTGGTCGTGCGCTTGCCATATTGTTCCCGAACGGACTGTAAAGACCTATTCACAATGCAAACACAAACATGAGCATTACGCGTAGACGTAAATATTAACATTTTTGAAGTATTCTCAATGGCTAACATAAACGCAAGCAAAATAAGAGTTTCTATTGGCGGTGAGACATTTTAGTTTATTATTGGTTGGATGTGAGAATCGGTTTCGAGGTATCGATTGGGCACATGATCCATGGTACATTGCGTTAGTTCGCCTATCGATTTGGATCATATTTCGATACTCGATTTTGAGTTAACGTACTGTGATTGGTTCATTTATTATGTCTTACTTAAGCAGAAGTAAGGAGGCTTGAAGCTTGCAAGCTTTTAAGTTAACGTCTTACGTGTTATGCTTATGCGGACGCATTGTGAATGAGCCCGCTTGTGAACGAAATCCTACCTTTTATGTTAACACCAAGCTTATGGTTACGTTTGCATTGTGAATGGACCTTATGTTTGGGAAAGAACGCCTTTATCATTTTGAGTTCCAGGCGCTTGGTGACCGGTTGGGTCTCAGGTCCCTAGAGGTAGTTTAATTGGCATCAGTATTTTGGTGAAACAAATTCATAAATTCTTATTGTTTTTAGAAAGTATGGTTTTTTTATTAATTGAAAACAAATGAAAAATAAGTTAAAGTGACAATCGTTATATTTAAATGACATACTTGATTATATTAAAAATACATCTGCGCAACAACGATATATATATATATATATATATATATATATATATATATATATATATATATATATATATATATTCAGAATTATACTTTTCACATATTTCGTGTAGTGTTTTTTCCAAATTTTTTCGAAACTAATTTCCGACTGATTTTTCAAAAGGCCATAATTTTGTGGCGTGCTAAGCGTTATATACTTCAAATAACACACGCGCCACAAAACACAACTTCGCCTACAACAGCAAAATACTACAAAAAGCACGTGAAAATACCGGCTCGCATTTCGCAAAAGAATCTCAAATTGGCGAACGGTCGTAAAATACAGTCACTTCAATGCAGACACTTCCTCAGTGCCCAGAACCGATGTATACTTGGGCACGCCCGCGGAAAGGCGGGGAGACCTGCGCGCGAGCTATGCTCAGGCTTGGCAGATGAGACTCCCGATCATTAAGCAAAAGCCGAGTATAAGTCGGACTTGGAATTCAATGTGTTTTCTTGCACTCGAGACAATATGGTGTTGTTCAATATGATCGGCTGTTGCACGTATGAGGGCATGTTGTGTAACATGTTCATTAGCTTGTAATTGTTGAAGTTAGACACATTAAGCAGTGATTAGTGTATTGATAATAGTTGTTTACACATATGCACTTAATACTGTATTTCAAAGTGAAGCAGAAGATTAGCTAGGCGTCGCAACGTACTACTTGCCGTAATGTTTGGAGATGCTAGCACACGTGTTTGGCCCGAAACGTGTTCAGTTAATAAATAAAACTGCATTGTTCAAATTGCACTAACACATTAGACTGGCTAATTTTTTCACGTGTGCACGTAAGATTGCAGTGCAACACAATGGAACAGAGAAAATTGAGACGAGCTGAGACATGACTGCTCCTTGTCAAAGTTTCTCTCCAACCGAGAAAGCCTTCTGCGGCGGGGGAGCGTCTCCCGCGTGGCTTCTCTGGCTTTCTGATCTGCGCCTAGACTTGGATTTATTTAGTCAAAAAAAAAAAAGAAGTAAAAACTGTATGTGACGTATGAGGGAGAAGATTATCTACGCACGTTTTCTTGAGTTCCTGAATCCTTTCCTTTCATTTTAACTATAAGTAGTTGAAAGATGAGTAAAAGTTTAAAATGAATAAATATAAATCGCGAGATTAGCAATATTTGAAAAAAATAGACATTTTTGTTTCCGAGTTATAGAAAACTTATTTGCATCGGTAAACGAATTGCAAGTATGATTTTTCTGCATTGCTAACAAAATACTAATGCCCTTACCTCTTCTTCTGCCATTACAAACAAAAGGAGAGTTGAACAAAACGTGTGCATTGCGAAGCTACGGCGTCATCACAGCATTTCTTCAATGGATCAGGGAAATTGGACAAAAACCTGATTGAGATGGAGATCATTGACCCGGAAGCTGAATTACATTATTTGTTATAAACATATTAAGTCTTTTTTAAAAAATCATACACTACAAATGTAAAATAATTCAATATATATCACTGTTTTGTTCAAATAAATATTTTTTTGATAATTAGTATAGTCTCTAATTGTATAGAAACAGTTATGCAGAGGAAAAGATTTTACTTTTAACTTAAATTTGTGAACCGACTTCAATTGTTTAAATCAATTGCCTATGAGAAGGTACGACGCATTCCGGTATTTAAAATTGAAAATTGAACAATTTGTGAACAATTAATTAAAGTATATTATTGTAAAATATTTTAAATTATGGAATTTATGGACTACATTTCGTAGCTAGTTTGTGAAGTAATTAATCTTGAATGAGTGTTCTAGAACCTTTCGTGTATTGAAAAATCAGAATACGTGTAACATTGCAATATTAACTTGAAAATGAAGAAGTTTGCGTTTAATTAATAAAATAATTGCATGATTGTGAAGTATTTTAAAATGTAGAATTTATAATATACATTGCGTAGATAACCTTTCGGGATTAATGATTTTATATAAAATGTTCTATAAGATTCAGAGACAAGTTAATGAACATTGATCGCGGCGTGAGCGACAATTGTCTAGAATTCGATCAGCGTAGCTGCGGGACTGTGAATTTTTAGAATGGCTTGCATGAGCCATGCATATTACATAAGCTATTGGTGTAGAATAAGAATACTTGTTGAAATGGTTGTACAGAAACTTGGACATAATAGGATGTGCATTGAATAAAATAAAATACAGGTTTTGTAGTAAATCTAGCTTCCTTGTCCTACCACACCTTTAACAAATAATAAAAATATTCACACAAAAAATAATTCCGAGCATATAGTACGAGCTAATGGAAGTGGCTGTTTAAGTAAGTTTCCCCCAAAAGGTTTTGAATGACGGGAACGCACTTTGGAAGTCAAAAGGCGACAGGTTGGCGGGCGAGAATTGTATAAAATTGCAATTTAGAACTGAATTATAAGATAGATTTTTTTCCTGAGTTCTGAAATAAGTATTGTCTTTATTAGATTCATCGTCACAATGTCCAAGCTTCTTCCCGCAGCGACTGCAATATAGCCGAGACAGAGACGTCCTGCCTACACTTACTGGTCTCAGCACGCAACAACTAACGCACAAAGGAAAATTTCATTACACTCTGATATAAATACAGCTCCCCTTCAAGATCATGAGCAGAAATGAGAAGGTGACCCCATCTACCAATTGGGAGTTTCGATACCAAAACATTAAGTCGTAACGAAGCTCCCTAATGGATGACAGTATCCCCCTCTGCTTCCAAGACGTGACCTTGAAGGGACACTACACTTCAATCGGAGTGTAGGCCCCAAACTGTACATATACTATGATTTAAACATAGGGGTACTTCAAGGTCACGCGCTGGACGGAGAGGGAGCATTGTCATCCAATCGGGAGCTCCAATACCAAAAAACGTAAAACGTAACGAAGCTCCCGATTGGGTGAGAGTGTTCTCCACTCCGTCCAGCTCGTGACCTAGAAGGGCCACTATGTTTAATTCAGAATATAAAGGCTGACCTTGGCGGGCTGCGACCTCATCCAACCGCAGCCACCGTGCGTGAGTGTCAACCGGCCATCGAAGAGTGGGAGGAGTTTCTCTCTCTCGCTCTCTCTCACTCTCTCGCTCTCTTTCGCTCTCTCGCGCACTCGCTCTCTCACTCTCGCTCTCTCGAGCTCTCCCTCGCTCTCTCTGCCTCTGTCTCTCTCTGTCTGTCTCTCTTTTTCTCTCTCTGTCACTCTGTCTGTCTGTCTCTCTCTATATCTCTCTGGCTCTCGGGAGTCCTCTCCGACTCGGCGTCGCGCGGCGGGGCAGGCGGGCCGAGCAAGAGGCCTGCCACGCCCCTCGCCCGCCAATTTGTCGCCTTTTGACTTCCAAAGTGCGCCTCCCCGAACGCCAGGCGCCGCTTTCTTCTAATGCATTTTCCGTGTACTCGGCCGCCCGCAAAATTACTTTTCGTCCCGCTAGGGGCTCCGGCCACGCCGCTCCCCCCCCCTCCCCCATCCCTCGCAGCCCGACGGAGCGATGCGCCGAGTGGAGTGTGCTGATAGGACGCCGGATGCCGTTGCGTCGCGCGCTGCTCCTCTGTTTCTCAGATGCTCGCTAGGCCTCTTGACGCGATCCGCGTTCCTCGAGGGATCGGGGATGGGTAGCACGCTAAAAGCGGCCGTGGAGAGACTTGCGTTTATCGGAAATGGAAGTGCGAGTTAATAAGGGCTCGGAATTATGAGAGAAAACAATGCGGAGGCTAAAAAGCGGTTCGTCGATTTGGTTTGTGCAGGCTTCAGGATTATTGACATAGCCCGAAGGAATTCGCTTTCCGTTTCGCGGCGCATGCTTAATTTTAGATTTACCTTTTTGCAATAAAATGATCGAATCAAAGAGAATATTATTACAGTTAGAAAAATAGTTAAATGTTTAAAATAAAAATAATATTTTTTGAGCCCCGTTCTCAAAATTGTTCATCCGATATTAGAGCAGGCTACTAATTAATTCACTTAAACACATACATTTACATTCTTAACAAAAACAAAATATGTCAGTCTCTAAATAGAAACGTAGGACCTAGATTGTGAAATAAATGTAATATTTCAAAGTATATGAAAAAGCGCTTCATAGTGTGATGTAGTACTTGATGAAACGCTACTGCTTTTTCCAAAAAAAAAAAAATAAAAAAAATCTCATTACTTAATTCATTTAAAAGTTTGCTCTTTGAACGTCTGACACTAAAACCTTTATCGTTCTTGGAATCTCCCTCCAAACCGCGTTTGATCTTTAAAACAATAAATTATTTAACTCATAATACAATCAAAATCAATTCGTATCCTCAAATTTAAACCAGATATTATTAACTCCTGTAAGGACATCACAAGCAATATTTGTACACGGTAACCAATACAAGGAAGCAGATACCATCTATAATGATATTATCTTCTCCTTCAATACATTTTATTTACACCTCCAAAAAAGGAAAAGTTCTCATTTCTATATAATTTGATGCAAAAAAAAATTATAGGCATCTTGACCTCTTTATTATTCCGGTATACAGTTTTATGTACATAGGATTCTTCCAAAATAATATTGATCCAACTAAAAGTTCAAGATCTTATTTTTATTTGTTATCCGCCATACGGCAGTGTAATTGTAATTTTATAACTTCCATCAAGCATCTTTGCCTTATCCAATTTTAGTACTTTCCATTTTAAACGTTTTCCCAATTATATCCACAACGTTCCCCGAATCAACGCTCCACATCACTTATTACTGTCCCCAACGTCTTTTGTTAAAACATTTCTTTTACATCACACTTCCCTTTTTTGAACAGTAATTTTTCTTACCGTTAGAATTTCCAGACGCCCTTTTCTCCTTGCTGCTCTATCGTTTCTCTTGTATCCTTGGCCGATTTTCTGTTATTAAATGTTCTCCGCCCCTTCCCAAGTTCTTTCCTATCTCTCGAGCTTGTTTTGCCTCTTCTTGCTATCATCTACACGGTTCGTGAAATCCAGTGACCTTTACTGTTCCTTTCACATGGGCATCTTCTTCCTTCGACTTAAAGTCGCTGAATCGGAACGATCCGAGCCCTCAGGTCCCAGTGTTATTTTTCTGCAGTGCATGAATGCATTTTTATGATTTCTTTAAATCCATCTACTAGAGTTACTGATAATTTATTTAGGTTTGTGTACTTCTTCAGTGTTACATTTTAAGTTGTGTAATTGTGTTTGTAAATGTAAGTTGTTTAATTGCAAGCATCAGAGATATGGTAATCTTCATAATTATCGACATTTCATTTTCGACAATCCCCTATTACTCGTTGAGCCTACTTCAGTCTCCTCTATGCCATTGGGATTGTTAAGTTTTACCTACGTTAACCTATGACGAATAATTTACAGCTGAAAGTAAGGAATAACATTACGTACGTAAGATTTTTTCAATGACTGTTAGAATACGCTTTGCATTACGAGAACATTGCGTGTCGTGAGACAGGCATGTCAAACTGCTCCCGCACGAGATACTTGCCTGCCTTAAAGCCTCTTGCGAGCACCACCAAATTCCTCCGAATCCGCTGTCATTTCCCCTCCAAATCCAGAATGGGGTGTACACGCATACGCTAAAGCGGGGATTGTAAGCACAAAGCGTGCTGGAAGTATAAAGAAGTATGGTGGCTTTATATGAAAATATGTTTGCCTGGTGTTTTGTATCAATCGGGCCTTTATTTTTTATGTTCTTTACTACGTGTTAGTTTATTTCATATTCTTTTAGTTTTCAAAGGCTGCCTTGATAAAAAATTTTACCAAGAGGCAAGAATATGTTAGAATGGACAATTCATTGCTTGATTTCGTTTTGTGTTATGTTTTGGTAAATCATTCTGTAATTTGTTGTAATTAGCAATTATGTGAAAAACAGAAGTATCTCTAACGGTAAAAATGCTACAGAGCAGACAATCTTTCTTAAACCTCCCAACTTGAACACAGGGAATTTCTGCAATTATTGTATTCATAAATAATTAAAATTTTAAAACGTAGATCGTAGATGGCTTTGTGTGGCTTCAATAGTGTAACGGTTAGCGTATCCCGCTGTTCTACCCAACTTTGCGGGTTGAAACCCGATCTAATCCGTGGGGTTTTTTGGAAGGCAGCGAAAAAAATGCTTATACGTTTTCCTTCGAAGGGTAAGTAATACCAGCTGACCATATTAGAGATTTTCTGCATGTAAAAGATCCTCCAGCCTAAAAGGAGCTTCTGAGCTAAATTCAAATCGCCTGTTTCGTCACGCGAGTGATACGGTGAAAGGAGAGTAGCAATATTTGCAGGGTCAGACGGACAAGCGGGCCTGATGACCTGAGTCTCGACCCAAAAATAAGGCATATTTGAATTGAATCTTTTGAATTTACAATGGTTAATTTTACTCTCATCGACAATTTAAAATATAATTGGTGTATTTTATTTTAGTGTATCTTTTATTTTTTTAGTGAAGTAAATGGAAATTAATATTGGTTTTGAGGCCCTAACGGCCAACTCACATCTCCAAAAGCCTGTCATCCAGCAACATTCCACCAACTCAAAAATCTGTGTACATCAATTACTTTTCAACCACGCTGTAGTTTTTCGGGCGCAAGACTCACGAACTCTAGAAAGATAGTTACCTCGTTCACGTAAGCTTCTGCGGCACAAGTTCATGAATTTTCTTTGTCCCGACAGCCAAGACGTCAGCTAGTTACATCGCCCTTGACCTTCAAATGACAGCCCTAAGATATCCTTAACATTATTTTTTTCCGTCGTTTCACTCCAACTGCACAATAATCTCATTCATATTTGATCATGCTAGGTTGCAAGTATTTATGTAATTGTTGGCAGGATATTGTTAGAGAGCATACAATATCCCACAAAAGTACTGCTGTAAATGCCCTACGCACGTGCAGAGCCATTTAGTGATTGGAAGGGTGTGAGGCAGACGACCAGTTTCAGCTTAAGAAGAGCTCTCTTTACCATGCTTTACTGGTGGATGTACTGACCATTCTTTCTCTGAGCATGGTGTGAGAAGGCCTGAGACAAGCTATTATTTTTGGGTCACGTGACTGCCGCTCCCATTTAAGGCAGTTCTCTGAGAATGTGCTGATCATACGATAATTATAGTAATTTTCTGGTAATGAATCGATTGTATTTGAATGATTCTTATTTGCCTTGGGAGAAGGAGGGAAATTTCACGTCATATCCGACATCAGCCAATGAACTTCTTGCACTTCATACACCAGTTTGCGTCATATTAGCGACAATTTTAAATGCATCCAAATACCAGACTTATCATATCGTTACAAGACATTGAAACAAATTTATGAAGGATTTCTTTTAAATATTTTCCACTTTCAAAATGTTTCTCAACACTTCTCTCTCTCCGTGCAAGTTGTCGGTCAGCGTCTGAACTGGCTTTTCAAACGAAATGCCCGTGCTGTGATCTTTCATATTTGTTCTGTTCCTCTCTGTTTCCGCTCTGGTAGCGACGCGGATAAGTACTAAATTTTAAACACAGAATATTAATTCGTGAGGTTTACTGTCTTCAATTAGGTTCGCGGAGTTTGGAGAACAAAGAAAACAATCTACAGAGCGCAATATTTGAAAATGCACGAGCATAGTCTGGATTTTTTTCAAGAAGTGCCCTTAACTTTTTATTGGAGGTTAAGCGCCAAGTTTGAATATAATTCGAAAGCAATGGTGTAAAGAAATTTAAAATGTATAACATCATCTTTTACTCAATATTACTCTTATTAGTTAGGAGGGACGAGTAATACGATTACGATGAAATAAGGAATGCCTACTGGGTGTGGGTGTAATATATGAATAAGAAATATTTCCACCCAATTTTCCTAATAGTACATTTGTCTTATAATTAGTACGTACTTATTTCTTTGAATCCTTTCTTCACGAAGGTAAATAGTTTTACAAGATGGTCATTTTGATGACATTGCTTCAACTTGCTTCATCTATTGACTCACGGATCTCCGTTTACCAAGCCGAATTATATCAACGGTGGCCTCCGACATAGAAGTATGTTTCACACTTGGATTTTGTTAGCCTTTAGTGAGAGAGTGTGTCGAGGTACGCGGAAGGCGTCACTGTAATGACTCGGCTTTCATTTGGAATTGATCGGATAAATGGAAACGGCCAATTTGAATGGACCTCAAGAAGTGTCAGAAGGGATTCCGACGTCACAGCAAGAATCACTTGTTTTAACAATCTATTTATGTCTTCTATATTCATATTTTGATAATATAGAAAATAAGGAAAATAACAAATAAATGACGTACACAAATCGTTGCGTGCCTGCGTTTGATAACAAAAAAGTTAAATGTGGTCGTCTTTCAGTTAATGTGAAAGGTAAATACTACCAGAGAAAAGTTAATCAAGAGTACAGAAACTGGCGATTCACAAAAAGGCGAATTATAAGATAATAATATTATTAATGTTTTTATTATATATTATAAATAATGTTTCGTGCATCAAAGTCGTCGACAGCATGAAATAAATACGCGAGTTTAAAAATAATATTCCTAACTTCAACAATCTACGAGGGAATAAAGATAAGTTTATACGTATCCACAGAAAAAAATTGGCATTTCTAAAAAAAGTCTCCCTCACTAAGATGCTTCTCTAGATCCGCCCCTGAATGGTCCCATTTGCCTTCGGTAGCGTCTTCTCGAAGCCTCAGCAGCGCCGCCTCAGGCACATCCCTTCCTCTGCGCGCTCTGCGCGACCCTCCGCTCCTGACTTGGCCTTATCCGTCCTCCCCCTGCCACCCACACCTGCGGCAAAGTCTCCCTGCTTCGCTCTGCCCCCACCTTCCTTTTTCTCTCCTCCGCCACCACTCATCCACCTCGCTCCTCATTCCGACTCCCTCCACTCACTGCTTCGCCGTTCTTTCCCCGCTCTGCCCCGCCCTCCCCACCTTTCTTCGTCTCTCCTCCGCCACCACTCCATCCCTCCCGCTCCTCCACCCCTCCTCACTCACCTCCCTCCACCCATTCCTCCGCCATTCGCTTCCCGCTTCGTTCTGCCCCGCCACGCCCCTCCCTGTCATTCCATCCCTATCACACTCTCCCCACTCAGCCTTCCTCCTCCCACTGCTCTGCCATTCCATCCCCACGCTCCCTCCGCCTCTCCATCACACATCCTTACCTTCACCACCCCACCCTCACTCCATCCCTCTCACTCCCCCACCTCCCTCCCCACTCTCCCTCCTTCCCACACCTGCGGCGATGCCTCCCCGCTTCGACCAGCTTCCTTCCTCGCGCCTCACCGCCCCACTCCATCTCTCCCCCCCTCCACCCACGCTGCGATCGCGCCGCCTGCGCGCTGCGCTAATTCCCTCCCCGGAAATTGAGCCTTCGCCGCGCGCGCGCTCTCGATTTCGTCGGCGACGGGAGGAGGCCCCTGGCCCCAGCAGGCGATAGTTCCCCCTGGGCGAAGAGTTCGACCAACAGCAGCCAAGGGACTTGTAGTGCCGATGCTTCGCCCGTCACTGCTTATTCGTATTTCCGGACAGGCTGAATTGGACAGCATTTTTTGTAGAAGGTGTAAATTAGATTGAGCTTTCAGAATTGTCACACCATGTCGATTTACCTACCCATATGTTTCTGGAATAAAAATTATTTTTTCGAAATATTTCAGATTTGGTTAATAACGCGTAACCACGTTTTTAATTATAAAAATTATATTGAAACGCATCAGTCTTTGTTAAGGACCCTCCGCTGTTAATATAAACTGTTAAAATAATATTCATTACAATTTATTTGTAAAAGCAGAATTACAAAATGGGCAACATAGGCGGGTTGCTATGGTGATGAATGCAAATAAACAGCGGTTGCGGGGAATATAAATAGATCCATTTCGTATTCCACAACACCACAGCCATATTTCTCGTAGATGAATAGGCAAAGCTCGTTTGCAGTTGAAAAACTACGTACACAGACGGCGTAGTCATGGCCAGATGACAGAAAATCACCCCTTTATGTCGGTAGCCGGCGAACTGAACAAATCCCTGATACGTGTGCTCTAGTCTTCGCGTCACATGGGAATTCATAAGCAGATGTGAGCGTGATTAATTAGGAAGGATCGGATGTCGCGTTTAGGAGAGAAATGACATTATTCATTTCTATTTTAGTAGCATACGAGAATAACGTTAAATAATAATAATAGTAATAATAATAATAATAATAATAATAATAATAATAATAATAATAATAATGTCATAAATTTAATATTAGAATAATGGGCGAGGAAAGCGATTTGTGAAATATTTAGTAGTAGTAGTAGTAGTAGTAGTAGTAGTAGTAGTAGTAGTAGTAGTAGTAGTAGTAGTAGTAATAGTAGTAGTAGTGGTAGTGGTGGTGGTGGTGGTGGTGGTGGTGGTGGTGGTGGTAGGGGTAGGGGTAGTGGTGGTAGCGGTAGGGGTAGTGGTGGTAGGGGTAGTGGTAGGGGTAGTGGTAGTGGTAGTAGTATAAAAAGTAAGGAGTCGAAACACCCAACTAAGATGAAGTAATGGGCAAGTGAGATTTATATGGAACATGCTAAGCAGCCATCATTCGGTGAACTTATTTAAGAATTAGATAGTATCACGTGTCATTACTATACAGTAATATTCCTCAGAGAAGAACGCCTAGATAATAGCAGTATGTGATAATTAGGCGACGACAGAAGATAGAAGTCACTTCAGGACTTTAGACATTTACTTTCAATCCGAATCATCTGAGAAACTTTCAACAGCGCACGAAGAGATAAAATATTATGATCTTTTTTCGAAACACATACTTCATACAATTTTTCAGTCATTTATTTTATATAAAGTTTCTATCCTCATTGTTTTTTAATTGTATAATTGTCTAGGTTTGTAATAAACTGTTTTTTTTGTAAAAAGAAGCATGCACCCGTGAAACGATTCTTTAAACTACACATACTTTGCCGACAACAATTGTTTTACTGTCCTTTGACCATACGAGGAAATATATAGAGAAATAAGTGGAACCCGTTTCTGAGAAAATAATTGTTTAAAAATGCTATATATTGCACGCAAAATTGCGCAAGAAACCATATTTTCGAGAAATTTGACTTTATTTGAATATCTACTTTAAGCAACAGATTTCAACAAGGAACAATCTTTACTATTCAATACAGTAAAGACAGAAAGACGCTAAAAAAATTTCGTGCTTTGCAATTTTCGAAAACTCAGATATTTGAACAATAATGAACCTGTGACATTTTCAACAGTCCTGTATGCTACCCGAGGACAAAGTTTATTAAAAATACTTGAAACTCTTTCTGTGAAACAGTTTAAAATGTTGCTGAGGAATTCTACAAAATATCTAAATTCTAAATATCTAAAATTCTTCAAAATATCTAAAATTAAAATAGCTCTTTTAAACTCGCTAAGCGTCAATTGTGGATAAAATCGTTCAAACGGTTTAGGTTCTAGCGTGGATGGACCGACGGCTTGACGGACAGTTGAAAGAAACACGAGTGGTCAGACGAACGGACGGACGGACGGACGGACGGACGGACGGACAGACGGACGGACAGACAGAGACAGACATTCGGTCATAAAGAAGGGCAGTCGGACAGACTGACGGTCGGACGAGTTGACAGTCGCTCAAGCATAGGGACGGACGGGCAGAAGGGCAGACGGTTAGGACAGACAGGTGGACAGAAAGGCAGTCAGGCAAACGGAAGAACAGACGGACTGACTGATCACGAAAAGAACGAACGGACGAATAAACGGAGGACAGGCAGATGGACATATGGACGGAAAGATACAGTTGAGCTGACGACGGACGGACGGATGGACGGACGGACGGAGGGACGATGAGACGAACTGATGTTTGCCATCAATCGGTTTTGCGGAATCAAGGACGCACAAAAGTTAGGTGCTGACCACGCAACGTCATAACGGAAGTAATTTACTACATATTGAGATATGTTAGTCTCGTTTTTCCACCAAGACCCGAGTTTTCTGTTGAATAATCTCCGGTCTCCACATTTAGCATTACAATAGTTTCCCTTTACTTCGTATAAATGTAGTAAGTTGAGAAAGTGAAAAATAATAGTAATAAAATTTTGCGTATTATTTCCTCATAAAACTACCTCCAAGGGGATAAAACTTTTGTTGGACTTATACAATAATTAAGTTATTTACTAGTTAATATCTGAATAACAAGGAAATAACAAAGGACAATAACAAGGAAACGTGTTACAGTATCATTGATCTTGTATACTCCAAGGATTTTTTTCGGTGTAGCGATTCCTGGCGCGTCAATTACTGAGGTCATTAGTCACGTTTGTATAGTGCTGTATTTTCTCGCGTTTTAGCGGTGATATTTCTCCGATGGATGGTGAGATCCAGCGCTGAACTAACGTAGGCGGGGTTTCCCCAAACAGGTATCTCCCACCGGCGGAGAAGGGCCTCGCTCCAACCAGTTTAAGCTCTAAGCTCCCGACCAGTCTCCTGGCATGTGCGATAATGTAGTGCATGTAAGTGTGGGTGTGTGTGTATGTAAAGGGTGAGAATAAGTCAAGGAAGAGGAAGGAATGATAGCACGTGGTCCGTGGCCCGTTTTTTAGGGTACTGCTCCGGCATTAGCCTCGTGTTAAGTGGAGAAACCACGGAGACCTGCTGATGAGAACATTCCGCCGCTAGAATTCTCCAGACACCGACTGAATTCGACCTAGCTATCTAGCTGGTGTCGAAATTCTCTGAGCCACCTCTCCCGCCGATACTTCAGAGAGGAAATTGAAACTAAAGAGCAGAAATACCGCTCACGCACGACTCTAAATGCAAAACGCGGTACTGCTAGAAGGCATTTTCTGTAGCAGCGGGCGCTGTGAGTCTCAGCCAATGGAATTGGCGCCCTCCAGGAAGGCGCTTCTGGCGGCAGCGGGGAAGAAATCAAGTTACCGAGCGGAGGAAACCAATATAGAGTTTGGTTATTCGTTTACACATGAGCATATCGACTTCGATGTGTCTGAGAAGCATCCATATTTGGAATATTTTTGTCATTTATAATAGATATTACTTTCTGTCGTTCCTAAACATCAATAATAATGTTTAATTTATTTGAAATTGCAAGTTATTCTGAATATAAAAATACTTTTACTATTTTATTCATTGACATATTCTGAGTTGTATTGTAATTGAAGTTCAAGAGAAAGAAAACTGCTGTTAAAACTATGAAAACATTTTAAGAAATAGGTATTAATTCACAATATTTTGTAAATGATATGGACATTTTAAATGTTCGGTTGAACAAAATATTAACTTTTCTGCCTTTTTTTGTTAGCTTTAACCAAGAGGCTATTAAACTTGTATAACAGTAACATTTCAATTATCAATAAAATCGTATTTTCTTACAAATTAAAAGTAAATAATCAATTTTTTTATTTAGTCACCTAAATATACTCATTTTTTCATACAAATCGTTGATTATATCTACGTTAATAGCATTCGTGCAATTAAAACTACAAAACTATCAATCGGAATTCCGAAAAGAATCAAAATTGTTTAATTAAGACACCATAAAACAGTGCCCAAGATATTTCCAGTCGGCCATGAAATTTGAGTAAGTAGAGGTGCTAACACAAAACGTACTTTCTTGCCTGTATTTTCACGCAAAATTACGAGAACAGTACATAAAGAGGAATATAGAGTTTGACGGAAAGGTGCCAATAACCACTTAAACAATTACGTCTGAAAAACTCCGAAATAACATACCGCTGTGATAAAAGCTTTTGCATGATCTAAAATTACATATTTTGTTGTCTTTGCAACAACCTTGAAAAACAGCGTTAACACACTTTCAATTCCACCCAACACCCATTTACTCGTTAACTTTAATTATACTTTTTCTTGCCTAATTTACAATCAACAATTACAATCATCAATTAACATATCATTCCTTCACCACCCTAGAGAGCGCTTTTTGTGTCAACTGTAATAAAAAATTCTTCCCAACAAAAAAATCATTCGTCATAGTTTCCGCATAACATGTAAATAATTCAAAATGTGATTCAGTTTCGTTCATGTAACTCTCAAATATCCAATAATAATGGTTAATTTTATATAACTAAACCAATAACTATTTCATGCAGAAAATATCTGTCCATTCCTGCCCTGTTACAACAATATCAATCACATCCTTCTGGAAAATTACTTTTTCCTGAACATTTTATATCGCAAACATTTTATTGATTTCTTGTACGTTTGATACATTCACGACTAGACGCAATTCAAAACAATATCCAAGTTACTTTTATGAATTGAGTAAATAAAATGTGTCAGAATAATTTTTAAATACAAACATTCCGTATTAGACAAATAGAAAGATAAAACAGTCCTCTCCTACCTCATAAATAAACAAATCGGTGCATTGATGAACCCAGTCGTAGAACTCTGTCGTCATCGTCTGGTCACTGTACTCATAGAAGCAATAAAAAATGTCTGGTAGCTGAACTATTACACATTGATGCTTGATGCGCTCTTGAAACTGTAATGTAATGCTATGCGAATAATATGCAGAAGAGTAATTAAGTTATATATATATATATATATATATATATATATTATATTATATTATATTATATTATATTATATTATATTATATTATATTATATTATATTATATTATATTATATTATATTATATTATATTTATTTATTTATTTATTTATTTATTTATAAGATATAATAAGATTTATGGCTGTAAATCATAGCCTATAGTTCTACCGACCTTCAGAAAAAGATAGAGCAAAAGTTTCATCGATTTTTAGTTGAGGTCATTCAGAGAAAACTTTGTTGTAATTCAGCGCACTGATCTCTCTGTATTTAAGTATAGATATATTTGTCATCATCTCAGAGTGGTTTAATTATGTCATTGTTGATGGAAGATTATTTCCAAATTTAGGAAATATACGAGTAATATGGTATGGGCACGGTTACAGCATCTGAATAGTGCAATGTCGTTGCGTTTTGGTACGGTAACATTACTATTTGCTTTCTGCTTGATGAACTGATAAGCCGTGAGAAGATGATCGAGTAGTGTTCAATTGTTGTAGTCAATGATTCTCGTTTTGACAACGATATTCTATAATCTGTCCAAGATGAGTCTCGTGTTTATTTTTTACAATAATGTAACAAGAACTTATTGTGATAAATAAATGAAGAAAATATATTGTATTTGTTTTCTTTTTTATGCACATCTAAATATTTATATTAGTTATTTGCGGATATAATATACTTTAAATGATTCTTGAACTTGAATTTAAATATTCTTGAACTAATAATGAACTGCAAATGGGCATGACCATGTGTCAGCTAATTACATAAAAAAGATAATATAGCTAACATGCAAACTATATAATAATAATGGTACAATAATAATCATAGAAGCAATAAAACAGGCTGATAAAACCACGATAATGATAATAACAATAATAGTAATAAAAGTAACATTAATAATAAAATTAATAATGACATAAGAACTGTCTAATTCATAAAACATTAAATTATTTTAAGAAAAAGAAACTTCTATAATCTAATTTCGCACTGAATGTTTGTTCAATTACACTTCACTTCACTTCACTTCACTTCACTACGACCCTTTAATAACTTCCTTCATTATTTCTCTGCTCTACACTGCACGACATCTCACTTCACAATATATCAGTTACGCATAACTCTATAACCTTCTATTGTCAGCTAAGTCCCTCATTTATTTAGTAATACCCTAAATGAATTTCCTAAACTGTTGTACGCTCCGAGGAAAAGGTTCAAAGGTTTTTGCAGGCAATCTATTCCATTCCGTTATCGTTCGACTTGTGAATGAAAATTTCCCGACATCCGTTCTCTGCGGTCTTAAATTTATTTTGGGCCTGTAATTCCCATTACTGATGCATGTAGGAATACTTAGCCGCCTATTAATTTCTTTCCAAACTTGAGTATCACTATAAGCTTTATACAAAGCGCAGAGTCTTGCTACTGATCGTCTGTTTTCGAGTGAATCCCATCCTGCCATTTTCTTGTCCCTGAAAGTAAATTTGTAGAAGAATGTTTAGCAAGAGTACGTTTTATTTTTGTCGTGTTTTTCTGACCTGTGCAATAGTAATGAATTACCAATTTTTTTAAAAGTTTTAACGGAAATGTTATACTTTCCCCAAAATATTGCACATACAATTTTTTTCTCAAAGATGTTTTGCAGCTGGTGTTTATTTTGATTAAAATAACTTAATCTAAACTTAGAAATTATTATCAATTGCTTTGGAAACATGCACTATGCAATTTACTATTTTTTGAATAGTTAAATTCACATTAAAAAATCGTCTATTTTTTTCATGTTGAATTGTTTTATTTTTTAAATTATATAAATGTATTTGAAACTGTTTTTTTGGAAAGAAACTTAAAGTAATCGTAATTCACTACAACACGTCTTTTCACTTGAAGCAGCACAATAGTAAATGGCCGTCCGTAGAGCTTTGACCGCCATTCCGACATTCCGGAGCGGGTGACTAAAGCGCTTGGATTCCCAGGAACAAACTACTGTGCCGCGATCGATCAACTGCCTGTGACCGAAAACACTTTTCGCCTCGCCGTACTCCGGCAAGTTGTGAGCGTCAAAGCATGTTTTGTTCTCCTCAAAGAGAGCCCACAGTCGGACTCAAACGGTCGTTCTTCCCAGTTCCGAAAACCCAGAGAAAGACGTAGATAAGGGACACTTCAAGAACTTCGGGAATTGCTGTAATTTTTCGTCGGAGGCGAAAAACGAATCGAGGCCACTGAAAGCACTGTTCTCTCGCGGTGTTTGGTCGTTGTCGCTTGCATAATGGCCTTCTGCTGATGCAGGATTTGCGCACCATTTGCCTTTGATTGTGCGATGAGAGGGTTGGTACGAGGACTTGGCTTTCGGTGAGTCCCTCCTTAATTTTAAGACCACGAAGTTCCCTAATGGTCGAGATGCCCCAGTGGATGGGATCGAGTATCACCCCATGGAAAAAGGGAAATTGCATCTAGTTGTGCAGCATATTGAAACGCAGGTTATTTTTTTTCAGATGAGAAGTTAGAAACATGCAAATCGATATAGTAAATGTAAAAAATCTGTGTCAAATCAGGTTGCGAACGTTGTTCTTCGAAACAAATTGATTCTGAAATTCACAAAGGAAATGCTAACAGCCATATCAAATATTTCATACGAATACATTTGTTTTGTTCCTCTATGAGTAATTTTCAGAAC
The DNA here is from genome assembly GCA_038098605.1 of Gryllus longicercus. NCBI lineage: Eukaryota > Metazoa > Arthropoda > Insecta > Orthoptera > Gryllidae > Gryllus > Gryllus longicercus. Next base: position 938,426 of record JAZDUA010000139.1, read on the forward strand.
AAAAGCTAACGTTTTTGGTACATTTTGAGGAACGAATTTAATAATAAAGAATAATATAAAATCATTCTCCGGGCTGTTTAAATGTTAACAAACGATGCAGTAACATTTTGTGATCAGAGTTTCTACCATAATAGTTTCTGAAATGTTTGTGAGTAAAATATTAATGGGTCAAAGACGAAATGTCAACTGCATAAAAAATGCGTCTTCAAACATTACGTATCGATAGATCGATTATTTCGTGTTTACGTGTGCTTCAATTGTCATTGTTATTTCCGTAAGTAAAGTGAATGTTTGGATGTTTAGATCCGGCGCAACCCTACACGATGGCTTGAGAACTTTTCCCCGTTCAAGTTTTCCCACTAGCAGGGAACCGGAAGCCCGTACAATCTGTAAGTTTCTGACTGGACTACCGACATGGATTATAGTGTAGTGTATGGAAGAGTATGTGTGTGTAAGTAAGGCGTGGAGATAGGGCAATAATGAAATTGCGCGCTGACCATGGCCCGTGTGTTAGGGTACTGCTCTGGCATTCGCCTAATGTTGATCGGAGAAACTAGGGAAAACTAACGACCAGAGTACCAGGATGCTATAATGATCCCCGTGACAGGGACTGAATTCGACCTATCTCTCTAGCTAGTTTCGAAATTCTTGACACTATAGGGACTCAAACCCTAGAACCTCGTGGTCAGAAGCACTACAAAGATATTAGTTGATGCCGTGAAAAATCTCAGCCGAGAACACAATGTATTAAAACATTTGTGGCCTGCACGTCGTTTCAAACAAGAAGCAAATTAGTATCTAGAGCTTTACTTAGTCACAGAAAATTCTATATCGCAAATCAATGACTCACACTTCAAGTATCAGATAATTAGTTACCTTCTTTCCATCATTAGCAACGCATGACCTGTGCTTCATTTCAAACATTTACTTCATAAGGATTAATCATATTAAAAGTATATCACCTGACATCAACCACATCGCCCTTATCATTAATAATTTTTTCCTCACATAAATTCAGTAAACCATGCAGTTCACTTTAATCTGGTTTCATTAAACCAGATTTTCATTTTCCAATACAAATTAAAAACAGATTCACTTCTCAAGCATTTTTGAATATTTTCTCCAGCAATTACTAACAGGAGGAGCTCTTTTAGTCTCCTACATTTTGTGTAATGTAGTTAAGTTTAGTATAGCAAGGTATAATGTAAGCCATCACAACATATGATAAAATATTTTGATACTGAACTATGTAATTTATCAATCTATCAATATATTAGTTGGAAAAATTGTTTATTGCACCACCTGTACACAATTAACAATGATGTCATCTCCCACACACACCATATTTTGATGTTCGCGCCGACAGTCTGCTACTTTGCTACCGGCGCTGTTGCTTCCGCAGATGCTTACGCTAAGTCCGCTCCCATTTCTAGCAGCACAAGCGTCTCCTGGGGGGGCGATAGGGGGTGGCCATGACTGTACCCAAGAAAAATGAAACAAAAAACCAACCGATGATAATAGTATCCTCAATCTGCTGGCTTAGATGGAAAGCCGTTCGTAATGGCACCTAGGAGCCAGGGTGAAAACAGTTCAGGGACAAAAGTCTTAGAAGTGCGCAGCCAAACACAACATGGAGGCCGACTACATTTCTGAATCTTTTTTTCCATTAAACTTTTCAACTTACCTATAAGCACATTTTTCTACTAAATAAAGAAAACATTCTACTAGGAGAATTACATTACAATTTTATTGATACAATTAATAAATACAATTAACTTTATCTATTCCATTTATACCCATTTATTGGCTTGTACATTGAGGTCGGAGAGCCTCTTCTCCAAGGGTGTAGAAAAGCACCAAAAATTGTCTGCGTACAGACGAGAAATATCCCAAATTGAATATATTTACCGAAGAGAATTGTGTTTTATTACACGTCATTGATTTGCAGGTACCTTTTTCAAATTTTCAATGAGAGACTACAATCCCCTGTCACGTCGTTCATTATTATTGCTTTTTTGTTATTTTTTTTATTCCAGCATTATAAACTACTTTTTCATTATAAGAAATTGTTCTTTAAATGACGTCTAATGCCATACATTAAAACTTATTTGTCGTTTATGGCAAGAATAATTGCAGGAGCGGTAGCGTTAAAATGCTGACCATCGTTGTTTCCGGAAAGGTGTCTTATACCCGTGAGGTCACTTTAAGTTATTTCCGAAAATTAACATTGATTATCTTATCTATTTATAATATTGTTAAATAAAATACTAGTTTGAGCCACTCGTTTATAAAATTGGTTTATTGCTTTCGTACACATTTGGAAACTCGCACCTAATGTCGCTCGTTTTCAAAAGATGTGTACCTGCAATAAAGCTGAACATTGCAAGCTAGTTGCATAATATATTATTTCAGTCGTGATCAATTTTGTTTCTCTTTAATTGCATTGTGACAACTTTGAAAGATTTTTTTTATTTTATTCCACAGCTTATAAAAGTTTTTGAGCGCACCGTCAACAGAAGCTTTACACTGCATTCTGACAGGCATTTGACTCCATCTCTCTCATGATTCTTTGAGGTTGTTTCGAGCACATTTCGACCGGATTGTTGTACGCAATTTCTCCTGGCGACATATTCGCAAGCCTGTCGTGGCACCCAAGCTCTTGCTCCGCCAGATGCCGCCGGCGCGCCGTCGCCGAACAAAGGAAGTGGGGCCCCGGCTTTCTTCCGCGCTGCAGATTGCGAGTTGGTCGGCTCATCCCGTAAACAAAACCAAATTAGTGGCGCAGCCGACGCCTCATCTCTGTCAAGAGCCGGCGGCCTGAGAAGGCGGCGGCGCGGGCGGGAGACAGGGCGGAGGTGGAGGCAGTGGCGGAGGCGAAGGCAAAGGCAAAGGCGGAGGCGGAGGCGGAGGCGCGGGCGGGAGACAGGTCGGAGGCGGAGGCAGAGGTGAAGGCGAAAGCGAAGGCGAAGGCGAAGGCTGCGGCGAAGGCGAAGGCGGAGGCGGAGGCGGAGGCGAAGGCGAAGGAGGAGGCACAGGTGGGGCGGGGGCGCAGGCGGCGGCGCGGGCGGGAGTCAGGTCGGAGGCGGAGGCGCGGGCGGGTGACTGGTCGGAGGCGGGGGCGGGAACAGAGGCGGATGCGGGGTGGGGGCGGAGGTGGAGGCGGTGGTGGGGCGGGGCGCAGGCGGCGGCGCGGGCGGGAGACTGGTCGGAGGCGGGGGCGGGGACGGAGGCGGAAAGGGAGGCGGATGCGGGGGTGGGGGCGGAGGTGGAGGCGGTGGTGGGGGCGGGGGCGCAGGCGACGGCGCGGGCGGGAGACAGGTCGGAGGCGGAGGCATGGGCCCGCGACTTAAAGAGAACCAACCTCTCCCGCCCGGCGCGCTCAGGGGTGGTCCAAAACATCGATGTTTTTCAAACATCCGTATTTTGGAGCAGAAACATAGATACTAGAGAGTTTGTGCACTCCATAGCGTCAGCACTCTCGATCTTCTGCGCATGCGCAGATGTAGTAAAGTAGTGCGAAACTTGAACTGCGCATGCGCAGAAGATTGATAGTGCTTTAACGTTCGAGTTGGCACAACTCCCTATTATGACATCGATGTTGTGCTTTCGATGTTTTCTTTAGATCGATATAGTTGTTCAAAAACATCGAATTTTCAACAAAAAAATCATGGTGTACATAAATTTTCCAGTGATTTTTTTGTGTGTTGCTCCCAATCTATAGCCATTCACAACTGTCACTGTTGTCAACCCCCAGACGACACGAAACCGTTTCCTATTCCAACTTTTCTCCAGCGTTATTATATTTTATGATTAATTTTTACGTGATAATATCGTTAAATTGCATTTTGAATCTTGACTACGTAGAACATTCATTAAAAAATTAAGATGATAGTCAAATTTAAGAATATACATGAAACTGATATTGATATGTTATGTACCATATTAGAACCAAGACAATTGTCTTCGATAGATTTCATCATACTTGGAATTTTAAGCGTGGGTGGTTTTGTTTACATTTTCATCAACATGAAAACATTTTGGTGATGTATGGATGTTTTTCTAGAATCAGCCTTTAGTGGGCGCGGTGCTCGGCGCGGTAACTGCCGTCATAGGCCTAGTGCTAATCCCGACTAGTGATGGCAAATTTTAGCAAAACATCAAAAGCACAATTCGCCACCACCTTTCATCACCAAAAGGTTTAAGATGTTGATGAAACCCGACAAAAAAATCGATGTTTTAAATATGATAAACCCACCTTTATGACCGAGGTGGCTAAGAGCGTGTACCGACTTAGCGCTCCTGTCCGAAGGTCGCGGGGCAGGCCTCGAGTTCTGCTGATCCCAGGTCAGCAGAGCCCGCAAATGTGTTGGTGTCTAGTGTATGGTCAAATATGCGTCCCATCTGGACGTAGAGGGTAACAGACTGTCGGCTTGATAAAAACCCTAAAAAAATGATGAAAAATTTGTAAGTAAAATGTCCTGGTTCTATGTGATACATAAACCTTCAGTATTAAGTTAAAATATACTCTGCTTCAACTATAAATGTCATCTTAGTATTATAATCAATGTTTTTTTGTATTCAAGGTTTAAAGTGCAGTTAAACTATGTTCTTATATACAAAAGAAGAAAGGTAACGACTCTAGAGAATGTTGCGATTGGCAAACGATTTTGTGCCGTCTGGGGATCGAGAAAAGTGTCGGTTGTCAATGGCTGTTGATTACGAGCAATTCTTAAAATATAGATACAGGACGTTTTATTTATATCATGAGATTTTTTTGAAAACGTCGACATTCCGAACAAATATATCGATCTGAAGGAAACATAGAAGAAAAAATAAACATCCATGTTATAATATCGATGTATCTGTTCGGAAATATTAATATTTTAAAGTCGTCCATGTTTTTTGTCACCCCCAGTCACAACGGTTGGCGACTTTTGACACTGGCTACATTGTAGATTGATTCATTGAATAGTTATTGATTCCGTGCACGTCTCCTGCAAAGGTCATTAGTCTCATAAGTGTAGTGGATGTTTTTATCGCGGTTGTTTCAAGTGATTTCCTCGCTAGATGGTGATATCCGACGACGAACTACATCACGATTTGCGCGGTTTTCCCCAACCATGAAGCTCCCACCAGCAAGGCACCGTACAAGCCAGAACATTCACTAAGCTAGGATGTTATTTTGGTTATGGTGGATTGAGTAACAAATTTCAGTGAGTGTCTTTGGTTCGATTTTCATAGAGAACATGATTCCATAGAAAATTATCCTTTTCAAAGGGTATTGTTGATATTATTATTGTTATTGTTATTATTGTTATTATTATTGTTGTTGTTGCAGTATTCAAATGAATATTAAAGTATGTTTTACTGGAAATAGTCTGAATCACAAGTCCTATGGCTTCAGTAATTCCATGAAAAGTGTACAAATATTCCACTGTGCGCAGAACGGGATTATCTTTTAATTAGAGATATGCATAACTGTCACTGTTATTTAATCCTTTACGTTTCATACCACAATAATGTTCCTTTGAAATCGAAATGCTCTGCAGTTATTGTGTCTTCGGAGTCATTACCTCAAACAAAGAGCTCACACTTGAAGCTAAATCCGGTGTTGGATGCATCAAAAGCGAGTGCTGAATAAAGAATTAACGACGCTTTGTATACTGTTTTAGAATCAAATTGTGAACACAAATGAATGAATTTCATAATGGAAAATGTGGTTGCTGATGCAAAATATTATTAAACTTCTAGTCACTAATACCATTTTAAATACGGCACAGTACGCAACAGTCGGTGACAGTGAACTTCGGTTAAGATCCAGATTTTTTTACACAATTAATAATTAACCTAGATCCCCTTACCTTGTGTCAGTTAGTCCCAAACATAATATTCCAGTCTTCAAAATATATGAGCGAGAAACAATGCGTCGAAGAATTAGATTGATTTTTTTTACTTTATCTCCCTTAACTCGTAAGAACAGAAAGTGTTTTAATCGTACGTCGAATAATGGCGACTTTTTCAAACAAAAACTCTTATTGTCGGGCTCTGTTAACGCAAAGTGGAAAAATCTTGTTCTTCTTTATAGAAGATGTCTACCTCTAACATATTGTTTAGTCAGGATCCATGCTGTATGAGACTTTCATACTGAAAAATCGATTGATGGGAAAATTTCTGACCGTCCGTTTATCCATCTGTGTGTAGGAACTTTTAAAAATCACAACTTGAATATTTTCCTTTCGATTGAATTGAATCGAATTGATTGACGGGAAACTTTTGACCGTCCGATTATCCGTCTGTGTGTAGGAAATTTTACAAATCACAACTTGAATATTTTTCTTTGAATTTATTGTTTATTTGTGTCAAAGAAAATAAAAAATGTGCTATTCTCATATTCAGCAAACTCCCTATATTATCGAAAATTGAACAAAGAATAACAATTCGTAACTAGAGAATTAGAAATAGAGTTATCTGCCTTATACAAAATCTGTTCAAAACATCAGCTATTCACAAAGATCATATACAATTTTCTTTGTAAAAATGAGTTGTTATGCGTTATATTAATGCAAATTTTCAGAGAATATTTTCTTAAAAACCGTTCCAAATTTGTTCTTTAGATTTGTTCTACATATAAAAGAAGGGACGCTAAAAAATGTTAGGATCTCAATTTCTTTGAGCTCTCTGAATTTTGGAAAATTGCAAGTTTAAAATAATTCTAGAAAGAATGTGTTATTGTAGCAGTACTAGTTAAATTTGAAAAGTGGTTTTAGGTCGTCTCTCCTAAGTAGGTACATTACGAACTATCCATTGAAGTTGTTTATTTCAGCCACTGAAAACTCACGGAAAGAAAAAAACGGATGCCATCCTTTACAAGTGACAGCGTCAAAAATCTGGACTGACACGTAAAACACGTTTCGCTTTAAAAACGCGCCAGTACACGGGTTTTGCCGCGGCATCCGACGTCATGCCATCGACCGTTTTTGGCCGCCAGGCCACCCCAACACGGCGCTCGCTCCGGCAATTTCTCTAACCGCACCCCCCTCCCTTCAGCCACCCCTCCCATGGCCCTCGGTTTCTCCACCCCCCTCTGCCTACATTCCCCTTCACTCTTCTTCCGCCCGCTCTCTCACTCCACTTCCACCGTTGCTCTCTCTCTCTCTCTCTCTCTCTCTCTCTCTCTCTCTCTCTCTCTCTCTCTCTCTCTCTCTCTCCACCATCCTCTCTTCGCGCTCTTTCCCACCCCTCGCGCCTTCCTCCTCTAACGCGTAGGCCTATCTTCATTCCCTCTTTGCCTCTCCTTTATTGCAGATTCCAGACAATCTTCTATTGTGGCGTCTCTCCGCTCTTGATAATATAAAGCTACTACTCAGCGTCGCATGACCACAAGGCGAGTTTTATTACTCTCTTGTGGTTTCCACTGCGCAATTCATCGTTTCATGCAGCTCTTTCACTACGTTTCAAAAAACGTAAACAACCTGTGCGTGGCATTTGAATTGGAAGATTACACAATTGTTAAATTTCTATCGAATATTTATAATCTTACATTTGCTTTTGCTTTCCACACTTATTCATTTTCATTACTTCCTTCAATTTTCTGTCTAACCCGTGTCTTTTAGCTTCCCTTACCATTTACATTCCATCTTCTATTTTCTCACACACATTTACTTCCCTGTTTGCTTCCTGTGTCCATCATCTTTCAGACCTTAATCGTATATTCATATATATATATATATATATATATATATATATATATATATATATATATATAACTGTCATCTTGTTGGACGTAATTACGCTCGGAGATATGTTCCGTAATCGTAAAGAATTCCAAATTGTGACCGTGGATCTGAGTTAGAATGAATTTTAATAATTAAACTTTTCTAAGAATTGGTATGTATAGCAGAGCTACCGGGTTAGAATCCCGATTAGGGCGTCCAATTCGTGGAACGAATTTAATTATTATATATGTGTGTGTATTCTGTCACTCTATCTCAGCACTAATGGCAAACAAAATATTGATGATTCGAATAAAAGTCTGTTATAATATCACTTCCTGTCGTGTTTTATATTATTAGAGTAAATATCTTCGTTTTTATGGAAGACTTCAATTCTCAAAAACAAAAGTGATAGATGCTTGAAGACATGATGTCTTTTTCCATTAAAATAAAGTATTATGTACAAATGCCACACTGTTAGGCAGCTGCGTACACTACTATTCGGAAGGTGACGTTCTGTCGCAGGAAATAACCTTACGTGTTTCTGCTGAACATATGCACAAATGAATTTGCCGAACACTCGGGAGTAATGGCATAAATGAAATTTACTACATGACTTTTCCGACCAAACATTCATTGGAAAAACGTTGTCATCTTCGACTCCTGCACATGTCCTAATTCTTTTTAACATTTATTCTGAGTCAACTTGTATTAAATACACTTTCCTTTTTCATAAAGATGGTTCATTTTAAATGATTGTTACAAATGTCTAGAGAATGTAGAAAAGTCGACAATGAACACTATTGGTCAATTAACATTGGTCAGAAACTTCCTATGACAAAGTTACCCGCACGACATTTACACCTGATTATTAAGAAACAATACTGATTGCACTGGTGTTTGGCAAGTACAGCAACTCTTACAGGACGATCCTCTAACTGACAAAGACAATTTGTACCATTATTGTTCAGTATCGAACGCTTATAGATATGCACTGTCTTTACCACACAACACATCAAATTTCTTGGCAGTCAAATTGAGAATTTTCTCTAGCGTTATGATTACATTTCATTTCCCTACATGATTTACAAATTTGCCATATTTATTTTGAATCAGCCTCTAAAATCCATCAGTGTGCCTGTCTGTACTTGGCGCAAAAAGCCTGCGAACGGGCCAGGGCCTACCAACAGCGTCTCAGCCTCGCGACCATGTGATTAAGGGGTACGTGTGGTTAGCATGAAGACATCCCTATGCCGTATTCTGCTCTTCTCAACCTGAGAAGTGAGTTTTCTCATCGCCACACACCAACATTTACTTAGATGTTGCAAGGAAAACGGACATTATAATCTTGCCGGACTGGGAATCGAACCCGAGATGGCGTCATGGAAAGCTGAAAGCGAGATCGCTGACCAATGACATAAAACGCGAGTGCTTTGATACATTTATATATTTTACACTTATATATTTTCGATGCTAATAATAAGTTGGATTTCATAAATATCAAATTTGTATATCAAAGTTTTAGGTTTATTTTAACAGGTAGATTAACGAGTAGTATAAATTGCGTAGTTTAAATACATTTGATTTTGTACTTACCGAGCTGTGGGTGAATGAAAAATTGGCATTCGAGCTCAAACTTTCATTATGCGCCACCTCCTTAATCCATGCCATTGACGAACTTCATCTCCCTCCATCTTGGCTCCGACTTTCGCTCGCGCGTTACCCCCGTGCCAGGCATTTCTTTCGCTTTAGTTTGCAGCCGCCTTCTCTGCAGCTTCCGTCCGAGTCGCCGCCAACATCACCGCCCCCCCCCCGCTGCCACCACACACTGGGCCAAAAGCCTCAACCCACTCGCATTTCCTTTTGGTGCCTTACGCTTCACAGGATATATCTGACCAAAAAACAGCTGAAATAGTTCAACATCCACCGTTGAATCTGCAGTGCCGGTTTTAGGATTCGAGTTTTGACAGATGTTGATTTTTGACACTATCTCCATAAATGGGTCGAGTTGAGTCACGTTCGAAGGTGAATTCCCGCGGCCGACTAATATGATTGGTAGTTTTCAGGTTGTTTTTTTTTTTCGATCAAAATTGAGCGATTATTGGCCTAACAAACTTCAACAAAGCACGATCTTTCCTTTTATACAATTCTGTCTTCTTTATTTGTCACGTCTCTTAGAACACGTCTCTTAATAATTTTAGACAGTGGAAGATACTAATTTTTCTATTCCATATCAAGTAGACAGACACGTTTCGGGAGTTACTGCACCCACATCTTCATGTGTATTGCAGTACCAACATTTTATCTTAATTACTAAACGTAAAACAAGAACTTTAGTTATCAATTAATACAATATTGACATGAAAACATACTCCTTTTTTTAATTAAGGAAGTTTAAGAAGCAACAGAAGAGATGCCGATGTCAACACTGATGTTATGGAAGAACGTGATTATAAGTAGCGACGGGATTTATAAGCACTTATCTGTGAACTATGTATGCAATTTATGCAGTAAAAGCTTCAAAAACATCCACTAAAATATACCCCAAAGTATATTACCTCATCATAATAGTGTTTCTAGTATTTATTACACAGAGTACAATCATCCGACACTTAATTATTAATTAGTTAGTTGTATACTACTAGTTAATTAGTAGTATTATAGAAACACGTTTAAACGATTCCGAGAACCTCCTAGCAGCCATCTTGTGAAATTAGTGGGGACACATTACATATTTTATAATATTATTTTTAACTCTTGCAATTTTTGATAATTTATAGAACTCAATGAAAATGATACCTACGCCATTTTAAGCATACTTTGCTCACTGCGCGAAAACCATTCAAAGAAATACTTCAAATTCTGAAGAAAAAAATTCCAGGGGCGTCATGTAAAGTAAAATTGAAATAAGTCGTTTTATAAATGCGTACGATCTCAAGTCAAGCCACATTACATTCATTTTGCGAAAGGTCACTAGTGTTGTTCACAGACGGACGGATGTTTTGAAAAAAGAATGTTATCTGGGGTCCAGAGAGGTGAATTTCCTTTGAAATCTTGAAATTAATTTTCCGCAACAATACTTACCTTTGTCATATACTATGTGTATTACTCCAGAAATAGGTGTATGGGAAAGAAAAATTACTCTTATACAACCTTCCTAATAAAGTAATATTTATGTGTACACCCTTTCCATTTTCTTCAAATTTTTCGATAATGCTCGATTAATAAGCAATGTTAATAAAACGTTTCTGACAACCCAAATAATTTCGCACTGAATGCTTTTTGATTCATTTCAAAAGCACAAGTAGGTTCAGAGTAATTTAAGATAAAAATTGTTACCAAACGTTTACTAGGAGTCTGCAAGAATGCAACAGTTTTTTGCTGCTCATAGCTACGATGGAGGTAGACAGTGTCTCAAAGTCAATAAAATGGTGTATTTGACAATGCTACTTATTGTAGGTAAGAGAAGATATAAACAATAGAAGAATGTGTAAAAAATATGTTTATTAATATAGACATTGCGTAATGACACCGTATATTTCACAAATTCCACACAGTGATACTTGTGGTAATGTATTTGCTTTAAATAATAATTTCGTACAAACTATTTTGCGTTTCAGACACAATATTTAAATGATAAGCGATGGAGTTATAACCCTATTTTTATGCATTCACAAGGCCATTGGATGGTCTTCAGATCTGGATGTTTAATTTATATACCTTTTTTACTTTAAATAGATTTTATCGTTGATAATGATTTAGTTATTCAGAGGATAAATCCGATGTAGCCGATTTTATTAAATTAACATTGCCTGTCACTATAATGTGCTGCAAATAATGTAACGGTTGAGAATTATTCCTGTTTGTTTCTTTTGTAAAAGAAATTATTCCTTTTACCAACTATAGGAATAATCGCAGAAACGCATCGGAGGCGGTGTGTTTGATTTGATTTTTACCTTTCAAGTGATTACTGAAGTGTCAATAGGGCAGAAATTTCAATATCTTAATATTACCTACCCGTTCACAATAAAAGGAGGAAGTATGTTCTGTAGTAGCACCACAAGTTTTAATATATAACTAGCTGACCCGGCCACGCGTTGCTGTGGCTAAAGTTTTTGTTATATTACATTATAGTAAACAATCTAAGAGGAACAATAAGAGAACATCAGTCACGGAGTCCACTATGCTTTTTCACACAGATGGTATTTGTAAAAAAATATGGTGATCTCCTTATTTGACTTTCTACTACTATAACCCTTTAGTACAATGAAATTATTTACCAATAAAGACGAAAATATTGATGTTGGTATACAAATTCACTGGATTGAGATTTGAAGGGGAAGTACGTTGAACACAATTAATTAAAATGTTCTTACACTTGATATTAAGCAGAAATCAATAGGTACAAAATAAAAATTTATCAGATTTATTATTTCCATTTAATTTGTATAACAAATATAAGTACTATTCAATTATAAATACTTTCAAATTCAATTTAATTTAACACCAATCGGTGCACAATGTTTTTGGTTAACCTGTCTTTAGCTAACACAAATATATTAGACGGTTTCCCAACACGTGAACACGCAACATATAGTTGCCCATGAGAAAAACATGGATTTTCCAAATCTAAACCACAAATGGACATTGTTTGACCTTGAGATTTATTTATAGAAATGGCGAAAGCTAAACGAATTGGAAACTGTAGCCTTTTGAAGGGTATGGTAGAATCTGATGGTATCATCGGAATACGTGGCAGCAGGACCACTTTTCCTTTAAACTTCCCAGCCAAAATGGTTGCTTCAAGAATGTTTCCGGTGATCTTTTTGATGACCAAACGCGTACCGTTACATAATTGAGGTGGATTCAAATTACGGAGGAGAATAATAGTGGAACCAATCTTTAATCGAAGATTATGTGGTGGCATTCCAGGGATATCTAATGAATTTAAAAATTCAATCGGAAAATTTACACTTTCATTTTCATCAACAACAGTATCGATTGATTTAAAAGACATCATATCGCCTGGTAATAACTGTAGTATCTGGAAGTTAATTTCGTCAACATCAACGTTTTTGGCTGCCAAAATCGCCCGTTGACTAAGCCATTCATGATTCAAATAATTATTCTGTATATCCGGGAAAATACACTGAATCAATTCATTTTTATCCTGAACAACAGTGCAAAAATTGTCTGGTAGTTTAATGCATTGCGTATTTGGTTGCAGTTCTATTTTACCGTTCCCAATATCTAGTAGTTGTTCGGAAAATATTTGTGCTGATGGATCATTTTGCAATTGTACTCGCATATTTATGGTCAATCGAAGTGTTTCAACACTTCGCCATAAGAATGATTGTTTCAAACATGCATTAATCTCATCCGCGAAAGTAGAGCGAGGTATAACCGGTAAGGTCTGCCGGAAGTCACCAGACAAAAGTAAGATAGCACCACCGAAAAGTTTATTATTGCTGTTTAAATCTTGCATAGTTCTGTTTAATGCTTCAAGTGAATATTTGTGTGCCATTGTGCACTCATCCCAAATTATTATAGAACTCTTCCGCAACACTGCAGCTATTCCACTATTCTTTTTGATGTTACACATTGCATCTGGTTTATTATGAACGTCCAATGGCAGCTTGAATGTTGAATGTGCTGTTCGCCCACCATCCAGTAAAGTAGCCGCAATGCCTGACGATGCTACTGCTAATGCGATTTTTTGTTGCGACCGTATTTTGGCAAGAATCAACGATATTAAAAATGTCTTACCGGTTCCACCGGGTGCATCCAAGAAAAAAAAACCGCCTTGTTCAGCAGCAACAGCCAGCATAATCCGATCATAAATAATTTTTTGTTCTGCTGTCAGTAATGGTTCACTGTTCATGATAATTGTTGCTAAACTTTCATGGTCATATTGATTTTCTCGTTGTAAATCGGTATTGACTAAGTCGGTGGCTGCACGATTAGGTGATGGCATACCATAATGATTAAGTGGTAAATTTGAAATAAGAACACATAAATCCTCGATCAAGACCAATGCTTCATTGTACATCTCTGGGGTATAATCTATGTTTTGGCATTGATTTGTTTGTCTAATTCGGTGCAATATGTCTTCTGTCATACAATTTTTATATTTTTCCCACAAAGTTTGTGCTTGCGAGGGATAACATGTCGTCAAAATAATTGCAAACAACTGACGAATGTTATTCGGTGTTGATGTCAACGCAGCATCAGCAAGCGTTAAGTCCCAATGGTTATCGTCTTCTAGCAATTTCAGTTCACGACATGCATCCTGGTATGTATTGAATACTCGACCATTAACTGTTCGTAAAAATTCAAAAGACGTTGGTCCGGGAACATTCACCAATAACAAACGTAAATAGAAGCACTCACGTTGCTTTGGATGTACCGTGTAAAGTCTCCCCAATGTCTTAGCTTTGAATATGCCTGTAATGGAAGGATGTGGTTTTCCTTGTTTCCGTGGCTCCCATTTTTTACTGGATTTGTTCCATGTGAAATAACGTGGAACATCACCAAACACCAATGTCTTCGCGAATTGGCCAAAAACATCAGGTTTTTGACACAATGTAAAAAATTCAGTTAGAGTCGTTTTCGGAGCTTCGAACGCTCTTTGGAGAACATTTTTTTCAGTGAAGTATACACGTTGACCGTTTTCAAGATGTATTGCCAGATGTTGGACAGCAGGATCTCTTTCGTGGATGGGAAAGCTGAGAATATGCCAAATAGCTTCATTGCTGCTAATGTATCTGCCCATTTGGTATCGTGCTATTTCGTCATTTTTATTTATGTTTTGTACTTCAAATATGGCCAAATCACTGCCTTTGTTTACATATTTACAAATATACTTAATTGATTTAACAGAACTGCAAAGCTCAACATTGATATGAGCTTTGTAAGTTTTTGAAAGTAGTGGTGAGTATGGTACCACCCACTGATTATCAAACTCAACTTGATTTGGAAAGTTCGGCAGTCGCATTGTAAATGTGTGGCCACCATTCTCAGTACTTGTGCGGCGATACATTGGATAACCATCAATATCCGTGATCGTGTCATTCGTATACGGCTTTGGGAATTTTTTTTTACATTTTCCATTTTCCATGCACGGTGACGTCATGTTGAAAGCACCGCATGGCCCATGGATCATGTGTTTGGTGACAATATCAAATAATTCTTGATCAATTAATGGGTCTGGAATTTCGGCTGAAATTATTTGATCGATTTCTTCAGGACGGATTCTATCTTTAAGCCAAACCAAAATGTGGGCATGAGGCAAACCTCGCTTTTGCCACTCTATCGTATACAGCCAACAACGTGTGATACCAAAAATTGAATATTTAACAATAAAATCAATTAAGGATTTCAATTTTTGTTTAAACACACGTGCAGTTAAATCATGACGATGAATGGCTTGTTGTTCTGGCAATAGTAAAGTTTGTATCTCTTCCCAATTCGGATTACATGTGAATGTAATAAATAAATCCGGTCGGCCGTAATGACGTACGTAAGTCATCGCATCTTGTATGTATTCCTGCATGTTCCGTGGACTGCCGATGTAGCTTGAAGGTAAAATGAAAGCATTACCGATGTCAATGGGATTTAAATTTCCATCGATGTTTCCAGCAACAGCATCTCGTAAGTGAATATATTCTTCCGATCGTAGTTTTGCCTGGTTGAATCGAAGGAATCGCAAGCGTTCGCTTTCGACCTTAGCATACATATCAACAATGTATTGATGGAACAGCTGACGATATCGAAGGATATAATTGTCTTGATGTTGTCTAACCATTATTCGGTGTGCGTAGTAGTTCATTGAGCTAACTTTATTATTTCTGTAATCACCTAAAAAAATAAAAAATTAAATGCAATACGAAATTAAAATCTATACATACAGTAAGAAAGTAAATAGATAATTGTAAAATTTACCGGTATTTGGATCATACTGTTTGATATTAAGGTGATATTCATCTTGTCCTTGCCAAAATATCAATGGATATTGTAGTGCGTCATATGAACGGTGTAGATCCGAAATCGTACTGACAGTGTTGTCTCGCCGTGTAATTTTTATAGATCTTTTGTCAACTGGATCACCAACCATGATAACAGCAACCTCATCAACAGTTGGAGCGTTGAATCTACCAGCATGTTCACCTAATGGTACTTTGTCGGCTTTTATGACGATTTGATAATTGTCATTTTGCAGTCGTGGCGAAACTCTTTTGATCAATTGAATTAGTTGATTGTGATCTTCTAAAAAATTTTCCAATAATATCACAATTGCTCTTTCCTCTGCTTGTTCAATAAAATTATACAGGCACCGAGTCGTCACGCGCTCTTCACAATCGCCCATAAAATAAATTTGAAGAAATTTCGGATTGTTATCAGGCATTGGCATCAGTGATCCGATTTTATGGTACACCTGGCCTTGAATTTTGAATGTAGTTTCAAAATTACGTCCATCGGATGCACGATCGCAAATTTTAGTTGCCCCAAATGACGTCATTTGGAAGCAAGAATTAAATTTGCGTATCTTACGCAAAAATAATTTGGAATCATCTGAATTGCCAGTAAGAAGGGATAATAAAGGCTCCGGCGGAGCGGGTAGAGGTGACAGCACAACTTTTCCTGATGCGCAGCACATGCCGGCTGCTTCATTCCGAAATTTCAATGCCTGACAATATTGACATACTTTATCCATTCCACCGATAGCAATTTTTGAATGCGCCGAGTAGTTAATATCTGGTGCATATTCAAAGGCAAGCCGAACGAATGATGCACGTGTTAATGAGCGGCTGATCCGTTGCCTTTGTCGATCTAGTCCTCGTATTGTAGCTATGTTTCGTTCTCGTGCCGCTCTTGTTCTCGTAATATTCTGTTGCAGACGTTCGTCACGCTGTTCTTGAGATTCTTGTGTACGACTTTCTGCAGTCCTGATTCTTTGAGCTGCATTTCTTGTTTCGATTTGTTCTGGTAATTGCTGAGCTCTTTCAACACGTTTGCGTCGTGACCCTTTGCTGCTCGCGTTGTTGAGGTTAGATTTTTTCGGTGGCATTTGACTGAAAATAATAATAATAATAATAATAATAATAATAATAATAGTTTAAATATTAGAAAGAGGAACTGAAAAACATGTTATCATAGCACATTGAAATAATAAGTGCAAAATAATTTTAAATGGAGGTAAAATAATCTTAATATATATAAATCCGTTGCCTTTGTCGATCTAGTCCTCGTATTGTAGCTATGTTTCGTTCTCGTGCCGCTCTTGTTCTCGTAATATTCTGTTGCAGACGTTCGTCACGCTGTTCTTGAGATTCTTGTGTACGACTTTCTGGAGTCCTGATTCTTTGAGCTGCATTTCTTGTTTCGATTTGTTCTGGTAATTGCTGAGCTCTTTCAACACGTTTGCGTCGTGACCCTTTGCTGCTCGCGTTGTTGAGGTTAGATTTTTTCGGTGGCATTTGACTGAAAATAATAATAATAGTTTAAATATTAGAAAGAGGAACTGAAAAACATGTTATCATAGCACATTGAAATAATAAGTGCAAAATAATTTTAAATGGAGGTTAAATAATCTTAATATATATAAATCTCGTGTCACAGTGTTCTTATGATATTCTCTTGAATACGTTCGTTACACTGTTATTGAGATTCTTGTGCATGACCTTCTGCTGTCCTGATTCTTGGAGCTGATTTTTTACCATAGCAGCGCCATCTATTGATTACTTACTCAACCCAGTCGAACATTCACCAATAACAAACGTAAATAGAAGCACTCACGTTGCTTTGGATGTACCGTGTAAAGTCTCCCCAATGTCTTAGCTTTGAATATGCCTGTAATGGAAGGATGTGGTTTTCCTTGTTTCCGTGGCAGCACAACGCGTGCAACGCGTGGCCGGGTCAGCTAGCTGATTGTTGTATTCTTAATATATATAAATCTCGTCTCGTGTCACAATTTTTGTCCTCAATGGACTCCTAAACCACTTAACCGATTATAATAAAATTCGCACACCATGTGCAGTTCGATCCAACTTGAAAGATAGGATAGTTTAAATCTCAAATTATAGTCGCAATTTTAATTTATTGCTAATTATATGTCTGTTATTATTTGACAGTCACAATTATCTACAATTATTACAACAATCAAATTTGTAATAAATTAGCAATAAATTAAAATTGCGACTATAATTTGAGATTTAAACTATCCTATCTTTCAAGTTGGATCGAACTGCACATGGTGTGCGAATTTTATTATAATCGGTTAAGTGGTTTAGGAGTTCATTGAGGACAAACATTGTGACACGAGATTTATATATATTAAGATAATACGGTAATGATTAACTTCTCTATAATGATTGTGCTCTTTTCTAAATAATGATTTATTTCTTTCAAGAGAATCTCACAAAGATTTCGTTGTGAACGTGCAAGGTTGCATCTTGTCCACTGTTAACGGTATTCGGGACCAACTCAATTACAGAACATGTTAATGAGATTTCCTGAAGTAGACAGAAATAAAATACTTCAAAACTATTTACATAGGATGATTACAGTGCTTCGAATTCACGTAAAGCGAAGTCCTCAATTTTGTTATTCACAGAAATTCGAAGAATGTTCTATCCACAAACGTTTGCCTATCGAACATCGACTTGAATTTCATTCTTCGTGTAACATAGTGGCATTCGAAACGCATCGCATTCCCTTGTAACTTTAACCGATTAGTTTATTTTGTTCTTTTGAGTATCATTGATTTCTTGTACCATCTCTCGACCCTGCAGCCGAAATCGGCATCGATAACCGATGCGTTCTCTATTCTTTGGGGAGGTCTGTAATTCCAGCCAGAAACCAGGAGGGATCTTTTATTCGCTCTCGTCCCGCTGACACACAATCTCCTTCCACATTCGGTTGGCTCAGCTCAATCTGTCGTTTGAATTCTCATTCCTAATGCACATCGGACGACTGCGCTTGCCTTTCTGGGGAAGAGAGATTTTGTTGAAGGCGACCCAGAACCGCCTGTGATGAGGTAGCTGGGTTGAAATTCCTTTCTTCACTTCTATAGAAGGACATTACTTCATTAATATACTGATCATACACAAGTATGTCAGGAGGTATTCTAAGGAGAAAAATGTAATTTAAAAAAATATTTTTGAGTTTAACATAAAGGTATACGTTCTTCATGAGAAACGCAAATTCGAGGAAGAATGAATGATTAAATGTTATTGATTGGTAGAAATTATAATTTCATAAACAATTGGCTGACAAAAATGAGGACTGTCTGTTATTTTTGAACAGACACTATTATATTAAGGAACCTTTTAACAAGATGTTATTTCAACAGGTCATGGTAATTTTTTTACGAGCCACAATATGTAATTTCTGAAAAAGTAAATAAAGATATGTTGCTTCTATATTTTTATGACTGGATAAGTGTAAAAAAATAAATAAGATACAGTCATTAAATAAAACTATAATTTATGTTTTATTAACTTTATATTTTAATAAGTTTGTAGTAATGCATTACATTATGTCATTGCAAATAGTATAAGTGCAAAACAAAACTATTTACACATTAACTGATACTTTGTATTTGGTAATATTAAATTCGATATCTAAACGGTTAAGGATCAAAGAGATATAAACCACAAACATATTTTTGTGCAAGTACAACATTATGGTTGATATTTCGTTTATCTTTTATCACTAAGGAATTCATCAAAAACTTTGATTTCACAGCGGAATATGTACCAAAACGTTTTATACTTCCAACTATGAAAGAAAACATTCAAACCATTACAATAATTGACAGCAAGAACGTCGTAGAAACTTCTTTCACATCACATGCACATGCACATGCACATGCACATGCACATGCACATTCACATTCACATTCTTCTTTCACATCTGGTCTAATTATGTCAAAGTATTTCGTCGACTTAGCCTAGTAAAAATGAATGTTTTACAGTGCGAGTGCCCAACTTATTTGTCTTTGTATTTATCCATGATAGTGTATCCCATAGAGGCCAATATTTTCCGGGCATCGTAGACAGGCATACAACCAGGTACCCGTGATGTCTCGAATTCGCATTTGTTAACCTACATGACTTCACGTGGTTAACAAATTCGGCTAGGCACACCAGTTTCACGGTCGTGACCTTTCAGTATATCCATCTTAGTATTCGCCTGGACGATTAAAGGAATCTCGGAAACCTCGGTCACAATTGCCGACCCAAGGATTGAACCCGGACTTTCCGAATGCGAAGCAGCGCGCTATGCCCTGCGCCACGTAGCTCGGTTGTCCAACCGCTACTTCCTCCTAATTTCCTGTTGCCACTCACGGACGGGTAACAGGGATGATGCGGAAGCGTCCCTCGGTTGTCAAAACTCGATTATCTGACTCTGATTCCATTGCGGGGTATTTCATCATAAAATGCACGAATGTGTTCGTTAACACTGATCAATGCGATCACATTGATCAATTTTTTGAGAAGCAAAATAAATGCACGTAGCCTCTCAACGCACGCAATAATGAATTTGTGAGGACAGTATTTGATGCTTAAGGAAGTTTGTTTAAATAAACTCATCATGAAGATTTTTTCATTAAGATTCATCATTAAGATTTACGCCACACCATTGAAAAGTAATTGTATTAAGTAATTATTAAAAATTGTATAAAATAGTAAAATTAATTGTTAATCCAAGTGCAAAAAATCAAAATAAAAGAAAGAAGAGAAAAAGGTAAAGATAATAAAAAATAAAAATAAAGAGATGAAATAAAATCATACATATAGAAATGAAAAGAAAGGGGAGAAGAAAAAAATTATAATCTTACAGAGGTACGCCGGAGTGTACATATTTTCCCAATAGCATTAATAGAGATCAGATTGCATTATGGACCAAGTTTTGAGTACTTAGTTACTTATTATATTGGACTCGCAAAATGTCCAACTATCGTAAAAACTTCTCTACAGAAGATCGACCTGAACGCTAATGTTCGTGAAATTGCTTAACTTGAGGGTAAACCTTGCACTGTATCCAATTAACTTGTACAAATGAAAATGGTTAGTTGAAATGCCAAACTTAAACAAATGTATATTTGCTTGATTCACCAGGAGATGATTTCAAATGTTTATATTGTATATGCCTGTGGACAAAAATTATATTTTGGGTCAAAATTAACGATGAGCACGGTGTCAATTGTCTAAAAATGAAAACAAAATTACGACAGACTCACGAAACAATGTGTTTTCGATATTTCAGAAAACATATTTGCTCCAGTCACAAACAGATGCGGTGATCAAAAACGATGTTAGACACTGAATTAATAATTAAAATAAATAAGATGAACTAATACACTTGTCAAATTATCGACACTGATAATTTCCTCATGAAACTATTATTTGGCGTTTTAATTACAAAAAATAGTGTTTTAACAAAAATAGTTACTGAAAATTAATTTTGTTTATTTTTGAATTACAGTAAAATCAAAGATATCCAATTGTATACACATAGTAAACAGCGGAATGGAATATAGTTAAGCAGATACGAGAAAATTAAGAGCTTACCCTTATCA
This sequence comes from Gryllus longicercus, assembly GCA_038098605.1. NCBI lineage: Eukaryota > Metazoa > Arthropoda > Insecta > Orthoptera > Gryllidae > Gryllus > Gryllus longicercus. The sequence goes on from JAZDUA010000139.1 coordinate 959,720, forward strand.
ACTACTACAAGAGTGCACATGAAACGCTTGACATTGAAGTTCGAAGACGAAAGCTGCTCGGGCTTCACCGAGAGATTTTCTCCTCGGCAGCGGCGAAGTCAGTGAAGGCTTAGCCGGAGAAGACGAAAAGAGATAGCAAGATAGTGCATGCAGTTGCACGGAGTGTGCACTGGCGCCGATCCAACAGATAGGCGCGTCACGAGCGCGCTGACGGGATTCCCGGCCGGAGGCCCGCCGTCGCCCCTCACCCCCCCCCCCCTTTCATCCCACCCCTCCGGCTCCCGTCAGCCGCGCCACACACTGGTCCGAACGAGGCGAAACTCGTGCACAGAGAAACGATACAAAATGTTGCGAGTGCTGGCCCTGGTACAAAAGGAGGACATGGTCGATACGACGAAGCCCATTGGTCTGATGACTGGTTTGGTTGATTACCAGCACATTGTGTTCCCGGGCGTGTCAACTGCTGAGGTCATTAACCCCGAAAGAGTAGTGCTTGTTATATCCTGGTGTTCCTGCATAGATGGGAAATGAGAGCAGGTGCCAATTAATGTGTCAACTTTAGAGCTTTCCTTTTCCAGGTACCTCCATCAGCGGGGCACTTCTGCCCCCCCTCTCAGCCGGTTTGAGTTCCAATTTCCCGACGTGTGTGGATGTGTGGTAGAGTAATGAACAGGTTAATGCTCAAATTCCGATTACCGAAAAATTCTTTGAAAATGACCTATAAAATGAGCTAAAAATAAAAGAAAATGGCCTATAAAATGACTTAAAGATGAGGAAAATGTTTGAAATATTTTCATTATTCTATAAACTTAACAATTTTAAATAAAATATGTTATACAAAATATTACTTCCTTCATTTTAGGTTGAATTGTAATCTTTATCTCCCATCTTCCAACTGTCAGTTTTGAAAGGTCGTGGAAGTTACCGAAGATCGTGTAATTTTGAGACTTCTAAAAACACAATTCACGGCAGTAGTGAATTTTGTCATGAACCGATGATACTATAAAACATTCTTTTAGAGTGTCATTGTAAATTCATCAAACATTCACTAACAAAAAACACAAAAAGGAGATTAAATGCGTAAAAATAAAGCGAAGGAAAAAAAGCAATGACATAAAAATTGAAAAATGGCAAAAAATGACAGAAAATGAACCAATAACTACATATTTCTGTAACTGCATACCGTCATAAACATTCATGTACAAGTTAGCTAGTTAAGAATGCCCCAAATAGAGGACATGCCATTAAAATCCCAGCCCTGGTGTGTAGGTGTGTGAGGGGGCAGAGGAGACGAGAAAGAGGAAGGAAAGAATGTGCGGATCCCGTGCGTCTCCAACTCTTTTGAACAAAACCGCACGTGTTGTCTCAGTGGCAATAATTCTAACGACGCTCGCTCGTTGGTGGCCGAGAGGTCCTGGGTTCGAGTTCCGACGTTGGGGATTTCAGTCACAAGCTCTCTTGCTTGTTCGAATTGAAGAAAAATGGAGACGAATTTTAGTGACCGTCTGCGCTGGTCGGCAGTTTTCCGTGCTTTCTTCGATCATGAAATGTCCGAATGTCCGAACAGTACCCTAACAAACGAACCACGTACCGCGTGGGATATTTCTTCCTTATTTCTTGTCCTATCCCCCCATTACTTACACTCTTTCACTTATATGCACTACACTACCACACATGCCGGGGGGCCGATCGGGAACCTTGACCTTGTCCCGGTTGGGGCTGTACCTCGATGATGGGAAGTACCTGGTTGGGGAAACCTCTGTTAGCCGACAGATAGGTCGGTACCGGACCTCACCATCCAGCGGGAGGATATGCCTCCCACCTACCGAGGAAAACATGCACTATACTTGCAAGATTAACGACCTTAGCCCGTTGACGCGCCCGGAATAACTAATCAATTATCAAAATCATTTTTTTTTAAAAAAACGTAATTTTGGGGGAACCCCGAAGTTGGCAACACTGGTGTCGATCGGGCCCACAGGCCGACGCCGCCGCCCTCGCCGCCTGCGCTGGAGTTCCGGGCGGGCGGAAGCGCCCGCTCGGGGCTGCCCTTTGTCGGAGGTCCATCCATCTTGCGCCCGCGAGACACCTCCACCCCCCTTCCCCCTTCCCCCTTCCCCCTCCACCGCCATCGCACCGAGCTGCAGCCCGCTCCTGCGAGCGCTCAGGGTCAGGTCTCAAAACACATGGCGGGGATGAAGGGCAAGCCGAGACGAATATTGACGGAAAAGCTTCTATAGTCTGATTTAAACGTAGTGTCCCTTTAAGTGCAAGAGCTGGAAGGAGAGGGGAGATTGTCATCCCATCGAGAGATTCGTTATGACTTAAAGTTTTGGTATTCACGCTCCCGATTAGATGACAGGTTCCCCTCTCCCTGCAGGTAGTGACCTTCAAGGGACACTATATTTAAATCACAGTGTAACTGATGAGTTTTTGTACGGTGTGCGACGCAACCAGATTTGTCATCAACATTCTACGTTGGGTGACCATTGTAACAAACAGAGTGTAGTTTTGAAAATGTCTTGTTAATAAGAGTTTTGCTTAAACTATAGAAATGCAATGTGTAAATAAATTTTTCTATAAGGTCCAAAGCAAATTTAAAACATGTTCAAATAATGTTGAAATTACTCATTTTCTTCAGAGGTTCTGTTGTCTCTCTCCCAAAGATTCGTCATCAGTACTCTCACTATGAATATTTTTAATGCCTCAAGGTTGTTTCACTCCCTCCTCACAATGATTTCGTCTCTACCACAGCCATATCAACAGATTCTATTTTTTCTGGGGTATTTTATTAGGTAAAATTGATTACCCTCAACTCTTCTAAAACCTACACGGACAATGGAATAGTTCAAGCAATGTTCGATTTTCATACTCCGATTTTAAAATAATGGCACTTCAAGGTCACTACTTCGAAGGAGAGGGAGATAATGTCATCCAATCGGTAATCCAACCAAAAGTGTAAGTCGAAACGAAGGTCCAGTTTGGAAGGTAGTGTCCCTCTGTCCGTCCAGTTCGTGACCTTGAAGTGCCACTATGTTTAAATCGGAGTACATTGTGGTGTATAGGTGCTCCTAATGCCGTATTGAGCTTCCGAAATGCTGCTATACTGCAATTTTCGCAAATCTGCCCCTGGCAGGTAACAGCTGTCGACGGTTTCATCCACTCGCAAGCTTGAAGGTCACCATAGTGACGTCACTATGATGACGTTCAAGCTACCGATTGGATAGTGACGTCACTATGGTGACATTTAAGCTCTCGATTGGATGAAACCGTCAGCAGCTGACACCTGCCAGGGAAAGACTTGCATAAAACGCAATATTCTCCAGGCTCGGCCAGACTGTCGTGCCGTGAGAGTTTCCCCGGTTATCCGCCAGAGCAGGGCCTGTATGCTGCCTGCCTGATGCAGCGGCGCCACGGTCGGTGCAGCCGCCCGCGACCGAGCGCACTATGGGGAATGGAGCAATCCCCCTACCAATTTCCGGGGTGTAACGTAGCGGCGGGGAAGGTCGCCGCGTGGTCGATATAAGGGCTGCAGTGTACTGCCCTCTATTCTACGTCTTCGTCGAGATTCTACTCATGACCGAACTGTTTGGCTTAACGCTTTGGTCCTGATTTTGTGTTTTGTTACCGTTTTTTTGTGTTATTTAAGGTCACATCAACATTTAGGTCATTAGCGACCACTATTGGCTTTTACTTTACGGTAATTATGAATATGAAATGATTTGGTGATGATAGAGGGTGAAAGAACGAATACAAATATAACCATGCCTGTATCACTGGCTCAAAACCTGCGACGATGTCTTGGCAATTTGTTTAATTCTAGAAGTTAAAATAAATATAAGAACTTAAAATAAATATCCAGATTTTTTATTTAAGTGTTATCTTTTGTTTGTTCGTTATCCCCAAACACACCTGATGATACATACACACACCATAATAATTTGGAGACAAACATCAGACTCGTCCTTCTCTATGAGTGCCTAATATGGACAAATGCCTCCAAATACAATATTCACAACCTAGAAGTCAAATAAAATATTCTAAACAAATTTCTAAGATTAATCACGAAGTTCATCTTTAACAAGCAACTTCACACTGAATTAAAAATCACACCAATCCCTTACTATATACTCCATCTGTCTAGTAACGTTCATTCAAACCTCCACTTGATCAAAAAAGTAGAAATCTCAAATGAAGTAAATAGAAAAAACCAAACTCGAATAAAAAATAGATAACCTGAATAAGCAGTCATGAAAATTTTCATCAACGTAAATTAGATAAAGTTAGAATGTAAATCTACAAACGTGTAAATGTTAAGTTAGGAATTAACTGCACCCTAGAAATCCACCCAGAATAAAGTAAAGAAATACACCCTCATCTGCCTACCTCTGTAGGTGATGAACTGGTAGCACAGCGGTGAACTGCAACCATGTTTCCGAATCAACCCGAGCACGCATGCAATTAGTTACATGGGCAAACACCCTATGCAGAGTCGGGATTTGATTATTCGCCCTTAAGCACTTAAGCGCTGAGTTCGTTCTACCCCTTTCCATCCAGGCTAGTCCAAACAACAATTATTATCATATTAATTTTGTATCTGATAGCTCTCATCACCACGCCATTACTACATCTCTTTGCTACCTGCTAATTATACCTGCTCTCGTGGACGTAAGACATTTGTCATTGGTAAATACGTTTTTGCTTTCTCTCTATTAACCCCACGTATTTTTGAGGTTTTTGAGTTTAGATTTCTAATGTAAATGTAGTGACAGTGTAATAACTTGCACTGTCATTCTCACTATGGCGTCTCCGATGTACGAAAAATGTCCTGTAAATGCAGGCTTCACTATTGGCTCGAAAGCGTTCTCCTGCCAGAGCCAATCCTCAATACCCAACGAGTGTTCAGCAAGCAACTTGTCCGACCCATTTCCATATTCCAGCTTCAAAACGCAATCCCTTTCATCGTCTCCCCTGTCACCGCGGCTACGTCCGCTCGCCATCACTGTCACGGCCAGCAGAGCCACTATTTGCCCTCCCCTGGGCTCTCAGCCGACGACGCACCGCGGCCGCCGCCTCTGCCGCCGCCGACTCTCAAGCTCCGTCCTCGCTCTGCCGCTACCTCTCTCACCACCTCCTTCATTGCTGCCACCACTCTAAACGCCTCTTGCTCCATCACAGCCACCACCGCCTCTTGCTCCAACACGTTCCCCGCCAGCAACGCCGCCGCTTCCTCCTCCTTGCAAGCTCCGTCCTCGCCCTGCCGCTACCTCTGTCACCCCCTCCTTCATTGCTGCCTCCACCCGCAACGCCGCTACCGCCACCACCGCCTCCTGCTCCACCACCTTCACCGGCGGCAACGCCGCTACTTCTACGTCCGTGCAAGCTCCGCCCTCGCTCTGCCGCTCTCTTACCACCTCCTTCATTGCTTCCTTCACCCCCAACGCCTCTACCGCCACCACCGCCTCTTGCTCCATCACTTTCCCCGCCGGCAACGCCGCTACTTCCTTGCAAGCTCCGTCCTCGTTCTGCCACATCCATTGCCGCCGCTCCCTTCAGTTCCACCGCCTCCGCCACCTCCACCGCCAGAGCCACATCCACCGCGGATACCGCCATCTCAAACACCACCGCCACCTCTTTGGTCAGCTTCACCCTCACCTCCATCCACACCTCCACCCCCACCACCACCCCACCTCCCCCCCACCGCCACCTCCACCCCCACATTTACCACTGCCGCCACCACCATTGCCACAGCCATCTCGCAGCCACCTTCTTCACCCCCAGCACCGCTTTCGCTTCCATCGCCGCAGCCACCAGCACCGCTATCTGCCTCCATCCCCACTGTCTCCGCCACCACAACCGCCACCGAAGCACCTCGCTGCTTCTCAGCACCGCACTGCTTCACCCCGCTGCACCCCACGGCGCCACAGCACCTCTCTGCTTCTGTCGGCACCGTTGCCGTTACCTGTTTCCACAACGATGACCAACCGCGCCCCCAGGCCCCGTCATCACCTCCTCCGTTTCCTCCATTATTTCCATCTTCGATCACCCGCATCTTCGGGCCCAGAAGCCGCCTCCATCTCCAGCCGTCCCGCGGTCTCGCCGCGGCCTTTTCCATGGACTCCGCCCTCGCACCGCCGCCGCCGCCGCCGCCGCCCGCAACTTCTTATGGAACTGTCAGTCGCCGCAGGCGCCCCGCGCCGATCGCTCAGACGACGATTTGTCACGGCAGCCGGCGCCCGCGGACGCACGCACAGTGGGTCGCATCGCCCCCGAACGCAACCACGTTCCTCGCCTCCCTGCCAAGCATTTAAACGCACAAAAGTAGTACAGTCTGTTTAAGTGAAATTTAATGATAACAAAAATATATGTATAAATAAAATTCTAACAAAAATATCTGTATAAATAAAATGCTAAAAAAATGTCTGTATAAACAAAATGCTAACAAAAATGACATCTGGTTTAAGTACAAAAATTGCAATTCATAATAATTTATTCGGGTCTGTATATTATTCTATGAATTGACGACGCAAGCTGGAGAATCTCTTTCTTCCAATTTTCAGTATATGTCAGTAACTCTTGGATAGGCCCTGCAGTAAGGCATTAAAAGTGTCAATAAAATACTGTTATATGGTTCTTGGTAGAATTTGTAAAGTAGAAACGTCATATTCAAATGAACAGTAACTTGTGCGATAAAATTAAGGGGCAATAAAGGTGTCGTTTGAAATTAACAAATCCCGCAACATGTAATATTGCGCAATAATGATCTGAAACTATCATAAACCTATGTACAGTGAGGTTTGAATGTGCGAACAGTGACTTTAAAAATTATGCTCAGTGAAAAGTTCCACATTTTTGTGGATAAATTCAATGTAAACGTTTTTTAAACATATTTCTGGGAATGTTAATGTTAATGTTAATGTTAAATCATTCAAAAGAAAACGTTTAAACTTATATTCGTCTATCGTATATCAGCTGTGCAAATTATCACAGTCTGCTTTCAGTATTCTGAAAATACTTCCTTTCATTTTCTATTCGTACGATTTGCAGATCCAAATACTCCCACAACTGAAACCATTCATTTATTTCGTTCTGAAATCCAGTCCAGAAGTTTGCAGACATGTTTTTTATCTCGTGACTGGGAGGTATAGATGTATTTACAATGTTTTTCACATATTAACTAATTAATTATTCAACCCTACACATTAATCAACCCTGCGTCACAAATATAAATGTCGATTTTCTCTAAATTTGCCAGGTCAGTCTTACTTTTTTTACAGAAAATAACGACTGACAAAAATACATTTAAACGTTATTTAAGAAATATTTACTTATTTACATGAAAACGTATTTAGGGTCAGAACAAACACAAATTATATAATACATAACGAAAATAGAAATTAATCAGTCCACCAATCCGTTTTTACTCGTCACAAAACTTAGCGTTGCGAAATGTCCGTTAATCCGTTGACCAAATCATGCTGTGCAAATTTATTGAAATCGATTTTATATTGTCAGATAATAGTTATCATATGATTATAGCTCAGCAATGATTGCAATTATAATTGTACATTTCACGTATAACTTCATTCTTCATCGCCGCTGGTGTAGCCTCATCACTTTAGTTTTTTCTGCAAAATGATATAACGTTCTCGGTACTTGAAGGTTTTTCATACCGCATAGTGAGGGACTAGATTCATCTCCCTATACAGTATTTGAGTAACTGCGAGTGTGAGTGTATGCACATATTTGTATGTGTACGGGGATCTGTCACTCACCGTTGGACCACTTTCCGTGCACCATTCGAAATATATGAGGTGTCTTTGGACGCGACTCGTTCTCCTGGTGAGGAACTGAAAATTTGTTTTCGGATCTGGCCATAAGATTCAAAGAAATTTCCAAAAACGTGTTTTATGTGTTTTGGCGCTGCGGAGTGAGTATGCTGGAAATTAAATAGATGTAGATGGCGTTGATTAAACAACAAGTAAAATATTTTTTCTATATTTCCCTTCTTATTAGATGATTATAACGGTCAAAATCGGATATTAGCACCTGAAAAATTCTCAAAATATCCTTATCAGCTAGAGAAAATTGCGAGAACGATTAAAGTCAATGCTTTTAGGCGCAATGTGATTAAAAAAATGAAACTGATGCAAGATGCAAAAAACACGTTTTTCCATTAATGTATAAGAGTCCAGGGAAATTTATTCAGAGGCAAAAAACTTCTTTTTTATATACATCAAGTACGATTTTTAACATAAAGAATGTATCCCCGGACATATTTGCATATCTTATTCCGCTACCCCCTTTTTGGGCGATTTTGTTTTGAGTGATAACACCTGCAGATCTCGTGTCCTATGAAAGCAAGTTTGGGAGAGGGTGAGTTTTAGGAATAACGTTTAAAATTCTATTGCCAGGAATATGAAACATTAAAATACTTAATTTCTCAGTAAGAGTATTGAATTACTAATATCCGCATTAAACTGTCCGGTAGAGTTATTATCCCTTTTGCTCATCTTCCAGCAATTCATATTACTTTGTTGTCCTACATATTTGTGTAGGTACCTCTGAAATGATGATTATTGGTGAATTGAATACTGTAGTGTTTCCGATAGAAGACATAAAAGACGAAATACAATCACAAACCAGAAGGCAGCAGTACTGAAAAATGATTATTATCGGACATATAATATATATTGAGAATATACATTTATTTATATAAATAAATAAATTCATAATATTTAAAATTTGTTCTTCAGCACTTGACGTTATATAACGAGTGCATCATTATTGACGTTTTCTCATCATTCTACAGGACAATTGTAACTAAGGCGGAGAAACTGCGCGAATTCCTTCCTACTCCGATATGTATCACAATGAAATGTCCTGACCGTTAATATTTTGAAAGCGATTCTTTCCAACAATAAAACCGGTGTGTTTCACCTTAAAAATAATCTCAAACGCTTCTATGATCACTACAACGTACTATAAGTTTGCATCGGCTTTTGGAATTAATAACGTCGTAAACGTAGAAAAAATTAGTTATACTACAAAGTGCTGCAACGTTCGACTAAATTTTTGAAGCGGACCTGTATGTTTATTTCGTATTTTCTTTCATAGGTTCACTTGCATATTCCACAGCCCCGGCGAGGCGAATGATTAACAGCAAAAAACAACATGAAAGAGCACTCAAAGGACACAATTTATGCAACGCCACTAATGCGACATGCGGAGCAATGCTCCACCTACGGTTTCCATTTCCAGAGTACGCAACACACACCCATTCCAACGACACGCCGGCACAAAAGTCTACATATCGAGGCAAGTTATCTGCTTATTTCCAGTACGCTTCCATCTCGGGGAATGTAAATCCGACAACGGCGAAATCCGATAGGAAGCGGCGCAGAAGACGCCGTCATGCGGAAGGAAGGGGATTTCTTTGGTCGCGCCCACGTCACTGCGTCTGCTTTTTTCAACGCCGACCGTCGATCCCACCCCACTCGCCGTTGTCCGGGGGGGTGGGGGGATGGCGTACGGTCTGCGGCGTGAGGTGTGTGGGTTGGGGTGTGAGGGGTGTGGTTTATGGGTAGGGTGTGGTGTGTGGGGAGTGGTGTGTGGGGAGTGGTGTGCGGGGAGTGGTGTGCGGGGAGTGGTGTGTGGGGAGTGGTGTGTGGGAAGTGGCGTGGGGGATTGGGGTGTTGAAAGTGGTGTGCGGTGTGTGGGGTAGAGTGTGTGGTGTGTGATGTGTTGCGTACGGCAGGTGACAGGTGGCGTATGAGATGTGGCGCATGGCAGGTGGCGGGTGGCGGGAGACGCGGGGCGTGTGGCAGGTGGTGTGTGGCGTAAGGCGTGTGGCAAGTGGCGAATGGTGTGTGGCAGGTGGTAATTGAAATGTGGAAGATGGCGCGTGGCGCGTGGTGGGTGTCAGGTGACGAGTGACGTGTGACGTGAAGCTTGTGGCGGGTGGCGTAAGGCGTGCGGCGGGGGGCAGATTGCGGGTGGCAAGAGGAGTGTGGTGCGTGGCGTGGGATGTGTGGCGTGTGGTATGTGGCGTGTGGCGTGTGGCGTGTGGTGTGTGGTGTGTGGCGTGTGGAAGGTGACGTGTAATGTTTAGGGTGAAGCATATGGCGTGAAGGGGAGGCGATTTGCGGTCAGCATCAATGAGTGGTAGCATGGCGACAGGTGGGTGGCGCGCATGAGGCGGCGTGCATGGGGCGGCGGGCATGGGGCGGCGGGCATGGGACGGCGGGCATGTGGCGGCGAGCTTGGGTCGGCGTGCACGGGGCAACCGGCATGGGGAAGCGGGCATGAGGCGGAGGAAGGTAGGCATGATGCGGCAAGAGGCGGGCAGGGGGCGGCGTGCAGCGGGCGACGCGTGGCGGGCGCCCCCAGTGGGTGGAGGGCAGCGGGTGGCGCAGGCGAACCATTTGCGATCTGCGCGCGGCCGCGCGTGCTCTCCGGCTGCGGCGATGCGGCGTTTCACCTGAACGCATCGGAATGTGTGCGCGCAGAGCGTGTACTTCCCGTGGAGGTTACACAGGATTTCTGCGTTTTCGGAAGCGAGAGGATAGGTGTAGTCGGATGCATTGAAATATTTATATTTGGTTTAAAAATATATGACAAATTGTTTGTAACTAGAAAGGGTAATTTCACGATGAGATGAAAAGTACGGGACTATTAAAATATCTAATACTACAATAGCTCTTAAAATAAGCGACAATTATATAATTAAATGAACGGAATATATAAATATTTTTACTTTCATTAAATTGATATGAATATAGTTCTCGCTTAGATTATAGAAATTTGCTTTGGATATCACATTCCTTTTCTCTCTGGATTTCGAAGCAAATGTAAGTGCATTGAACACTTGCTGAAGTAAAAGCTCGTGATATTATATTTCAACTCCTGCTTTTCTCTTTAGTTAGCTACCTTGCTATTTTTACTTTGAAGGCACTTCGTAAGGAGAGAAAGTTATATATTCGTGTGCCGAAAACTGGCGAAATTTTTCAATAGGGAACAACGGTATTCTAATGTGCAATTGTAATCTCTTACGAAAAACTGGCATCACAATAAAATACTGTAGAAAGGACGCATTGATATAAACCGCACAATGCATTCACCTGCACAAAACATACAGGCAAAAACGTGAGTCGTATGTCTCAATCATTTTTAAAATTGGTGGTAGTAAACATGTGCTTTTTTGTGAAAGGTTAATAAGTAGTGATGCACAAATAAATATGGCTACAGCTTCCTTTGAATGTTTGTTTGTAGTGCGATAATGTTTAATGCTTTTGTTTGTTTGTTGTTTCTTTGAAAAATGTTCAAGAGGTCGCGAAAGATTTCCAACGTTCACATTGACGTTTTACACATACATGGTATACAAGTATGCCTATGTTGATCTCCGACATATACACATTTAATACAATCGCAGTAAACATTTTTTGATGCTGCCTTTTATTGTTAATGAAGTTTTACGCTTATATACACTGTTCAATACCCTTTGCACAAGTGACTTCGCACATCTACTATACTATTTTTATGCAGGACCATTTCGATAATCCCATTATATTTTTTGTGACACCAGTAACTGTTGAAATAGTCTGTAAATGCGTCATAAAACAATATTATACGAGCATATCGTATCGACTCCAACATCTCTCTTTCAATGTCCGTTCCGTCTGTTGGACGTAGAAAACGCTATGTGATGCGATGACGTAGAGAGAATGATTCGCCAACACAACGAAAGACTACTCCAACATCTCTATAAACGTTAGACATCTCTCTGCCGTAGAGAACGCGACACATTTGTGCTTCACCAACAGCAGATGGGACAACTATTCCAATACCTCAATGAACGTTCGTTCTCTGTATCTATCGTAGACGCAGTGGTGCGTCGGTAACGGCACGTGGGAGAATTACCCCAACATCTTAACAAATATTCGTTCTGACGTAGAGAACGCAAAGCGATAGTGTTTCCACAAAGACACGTGACCAGTAATCCAACATTTCAATAAAAGATCGTCCTCTGTCTCTGTCGTAGAGAACGCGACGCGGTGGTGCTTCGCCAACGGCACGTGGGACAACTACTCCAAATTCGCAATAAACGATATTCTTATGTCCGTGTCGTAGAGAACGTGACGCGGTGGTGCTTCGCCAACGGTAGATGGGACAACTTCTCCAACTTCGCAATAACCGATATTCTTATGTCCGTGTCGTTGAGAACGCGACGCGGTGGTGCTTCGCCAACGGCACGTGGAACAACTACTCCAACTTCGCAATACATTGTATTCTTCTGTTTGTGTCGTAGAGAACGCGACGCGGTGGTGCTTCGCCAACGGCACGTGGGACAACTACTCCAACTACTCGCAGTGCGAGGAGCTGGTGGCGCCGCCGCCGCCCTCCGACGCCGCCACCACCCTGGCCTTCTTCTTCGCCGGCTTCTGCCTGTCGCTCTTTGCCCTCGGTGTCGCCATCTGGATCTTCCTCTACTTCAAGTAAGGATTTCACCTCTCTTGGATTTCTTTATGATACAAATATGAATTTATCAGTAGTTGAGACCAGCCTAGATGGCTCAAAACATCCACTTACGTCGCTGTAGTGCCTTTGACCAGGGTACCTCAGGGTTCGAGTCTTGACGGTGGTAGGAGTTTGACACCAGCTAGTTCGAATTCAGCCGGTGTATAAGGTACGAGACCCAACCGGTGTAGGATTCTGAACACTAGATAGCGTGGTTGAATTCAGCATCTCTGTTTAAGAGAATTCTAGCCGTCGGCTGCTTCGATCAACACCAGGGAACAGCCGAACTGCATCCTAAAAATCGGGCCAAGATCCGTGCGCGATCTTTGCTTCTTCTTCCTTGTTTTATCCTCACCACTTTCTTATACTTATTTACACTTACATGTACTACACCACCACACATGCCGGGAGGCCAGTAAGAAACGTAGTGCTTGTTCCTGCTGGGGTAGTGCTTCACTGGTGGGAGAAGCCTGATTATGGAAAACCCCGTAAGCGGAGTGTAGGACATGCGTCGGGTCACATCAGCAAGCGGGCAAAGAACGCCGCTATCTCCCGTCGTAAGACATGCACTACACTTACGAACCAATGGTTGCAGCGGTGTACCGGAAACACGAAATAAAAAATCAATAAATCAATCTGTTGGCATATAAAAGTGTTTTCTACAAATTATTTGATATCACTGCAGCGAATACTCTCAATTGTTGCTTGAACTCTTTTAAGTGCTGAGATAAAACATAAGGCGTGTTTCTATTTGAAACGGGATTCGTAAATGTCCTTTTTACGAACTTTGTTGAACGAAGTTTGCAATGGCGTTTTTGCCGGGCGTTACCAAGTGACGTGATGAATGACAGGAATTGAGCGTTGGGAGAGAGATACTGAAGGAGGTCGAATTGGTGATGGGACGAGAGACACTGGAGAAGCGTACAGAAGGGACAGGTACATACGGGATATTATACGACGAATATGTACAGTGCAAAAATATGAACTCTTTCCAAAGAACAATTCTAGATTTTCAGGCAATTTTACTGATAAAAGTTATTTTTTCTACTAATTCCATTTAACATATTAGTTTTTAGCAATTCTAACCCCAACGAAGTTTCCATGAGAAGTTTGCATAATGTGATTACTGCTAACGTGAAAACCTAATCTCCAACTAAGATGTTGTGACTGGTTTTGTGTTTAATTCAAAATAAAATTATGCATATTACAACCAAAAAAATGAACGTCTACTAATGATCGAAAATCCTACCACCGTCGGGACTCGAACCCTAGGGCCACCAGAGACGCTGCAGTTTCATCAATTGGTGCCCATCCCAGCCGGTTAGAGTTAAAAAGCAGAAAAGCACTCATAAATTATTATTTATTGTTTATGTATTAATGGCAACAAGCTGTTGTACACATCTTACAAATGGTGTAATAAAGTTATATAAGAAATCACTTGATTATCAATGAATAATCACACCAATTAAATTAATAAATTTCTCTAGAATTTAAGGATTATATTTTCAAACACGGCTTTTGCGACTAATTTTCACCCTAGAAGTTGGTATGTGGTTGAAACCTTTAACTCATGACGCAAAACAAAAACCTCAGTATTTTGTTCTGTTAAATAAATGGTGTAACATTTTATAATTTTCATTACATTTATCAATAATTTGCTTTACTTTATCAGAATTTTAATTCAATCCACCCAAAACATGATAATTACACGAATAATTCATACGCAAATTTCTTATAAAATATGTAAAGAAGTGGGTCTAAGTCTGAAGTGCCTTAAGCTGTGGTAGGCTTTAGTCAGAAGTACCAAAATTCTCCCGCGCGAGCTACTTGCCTGCCTGGGAAGCTCGGCGCCACTGAACATACAAGCTGCCTCCTGTGACTCTGCTTATTATTTCCCCCTGCAAATTAAGAAACGGGTACTGTACACGTCGAAGCTGTAGCAGAAAATGTAAGTGTAAAGCGCGTGGAAATATAAGGAAGGAAGACCAAATGCTTCATACAAAACTGTTCGCCAGACGCTTTCTATTAAACAACTGAGATTTTGTTTACATACTTTATTCTTTATTACTTTATTTCAAGTTTATTTTATATTTTAATCTTGCCTTTTACATGGGAAAATATTATTTTCAAATATTAAATTGGTCGCATATTTTTGATTTGTAATTTGTGTTAGTACGTCTTACGTAATTATGTAATTTGTAATCAAAGCAAATACTTATCCGAATCCAGAAAGAGGTATACACATGCACTCTGCAAGTAAAGTAATAAAATGCATTATACTACCAATAGCAAAACTTAGGTGTTAGATTTAGTATGTCAATTTACGCCTGGACAGTTCTTTTAACAGATGAGAATATTAGTTCATAGTCTGAAAGCAGAAAGTTAATAAAATTATTACACTCGAAAATAAACGCTATTTTAAAACTATACCATTAAAACTAAATGTGTGTAAGTGAACTCTCAACGGTTAAGTTTAATATGGCTGGTGCGTTTCAAATGGTAATTGATATAGCTAAACGTGCCGCCATAAATCAATTGACTTTTCCAAAATTCTGTCAGAGACTAGGTAATCCATCTTTTCTCGGAAGCAATTTGAACAACCCTTACTTTTATATTTCGCGGCATTTGCTCAAAAGAGTAAAGGAAGATATGACAAGCCGTTACAATGTTCGCGCACTTGACTTTTCTGGCTTAAGTGAATAATTTAAGTGAAGAGAATTTTTCAATAATGCTTAGAATTATTATGTAATATTTAAAGGGTGTTAGATGTTTGTAATTATTGCAACAGAAATGTTCTCTTTGTATTTTGTTTTTTTTTCCAGAGATTTACGATGTCTGAGAAATACAATTCACACGAATCTAATGATTACTTACATCTTTTATGACTCAACATGGATTCTCAATGCCTGTATTCAGGTGAGTTGATGCAGAGTGAAAACAGAAATGTTGACCTTGGTACTAGAGCTAAATAATTTGGAAATAAGATGTTTGCATGTAGTTTATTTGAAAACATCAATTTTTTAAAGTCTTATGAAAATGGTTTATGGTAAATTTTAAGTATTGATTCCTCTATACTTTCAAAGCTGTTAAGAAATAGTTTGTAAATTTATCAAAATTGTTTAACGAAATGAGGGACCTACTTATGCTGATCTTAAATGGACCTACTTATGCTGATCTTAAATGTTTTGTGGTAATGCTAACTGTGGCCCTGTGTTTTCGAGAAACAAACGAAAGTAAGCAGCCTTAAGGTAACTTATGAAACACAATTTTGAAATAATACTAAAGTAATCGAGCGAAAAAGAAGCTTGTTTACTAACAAGCATGTTATACGTTATTCCATGAACAACGTAAGGTTTGTCAAACTTAAACTTGAGAAAAAGATCTAACCAACAAGCCATTTCACTTTCCCGACGCTGTCCCATTTGTTATTGTTTAGCTCTCGGTTCCGTGATGTGCAAAAATCCAATTGGATGGATTAATCCAGTAGGATTATCCCTGTCAATAGGATGCGTATTTCTCAAGAAACAGAGACTGGCATATTCTCTCTACGTGTGCGCACAGTCTTCCCCATTCGACGTATCTAATGCAACACGTAGCTCATTTTCTGTTGGAAATAATAATTTCTGCAACATAGCATACAACAGGTTGTAATTTTTATTACAATGAAATATTGCCAAACAACGCTTGTTGGTGTCTCTTATTCATAGTTCGATTGTCTGGATTAGGGATGATTAATTCGACAAGAGAGAGGTTAGGTATTTTTGAGTTCAAGAAAATGAACATTGCTAGCATGGTAGAATGTCAAAGATACCATTTAGTTCGCGTGAACCATAATTAACAGAAATTGGTGACGGTCCAGATAACAAAAATATATTTAATGAAAGAATCTTCAGAGATTCTACCAGAAATTTTCTCACGTGTTTTTTTCATGAAGATTGTGTTGGTTGTCCTTGTAACAGCTTTTTTATTACAAGAAAGTAATGTCGAGATCGTTTCCGAAGGTTTTTGGATAGTACAAAGGATTTAATGCATTGTCACATTTGAAATCATACGGTCATTATGGATAAACATAACTGTATAGAACATGTAGAAATGGTTTGATTTTTGCAACTACAAAATCGCTTGTAGCAGAATTGTTTGTATGGTATTATAGCTTGGTATTTCAAACTTTTTTAAATTACGTATCACAATTGCAAGTATATACTATTAGGAAAAGTTGGGATAAAAGCTTAATGAAGAAATTAATTTAATAATAAAACCAGGAAAATTCATTTCATCCGGGAAAATATGTTTCCTTTTAAGGTCACAAGAGGAAAAAATAACCTTTTGCATCTACATTTTTCAAATTGTACTCTCAAGAAAAATATAGCTGGTTTTAAAGCTGACCTCCAACTCTCTCCATTTGTATACATGTGATTTCTGTTTCATACCACCCCTCTTTTAATTTCCATTGGCATGTTAGAATGACTGAATCTGATATTATTTATTATACTGCCATGCAACTTTCTAATGTTTACAACAATGGTTTTTGAAAAGCTAGTTTTTTATGTATCAATAACATAGTTCTGATTTCAAATGTAACTGACGTGTTCATGTTAAGGAAGTGAAAAGTTAACTTGAACTAAAGAGAGGTAAATTCAAATTAAAATGCCAAACGCAAAGTGCCAATTCGAAGAAAATTGTAAAAATTATAGTATAATCTTCGTAGAATGAAACTCAACATAAATTGTATTAGAAAGCATTAAATATTAAAAATATATTTAGAACCACTTTTACATCTACTATTATGAATGCAGGATATCACAAAATAAAGATTGGTAATTTTTAGGGCATGAAAGGTTAAAAAAATTTTACTTTTCCCTTTTAACACGAGGTTAGTAATTTGATATAACACACTCCGGGAGAGAGGTATCAACACAAGGCGAATGCCGGAGCAGCAGTCTAAAAAACGGGCCACGGACTGCGTGCGATCTCACCTTTCTCAACTTTGGCCCCTCCTCACCCTTTACACACACACACACACACACACACACACACACACACTACAGTATCACACACACACACACACGCACACACTACAGTATCACACATGCTGGGAGACCGGTCGACAGCTTAGAGCATGTTCTGGCTAGGGCGCGCCCGGGCGGTTCGTCACTGGTTGGAGATACCTCGTTGGAGAAACTCCGCAAGCCGGCGGTAGGTGGGCGCCGGATCTCACCTTACAGCGAAGAAAAGATGACTACCACCTCCCTATCAAAACATGCACTACATTTACAGGACTAAGGACCCAGTTAGTTAACATGAACTGAATCACTAAAGCAATCAATCAATCAATCGACATAACAGTTACCCACGTGATATTTTTCCTTGATTGAAATGAAATGTTGGCAGGTAAAATTGGTAGAAAAATCATCTTGCGCTGATGTTTGGCCAGAAACCAATGGAAAGTGATGGGTGAGCTACTCCGACGCAGCAATATTTTCTCGTTCCGTGCGGCATTAGTTTGCGTCACAAATCTCGTCTTCACATCAAGGTCACTTTTGCAAAGCCAGATCATACACTGGCCACTATGTCACATGGAGAATGAGACATTGAATGTAATTGAAAGAAAAGAAGCAATAGTTTAAAACAATGTTTCATGTTTCAACGACTTGTAACAATGTTATAATTTTGATATCTGTATACTTTTAATTTCTCGCTAATATTTTATCCCAAACTGGTGCCTGAAGCTCATTCGCTAAAGTAGGATACGATGAGCAATAGCTCACCCTTCTTTTTCCACCGTGGCCGGAACGAGTACCGCCCAACACAAATGCCCGATGTGTTGCCTACTATCAGGGGCGAAAGTAACTTGTGTAATACGGGGATTCTCTTTCCATGTTTATTCCGAACACTGATTGATTGATTGAATAGTGATTCTTGGCACATTAAGTGCTAAGGTCATTTGTCACGTAAGTGTAGTGCATGGTTCTTTCGCGAGAGGCAGCGGTGATATTCCTCGCTGGATTCTCCTCGGGGATTCTCTTTCCATGTTTATTCCGAACACTGATTGATTGATTGAATAGTGATTCTTGGCACATTAAATGCTAAGGTCATTTGTCACGTAAGTGTAGTGCATGGTTCTTTCGCGAGAGGCAGCGGTGATATTCCTCGCTGGATGGCGAGATCCGCCGCCGACTAACCGTCAACCAGCGTTTTCCACAACTAAGTATCTCCCACCATCTGGGCAACGTCATGGCAGGGACAAGCTCTATGCTCCCGACCGGTCTCCCGGCACGTGAGGTACAATAAGGTGTGAGTGTAGGTAAACGGTAATAATAGGACAAGGAAGAGGAAGGAAAGTTTTCGCGCTCTCCGTGGTCCATTTGTTAGGGTACCGCTCTGACATTCATCAAATATTGATTGGCGAAACCACAAAAACTACCGATTAGAGCAGCCAGCCACTAGAATTCTCATCCAGGCTGCGATTCAATTCGACCTAGTTGTCTAGTTGGTGTCGAAAATCTTGCCACTATCGGAATTCGAACCCTAGTATCTCCCGGACAGAGGTCATGCAATAACATCAGTTGATGCCATGAGCCACCTTTTCCCTTTTTATTGGGAAAAATATCAGCTTCTTCTATCTATATTTCCTGAAAGATTGTAAAATTTTTAATAACTTTATTCTGAGACATTTCGTGTATGAAGGTTATTTCTAATGACGTGGTAATAATCTTATTTCACCGAAAGGTGAATCAGATAATAAATATTAAAATATAATAGGGAGATAAAAACAGGATAGCGTTGAATGAGTTGAATTTTAAAGAATATAGATGCATATTCTCAGCTCAGAGGAAGCTTAGAAGAAAAACAAATTAAAAAGTATCGATGATCGTCACACATATACTTAGATATCACAAGAGGTTGGGAATTTATCTGAAATTTCCTAAGCTTCAGTGATATTCCAGAGAATTATTTCACGAATGCAATAAAGAATAATAGTAGATCTTAACTTCATGATACAAAGTATTATAATAATTTATTCAAATAAACGCAACGTTCAAGACTCAACAATGTAGGAAAACTAGCACTGAAGCCATTGTAATTAAACGAAAATAATGAAACAAAGCGATAAAATTGCATGACCAAAACATCTTTGATTTATCGGGGCAAATGTAATTCAACATCACGATAGCACATAGATTGAGTGAAATAATCCCCATTAGAGCTTTTCAAAAACTACATTGATGTATATTTTCGTCTACAATTCTGATGTTTAATACAGTATTTGATCAATGTACTGCGTAGGATGCGCGTTGGGACACACGAAGGTATTTCCACAACAATGAACTGTGGAGTCAAATTAATATCAAGGCAGGACTAAAAATATTTAGTGACTTCCACATCGTTGGTATCGTGTGATATATACGACTTCGAAAGACTTTGTCCAAATAATTTCCTTGCCTTTTACTGTAATCTCCTACATTTATTTTAAAATATAACTCATTCACATTTTAATTTGTTTCAGGGCTATGTAAGTGACTTAGTTACGTGCAATGTGCTAATGATTTTCATTCATTACTTCTATCTCACCAACTTTTTTTGGATGTTTGTGGAAGGTAAGATTAATGATGAAAAACACTGGATATGTGTATTAAAAACCAATGATATAGGGAAGATAATTATATTCAAGATGTATATGTAAAAATGTTCAGTAGATTTCAAGTATATATAGTTTGTCCGTCAATTGTAATTTATAAACAAGAGAAAGTGAGTACACGATGTGTTCATAAACTAACTGTATATCCTAACGGTTCAGACATTAAAACACCAAGTATATAACATTCTATACTTACGCCAATTGTGAGATTTCTGCATAAATTTAAATCATGTAGGCTTTTAAATGGGCTCTAATTTAATACATAAATATGAGCATATTACAATTAGAGCAACGACGGATAATTTAGTATAGTATTGAGTATTAAATAGAGTTTCAAAACAGTTACATTGTAGGTAAAACAAAACTGGCATCTGGCAAATATCTGGCATGGTTCCTTCGTGAAATATAACTATATAAAACCTACACTTTTAACAAATAAATAAATTTTACGGACTAACAAATGAATGAGCTGACATTTATTCGCGAAAGAACATATAATCAATAATTTACTTTTTTAACATTTTTTACTAGGGTTTGTAAATCAATACTGAATAGTAAAGGAAAAACGTAAATTATCACATTTATTTTTTTCAGTTCTCTATATAAACACAAATAGATAATTTATAAAATAAAAATGTAATAATGATAGAACAAAGGTCAGTATGCACATTTTGGTGATGTTTCATTTTAAAGCCAAAAATCGACCCATATCATTAAATGAGGAAACAGGACTGCTTCCAATACTGTGTTACATGGGTAATACAACAACAACAACAACAATAATAATAATAATAATAATAATAATAATAATAATGAAGCAGAATCGTGATGATTAGGGAGCTTTTAAAGTAAACAAATTACTGTATTGTGGAATAACATTATTTTTTTTCATCTTGTTAATTGGGGATGTTTTATATCAGAAAATGGAAAAAATTCCTGATATGATAGTTTTATTCGTGAAAACACCTCACCATTTTCGGCCATTTAGAAAACGTAGCAACATAACAATCTCCCTCTTTTGAAATGCAGTAATTTCTCGTGGTGCTAAACAAACGCTCCCCGTCCGCTCGCGGCTAAATTCGGAAATTTGCCGCGTCTCCGGGCGTTCTCGAGCAGAAGCGGCGGCGCTGGCGGCCAAGACGGGCGGCGCGAAAGAGGTGTCACGGAGCCCTGCCGCTGGCGCCTTTGAATCCGCCTCCAAAGAGCGGGCTAATTACATTAGCGGGTGGGCGTGCAGCGGGCAAGCGGGTGGGCTGGTATTGTGTGGGCGGGCCGGTGAGTGAGAGAGAGGACGGGCTTGCAAGCGGGTGGTGCCGGTGGGCGGCCAGTGGGGAAGCGAGTGGGAGAGCGAGCAAGCGGGTAAGTGGGAATGTGAGGAGGTAGGAGGACGAACGGGTGGGTGAGTAGTTGGGCGAAAAGGGTGGGTAAGGGAGGGCAAGTGGGTGGGCAAGTGGGTGGACAAGTGGGTGAGCGAGTGGGTGGGCAAGTGGGTGGGCAAGGGGATGGGCAAGGGGATGTGCAAGGGGGTGGGCAAAGGTGTGGGTAAGAGGGTGGGCAAGGGGGCAATGGGGGTGGGCAAGCGGGAGGGGGGGAGCGGACGGGGGGCGGGCCGACAGGTGGGCGGGGGGGGGGGCGGCGAGCGGACGGGGGGGGGGCGGCAGGTGGGTGGGTGGACGAGTTTTCAGGTGGGGATGCATACAAGTAAGCGGACATCAGTTCTGTCGGGCGGACGGGTGTTTGTGCGGGTATTTTGGGCGTTTGGGTGGGCGGGTGTGTGGGCGGGCGAGGGGGTGGGCAGGCGTTCGGGCGGTTAGGTTGGCGATCGGGGGCGGACACACGGGCAAGCGAGCAGGTGGGCGAGCGAGTGGGCGGGCAACCGGTGGGCAAGCGAGCGGGCGAGCTAGCGGGCGGGCCAGGCAAGCAAGGGAACAGATGAACAAGTGGGATGGTGGGCGAGCAAGTGGGCAAGCGGGCAGGCGAGCGGCCAAGTGAGCGCGGGTGGGCGAGAGATCGAGCGAAAGAAGGGGCGACGGAGAGCGCATCGAGCGTTGCCCCTATCCACCCACCCCCGCCGCCGCCGCCGCCGCCGCCGTCGTTTGTCATGTGCTAAACCGCTGCACCGCTGACCGCGCGGAGCCGCCGGGCGTTTCGGGAACTTTCCCTGCAATATTGGGAACACGGCCCCGGCCAACACCCGCAAAATGGAGGAGAATATAATCGACGACGGGATGCAAAATGACAAGGGCAGAGCTGAGCGTGTTTCGCTCTTAGTCTACATTCTGTGTTTAATAACCGTTTTGAGTACAAAGCTAAATTCTGATCCATAGCACGTTTTTTTATAAAAAAGGTTTCGGAGGTTTCAATTTCACTTTCAAACGACCTGAAGTGCAATGCAACTCTGCAAGGTGATGTATTCCATATTCTCTCTTAAATACTAAGAGGTAAGTATTTACCTCTTAGTAACTTAAATACTAAGAGGTAAGTATTTACCTCTTAGTAACTTAAATACTAAGAGGTAAGTATTGGATGCATATTTATTGCACATACGTTAGCTATTCTTTCGTATCTTTGCTATTCATTGTAAATGTGTAGTGGCTACTAACTTCTACTTTAAATATTACGAAGCACTCATTTAGTTACATATGTTTTAAGACTTAAAGATGTACAATAATTGTGCACGATCCTTTAATCATGACACAACATTGTTATTGATACCATATTCATAGTTATACAAAGTTCGTCGTAAATTGTTTGCAAATGACAAAATGAATAATTAAATAAATACATTTTCACAGATGAATTCAGAATTCTTTAAGTCCTAACATGAGTAAGGAAGCTGCAACTGTAGTACAGAGAATGGCCGAAGGTGTAACTGTATACACCAAGCGACGCAATTTGCTATCATTCTGCAGAAATATTTTCTGATACTTTTTTGAAAAATATTTGAATTCTACTTTTTAACCTGTTTGTGGCTCTTTTAACAAGTGTTTTTAAAGATAAAAATCAATCTTAAGGTATAAAGGTTAGTTAGCTTAAGCCAATATCAAGTAGGTGAGTAAGCAATGCAAAACGAAAATGACTTAAATTTTTGCATTATTATTAATTTATCCACAAAGAGTATGTTTTCGTAGATCAAAGTAAATATGACAAAAAATAAAGAAATATTGAAAATTTACTACTTGCTAAAATTTACTTTACTACTGCAAAAAAAGGTTCTGAATAGTGTAAATATTATTATATCTTTTATCATCCAGATTTATCTACCCTTGTACCTTCTTACAAAAACATTTTTAATCCATTAAACTTCAATCATTTTAGTAATATGAATTACTATTAACAAATTTCAACTAACTGACATTAATTTAACTTATTTCTTTCAGGTCTATATCTCTTCATTTTGGTTGTTGTAACATTCACCGGAGAGAAAATAAAACTTCGAGTTTACATATCCATCGGATGGGGTAAATGGTTTTTTTAACAACTTTCATTGTGATAATATTTTATTTTACTAATTTAGAAATTATACAAACAACATGCTGCTTATCTTCATTGTTCATTCATTTAAACCATGTCCATTTGACTATCAAATATTTTTAAAACAAAGATTGTTACACGTACTTCAATAATACTATATTATTGTCCAGAATTCCTTTTCATTCAATGCTAAACAAGTGTTTGGGCAAAATTAATATTTTTTCTGTAATTATTAGTAATTATCCCGATTATCTGCGATAAAATTCCTAATATGTATTAGGCTTATATTAAATCAATTATCTTTTGCATTCTAAAAAAACTTACAATTATCTTTACTTGTAGGACATAATTACATCACTAATTTTACAAAACAGAAAACCGAAAGTTTTACGTCAGTTAATTTTACACCTTTAATGTAACTTCATGCATTTTTACACTGCTATTTATGTTGTTTATAGTGATAGTTACAAATAGTGTTTTACAACAATCTGATTATTATTAAAGAGAATTGTATCACACTTGCAAAATCTTTAACTACAACATGTATTTAACTTCAATAGCTGTGCAACGCAGTTGGCCTTGAACAGAAAACCAAAAAAAGAATGACTTTTATGTTCCGGTTAAGGTGGATTTCACACATACTATATATGAAAAAACATGGAGATTTCCATCTACAATCTTTAACTACCGAAAAAACAATGATGTATCAACAGATCAATCTATAGTGCCATTGTATCTGTGGCCAATTCGAAGTAATTACTATAACAGAAGTACACGACAAAATTTTATTATAATCTTACAACAATGGATATATTTCCGTATATATACTACTGGATGCCATTATCATTAAATGAGATGAGAATCTCAATTATCAGGATACTAAACATTTGTATTCTTCTTGTCCGAGACTCCTATTTACCATAAAACCTTTCTAATACTTCATTTCTTATCTAAACATGACTTTTTTCAGAAACTCTTTTCATTATATTTGTCAAGGTAGGATTTATCTTTACTTTTGTTAGGACTGCTAACATTCTGTTTGTCGGAACAATATCATAAGAATTACTTAATTTAAAAAAAACATTAAATGGTCTGTTCGTCGATATTGTATTTTCAACAAGCTATTTAATGGAGAATACATTATCTTTACAAGATCTTATTGCACTGAAAACACTTTGTTCCTCAATTTTATTGACCTCCATTTCCAATCTTCTGGTCAAAATCTGTCAATACACTCATGATTTCATAGTTTAAACAATTGTTCTTATTTCCTTTTTTTATAGACAAAACTAATCATCCATTCTTTGGGCACACGATTGGTTCAAAACTCTTAAAATAGTCTGATCTGATAAATAACTTTAAATAGTTTTTCCTCCCAAGAATGTAAAAAGTATAAAGATCATTATGGAACGTAATGTCAATACACTCATGATTTCATAGTTTAAACAATTGTTCTTATTTCCTTTTTTTATAGACAAAACTAATCATCCAGTCTTTGGGCACACGATTGGTTCAAAACCCTTAAAATAGTCTGATCTGATAAATAACTTTAAATAGTTTTTCCTCCCAAGAATATAAAAATTATCAATATCATTATGGAACGTAAGTGCGGACGAAGAGGAAATTTTGTTGTCGACCAATTTTCGTGAAATTTTTTTCTTAAACGTTCGGTGAGTTCCTTCGGATCTGTTGCTCGCTTTCTTCGATTGAGTCAAAGAAAGACGCGTGATCTGCGTGGCGTGGGCGTCAGCTGGCCGAGCATAAAGCGAGCGCGCGCTCTGTGGGCGACTGGGATTGATCCCAGCATAGATTTATTAGAACTGCAAATGGGTATGACCCGGTGGCAGTTAAGTGACAATAATTGCAAAAATTACAACACTTACATTAATAATAATAATATAATAATAAAATAATAATAATAATAATAATAATAATAATACCGTACAATACAGTACAAGACGAAAAGCAGCATTGAAATGAGCATTGATCGCGTTCACCGCACTTCACTTCACTACACTTCACTACACTACACTTTTTTGCTTTGAATTACACTGACCATCACTTCACAGCACAGCGTGAGCAAATATTTGAGCGCCCCGCGACTTACATCCCGCAACCTCCCCTTCAAGCGCTGGAGCGCATCTGTTGACATGAATAATAGACCGCAAACGCGGATGGGGGGGGGGGGAAGCCAAATATTGCCTTTCGATTTTCGCGGTTTAACGTGCTCTGCGGTTGTTTTCTTCTCTTTTTTTTCGGTGAGCGATTTTTTTTATTGATTTCGGTGGCATCAAATAGTTAGGTTCCTGTTCAGAGCAAATGTAGCGGACCTGTGAGAGGCCGGGTCCCTACTGATGCGTGATATCAGGTGCCGACCTACACTTTCGCTTTCAGGTTTTCCCTCTTCAGGTATCTTCTCCAGTTGGATACTTCCCTAGCGGAAATAAGCTCTAAGAACTCGACGATGGGTTAGTTTACTATATGTAATTAATTGATTGGTCACTCTGTGCACATCAACTACTAAGGTCAGTATTTCCTTAAGTGCTGTGTGGTTTTTTACTCGGAATGTAGCTGTTATATTCCCCGCTGAATGGTTAGATTGCTGCCGAACTGCCCGTTGTCTAACACATTTTTCCCCAGGAATCTTCCAGGAACCAGGAATCTCCCATCATCGGGGCACATCCCCAGCCGGGATAAGTTGTATGTTCCCGACTGAACTCCCAACATATGCGGTAGTGTACATGTAGGTGTAAGGGATGACAAGGGAGAGAAAGGAAAGATCGCGAGCGGTCCGTTTGTTAGGGTACTGCCCCTGTATTCGACTGGTTTTCATTAAAGAAAATACGGAAAAATACCGATCAGTGTAGTCGGACGCTAGAATTCTCGTCGAGACAGCGACTGAAATAGACTATCTGACAACCTAGTGTCGAAAATTCTGCCACCGCCGGCCCTAGCATCTAGGGCCTCCCCGTCGCGCATTGCAGTTGATGCCCTGAGCCACCTCTCCCAGCTTCAGTTGATGTAAGAGAAAGGGTTAATGTAAGGGTTGCGGAGCAGACAGTGAAAGAAAGATGGCGCGCTATCCGGGGCCTATTTATTGGAATATTGCTTCGGTATTTGCCTGGTATCGTCTCGGAACGACTACAATAAATAGTTTTGATATTTACGTCTGCCGGAGGCTCCGTTTTGTATTTCATCCACATCCTTTTTAGCATTTTTTATTATAGCGTGTTACAATCCCAAATAGTGGGAGCCTCCGGTAACAGGATGTATAGTACAATTCCGAAGCTCTCAGACGACGAACACATAACACAAGTTCAATTTACGACTTTAAATTATATACATAAGAACCTTAAGACCAAAAGGAAAATGTTCAAAATCAATTTAAAGAAGAAGTAACCATATGAACAATCAATTCATGTCATTTTCTTCGGAGAATTGCAAATTATCATATTTGGAACTCTGTAATTATGCTTTTTTCATGAAATCGAATTGTGTGCTGGATATAAATGTATTTTTATTTATAGTAAAATTACGAATAAATGTGCTTAAAATATATTGTAAAAAACAATATTAGCAGGATGTAATTAAGAATTTTTCTCTGCAACGATAGAGAATGTAAATGTAGAACTGATCTAATATTCAACAAGCTGAATGACATTTATCAATTGGTACATGTGTTGACATTTTATGTCAGTAATAAAGATTTACCAAAGCTCAAAAATGCAATTTTCATCGATCATATGTCCACTCAATAAAATTCGTTTATATGAGTTAATTATGTTCAGTTAATTATGAGGAATTGGTCAATTTAATTAGGGAGTGATTTTACCAATAATTAAACTACGAATTTAAGAGAAGCAATACAATCCAATGCCTAGCCTACGATGTTTCAATTACTACCAGGAAACTTCAATTAATACTGAGGGATAATTACACTTAATTCATTTATAAAATTACAATGAACTGGCTTGGGAGATTTACATGTTTCCACGTGTTACTCGAACATAAACGGTATATATTATCTTACTTCTCTACGTAAAAACACTAGAAGTCAAAACGAAAACGAAAATTTTCCGAAAGCAGATGAATCCATTTGACAGCGATGTCTGTCATGATATGAGGGCGTAGGCTTCCGCGGCCGGAGTCAGTATTTACTTGGCTGTCCGGATGACTCCGCGTCCATGGCGAAGGTGCCGACGGACAGCCAAGTAAATACTGTCGTGATTTATCCCAACAGCGCGTCGACCTAATCTGTTGACAAAAATCCCCGACAAGGCGCGTTACAAGGGAGCGCGCCGCAAGATCCAGCCATTAATGACGCGAGAAATGTGGCTCGTAAGCGGCAGCGAAAAGGAGGAGCCAGTGTCTTTGTCTTTCCTCCGCAATAAGCCCGTTGACACATTTACGGGCGGCGCGGAGGTTCGTTCCCAGGGGATCAGAGCCCGGGCAGGGCGGGGCGCGCCAACGCCCACGCCGTTTCGGAGTTCTCTGACCTCCACACGTGCCGCGTGCTGCCGGTCACATGCCGCCACGCGCCCCCACGTGCCCCCACGCGCCCCCACGCGACGAATGAACGGCAGACGCCGCGCCTCGCCGCGCCCACAGTGGCCCAAATGACACGCGCTTCACCCTCGCTTCCAACACGTTTAGAGGAGGTACTTTAAATCCTGTTTACCCGGTCATTTTCCATCCTTTTTTTCAACATTTTTCTGCACAGAAAGTGGAAAGAAAAAAGAACGTTCATTTCTACGCGTTAAGTTTCGATGCTAAAAATGGATGAAAGTGATTCCAGCGTTTTATACGGTCTTTAGACGTAATCGCCATGAACATACTTCCTCCGGACGCCCAAAAAGCGCAGACGATCAAACATTTAAACATATCACCTATGGTAACAAATTATTTTAGGTGATATTAGGACTGAGCACGGAACACGATGATATTAGAATACAGTACATTATTTGTAGACAGATACACTATCTGCCAGGCAGTGGTAGATAACCAGTTAACGATGCCCGAACACATCGGAACACCACCTTGTACATGCAGCTTTCCGCGCCAGCCTCGGCGGATCACGTGACTTCGTACGTCATCTCCCTTCCACGTGCTTCCCTGCGTCGTGGTTTAACTGCTACTTCTTTTGTGCACGACCCATTTTTGGTGCCATCTACTTCCCCCTCGAGAAGAGTCCGGTCTGGTATAGTATCTTTTGTTCCTGTGGCTATTTTTAGTTACTCACACCCTTTACCTTGCAAAGCCTCTCTCAGCACAGAAAGCTAACCCAATGACGCTACCTCAGTATGAATGTACAGATGTGTTTTTCGATTTGAACGAATTAACGCTTTTGTCGTGAATACTTTTCAGACCTTGATGTAATTTTTACCGCTGGGATCCTGCCTCTTCCAGGTCTGATCTCACCTTGGTTATAACGTGCTCGGCGTAATTATTTGTTCGATCTCTCAACTTGCATTACTTCCTTGTTCCCGCGTGTTCACGTACATCTTATTCAGACGAGACAAGAAGTGATGATGGCTGAATCAGATGCGATGAACGGCAATGTACAAAGTCATCACCTCACATCTACTTTCTCACTATTAAACGTTCCACATTCTTTGCGCTGGATTTGAATACATGCCTTCCATAAACCTGTATCTGCTTTCACCGACTGTGCTCCACGAGGCAGCAATACATTCCATTCATAACTTCATTTACAGGCAATCAATATTATTTACTGCTATATTAATTTAATATTTATATCTGCATTTCAGTTCAATATATTAAGTTCATAACTTCATATAGTCCAAAATTCAAATATTATTGACGAATTTAATCAAATATCATGTTAAATTTCTTTCAATTGTCATGCAGTCGAGTACATTATTGCATAGAATATTCAAGAATAATTGCCATAAATGAAATTTACTCAAAATAAGTGCCCTTTAATGTCATTTATCTCATTCTAGGTTTTCCTGCTGCTATAGTTGTGACGTGGGCTACCGCCAAACATTTTGGGCAGTTGGAATCGTCGGATTCAACGGTGAGAACCCAATCATATTGTAGTCAGTAGGAAAAACAACTCTGCAAGAAGAAAATGAACATAATAGAAATTAAGTTTCTCATGAACAAAGTTTAAAATATTGTGACTTTACATTTGTCACTAAATCCCTAATTTTGAATGAAATGACGCCAACATTAGAAGAACTGTGATTGCTAATTATTTACAGATTTCATTAAGTATATTATGCTATATCATTATGTATATTTCGCTTTTGGTGTGACTGCACATAAATTCCCAAAAGCTATTTTAAAATTTTCTAAAAAATGCATCAACATTTTTATGTTTAAACCTTCCTTAATACCGTGGAGAACGCTTAAAAGAATGTCATTTTCGTAGAATTCAGTCCTTTTTTAAAAAATTGCCTTTTTTGTTCCCTCCCTATAACTATAATATTGAATATAGGTATTTTTGGAATCTTATCATAGGAAAATCTGAATATGAAATTCAAATAGCAGTCCACAAGTTAAGTCAGGTTGCTAATGAGTATGGTATGAAAATCTCATCAAGTAAAACAAAAGTGATGGCATTTAAAGGACTTGAACCTTTAAGAGCAAAGATAGTTATATATGACGAAATAATTGAACAAGTAAATGA